>OU744319.1:31327423-31927423 GCA_916610145.1 Eristalis arbustorum | reverse complement strand
GTTAGCATACGCCGATGACACTGGCGTGATTGGCAGATTGGCGTCAATGAGGCGTTTTCTATTATTGAGACGAAAGCGGCTAAAATAGGTCTGGCGGTGAATGAGAGCACAACAAGGTATGTGCTGTCCTCAAGAGAGGACATACGACACCGGCGTCTTGGACAGAGCGTTACAATGGGCAGTCAAGGACTTCACCTACCTCGACTTCGGGGTGAATTGTAAAAGCAACCTCAGTGCCGAAATCAAACACTAACCGCTGTTTCGTTGGGCTCATGAGGCACTTGAATAATAGTGTCCCTTCTCGGACAGCCAAATTGGCTATATGAGACACGGACCATCCCAATCCTGCTATACGGCGCGGAGGCATGGACAGTCTAAAAAGCGATGGAGAAGTCCTTGGTCTCTTGGAGCCAAAAGTTTTGCGTGCAATCTTTGGTCCTGTTTGTGATGACGGGTTCTGGAGGAGAAGATTCAACCACGAACTGGACGGGATGTACAGCGACATGAGGCTAGCCAGTCGTCTACGGATCCAACGCCCACGGTGGCTGGGCCATGTAGAGCGTATGGGCAAATCAGCTCCGGCGCAAAGAATCTCCAAACCGGACCAGTGGGGCAATGCAACAGAGGACGCGCGCTATAATGGTGCACCCAAGTGGAGAAGGACCTCAACAAACTTGGTGCGCGAAACTGCAAACAGCTATCCAGAGATCGCGCTGGTTGGAGAGGTCTGTTGATTGAAGCCCAGGTCCACCCCGGACTGTAGCGCCATACAAAGAAGAAGTCGCAAGCAATCAAGATGGCTGTCCACATACATACAACATCGACATAGAACGTTCGTTGGGTACTCGGATATCCCCCAAGTAAAACTTTCCTCCATTTAGTGTCGCCAACGTAGAAAATGGAGACGCGAATCAAATACATTTTATTGCAACAACAACAAAAAAAAACAGATGAGTTGAATATTAAAAACCAAGAAATGTACATAACTTCAGTGATGATTGAGTCAGCTGCTTGAACAGGGGTTAATTAAAACTTAACCTCTAGCACCCTGCACTCGGTGTGCTTATAAAACCGTTCACTAATCTCTCATTACGACCTTGTCAGTCTTCCGCTGTTTATCAGCTTCATTACTGACTGCGTTTTTTTTTCTTCTGAAATTGAAATTGATCAATCTAGACGTAGTGGCTGTCAATTATCCGCTATAAATAGTCTTAAGCTCGTTTGATTGAAGCAGTCGGAGCTAGACGTACGTCGATTCACTCATTTGCATAACTTTGCAAAGGCGCTTGTGAGGTGTTTTCACATCGGTCAAATACAACTGCACGAACAGTTGCAGTTCATTGACTACATTTTTATAATTCAGCTTGTGAGAGTTAGTTTGTGGGAATCACCGAATTTATTGAACAAGATTGCTTTAGAATTTAGTGCCATTTGAAAATATTAACACCTATACCGTCAACAATTTAAGGGGTTGAGTTCTTAAGCTTTTGAAACCTCCTTGTCAGTAGTTGGAATCCAGCGCAAAACCCAAACGATTGCTAAACTTCAAGACAATGAATATGGTACATTTCTAATTCTGCTTTCCTTTTTCAGAGCCCCTTAAAATGAAAGCCCTTGTGGTAACTGTCATACTTTTGGCAGCCAATTGCCTGATGCTGTCAACTGCAAAGGAATTCATGCGATGTGAGCTGTGCAAGGAACTGATCCAGAAATACAACTTTAACAAGACGTTCCTGTCAAACTGTAAGTAACTTACTTACTTAAGTCCTTTAACTCCTCGGGCGGCATAGGGCGTCAACAACGCCTGCGCGCCATCTCGATCGAATTTCTGCAACGCGTTTGAGCTCCCTCCAACTCGTTTCGAAAGAACTCGATTCCTCTTCAACTGTTCTGCGTCATGTTTGCCTAGGGCGTCCGGCTGTTCTGCCTGCCTGCGTAAGCGGATTCCACTGCATGGCATACTTCGCAATAGAGCTGTTTTTGCGCCGTAGGGTGTGTCCAATCCACTGTCACATTTTCCTTCGTATTGTGATGTTTATAGGTTCCTGGCCCGTTTCATTTGTTCGTTAGAGATATGGTTCGGCCAAAAAACCCTAAGGATGTTTCTTAAACATGCGTTTACAAAAGATTGCAGCTTTCGCGTGGTTATGGTGTCCGCTTTCCAAATACTGCATCTAAATAACAGCACCGACTCTACATTGGAGCGGAACAGTCGCAGCTTCGTTCTTAAGCTGATGACATTGCTTTTCCAGATCGTGGATAGCATTCCGAACGAAGCTTTAGCCTTCCCGATTCTGTTGCACACGTCCAGTTCGATTAGCCGAGACCACACTTCCTAAATATAGAGAGCTGTTAACTTTCACGACTTCCTGTCCGGCAATGTTCAGTTGGACGCGGTTGTCAGAATTACTAAAGGTTTTAGTTTTTGGCGTATTTATTTTGAGCCCCACATTGTTTGCCTCTGCTTCTAGATTATGGGCCATCAAATGAAGATACATTATCCAATGCGAAAGGAGACAAGCATCATCAGCGTAGTCAAGGTGTTTAAGATAACATGTCATAGTCCATCGAATGCCATAATTTCCGTGCATCAATGCTGCACGGAGTACATCGCTGATATTCACCAGAAGCAATAGTGGTGACAGTATGCAGCCTTGATGAACTCCACTTTGGTCCTCAAATTCCTCTGTCAACTTACCATTGTGCAAGACGTGACACTTACTACCTTCATATGTAGCCTTTATAGTAGCCATGATTTTTTCCGAAATATCTATCCTGCGCAGGGCCGACCAGAAAGGATCTCGATTCAAGCTATCGAAAGCCTTTTCGAAGTCGATGAACAATAGGTATAGCGGAGCCCCCACTGCGATATGCGAACTTGCTACCTACCAGTAGAAACTGCGAATTTGTGAACCGTCGTTGTGTGGATCCATTTCCAGTCGCCAAGGAAATATATTGATTATACTCAAACACTGGTGAATCGAACTCGAGCATTATAGGCTCGCCCATCGTCGAAATTAGACTTATATAAAATAAAATCAACGCCAAATTAGCTTTCGAATGATGCCAATGGCATGTCCTTCGGTTAAGTAGAACGGTGTATTAGTATAAGACAGAAAATGGGCAGCATGTATTTATATGTAGATTATTGTTGAGGATGTGTTGCACGACGATCTTTAGATCTATTGTGCCCCCTTTGCATACCTTGCTTCCCTAGAGTTCCCCTCGAAGGCAGTTCTTTTCAGAGGTTGTGCAATCCTGTTGAGCGTATGTCGAAAGGATTTATTCTCTCCAAGCCGGGGTGAGAGACGGCTCAACAGATTTCAATTCTCCCTCTGCCTTTTGTGGGTCAGTGACCCACAAGATCCCAGCACATGTTTCGGAAATTGATTATATTCTCCACTGAATCTGCGGAGACCTTCTTCTGATGACATAGATTCCTTAGATGCTCTCTAAGTGTGCAGTAACGTTAGGAAACCTGTTAAAAGAGGATTGCTCATCTTGGTACACGATCTCAGCACATGTTTCGGAAATTGATTATATTCTCCACTGAATCTGCGGAGACCTTCTTCTGATGACATAGATTCCTTAGATGCTCTCTAAGTGTGCAGTAACGTTAGGAAACCTGTTAAAAGAGGATTGCTCATCTTGGTACACGATCCCAGCACATGTTTCGGAAATTGATTATATTCTCCACTGAATCTGCGGAGACCTTCTTCTGATGACATAGATTCCTTAGATGCTCTCTAAGTGTGCAGTAACGTTAGGAAACCTGTTAAAAGAGGATTGCTCATCTTGGTACACGAATTGAAGCTTTTTCGGTTTAAACTTTCTTGACCTGATTCCAGTTTTCTGTCCGGTTTCATCTTTCTTTTTTCTGAACTCTGCCCTGATCACATGGTCTCCTACGGACCAGAATTGTTCAAGGGTTCCGATGCCTCTTTCCTAGCTAGGGAGTTGGCTCTTTCATTGCATTCTATCCAGGTATCCAGCAGAGTTTTTCTTTGTCCCTCCTACTTAACTCTTTAAGCTTCTATAGGCCTTCCCACAAAAGACGGATTTGATGATGCAGGAGTCTGGATAGAGATAGATAGCTACACGGCACTATTCCTATGTCGCAGATGGGATGTTTCCTGTCAAGATTGAATGAATCTCTTTAAACAAGCTGTTTGCAGTTTCGCACACCAAGTTTGTTGAGGTCCTTCTCCACTTGGGAGTGCCTTAACGCGGGCGTCCTCTGTTGCATTGCCCCACAGGTTCGGATTCGAAGATTCTCCGGTCCGGAGCTCATTTGCCCATACGCTCTACATGGCCCAGGCGTAAAAATCAACGCAAAAAAGGGGAGAGGGTTGATTTTCGTTTTTCTATCGGCTCTACCCTAGTTAGTTTTACGAATTTATAATATTATTATTTCCAAAAAATGTCTAGTCAGGACACGTGGCAACGATACCCGTTTTATTTCCGTCGTATTTTTTTTCGTTACAAACGTAAAATGTTTCAATAAAAAACAAGCTTAACTAACTTAATTTTTTATAAATTGTAACCCAAAATTGCCCCAAATCAAATCATTCCTTCAGGGATCTGCATGATTGAGCATGAAAGCGAAAGGATTACATCGAAGGTCACTAGGAAACCGAACGGAAGTGCAAACTATGGCATATTCCAGGTAAATTAAATTCCCTTCAAATCATCGATCATACGATCACTTCTGGACAACTTCCGTTGCAGATAAGCAGTAACGGCTGGTGTGCAGTTGGTCGCAAGGGAGGCATTTGCAATGCCAATTGTGAAGGTACTCAGGCCTAATGTAATATTCTTTGCAAATATAACGAGATTAATTTCATAGATTTCCTCGATGACAACATCGCCGACGATGTCGATTGCGCGAGAAAGATCTACAGCAGAGAAGGATTTCGACACTGGAGTGGATGGCTGAAGAGCTGCCAGAGACCAGAGAACTTGCTCAATTTAAGTGTTATTTGCGGAATTGATAATTATAAATAAATTCGTTTGTTCTCAATAAAGTTAGCAAATAAGATTCATTTTGAAAGCAACACTTGGACAATACAAATACGGGTGGCCAGTATTCCTAGGAATACCCCTGGCCAGTATTCCTAAGTCTTTTCCACTAGGAATACTCAACTGGACAACAGGAATACCGGCGGAAAAAACTTAGGAATACCAGTGGCTAGTATTCCTAGGAACCCCTGGCCAGTATTCCTAAGTCTATTCCACTGGGAATACTGTGTATATATATATATATATACCACCTGCCACCGGTGAACGCTTGTTTCACCGAAGAAAGAAAGCGTATCCATCACCCTATATTAAGATTCAATACAAACATCACACCGGTGGATTGGGCACGTCCACTTTAGGCGCCACGTCGTCTGATGCAAGCTGCATTTCAAGTGCAGCCATTTAATTGAAACCGATTCCACATGCGAACGTGACCACTGTCCGTGATTTCATTCGGGGAATACCCCAATCAGCCTGTCAGTTCGTCCAAAAATAACTTAAGTCCACCGGAAATCTTGTCCATTCAGTTAAATTTTGCTTCGGATTTCCATGAAATTCATATCAAACTCCGATTCCTTGTCACTCGGTCAGTAGCTGACGTGCGACTCTTAAGAGATGACTACAGTCTAAACAGCGTACACATCAGCACTCTTAACTAAACAATCGGGCAGTTCTGCGGTTACTTAAATATTCATTCTGCCCGCCCCGAGGAGCAACGTGCCGCTCAACGAGAGTAATCAAATAAAAACCCAGCTGAGAAGCAACAACCGTCGACCACTAACTGAATAAATGAACAAACATTGTTTTTAATAAATAAAAGCTTTAAACAATCCCCACTTGAGTTCAGTTATCTGCCCGCCGGTGTCTCAAAACGTGCACGGCGCTACCAACCAACGATACTCGTCGTTATCGTTAACGCCAGCCGCCGCGTGCCTCAGCTCCCTCGCGAAAAGTTCGCTCGTTCGATGATCAGCTCTAGAGAGCATCATTGGCTAGCTTCCAAACTAACAGACTAAAAATAAAATCGCTCATTCGTAACCAGTGAGCGAGCAAAATAAAAAAAAAATCACAAATAAGCAGACTCACCGCCACGCAGAAAGGAAAATCAACATCTTCAGCCAGCTTTAGCGAGACCAAAACTGCCAGAGATCATCGCGGAGCCGGCTCTCGCTCGAAGTCCGTGAGTTTTTGACTAATTTTCTGCTAGCCTCTTTTCCAAACTAGAATTTAATGTTTTTCTCACGTTTTTTTGCTTCACTCGAAGTGATTTTGTTGTTTTTGGTGAAATTTTTCGTGTTTACCATCGACGGCCTTGAATAGTAGATTCGCTTGCATGTGCCGCCTTTCCCCTTCATTTTGCGGTTTTCGGTAAGGTTTTACACTCACGTACGGCATGGCACGACACGGTGGCGTCTAGTTGCTCTTGTTGACAATTTGGCTGGGCGATGAGTCAGATTTGAACATTATCTCCGAACGCACGCACGCAGATAGATTTGCATTTCTTCAGATAAGCTCCCTGATGGTTGGCGATCGCAGAACGTCGCAGATGGGGTGGATTACTGATTAGTATGTGCAGTGCGGGTACACTCGTAAAACATGCTACTCGGCGGGGTTCCCACTTGTGTGCGCACACGTTTCTTATAACTGGTTCTGAAAGGAGAACCCACTCCACGATTGGTGTACAATGAATTAACGTCTGATTGTTGAGGACGGAGATCGCCATCAGTCGATGATCGTTAGTTGGTTTTTTTAACCAGCAGCGATCGGGAGTTGGACTGCTTTCGGATTGACGGGAAAGGTTAGGGAAGGAGTCCTTCTTCGGCAAGAGGTTGGGACACACTTACTCGTAAGTTTTATTATTTGTCTGTGCCACGATGAGACCGATGATACCGTGAAATAACGCGGCGAATTTGGAAATAATTGATGTCTGGTGGTGTTCGGTGAAAACGCTGTTGCCTCCTTAACATTTTTCTATTGATTTTTTCTGGCCTTGTTCTTTTGTAGAAATATTGTGCCACCAGTGGCATCTTTTGCGTACGTTAACACCACTAGTGAGCGATGCTGAGAGTATCTTTAAGCGGCAGAAGACGATGTCGGCTTAGATGGTTGGTTGCGACTACTTCTGACGTCCTGATCGCCCAAAAGCGTAACTCACAGCTTCCCCATTTTCAAGTCTGATCGCTGGTAATCCAAATAAATCGGCAATACATACGTAAATTCACATGATTAGTATGAAAAAATCTGTTTATAGGTTACACAGGTGTAACAGGTTAGATTAAATACTGCGCACTTGACTTTCTTGTTGTACAAATTCCACGGCATATTCAGAAACTTAAGCCCTCAGTATGTGTACCCCACAGCAGACAACAGTGAATTCTTTCAAACTATGTTGAAAACATCACCATGGGAAGCAGCCTGAAAACTATTTGTAAGTTGTTGGATGCAAACTAGCTCTCTTTCAGTCGACTTGTAGCCAGTTCTAAGAATGTTCTCCTCGTCCCTACACGCTCCTCCATGGATCTCAGCCGGTTGTCAGGCAGCTTTATCAATCGATTAAGCTCGCTCAGTGTCAGTTTGAAATCACTTCAGCTTCGACGTTCAAAATATTACGTCAGATCAAATCTGATTCTGACTGTCTGTTATATTGTTTGGCATCAATTAGTTTGCGAGGGTGTAGACAGCCTATCCCGCATGTTGAACTTTTAGAGAACAATGACATCCATGTGACATACAAGCTGAAGCTGGCAAAGAACGAGCTCTGTATGCTGTAAGTAGCGGTTATTGTTCAAACAAAAATTACAGAGGATGTTCGGAGTCCTCAATGCTACTTCGACGGCTTGTGGTGCAAGTGCTGGAGCGGGACGTCAAAAAAATGAGACAAAACCCCTGGTGGCAATTCATTTTCGGACACTGAACTAGGTGCATGCCCTAGCTCCGACTGAACAGCGCACGAGGGAAGACTGGAAATAATACATTGTCAGCGAGTTAGACTAGCTGCCCCTTGTTATCTTCAGCATAGTCGGGATTGGTCGGCAGTCAGTGATGCAAATGAGGAAGTAAGTGATTAAGAAGGGGCCAAAGGCGTGATTGCCAAAAGACAGTGTCGATATATTCACGCATGCACTTAGTGTTCAAACAGATAATGCGCAGAGACGCAGACATATTTCTTCGTCATCGCCCTGCCTAAAAGTGACAGTCACGGAAGATACTACATTCGAATAAGACTATAGTTACATCACCTCCTAGCACAAGCCGGCTTAAAGAATAATTTTATCCAGCCAATTACTTTTTTATAACTTGTGCTGAACAAAAAATGTCACATCCCGCTTGGTGGCAGATTATTTTGTTGCCAACATGATGTGATATTCAGCCCTATCACAAAATCAATTCGTACAATTTTGTTTCACAAAATCCTGGCCTAATTACGAACTCAGAAGTTTGCACTTCATTTGTACTCATCGAAAGCAGCCTTCATGAAATTTTGTAGCAGATGTTTCAATATGATTCTACTACGAATGAATTCCGGAAGTTCATACTCCATTTTCAAATACGACGAAATTCGTTGCAAGAATTCTAGGAACGATGCTGCAAGAGATGTGACGCCCGGAGTGAATCTGATCTAGCTTCTACCCCAACCACACATATTGTGCATCCTATTGTTCTGTCGCGAGTGGAGGTGGCCGCCACATTTGTAGCGACTTCGAAGAATGAATTTGAGAAGCTATCGACACAGGCAGACACTTTGGTCGTCAGTGTCTCGAAAGAGGTGGAGTTGCGAATTTCCCCTCGGATCAGAACCACTTTTAGCTCTTCAATTTCAAACAAACCAAACTGGAGCAAATACCGGAGAGAAAAGAATCCATGAGTGTTGCGATGTGAAGTATTTAGTGCACGTGGCAGCAATAGTTATAAAACATTGCAGTCAACGAGCGATGTGAGCCGACTTTCTGTGGCAGTCAGCCAGCAGGACGGTGCTACAAATGACACAACGCTACAAGTTGTGAGGAAAGAAATGTGGCGACAAGCTACGAGCCTTCATCAAACAGTCAACCCGATCCTATCCGTCTATTGCGACGAGCTACGATCTTATCCGTCTTGTCACCACATGATTAATTTCTTCCGGGCTACGTCGAGTTCATTGTGTACACTAACAAGCCAATCACGACTTCGAGGCTAACACTTCAGTCGCTACTGTTGGAATACCGCCACACACAGCGGCAAAAATGTAGAGTCAAAATAAAGCCAGAAGCAACTCTACATATAAATCACACCTAAGATATTCTAAAAGGTGCTTTTTTAAAAGCTATAGAAAAAAAAAAACATAAAATTCAGAAAAATGCATGAAATCTTTATTTGAATCGATAGTACGGTCCATATAATTTAATGTTTGAAGATAATTTCATGCAAATGTTGACCTTGACTGCGCATCAAATGGTCCATCCGCTTAGTCCAATTTTGACATACTCTTTCCAACATTTCGGCCGGTATCTCACGAATAAATTCTTCAATGTTGTCTTCCAATGCGTCAATTGGAGCGGGCTTGTCTGTATAGACATGAGCTTTAACAACAGTCCCACAAAAAATAGTCTAAAGGCGTTAAATCGCACGATCTAGGCGGCCCATTGACCGCTCCCGAAAGTAAAATAAAATGTTCACCGCACTCGCCTCTCAATAAGTCCATTGTTGCGCGTGCTGTGTGTCATGTGTCACCGTCTTGTTGAAACCACATGTCATGCAAGTCAAGCTCTTGAATTTTGGGCAAAAAAAGTTGGATATCATCTCACGGTGGCGCTTGCCAAACCCCACCAAACTCTGACTTTTTCCGGATACATTGGTAGCTCTTGCAATGCGTCTGGCTGATATTCACCCCGAAATGGATAATTCTGCTTATTTACGTACCCATTGAGCCAAAAATGAGCTGACCATAAAATGGAAGAAGCGCGCAATGAACTTTCTTAACAGAGCACGCATTTTAAGAATAAAATTCAATAATTTGCAAGCGTTGTTTGTTTGTAAGACGATTCATGGTTACATTATAGACCAAACTGAAGATGTTTGACAGCGAAACAAAACACGAAACGTGAGTCAGCTGTTTAAAGCAGTGTTGCCAAACAGATAATAGCTAATAAATCACCCTTTATATAAACGGATTTTCTTATTGCTCTTATTTGGTCACACGGCACTTGATTCGAAGGATGGCACTGAGTATTACCGACATCGCCTATGACGGAATTAAAAGCGCAACAAACACAGCCCTACCAATAGGAGAATGATTGGAAGCACTACGTAGATGAGCACAAGGAAATAAAGGACGGTGAAGAAATTTGAGGAATTAAAAGCCTTGTTCTTTGAAAATATTGAGTTTATACGCGAAAATAACCAAGACCGATCAACAGCCGGATAAGTCAGAAGCTTTGCAGGACAAGTTGAGTTTGTACACTAATGCAACCAAGACCGAATTCTGACAGAGGGTGGGTGGTTGACTTGTAGTATGCCTTGGGTGTACATTTTAAAGGCTGCTAAGCTTCTGAACTTATCCGACTGTTGGGCGATATCGCACGATTAACATTAATGATCCCTTTCCCCAATCGACTCAAATATCAACATGAGTAAGAGCGAAAGTGGCCAACGATGGGGTGAATCAGAGAGGACTTGTCATAGGCAATCATCTGTCGATCACGAAAGGGTGCGGTGGTTGCGGTGGCTCGTGGTTTAGCCTCAGTTTAGTACCAGGCCAATTGATACCAATATATCCTTTCTGTCCAGTGGTTTTAAATATCGTAGTCAAAATTGGTTCATCTTTCGAAGGGACCAAGTAGCTCTAGTGCCAACGTTCTCAAAGGATAAACCAACAGAGTCAGACGGCTTCTCCTTCCAATGCACTTTAACTGCCTCTGGTAGCGTCGACAAGGGTACAATCAGTCGCGAAGTCTGAATATCTTTCACACACCTTTCTGGCCCTTTTTTAAAACAGTCAACGTTTTGTTCCTTTCAAGTTTACAGCGCGTGGAATTCTGCTTACAAATTGTACCTTCTTTTTTCTTCAGAATTGTCTGGAAAAGGTTTTGGTACCAATTTTTGTAGCGCTATGTAAAGCTAGTTAACCATACTTTTTTCCAATTTCAGAAAATATCAAAATGAAGACATCCCTCCTCACAGTCCTTGTCCTGTTCTCATTCTGCTCAACTCCATCAAATGGCAAGCAGTTCATGCGCTGCGAACTGTGCAAGGAACTAATCCAAAAATATCGATTCGACAAGACTTTGCTGTCAAATTGTAAGCCATGACATATCCGAATCTTTGACGTTTTTCTCTCCATTCATCACTCATTGCAGGGGTTTGCATGATCGAGCACGAGAGCGACAGAGACACGTCCAAAGTGAAGCGCAAGCCAAATGAAAGTGCCAGCTATGGCCTGTTTCAGGTAAGAACCATCAGATCGCACATCTAATCGAAGTGACACATTCCCTCTCGTTGACAGATCAACAGTAAGGACTGGTGCAAGGAAGGTCGCAGAGGTGGTCTATGCAACGCCAGATGTGAAGGTTTGGTTTTTTTCGATCTTTGGTCAAGATCTGCTTGAAACTTGGTCTATTTTTCAGACTTTGCCGATGAGAATCTGACGGACGATGTGGCGTGCGCCAAACAGGTGTTCGCCCGGGACGGCTTCAAGCACTGGGCCGGATGGAATCAAACCTGTCGCTCCGTCACCAATTTGCCGAATCTGAACCTTGCCTGCAGGATCAGTGAATATCGAAAGAGATAAACCAGATTTGATGACCTAATGTATAACAATTTGGGTGATGGTCGTTATGTGTGCAGAAGAGTACTGGAAGTATTTGTGATTTTTTTTTTTTTTGTTGAGAAATACATGTTCTATACAACTTACAACTCTCTTAAGTCAGACTGACATTTATGAGCAAACTGTCAAAACAGAGGCGTGCCGCTGAGCACACACAAGCGGGGGATACGGAATTTATTAAAAATTGAAAAGTTGAATATATAATCCGTCGTTCATTGTTTGCGAACGCATCCATTTGCATAATCTTTCCGCCAAGATGGCACCACACACCACAGTCTCGCTTTCGGTGACGGCCATGATCTCAGTGAACGTCAAAACAACCAGCCAGTTGGACATAAATTCCCGCTGTTAATTTTCACAGTCCATTTCCAAAGCTGAATCTGAATCTACAATTCGCTGTGGCGAGTGTGATTTGCTTCAGCCGTCGCGGTCGCCATCCACCCAAGCACAACCGAGCGCGTTGCCTAACAAAACAACTGAATTGGTACAAGCATTGGAAAAGCACGTGGGCGTGAATGCGTGGAGGCCAGCAACTCGAAATGAAGGAACGAACAACAAAAAAAAAAAGAAGTGGATTTCAACAACTTTTGTTCGTCTCAACGAGATCAAATCTCTTTCAACTGACAGTTTGACTCTTTGACAGTTTATCACTTGGTTCGGGGCTCTCCTTGATCACCCTTGTGACATGTAAATCGAGATCAAAGCTGCTAGAGAACAGGTAGCAGCATGTCGGCCCAAATGGACACGCATTAGGCTACTTGTCCGGATTGGGTTCAACATGGCGTGCGGGAGTTCGATTTAAATTGACGTTGACACTTTATTTTTGAGTTCCTTCGCCCCCGTTTCGGTTGTGTTCTTGTCGCTCAAGGTTGCGCGACTGTAGTTTAGCACTTTCTTGAATACAATCGTCGGCAGCGGTTCGATCAAAGTTGACAGTGTCTCCGTGGCGCTGTGGATGCTCAGCTTATACGGCACGATCTTAATTAGCATTATTTGTCGATTTTACTAGCCATGTGTGCCTGATTGGACAGCAGAAATAGCAACAGCTGCCCCTCCATTTGTGACAGTGGGGTTTCCTTTAACTGATCGACGTACTGGTTGTGTGGCGTTCAGATTATGAGACTGCGCTAATTGGAGGCAATCATTAGTTTGTCTGTGTCTGTCTCCACTGTGGATGCAAATGGCGCTTAGAATGTGCCGTATGCTTGCTGTAATTTTAGCGTCTATGACTGTCATTAAGGCTTGTATAATGTCTTCTTCTTTGTCCAAAAAGGTGTGGAGGGCTCGATGAGTCAGTCGGTTTGGGTGACATTTCGTCCAGTTCAACGCGTCACACCCGGATTTATAAGAGTTGCAGAGTAAATATAGTGTGTCCAGGTTCTGATCTATGGCGCGAAGGCATGGACATGGAGCAGGTGTTCATTGGGTTCAATCTTGGTCCTGGAGGAGAAGCGTCAACCAAGAACTATACGGATCCGAATCCTAGGATGTCCTTGAACTTCTTAGAAGGGCGACAACTCAAGACATGGATGTCAACGGAACTAATGGCGAGCACAAGTGCGGAAGGGCTTCAGCTAACTCATGGTCGTGACAGCTGGAGAGGCAAGTTATTCAACTTCGTTAAGGATCAGATCCAGCCCGGACTGGAACGCTAGCAGAAGAAGAGATTCTGTCGTTAAACATGCCAAATCATACAGAAAACCAATTGGTGAACCGGATTTGACTTACCTTGCATACGTCAAAGCGAACTGTCATCAAATTGTTGACACTTTGTATCGCTTGACAAATGACAAAACGTCAAAATAATGAAAAAATAGTACAAAAAAAAGAGATTCTGTGTGAGGAGCGTTTCGAATACGAACAAATCAAAAAAAGAGGTTTTATTGGCTTATTAACGTTTATCATGTGTTCATCATGTGGCGATATACCCTTTCTTCGCCCACATCTGACTACCCCGGTCACAAATGTGTTTTATTTAAATTTCCTTTTGAAACCACAAAGCGGGTGACCCGGCCACGAACACTTTCTCAAAACGCAATACTCCCCGTCGACCTGTCGAAATTTGACACATATCTGGGATCACAAGAACTTTTCAAATCCTAACCCCTTCGCTTGATCTGATCTTCCACCATCCAACACATCCGATCAACCCCAACCCCAGCACTTTCATTTCATCAACACCGCCGATGTCGTTTCCGTGGGCAAGTGCCACATCTTGCACTCCGCACTCGACCAGTTGGCCGCACAGCGGTAGCCCATCACTTTACCACCCAAACTCAAGTGTTTACATGCACACACAGCTGCCAAGTGCTCGCATGGCCTGCGTTGACTTCATGACCTGCATGCTAATTGACGCCGAACACACGGCGAACATATGTTTATCCAAATCATACGACTGTCGTTATTGGCAGTCTTTACGAGCTCCTTTCTTTATCTTAACGCAGTGCGTCTGTGTCTGTGTCTGGAGGCGGCTAAGGCCATTTAATCTGATTACACAGCTGCAAGAGCTGACAGGAACAAGTGTGCGCTGTCCGGCGTGTTGTCACTTTATCTGGATTGACTCATCGATCGGTTATTCATAAGTGATTCATAATGGCGGGCTCTATTTGTCATCGGAAAACCTATTTTGATTTCGTTTTTGTCTTCTGCTGGTCATTGGCGTCGCCGTGGTGGACACTCGGACCACATCGGACACATATGGAGCAGCGCATGGATGTGTACTGTCGCCACCGACAATTGGCCGAACCGGAAACCGAACGCAGTCAATCGATAAAGCGTGACATCGATTTGGTGTTCTTTGGTTCTTTTCGGGTTGCGTGTGTGTTTCTTGTTTGTGCGTTGCGCTCTGCGTTTTCGGTGAAGACAATTAAATGACATTTGTCAAGTGGAGACGTGGATACAGTTGGAATAATTACATCACCGTATGGGGTAAGCGCATGGGGGCTCGACACACAATTCGGACGGACGGGGACGGTTGTTTAAGGCTTATGAATGCCTTCCGGTGTTCGGGGGCTTTTCCTTTTTGAGCTTAGATTAACGGGGGACTGCACAATGCCGTGGTTGGAGACGCCGATTTTGACGGATTATAAAGTGGCGTTTCTTTTACACCACTCGTGCGGCGGATTAAAACGCGTTCGCTGGTGGATTAGAACGCCATCGTAAGCTGACTGGTCAAGAGTGATTGTGGGCGTCACTTTGTTTGATTATGTAAAGAATAATTAGAAGGCAATTCAGGTCTGCGGTGAAGGGTAACGAGTCTCTACTCCCTGCACGCTCCACCGACCTCAGTAAAAGGTTGTTTCGATGACTGACTAGACTTCCACATCGTTTTGAAAGAGCGATTCTTTGTAAGAAAAGTGGATCGCCGTTAGTAAGATTTCTCTCGAATTTACAGCGATGGGCAATCCTGTGTAGGCCCTACACTTGGACTTGGTGACTTGCCAATCGATGGAAAAAAATCAAATTAGAACAGTGATCATGTACAGTGATCCTCTTCGTGTGACACTACACTTCAGAGTGGAGGTGAGAGTCTGCCAACAAGACCCAGACACTAGTGCTTGTTGCTTTCCGTTGAACTTATCAGTACTGAAAGCAGAAAGCACTATTCAGGTAGACTCGGTTTATTGAGGTCCCTCTGTATTTCTGTGAACCACGTTTAAAGAGGCCGTTCTCTGTTGCATTGTCCAACAGGCTCAGAGTCGACGAGACTTCGCTCAGCATCCAATTTCCGCTCTACATGGTCTACACCCCATAGATGTTGGTTCAGCAGCCACGTGGTTTGTCTCATGACGCTGTACATTGCGCTCGTTGCCTGTATGGACTTGCAAAAGGCCTTTGACACGGTGTGGGCACAGGGCTTCATCTACAAGCTGAATCAGATGAAATTTCTCTCTAACTTCAATACAAAAGTCTACAACTTTCTCAATTTCAGAAGATTCTTCGTTTCAATGGAAGGCAGCTGAGCAGATCATCAAGACAAGAGTTGCCCAAGGGTCGAAGTTGAGACCTCTTCAACATCTTCACGACAGATCAACCGCCTTCAACCAACACTTTAGATTGTTGTCTATTCACGGACGGTTGATTTGCTGACTAAAAGAGACCAAAAGACAACCCACCTTGATGAGTGCGCAAAATGGATCAAGCCAGAGAACAAAGCTGTTGCTCTACAGCCAGCTTACACGGTCGGCTTTAGCGTACGGCGTTCCAATGTGGCAATCCCTGAAACCAGCAATTGTCTACTGATCTCACCTTGGACAGGAACTGTCGAAAGCACGACAACAACAATTAGGAATCACGCATCATCCCTTTGCAGCAGTACATGGGGACACTGTTCAGAAAACAGCTTCTAGACTCCAGCAAATATCCCAACGAGCGAATGAGGAACTGGGTAACACAATCTCTGGACAACGCCCTCTTTCTCCCCTAAGCTGTAAGCATTTTTTGCACTGCAGAGCACTTTAGATCAATTTCTGTCAACCAACATGGAGTCCTTAAAGGCAGGTCAACAACTAATAACATCACAAAATTGAGACTCAGCCCCCATGGTCATTGGGACATGGCCAAGATATGGACGTTGTTGACAGTATTTGCTCTTGATTTCAAATCTGATTTCCTCGCTTGGGTGGCGTACCTTGATGAACGTAAGTATAGTAATTTATGATCCTCTATTTCTTTCCAACGTATGGAGTCCCCCAAAGTTCCCATCTTGGTCCTCTGATTCTAATTCTCATCAGTTTACACGAATGACATGGACACTTTTATGGTGAATTTGAAGAGAATTTCATGACTTTTGGACTTGGTGTAGAGACAATTTTCTTGAGCTTACTCTCAGCCATTCTATTACATTGCGGATCCTGTCATGTGCTCGATAGATGGCGCAGTTCAAACCGTCTGCTTTCATATGGATTTCAATTACCCTAGTTCTCTGAGCGCAGGCACTATCGAATTGAGCGACATTATAATTTCCACAGGGGACAATGAACCCCCACAAAAAAAAACAACGTCATCCGATATCGACCGAACATCGAATGAACCATATGTAGCCAAAAAGCCTCGGGCTATGTACCGCGTTCATTTGAGAAAAATGTCAACAGGGTTCGCGAGACATTCGACCATCATTCCTCTGTCACGTATCAATTTCTTGCCTCATTCCGATCATGTTTCCGTCCATCGGCCATCATTAACACTTCTTCTTTTTTTTCAAACAACGAAAGACACATCCTACACGACAGTCCCAGTGGCGGCTAAACATTCGAACAGCAAACTCAAGCATTCATCACTTTCTAACCGCTTTTCAATCGGGTTTTCAGCTCCAGTCGATCGGCTAATGAAAAGACCTGGTCCTACAAGCTATAAACCCAAATTAATAGCGTCTCTTTAAGAATTCCGAACAAATTTATCATTAGCCGGTATAAAATTAAGCAGATTTTAAAATAACAAAGAGAATACCTCCGCAATACGGCATCTTTTTGGGGCTGTTAATTTATGCGTCCACTTCTAACACTTTAGAGGCGCATTAATATCGAATATTCATTTTCAGTGAGTCCATAAAACCACCTAGTCTAATGTGAACTATGATCGTTATGAATTATGCATTCATTTCGATTCGGTTCGGCACTGGAACTGATGCTAATTGCGAAATGAAAGAGAACTGGATGCGATTAGCATTTTCTGGGCATTCGCACGCCCCATCGATCGGAAGCCGTTCGATTGGCCATCCAAATGCGAGACGGAGTCAAAAGAATTTCACAGATCGTAAATATGGATAATCGTTTAATTAAGTGGAATAGGGAACAGACGGTAGTCCGAAGGGTGTCGTTTCGGTTTCGCAGTTCGTTGGGAGAGTTTGGACAGATTTGAACAGTCCAGGAATATCTGGGGGAAAGGGACTGTGATGAGACATCTGCTGTGATGAGATGACAGCAACATTGTGATGCGCTTTGGCGTTCAAAGCAGACTTTTCTAACGACGACATCCGGAGATTTGGCAGCACCGACAGGAAGCATTTCTCAAAAATATCACAGATAGAGGGTAGACGACGACATTGGTGATCGACGGGTGGTAGTGGAGGGTAGTTTCCATAAAAGGAGTAAAAAGTCGCGTTTTATTTAAATGAATAATGCTTTGCCTTTGAAAGCGAGCCAGCATCTACTATGATTGCGCCATGACAAAGAGCCAGCAGAGCCGATCAATGGATCAGCGAGGACATCCAGAACATTCCAGGGAGTTCGTGCAAGTGATATTTTGTGCAAACGCAAAGGTTGACACTTAACTAGTGAGGAGTCACGTCTTACTAGAGTCCAGTGTAATCACACGTTAAATTATTTATAAGTCCCAGAAGCTAAAAAAAGAGTCATTTTAAAAAATAAATGAGTCCCAGAAAAGGTTACAAAACGCCCCCTTATGCGAAAAAAAGAAGCTGTTTAAATGACAACAGGCTCACACTTTGAAAAATTATGAAAACGATGAAAACAGTGAAAAGGTGTTCTTGGGAAAATGAGTCAAATCTAAAAATTATGAGTCAAGTTTACAAGAATGAGTCCTTTTGATTCTATAGAGTCTCTGTTGTAAGACTGCTAGAGTCATCGGAAAACTAAGCCAGCAATGCAGCACTATCCTATGCCTGATAAGCGATTATTTTATTATTTTTATATATTTATATATTTTATTACGGGGCAGATCAGAGCATCGAAGTTCGCGCTCGTTTCCAGTAGGAAATTCCTTCAACCCAAATGGTCTTCTCGGTCATCTGATGAATCCATCTACCACCAGAATTAATGATCGAATTCAACAATGACTCGGACTATCTCCTTTCTCCATGGCCGTTAGGATTTGTTGCTCCGCGCCGATCTGCACTGCCGCACAAGCAAGAATACAAAACTGTTGCTAAAATGCGTTGATGTGTGTATACGACTTCATTAAGTTTAGTCAGACATAGTGCAACTGTCTGTAGTAAACAGAAGAGGTTCGATCTTGCAACGGTTAGGTTAGATTAGTGATCTGCCAGCGAAACAGCCAGTACAATTATAGCATTGTTGGTCTATTCTGACATCGACCGCTGATGGGTAACTTCAATGATATATAATATATAATATGGGTGGCGCTACAGCCCGTAGGGGGCCAGGGCCTAGCTTCTCAGCAACCACTCGTGTTGTGCGTGCTATTGTTCCCTCACGAGTGGAAGGGACCTACAATTTTATACCGAATCCGAACGGCTTTGTTTGAATAGCTTTCTCTAGACAGGAAATACTCTTCGTCAGTAACTCGAAAGAGGTGTGGTCGTGAAAATTGTTTTCGTCGCACAGAACAGAAATCGAACCTACGAGGTTGGGGTCGGCGCACATACCCACAACGCCACAGGCCAACACAACTTCAACGATAGTGCCCTTAATTTGGTCCCAACGGCAAGTGGTGACTGGACCAGATTTGACTGGGCAACTCAAGCTGTTGTACATATGTAAAAACGTAAACCTTAATCTGTTTTTTTTTATATCCATCACACTCAGTATCACTTTACTCAGCAAATGTTTACTGTGCAACTATGGATCATCGACTATTCGTCTTGCAGATTACATTACAAATAAACAATATTAATCATCCATTTAAAAACTAACTTTTTGAACTCGACTCGTGACAGGTCAAAATCGTAAATAACTTCACTGCAACCATAGTTGGTTCAATGCACTTGGGCTTCAACCAACAAGTCCCTCCAACTAGCACGATCTCTGGCTGACTGTTTCCACACCAAATTCGTTGAGGTCCTTCCCATCTTGGGTGCGCCACCTTAAACGCAAGCGTCCTCTGTTGCATAGCCCCACAGGATTCGATTGTCCATGCGGTCCATGCGGTCTACATAGCCCAGTCACCGTAGGCGTTGGATCCGTAGACGCCTGACTAGGCTCGCTGTACAGTCCGTACAGTTCATGGTTGAAGAGGGGGCGCTTATAAATATATTCATGAGAAAAAGTAATTCTGGTGAATTTATACGATGATTAATAACGTTGAGGATAAAAATGGCTAATTCTGCCTACGACGAGGGCTTCAACGGAATTGTCTTACACCTTTCTTCATAGTTAGGAAGCTCTTCAAAAGAATATAACTTGTCTGCTGAATGTTGGACAATCGCAGATATTTCTGCATTCATTTCAAGACAATTCCCCCAAAAGAATACCGAAATCACAAAGAAATCAAGACGGACAACCAGTCCCCATCACTCTTCTAACAAAAATCTCGTATTATTGAGCTTCAATTGAGCTCCCATCAATTCTGGTATCTCTCAATTGCAACTTCGTCCTAAACATCGAGAAAATTGCGTCACACAACTATGAAGCCATCAAAGCCTTGACGACATAAATCGTTTATGTCCACAAAACAGAATGCGACCCAAATGTGTGCCGTGAAATCCACCTCCTAATTTGAATACCCCAGACTTTCTTACAACTGAATTGTAGACTTATAACGCACCCAAGTTATAAGTGGGGGCCCGTAGCGTTGTGGGTGGGTGGCGTCGACCCCAACATCGACGTCGTAGGTTCGATTCATGCTCTGTGCGACGAAAACAATTTTCACGACCACACCTCTTTCGAGTCACTGACAATACTCAAAGAGTATTTCCTGTCTAGAAAAAGCTTCCCAAACTTGGCCGTTCGGAGTCGGCATAAAACTGTAGGTCCCTTCCACTCGTGTGAGAACAATAGCACACACAACACGAGTGGGCTTACCCTCATCCATCTGATATAAAGCTTTCACATCCGAATACAGGACTGAGCTCTTTTTACTGTCATTTTTTGATTCAATGATTGGATCCTGTGGACATTCCAAGAATTAATGCACATCCATTGCATCTGAACGTACCGCATAGCGACTTCTGCAGAAGATGCTGAGACGATGAAAATCTGTTCTGCGACTGCTCTGGCAGAAACAAAATAGTAAAGAGATATCCATCTTCTTCCTCTCTCGCCACTTGATTTCATCAGACGTTTTTATACGCTTTTCGCCTCGTGTCTGTGAATACGTGTGAGCTTGAGAACAGCTGATTCCCTTTTCCAACCGTCAGATTGGAGTTCTTATTTGAAAATTAGCTCGTTACTCGATAATTTTCAAATTTCTGTGTTCAATATTCAACACAGTGCGGATGGGTAAACAAACGAACAAAGCGTAGGCTCAGGCAGTAAATTAATTAAGTTCCTGTTCATAGGAGCGTCTGCAGCAGTAGGCTGATATTGATGAAATAACAGCTAAATGTATGGCTTTTTTGCCCAAATATGAATAATATTTATAAAATGCATTCGCACGACACAAACATACATGGTATATATTCTAGAAACAATTGCATTAATCGATCAAGTTTTCAAGCAGTTTCTTTCTTCTTCTTCTTATGGCACTGTAGTGAGGGTGAATCTGGGCCTCAGCCAACAAGCCTCTCCAGCTGGCACGATCCTTAGCCAGCTGCCTCCAATTTCGCAACCAACTGAGGTCATTCTCCACTTGAGTGTACCATCGGTTTCGTGGTCGGCCGCCTTGAAGCAGTGCTGTCCAAGAACATGAGTCAACTGAATACTCCTCGAACAATTGTACATGTTCGTGGCCAACTTCACATGAATTTCCCACAAAATCGGCCGCCATAGTGGAATGAACTGACGAACATTGTAAATTTCCACTATTCTTACATTCCACTCATTTGTGGACTAGGCGGAAGAGAGGCCGATGGATATCTCTTTACTCACTTATTCCTGTGCCCAGTCCAAGCGAAGAAATGAAGGCTCTACTTCTGAACTGAAAAATCTTCCGATTTTCGTTTATCGACCTGGGTGGTTTGAGGAATAGGCAAGCTCTCGTATTTGTCAAGTTGTGCCTGTTCAGCGCTCAGTTGATCTAAGTGATCCACCGCCGTAAAGGCAGCCCCAAAGTCGCTCAACCATTTAAGGCACAGAAAAAAGAACTGAACCTCAAGAGGAATTCACAGTCAGTAAAAACTTTGACAACACTTTCGTTGGTATTTTTCTTTTCAATCGCGAAGAGTGCCCCACTGTCTTCAGCTTGTTCTCAAATCGCCGTCACCATCATTTCCAGACCATAACGCTCCTCGAAGAAATAAACAACTAAAAGAAACCTACGCCATCGAGCTTGATAAACAATCTAGTTAATTTCTATTCAAAATTGGTGCGGCCGATTATGCGAGATTTCCTCCAGCGCGGTGTTTGCCTCAAGATATTCATGGTGGACCCATTTTGGATTCAATTTACGGCCTAGGCATAACAAATAGGACCAATCAAAGCGCACAGCAATCTGCTTCGTATGCGACAAGGTGTTGGAAACCCTTTTAAATTCCCATCCCACAAATGCGAACAAGTTTCCCTGGGCCGAATCAGATTTGCGCGTCGAGATGAAAGACGTCTGGCTCTTGTCCCTTCAATGAATGACATAAGTGTCAATCTTATTGGCATGACGATGAGTGAATGTTACCAGTTACACCAACCCACTTGGGCATTCTTCTCTAGAAACCAACGCCTCGTGCTTTCTCAACCCTATGCGTGTGTGTGTTCGTATTTCCGCCATAAATTGTCGGTCTGATGGAAACTGAACATCTTATCTTCATCTCCCGTTTAGATATTCAGTTTCAATTCGAGAAGAAGAAACCATTAGACACCTACGTGCATTGTTCTGCCGGCATCCGCGACGCTTTGGCATCATGGCTCGACTGCACTCCCTTTCTGCTTTCTGACTGGTGCATGCGATGCGAGGCAAGCGTGGAGAAATCCACCACTGTGCACCAGAGATCTTCTTCGGTGCATCTGTGCGTCCCGTTGAGCGGTCAGCCGACGCGGTGATATATGAAAGTTCGTCGCTGTCTCAGTCTCTGTCTCTGCTCCAGATGGAGGATGGAATTGGATGGCTTTGTGTTCCGTTTAGAAAGTCGACATCGGTTTTATATTTTTGTTTGTCTTGTAGTTTCCGAACCTTTCTGAATAACAATGCGTTCAGGTGACTGTGACTGGTTTGTGGGGCAATAAACTGCCCACATTCGATTGGCCCGCCCTGGAATGATGCAGTCGAGCAGTTGGCCCCATCAACCGAGGCTCAGCACATGTGGGTGGCTGCTCGATGATGGACGATAAATTGGTTGTGAACGCTCGGTTTATTGGTTAAGGAAGCATTAACACACCTTTTTTATTAATTTGTAGATCACGGATTTGGGTATTGTTTTGCCCGTTTAATGGTTGGACACATGCGTGCCGGAATTGTTTATGATGGGCCATCACTCTGTCTGTGGGGAGAGCAAATGCGCTTAAGGTCGTGTTCGACAGGCTGCGAGCAATAAAATGAAGGGATTAGCTACGTTAAGGGTATTTTGTAAAGCCTCGGAATGACACGAGGAAGATGTGTTCAAGTAATGGCACCATAAAAACAGTTCCAACTGGGCTGGCTTAGTGAAGACTTATTAGATGGAAGAGGATATTGTACGGAAGTGGCAGCATTTGGAGTTTTTAAGACGTTGACTTTTACTCTTATACTCGTCAAGGCTAATCCAGCGTTGTTTGTACTGTTTACGAAGACTTAAGGAATTTTTCTCGACACACAGCGACATTTTTCTAGCTTTAGAGTGGTGTACCACAAGACCTATTATACCAACTCCCACTTTATGGCAACGCTTCAATATCAGCTACATTTACTCGCAATAGCCGCACAAAATTGTGGAAGATCGTGCATGTATGTAGGTTGACTTCGTTCGACCTGCCAAAATTATTATCTATACTGGTGCCAAGTCGTCATTGAAAGACTCGGCGTGTTGGTTGCCGACATTGATGCAGCTCATGAATCAGATGGAATTCCCCAGTAACCACGTCGGAATAGTCTACAGATTTCTGCATTCTGCAAGTGGAAGGTAGCCAATCAACACAGCGGATCAAAAGGAGCAGCGCATGGGTCGGAGCTGAGACCGATATTATTAAACATCTTCAGGGCAGATTAACAGCCTCCACAGTGAATGTCGTCTATTCGTAGATGACTTGCTGATTGAAACTGACTGACAGCCAACCTAGGCTTCCATCTGATCAATCTGATCGATCTGATCAAGCCAGACGACAAGACTGTTGCTCTACTAGCAGCTTATACAGTCGATGTCTTCCCAATATGGCACACTAGACCATCGACAACTGCAGTGATAGTGCAATACATTTGGGAATGCCAAGATCAGGCCAGACGACAAGACTGTTGCTCTACTAGCAGCTTATACAGTCGATCTTACTGGCCTCCCAATATGGCACACTAGACCATCGACAACTTGAGCGATAGTATCACCCATTTGGGAACGCCAAGAAAGCCAGACAAGCCCGCAATGACTTTGCTTTTACAGGGATTTAAACCGGGGACATCTCTAACCAAGGTCTAGCACTCAACCAACTGCTTCATCCTTCTGTTGTATTTTGAAGTCAAACTTCATTATTTGGTATTTGGTCTTCTCCGTAGGTAGTGCTGAATTTGAAAAAAATGCTAAATTTTGAGCTCACCATGTTGTAGGAACAAGCGTAAGGATGGACGTAAGAGATGGAACGATGGACGGTTGAAGATTGAACAAGTTACATTGAACGAAATGTCAGACAGATAGATTTTGTCGGACGTTCTGGCCGACACTGAAGAGCGCCGGCAGACTCCTTCAATACAATATTTCTAAAGATGGCAGATGGGACACTAACTGACCTTAATCGTCCTGGAAAGAAAATGAAACGCAACGTCTTCACGTGAAGAGGCTGTGGTGGCGTCTAAAAAAAACGACACCCTCTGCCAGTTGAGACATCGAACTCTAGAAGAACATTCTCTGAAATCTCTTATTCGGCTTATTAGCACATAATGTTGCCAAGCCATCGTCAAGAAAATGAGCAAAGATTCCCTCTTATAGGCGTCACAACTAGTTTAAGTCGAAAGACATAGTTTAAGTTTAAGTTTAGCTTAGAGTGCCCGCCGAGGGCCAGTAAGTTAGTATAGTAACACTGTTCGTTTAACTAGTTTTAAGCATTTTTGTCTAGTATGTAAGTTTATCCTGAAGTAGTAAATGAAAATGAATTTAAAAAAAAAAAAAAAAAATAGGCGTCACAATGGGTCCCAACGGACCCCGTCTACCCATTCACGGAACACATTATATCCTAGATTAGTACAAGCGCGTCCAACACTTACGGCTAAAAACTAGCTCAAGAGTTCACCCCGCCTTCAGACGAAACCAAAGCAACGACGAATCTCCCAAAACGCGAGGCAGCCCCGCATGGATTCACAAAAAATCTGTGAATCATTGGAGAGTAATGCTCAACCATCGCAATGAATCATTCAAACGCACAAGTATGCACATCCGCACCACCACCAGCGGCTGTTTATTCGTCCTCAAACTCGCCTGGCAGCTTCTCACTTTAGGTATAAAATTCAAAAGCAAAAAGCCATCAGCAGACCATGAATTAATTTCTCTGATTAAATGCTCTCGACTCGAACTGTCGCAGCTGGATCCGTGAGCAGTTCCATCACGAGCACGTAACGCCCATGTTAACGCACAGTAGGTTCGATTCGATTTAACGATCGCGATGATCCCACAGAGTGCTCTCTGCGCAGCCAGTCCCGATGCCCACACAGCCGACATTCCTTCATCTCCCGCAATCGTATTCAATTTTATCGCCAGTTTCCTTGTTCCCCGGCGGAGACACACCATTCGTTGTGTGTCCCCCTTTTCGTTTGGTCTTGTTCCACGCCAGGGACCATTTAAGTGCGAATTTGTGTGAAAAGTAGCTAAACTGCCGCTCGTCTGGCCATTCGGACTTGTCCAAGATCCACCGCGCAACCGACCTGAATGCATGACATTTATTGGCACCTTTTCGGTATAAATTTAATTTGACATAAACTGCCCGAAGGCACCGAGCCACAGCCGGGGACGCGTTCTGTGCGCGCATTGTGCAGCAGCACACGGCCGCAGAGGACACCAATTCGGGCCGACGCGACGGAGTGTTGCCTTGTTTTTGAATATCTTGTGAGGGTGTCAATGCTTTTGTTTCGTTTGGTTTTTCTGTTCTCTTTTGCCTTGTCCACCGAACATCTTCCATTTCTGGAGAACTGACAGGGACGCAGATTTATCTGCTGGCATTAGCGCGGCTCCCCTTGTGAGTTAATGAGATTCATCCGATGAAATGCCCTTAATTGGCATCTCTCATCTCTCATTTGTCAAGCGGAGTTTTGCGATGCTGAGCCCGCAAGATGGCGTTCGACTTGAAAAACCCATTTTGATGGCCTATCTAATGCGCTACGCACACTTCCAAGCCGCGCGGCGCACCGCCGGAGACGTTTAATCAAATGATCTCCATTTCAGCGCCCACTTGGCTGAGAGTTTCGAAATGCATTACCACATTTCCGTTCCGCCCTCGTTTCGAGCCCACGTCGACAACTGTGTGTGTCTTGTGTGTCGGCCGCCTCGTTGCGTGTGCGGTGCGGTGCGTTTATTAAATATCATTTTCACCTCTCGCCGGAATATTTAGATTTGCCTTAAGTTTCGGTTGTGGCTTGGAAGACAATATGAATATCAAATCAGAATTGCGACTTGTGTGGGTCGCTGGTTTCAGATTTCCGCATGACATTTCCATCGTGTCAGCTCTGCGTGTGCTCTTGGCACATTTGCATGAGAACAAACACGACGACAGCGTTAATGAAGGAAAACCAAGACTAATCCGAACCGAAGGCGCTCCCCGCTTGGAATTTCCATTCTGTTCAATCTGAATGGGATGCAAGAAATTTAAAAATCGTGTTATTCCTACTCATTTCACCCATGCGCGCGGTTTCCTCCTACCGGCTGGCATTTTTACTCGTTTCTGGCAATGGGAGTATGTCTCAATTTGAAGGTGAAGCTTTGAGTTTGAATAAATCAGACAACAGCTGTTGCGAAGTAAGATCTAACAAAAGAACTCGGAACTTCATTTCGATTGTTAGAAATGTCATTAGGGCAGCATACGCCCATTGGGAAACCAGGTTGATCAGGTGGAATGAAAAGAATTGATATACCGTCACCATTGAAAGCACTTCGTTCAGTTTCGTTAAATTTTTTTTTCGCCTACATACTAGTGGGAATGAAATAAATTGTTTTTTATCTGCTTAAATGACAGTTGGACTTGGCGGGAGTTTCCAAGAGAAATTTAACGAAGCTTGTGGCTACTTTTCGTTCGGTAAGGCTCCACAACAGTCGAGGGTGTTGGAGCAGTTCAGGGTAATGAGCTCCCAGCAATATTTGCTGTCGATAATAAGACCGTCAATGCTGTGCCCCTCACTAAGGGAAGGCTAGTAGGGAGCCAGGGCCTACCATCTCAGAAACCATTCATTTAATGCGTGCTAATGTGGAGGGCATGGGCCTGTGCATCCAGGGCAAAGTTGTTGATTGCTCTCAACTTGGCGAGATGCCAGCAACGATCCCTGTAAATGCACAGGTCAAGTTGACATACAGCCTCCCCGCGGCGCCCTCTGGATAACCTCTACTGCAGCCGCTTAGAGGTGAACCAATGTATGCAGCGACCCCTTGTCCGGGGGTTTAAACCAGGACCCGGTCCTCCAGGTTCGGGGGTTTCGCGTGGGGTTAACTTCCCCACCGTGTAAAACTCGCAATAGTTCAGAGACGGCAACAAGCCTCGGATACGGATGACCCTACTGCTGACGACCATGGACAACGAAATAAGGACAACGATTTTCGGTTCTGCACGTGGAATGTGAGGTCACTGAACAGACCACGTGCAGCCGATGAACTTGCGGAGGCCCTAGAAGCCTATAAGGCTGACATCACCGCCATCCAAGAGGTGCGATGGGATGGGCCGGGCAAAAAGAGGATGAAAAACTGCGACATATATTACGGCGATTGCTACAAAGAGCGAAGGCAGCGCTTGTTTGGATGCGGTTTTGTTGTTCGAGGCAGACTTAGGCAACAAGTCTTAAGCTTTAGATACATAAGCGAACGCCTCACAACAATCCGCATCAAGGCAACACTCGGCAACATCAGCCTAATTTGCGCCCACGCCCCAACGGAGGACAAAGACGATGATAGCAAGGATGACTTCTATGATCTCCTAGAAAGAACATACGATCAATGCCCCAGCTACGACACCAAGATCGTTCTAGGAGATTTTAATGCAAAGCTGGGCAAGGAAGAAATCTTTGCTAGAGTCGTCGGTAAACACAGCCTACACGACAACACGTCCGACAATGGACTCAGGCTGATGGACTTCGTGACGGGGCGAAACCTCACTGTAGCCAGCACGCGGTTCCCTCACCTCAACATTCACAAAGGGACCTGGCGGTCCCCTGATCAATCAACCGTCAACCAGATTGATCACATTGCGATCGACGTTAGACACTCCTCCTGTGTCCTCGATGTCCGAACGTTCCGAGGTGCCAACATCGACTCGGATCATTACCTTGTTGTAGCCAAGGTCAGAACTCGGATATCGATTGTACAACGGAGTAGAGCAAGACCAAAACAGTTTGACGTTGGAAAGCTACAATCGCAATCGACCGCTGGGAACTTCTCCGATCGAGTCTCCCTGAAGCTCTCAAAAAGTCCAACCCTGCCAGGCGAAACAATCGACGAACAGTGGAACCGTTGTCAAAACGCCATCAGAGAAGCTGCCTCTGATGTGCTGGGTTTTAAAATGCCACCTAGAAAAAACCCATGGTTTGACAACGAGTGTCGGCAGGCGCATTCAGCGAAGCTAGCAGCATATAAGGCGACGCTGGATAGAAGGACGAGAGCGGTTCGTGAGCTCTACGAACTTAAAAGAAGGGAAGAGCACCGGCTTCTCAAAAAGAAAAAGAAGGAGCATGAGAAGCGCGCGATCGAGGAAATGGAGAGGTGGTACGGCAGAAATAATGTCCGAAAGTTTTACCAGCGGGTGAAACAACTATCCAAAGGGTACAAACATCGGACAGAAGCCTGTCGGAACGAAGAGGGACAACTCGTAGTAGAGTCGCAGTCGATACTGAGAATCTGGAAGGATCACTTCTGCAGACTGTTAAACGGCGAAGAGGACACCAATACCGCTGTCAGGCAGAATGTTCCACTCCACGCAATGGACGACGACAGAAGAGAATTCCGTCCCCCCGATCTAGACGAAGTCAAGATAGCGATATCGAGACTGAAGTCGAACAAAGCTGCTGGAGCGGATGGATTGTCCGCGGAACTGTTTAAGGCAGCTGGAGATGATCTGGTTGGGCGCATGCACCAGCTCGTCTGTAGGATATGGTCGGAGGAAAGCATGCCCGACGAGTGGAATCTTAGTATCGTTTGCCCGATCCACAAGAAAGGAGACCCCTTTGACTGCGCCAACTATCGGGGGATAAGTCTCCTTAACATCGCATACAAAATCTTCTCTGCCGTTCTGTGTGAGCGCCTGAAACCATTCGTCAACAACCTGATAGGTCCTTATCAGTGCGGTTTCAGGCCTGGGAAGTCCACTATCGATCAAATTTTCACATTACGGCAGATCCTCGAAAAAACCCAAGAGATGCAGATCGACACCCACCACCTATTTGTCGACTTTAAGGCCGCATATGACAGTGTGCATAGAGACGAGCTATACAACGCCATGTCTAGTTTTGACATCCCTGCCAAACTCGTCAGATTGTGCAGGATGACGATGGAGAACTCTCGCTGCTCCATCAAGGTCGGTAACGAACTCACCGAGACCTTCAATGTCAAAAAAGGTTTTAGACAAGGCGACGCGCTGTCATGTGACTTCTTCAACATCGTGTTGGAGAAGATCGTGCGAAACTCACACGCCAACACTAGAGGCACGATCTTCCAGAAGTCCGTTCAACTGCTAGCATACGCGGACGATATTGACGTGATTGGCCGAACTCAGCGAGCCGTCAATGAAGCGTTTGCTTGTATTGAGACGGAGGCGGCAAAAATGGGTTTAGCGGTGAATGAGGGCAAAACAAAGTATATGCTGTCATCAAGAAAGGACACACAACATCGACGACTCGGTCAGAACGTCACCATAGGCAGCTACAACTTCGAGGTAGTGAAGGACTTCGTCTACCTCGGCTCCCAAGTAAATAGTGCGAACAACATCAGTACTGAGATTTAACGCAGAATAACTCTTGCCAACCGCTGTTTCTTTGGGCTCAAGAGGCAATTGAGTAGTCGAGCCCTCTCTCGAAAGACCAAGCTCACCTTATATAAGACCTTGATCATCCCTGTCCTGCTGTATGGCGCGGAAGCTTGGACTATCTCAAGAGCGGATGAAGACGCACTTGGTCTCTTCGAGAGAAAAGTTCTGCGTTCAATCTTCGGTCCTGTTTGCGTTGAAGGTTCTTAGAGAAGGAGATTCAACCACGAACTGTACGGGCTGTACAGCGACATGAGTCTAGTCAGGCGTCTACGGATTCAACGCCTAAGATGGCTAGGCCATGTAGAGCGCATGGACAACACTGCTCCAGCCCGAAGAGTCTTCGACTCCGAGCCAGTGGGACAACGCAATAGAGGACGACCACGAACCCGATGGCGCACTCAAGTGGAAAAAGACCTCAACCAACTTGGAGTGCGAAATTGGAGGCAGCTGGCTAAAGAACGTGCCAGCTGGAGAGGATTGTTGACCGAGGCCCAGGTTCACCCCGGACTGTAGCGCCACAAGAAGAAGAAGAAGAATGTGGGAGGGACCTACAGTCTTATGCCGACTCTGGAAGGGATAGAGTGCCACTAAATAGACGGGACATTCCTAGCGTCTCAAACCGCATTGACTAGTGCATTTATGTAAATTTCAGAAAAACGTTCCGCATGGAGCCTTCGTGAAATGCAGCCACAAACATTGGCATCCTTTTCGACGATGTTGCAGAGAACAATAGAAACAACGCGTTTATGACTTACACTGCCGTTCATTGCATGCCAAGGAGTAGTTGGTGAATAAAATCCTCAAACTTCTCAATAACGGGCTTGTCTTAGTGTAAGAGTTAGAGAATACGTTGAGGTTGAAGGCTCCGTCGATGTCTACAAATGTTGTAAAGATTAATTGTTTCTGTCTGAGGAGTTCAACAAATTTGCCATTTGTTGAAGAACGATATTGCTATTTTTTGAACCTAAATTGTTTGAAAAGACTTATGCGTGACGTAGTTCAGGAAGGTTGTTGAAGCAATAGAATTCAGGGTGACTCCTTCCTGCAATTACATGGCTTATGTACAATAGTTTTTTCTCGAACGACTGAGTCCACAAACGACATCTAGTGGAGATGCGACGTAGAATCGCTCTGGCAACCGATGCTACTTCGGTTTGTCGAAGAAACTGCGTTTGAGAATCCTGACTCGAAAGACCAAAATCATGCTCTACAAAACCATCACCCTGCCAACCCTGCTTATGGAGCCAAAAAATGAACTCTAAGCAAAACTGCAGAGCTGATTCTTGGTGCCTGCGAAAAAAAAATTCTGCTTGGATATATGGTCTCGTCTGCGAGGGAGGCGAATGCAGGAGAAGACACAACCTCTAGCTGTACCAGGTTGTCGATGTAGTCTGGAAGGCAAAAATCTATCGACTACACTATCTCGGTCACATCGAGCGCATGGACACTAACGCTCCAGCTAAGTCGTCGCCTAATGCTTCTAGATGGAGAGGAAGAACGAACCTCCGATATAGAGACCAATTCATCGCAGCTTAGCCTTGATGACTGAAAGCAGCGTACCCAGGCCCAACAGCGATGGAAGGCGGCTCGGGCCCTCCATTGATCGCTGACGTGATAAGTAAGTAAGTTCACGCAGGCAGTGAGCAGACCTTGAAACTCAATAGTTGATCATCAATGAGCTTGCATTTGAAAGGTATGGATGTTAGCTTCTAAGCTCGCCTCTAATGTGGTCCAAAAAAGTAAATTGTGGCCTAGAACATTATTCACTGTGTACTAGTCCAAAAAGAATCGCTTGTGTCTTGAAAAGTTGATGCACAGCCCTAAGTTTTCATTGCTTAATGCATCATTGTGGGTAGCGTCTACAGCTTTAAGAATCAAACAAAGGACAAAAGAAACCACAGTGTGCTTGTTTTTGCCGAGACTCGACATCGACACCCCGCGTACTGCCAAGCTGAAGCAACACTTGTCGATCACCCAGTTCACCGCAAAACCAAAAGCGAACAAGTGTCCCTGACTGGCTCTGCCTGGCGTTAATTCGATCTCGAAACATAACCGATCGTGAGAAAATAGTTTCAAAATCTCTCATAAATCACCGCCATGACACCACTTGCATTCTAATCGAAAAATATCTTTCATAACTCCTCGTGACGTTTGGTCGGTGCGTTGAGCTGTGCACCTTCCTTCTCCACTGGCCGCCCAGAAGACCATCCGCGGTGATTTATGCGCATCGAGGCACAGCACAGAGACCCCCAGAATGGTCATAGAAACCCGTCAGGTAATTAATCAACTAAAATCCGAAACATGAAGCCAGTGAATGAGCCGACGAAAAAAAAGCACACACAAATCCATTAAATGCACACAATTATCGGCTAATTTCTCAGGCTCACTACAATTCAATTGTGATTGTGTGTCACTAATGCTTGCACTCGCTGTGCCGAGGCGGTCTGAGGTGGGCCACCGACAGCCAACTGCTGGGTTGGTACGATGTTAATTGCAGTCGACCGCAGAATGCTTCGAACGTTTGACGATACTCCGTTTGGCTGGCCGTGTGGTATGCTGGTCTGGCGGGTGTTTCGTGGTCTTGTCACTGGATCAGCGCTTGTGTGCTCCTTCCCGCAGATGCATGTTGACGCTTCGAAATGGTTGCTTTGGTGCCCCAGCACATGGCTCGTTTTATTTGTGGACTGCCAGTCGAATAGTCAAATTATCAACCACATGAGCATCTGCAGAGAGGCTTGTGGCTAAAGCAACTAGACTGGTTTCCTTTGACGTCGACTGCCAAGAGACAAGCCCCGTGCGGGAGTGCATTTGAAGAAATTGCCCAAAGTCGAAGAAGAAGAGCTTTGAAATCAAATGTGGAAAGTGAAAGTCGTGAGTTTCAGAAAACTTGACCACGTCCACGCTTGGACTGGCTAACCAAAGTAACCCCGTTGCAGTCGACTGATTTGGCGCCAAATATGGAAGTCAACACGCGGGACCTTGAACCTTCCAGAAAATACCGTCCGATCTAGATAAACCCCATCCTATTGGCAACTCCGAAAAGTGAGCGTCACCTCCCACACGCTGCGCAGTCGTCCAACAGAGGTCTCGAAATTGATTGCGTATTCTTACAGCCTCCGGGCAGGCCATCCTTCAAGGCGTGACGCTTCTCCCCCGTTTGCCACTTCATCGCGCCGCATTGGGAAACTCTAACGCTTGAGAAACGCCACCAAACACCTTTGACATCGCGTTTCTCAACGGCGGCGTATGCAGAGCGACCGCGGCTAGTGTTCTCAAATATTTACCCACAAATGTGTGTGGCACCGGGTTTTCGGAGTTGATTTGCGACTCACAATGCACTGCTCGTTTGCTCAGCATTGCCCAACTGCACAGAGCACAGATGTGCCATTCCACAGCCAAAATCGTGCCCAATTCGCCGATTGAGCAGATACTACAGGCCTCAGTGCTACAACGAGTGTTCGTTGGAATTCTGTCTGGCCGCATTGCGCTTGGTATTTTCATTCATAAGACATCAGCTAATTACCGAGTTCGTGAGAGTTTTGAGCGGCAAAAGATTAGCCTCGGCGTTGGCGGTCTATTGTATCGCAGTTCCGGTGAATGTGAGTGAATGCCTGGGCACCGTGAGGCAAACAAAGACTCATCGGTGCGGCGGAGGCGCACTAATGCATCGCATCCATGCCTCGCCTGGCCTCTGCATTGTTCGCTTGTTCGCTTGTTCACCAGTGAACAATGTTTGTTGTGTACACGGATACAGATACCTGCGCGCAGGCACCCGTATGTATGTAAATGAAATTGAACGCGAATGCGACTCAGATGAGTGGGTCGCTTTGTTCGAATAAAATTCGTGTATCTGTACCTTTCTCACTGTTGGCACTGCGTTCCGTTTTCGTGTGGTTCTTTTGTCATTTGGAACTTGTTCCAGCGGAAGTAAATACAGTCGAGGAGGGTCCGCTTCTGCCAAACATCATCGTTGTCGTCGTCGTCGGCGTTGGTCGGTCAGTCGGTGTATCAGAGCATTAACCATCCAGCCAGTCGAAGCCAGGTAGCAATAGAAAACCGTCACGCGTGCGTAATCCAGGAAATCCATACAGCAACACACACTCGCAACGAATTGGACGAGAGATGACCATTCCGGCGCGGCGGTTGTGTGTGTTTCTGAATCGAGAGCTTTGTTCGGCGACTGTCAACGGCGGAGGAGGTATGTAATTGGACACTGCGGATGCATGACGGAAGAGATGGCATGTTGGCTCAGGTGAATAAATATGGTAATTGTCTGGATGCGAGGTCTTCGACGACGGAGTGAGGATAACAACAGAAACAATAACAATACAACGGATGGTAGCATATGGTTGTAATTAGGTTTCATAATGGAAACGAGCAGTAATGGCTTCTTGATACATAAATAATTGAGGGCTTCACCATTGGGGTAGTCTCTGATTTCAAGACTTTAAAGTGCAATGACCCAACAATTCCTCTTGTCACTGTCACTTTGTTTTTGACAATTCTTGGATTTTCTTTGCATTGGAGTTCATGGTTCGGATTCAATCGAATGCGAGTGGAAAAAGCCGGACTTAAGGATGGATTCCTCAAAAAAGTTGAGAATCCATCTTTTGTCGGAGTGATCAAATTCAAGATTCCACAGCGCTGTGCTGCGAACAACTGTAGAATATGCCTTGGTAACACACTTTTGGTAACACACTTGAAATGGAAACAGAAAAGGACACGCATTTGCCAAAGCAACTGGGCTTTGACGAGGTGCGCCTTAATGTCCTTCGTGTCCTGTCCATATTGTCTATTACAAGCTGACATCTCACTATCTTCTGTTGGCGATGTTGTTCGAGCTCGGAATGGACCAAGGTTTCACCTAATCTGACAGCAAATGTCAATCTCCTTTGACTTACGTTTACTTGCTTTTGTCACCGCTCTACTGAGTGTCTGCGGGTTAATCTTTGATTACTTATGCAGGCATTGACAAGACATTTTCGGAAACTCATTGTAGTCTTTTTATAGTGTAACCACTTTGCGTTACATTGTGCCATTGGTTGAGTGCCTGCCCTTGGTTTTAGGGGTCCCAGGTTCGAATCCCAGTGAAAGCAAAATTTAATATGCTTTATCACGGTTTTCAAATCTGGTCTGGGCACTGGGCATCACAATAGACCACCAATGGTATAAGTGTGCTGGCAGCCCAATAACCTAACCTAACCTAAACTCAAGTAATATTACGATGTAACAAACTCTAAGGGAACGATCCAGAGCTCGTTGGGAATTAATTCCTCTAGATGGTACAATTATGCAGAGCTATCAAGACGAGCTGCGATCTATTAATGAAAATATAAGTTGGGCGCAAAAAATTGATAGCTGTTGTTGGCAGAGGGATCAAAAGCAACCATTATTTGACTATGGGAGGATATTACACAACACTTACAACGAAGTTCTAAACCTTTTAAAAACCAAAAACCTCCTCTTTAATCCTGCATTTAATTCAATTTATTTACATGTGTCGAAAATAATCCCTTTACCCAAAAGAACCAATCCCCTCGAATACAGACCCATTGCTATTCTTCCATTTTTGTCAAAAGTGTTTGAATATGTTGTTAGTAAAGACATAAAAAATTATCTAGAGCAACACAACCTCTTAAACCCATTACAGTCAGGTTTTCGGAAAGGACATAGCTGTGTCACAGCGTTGTTAAAGGTGACGGACGACATTCGAAGAGCTATTGACGAAGACAAAGCAACCATACTAACCTTACTTGACTTCTCGAAAGTATTCGACAGTGTTGACCCAACTATACTCTGTCACAAACTGTCCACGCAATTCAATTTTTGTAATCCCACTAGTAAATTAATTCTCTCGTATCTTACTAACCGAGTCCAAGCCGTTAGCCATAATTCCAAACTTTCATCTTTTTGTGATGTACATTGTGGTGTCCCTCAAGGTTCTATTCTCGGTCCATTGTTATGCTCAATGTTTATAAATGACCTTCCAACGGTGTTGTCCTAGTGTAATTTTCATATCTATGCAGACGATGTTCAAATCTACCTAAGCTTCCCACTGGGCATGGTTGAAGATTCAGTTGCAAAAAAATGAGGATCTGAGCTCTGTAGCAAATTGGGCTACCTACAACTGTCTAATGCTCAATCCTGACAAAACAAAAGCAATCCCGATCTCGAAACAATCCCCTTCTCTATCCAATTTCCCGCCAATAGAACTCAACGCCACAATAATGGAATATGTTACATGTGTAAAAAACCTTGGAATATTGTGCAATAGTGAATTGACATGGACTGACCACATCGATAGCTTAGTTTGCAAGATATATACGACCCTAAGAGGCCTGTCTATCAGCAAATATATCCTCCCTCTCAATGTGAAACTTAAACTTGCCAGAGCACTCATAGTGCCAATATTGACATATGCACCCGAATTGCTCGCTGATTGTGATTACTCTTCTTCCCAAAAGTTGACAAGAGCAATCAATGCCACTACACGGTATGTTTTTAACCTACGCAGGTATGAACATGAAAAACGTCGCATTCTCCTAGGTTGCGAATCAGAAGCATTGTTAAGCTGCAGATCTTGCATATTACTCTTCAAAATTATTCTCAAGAAACAGCCAAACTATCTTTTTGAAAATATCACTTTCTATCGATCGAGTCGTAACATTACCTTAAGGCCCTCCATTCAAACTTGTTTAATGTCACACAGGAACTTCTTCATTCACGCCGTCCATCTCTGGAATCACCTACCTTCACAGGTACGGTCAAAGACAGAGTACAGACAATTTTGTAACGATTGTTTCTCTCATTTCCCCATCCGAACTGAAATATATCCCCAAAATTTCTGGGTTTCTTCTTTTTGTATGCATTTCTGTGCAGTCATTTAAAATAATTTTTTTATTTTGAAAATTTCGCATTCAAGCTAATTTTTTTTCTCAAGAATGATACGAGTCAAGCAAGATCCAAACTACCTTCTTGGTGAATTTTGCCCTGACTTCTGCAGAATTTGTGCCAATGCGGAAAAAAATAAAAATGAGAAGCGCTTGTAGGCTAAGGGCACCAGTAACCGGCCACCTAACCCATTCTCCCACTTTGACGCTCAGCAGCTAATTCAAATGCTCAACACTAGCGACGGGCGTTTGCGAATGAATTTCACAATCGAATAAATTGACAATTGTTAAAAATTGAATTCAATTGTCGATTTATTCGGTCGCATTAGAAAACAATCGAATAATAAACGAATTGAATCGAATTCTACAAATTATTCTCAGTACCTACAACAATTAACAATCACTCTCCGACTTGAAGAATCGGCGAATACACACATTGGTTGACGATTGGAATCGTACCTACAAGAGTCGAAAATTAACAATCGACTCCGCTCAGTTTGAATTCGAATTATTCGATTGTTTTTATTCGCAATTGCCCGTCGCTAATGTACACCAATGTTACATGTCCTGGTCAACTATGGGTTATCTTTAGTATTCAAAAAAAAAATACCAGTTTCAAAAACTTTTTTTTCTTTTCTAAGGAAAGTGAATTTTTGCCATTATGCGGCCACTAAAATTCAGTACCCGTCGACTCTGGTCCAATATCTTGCCCCCTCACTCTTTTGTGTGGTAAATCTCAAGCCCAGCAGTAGAAAACAAACGCATTCCTTGGGTAAAGTGTTGAAACTGAACTTCTTGGTCGCTTCGAGAGAAAAGTCCTTCGAATTATCTTTGGTTTCCTTATGTCTGGTGTAGGCTGGTGTTTGGAGGAGGAGACTGGACGACGAGCTGTACGGGCTATATAGCGACATCGACCTGGTCAACCGACCAAGCTAGATCACGTAGAGCGAATGGACACCAATGATCCGGCCCGGAAAGTCTTCGACTCCAACCCCGAGGGACAACCACAACCAGCTAGAAGGGGACCTGAATAAGTTCAACGTGCGTGGCTGGAAGCAACTAGCACAAGACTGGGCTAGATGGAGAGGCATGTTGGCTGAGGCCCAATTTCACCCCGGACTGTAGCGCCAGTCAAAGAAGAAGTTGAAACTGGACATACATTTGCAATAGTTGCAGAAGGGATTGTTGGAAAGACAAAAGATGCCGGAAAGTTGTTTTGGAATTGGGCTTGGAAGTTTAGCTTTGATCAACAACCGCATTAGGATGAACCGATCTTGCGCTTTGTGTATCGGTTATGTTGTTTCTAAAAGTTTTCCTATTTCTGCAACATCTGTAACATGTCTGGAATGGATATAATAATAATATAGGTGGCGCTATAGCCCATAGAGGGCAAGGGCCTAGCTTCTCAGCAACCACTCGTGTTGTGCGTGCTATTGTTCTCACACGAGTGGAGTCTGGAATGGATGCATTTTCAAAAAAATCAGTTTTTACATGGCAGACTAAACTTCGCAAAAGAATGTGCGAGCTTATAAATTGTCTATCTTTTTGCATTTAAAACAGTCTCAAGCCACACAATTTGACCATATAACCCATTCTGCGAGGTGGTCGTTGGTACATTTCATTCTGAAGGCGAAAGAATGTTACATTTTCTTCACATTGGATTAGTGTATTCGATGGCATCAGGGACTTACAGAATATAGAGCTCTAAAAAAGCTCAAATTGATTCCCTGTCCAAATTCTTCATTCCGGATTGGAGCTGTGATTTCCATTGTTACCAAATTTTGACTCTAATCCCTTGTTGTCAATCGATTTAAGCGTCATGTGATGTGTAAAGCCACGCCGTGTAAGTTAAGAAAGATAATGTAGCGAGGGATGTTCTCTACACCATGACTCACAGTTTACAAGCTTTGTTATGCGTTATCGGTCATTCTCAGTTCGGCTTCATTTCGCTTCAGAAAATAGAATAAAGTCAGCTGATATACCTATTGGATGTTTCTGTCTGTCGCAAGTACATGGTGTAATGGCGGAAGGATCTCGGAATTCCACTTTGATCCACTTGGTAGCGGGATGGGCTTATGCTGGTGCGGAGTGTGTATCTTAGAATCCGAACATGTGGGGCAACGCAACAGAAGACGCCCGCGCTTAAGGTTGTGCACCCAAGTGGAGAAGGACCTCAACCAACTTGGTCTGCAAAACTAGAAACAGCAGATCGCCCTAGTTGAAGGAATTTGTTGGTTGAGGCCCAGGTCTACCCCGGCCTGTAGCGCCATACAAAGCAGTAGATGTATATTTAGCCAGTGCTGCTACCGAATCCAAGCCTTCGCTTATTAAAATCCCTTTGAATCCAACAGCCACAAGTGGCAGGCACAAAAGTGTATAAGAAGAGCTTTACGACCTAAACAGCAGAGACATTTTGTTGACAAGATTACTGCCGATCTGCCTGCCTGCCTGATCAATCACCATGGGAACCCACGGATTACGATAGTAGTCACTTTGTTGAGCCTCCGATGTAGCTTGAATTGCCTCAGCTCTCTCGATTAGAATGCGTGTGGATATTTGTTTTGAAGATTTCCACCCACCGACTCCATTCGATGTGTCACACAACAATTCCCCAGTGAAAATAAACCCACAACACCGATGGCCACTGTGAGAGGTTCCCACAGCGCACGCGTTCCGTGTGACAAAATATTTAAAGCCTCTTATCACAAGAACTCAGCAAACAGAAGACCCCTGTAGCACTTAACTTTCGGCCACAAGCTGCAAACCCGTCTCCGAATCTCACACTAAGATCGTCGGATTAATTAACAAAATCCATTAGACACAATCATCTCAATCGCCGCGGAATAATGAATGAAACCGGTAGCTTCAGTTCGGCACCCGCTCTTTCGAACGACCAGAGCAACCGTGCACACCATGCATCACCGCATTGCGCCAGACAAGGCACCCAGCAAAGTCGAACTTGTTTTTATTTTTTTTTTTTGTTTTTCTCGAATTTCATGAATGAAGTTGGGGGGAAAAGCCCCCTTCGCATGTGGCTGCTGCCCATAAAGAAACAATTAACACGAATCAAGCGGCATAAATGGAACAACAACGTTTCCAGTGCGAGCTCCAAATTCAAGTGGGCACCGGTTGTCGGTTGTTGCTTGTCGCATATGCGTCTCGGTTTCATATGCACACAGGCCCACAGCCCGGTCGAGCAGGGCCCACACATCCCATCATCCAAATTGCGGAGGCGGTGCGACGTCCATGTTCCCTGTCCCGAGACAATCCCGCCGTACATTACGGTGTGCAGCTTTATTCAAATTCGAACAAATTAAAGAGCGCGAGCACTTTTAAATTACCGGAGACTTTCGAATCGACAATATTTAGCATCAACGAATATCCGAGGGTTTCGTTTGGGGTCTACTCTAGAACCGGCTCTATTAATCAAAACCTACACGAATTTGATTTTGTTTTTGTCTCGTTGTGTGTTGGCTTCTCCTCAATTTGTTTGTTTTCTTTTGCGGGGCTCCATGCAGTTGACAGAAGTGTGACGCGGTGCGGTGACATGGCGACCGGTCGGAGGGTGGTTAGCGGCGAGATCTGTGCTCTGTCTAAAATGAAACTCAAGGCTTATTATCATGTAGAGTTATTCACGAAACGAATCGAAGTGGGTAAATCTTTTGCCTCGTTTTATAGCCAAATTTGGAAACTCGATGCGAGCGCGGGGACGACGCGAAGTCAAGAGAGAAGAGAAGAGAAACAAACGTCAAAATATGCAAATGCAGGTTCTTTGTGGTGGCAAGCCCGAAGAAACCACAAGCGAGGGACAGAGACAGAGGGACTGAACCAAAGGAATGAAGAACAAACAAACAAAAAAGTGAAACGGAACGAGGAACGCGTCGCGTATATGGAAAGTGGTTGGGCGACACCTACGCACGGGCGCCTAAATGGATGGAGTCCCTCCTGCGTTGGCGATTCAATAACCTTTTGGAGACAAGACTGCTGTGGCTCTTGATGTGTGCAGGTTCGGTGAAGGGATCGCTTCACTTGAAAATTCGCTTGCCCACAACTCCACATCGATCGGCGATGGGTCGCCCGGTCAGAGATGAAATATCTGATATCGAATATGGAGATTTATCTGCACATGGATCGTGAATTTTGCTGTGAAGATCCCAATCGTACGCATATTTGCTTAGTTGTGGAAAGATTTTTGACAAATTATATTTAAATGATTGATTTTTTATGAATATTCAGCCGCGCGGTGAGGAGCTTCGTTGTGCTTCATCAAAATGCACATAATCAATGTGTCAGTGTAAGCGGGACCGTTGGGATGTTGGCACAGACTTCCGGTAGCCATATTGATGGGGGCGAAATTTCGCCATGTGACATTCGAATTTTTGTTGTTGCCTTGGAATTAAGGTGTGTGAAGACAATGGAACATCATATTCGGTTGGATGTGACGTGGGTGTTAAAGTTTGCATGTCTATATTTTAGCAAGTTTTTGTCATTTGGTAGGAATTGTATTTAATGGGAACCGAATGCTGTACAAGTGGTGGCGAACGGATCTTGAAACCGAAGGAACTGCTTGCTTGTGGTCTTAAGTGGACAGTTCTGTCATTTGCTTGCACCTAAGCCGTCACCGGAGGCTGCATGTGTATTAATGGATTCTGAGTGACTGGGGTGCATCCGACAACATCGAAATTTTGACCCCAAAATTGACAGTGGTAAGTAGGGCCTTTTTGCAGATTTTCCTCTTGGTCTTCCAACTGGCACAGCGGCCCTACTAGGAGGAACAATGACTTGTTTACACCAGCGGTGATGTTATCTTACGTGTATTAATGGAATCCGAGACGCCGGAGCGAATCCGACAATATCGAAATTTTGACCCCAAAAGAGTGACAGTGGTTAGTAAGGCATTTTTGTAGATTTTCCTCTTGATCTTCCAACTGGCACAGCGGCCCCACTAGGCCGAACTGTGGCTTGTGTACACCGTTGGTTACGTCATTTCACGTGTGTTAATGGATTTTGAGACGGTGGAGTGTATCCGACAACATCGAAATTTTGAACCCAAAAAATTGACAGTGGTTAGTAAGGCATTTTTGTGAGCTGAACAGCTTATGGTTTGAAATATTGTTGAGTTGTGGAATTCTTCCGGACACATGGTTATGGTCCATAACCGTCAATTTAAACGCACTCAAAGACAGTCTCTGTTATTGACGTCGTAAGGCATAGCCATCATCGATGTGGCTGTCATTAGTGGAAGTGATAGGTTAGGTTAAGTTGAAGTGGGTGATTGCTGTATGAGAGGACAGCTGCCACATTCATGGGACTAGGCTTATTCCTCAAGCCTTGTTGAGCTTTTGTTGAAGCGGAAAAGATGACCGGCCGTGTCATGACAGTTCAGTTGCATGACAAGTGTGTCAATGGTTTCCATCACATCCACGTCTCTAGCAAAGCTCCTGCAAAAGCCATTGTAAGGGAGCCGCATCATAGGGCGTGAGCACCAAAAAGCTGTTGTAACGCCAATGAGTGTTCTTAGATTAGGCCTGCTCATATTAATCAGTTTAAGTGATCGTTTAGGATCCATCATAGGGCAGAGTTGTTTAGTTATGAGGCATCCTGTGGCAGTTGACCATCTTTGACTTCGAGCATACGTGTCCAGCTTCAGTAGATGTTTTGCAGGTAGGTCAATCGCCCTTCGGAAAGAGTACACAATTTGTTCCCTTTCTAGCTAGTTCGTCCACTGTGCATTTCTCTGGAATGTCACAGTGTCCCGGCATCTACATAAGTAGGATGTTAAAATACTTAGCCATGCGACAATTACGGAAAATCTTGCAGTTGACCGAGCTTAGGGATATCATTGCTGCCTGGCTGTCGGAGCAGATGACGGTATCTCTTCTGGAGACCACTTTGTTATTTTCTTGGCCAGGATAGGGCTTGATCACTATGGTCTCGGTCTGGAAGTGGTTTCGTAATCGGAAAGGCAGCTGGATGTCTCGATCCTTGGAATAAATCCCAGCATACATATCTGCGTCCATCATTGAAAATTCGCAGGGAACCCTCCACCGTCTGGTGTTCAGACTTTCAGTAAGACCTGAAGGGAATGTTGGATGAGAAATTCTTCTCGAAGAGCAGCTCCAGTATCATGAGATCCGTGTCTATAGGCATAGAGTTACACCTCTTGAGGATCAGCAAGTGTCCTGGTCGAAGTTTCTTCCAAAGACGCAGCGAACTTGACCTGATCGCTGTATTAGCTGCTTGATGTCTACCGTCTAGATATATCAGTGAAATATTGAGAATCGGCAACCTGATCGCTGCTTTAGCTGCTTGCTGTCTACCGTCTAGATCTATCGGTGAAATATTGTGGAGGCTGTTTAAAGCAGCGGAGGAGGCGGGCCGTAGTGCTCCGCTAATGCATACGCATGCCATCCGCCCTGAGCCCTGATTACCGCTACAAATAGCCAGTGTACCATGCGGGGTTATAGTCCCCTCTTGCAACCATCACCTTTTTCCAGCAATAGAGGTAAGCCTCCTGACCCGTTCTTGTATAGTATTCCAGTTTCCAGTGCAGTTTGGTGTCTAGTATAAGAATTCTGGCGCTGCTATTCAGCTTTAGAGGTGTCCCACATGGACGTGATAAAGAACATACAATTCTTACGGAATAAGATGGAATAGAGTCTATGCATGTATGCCTTTGGGTATATTTCTGCTTGAATGCATTCAGTTTAAATTGAACCAAAGTAACCGCCGTTCACTGTCAAACTATACACACAACACTCTATTATCGGCCACACTACTTCTGTTCACTCACTGTACCCACTCACTACCACTCTGATTTGCATCAGCACTACAAATTCCCCAGCAGTTCTACTGCACAGCACTGAATGACTAACTCAACTAGATATAACCAGAACTCGTGACAATTTTATCTCGACAAAAAAAAACGCCTTTCAAGAGGCCACTTCAAAGACCACTCCAGTTGCAGTTCTGCCATAAACTTCAGCTGTCAACAATTAAGGTGCAATGTACATAACTCTTAAGTGGATAGATAACCTCTTTACCTTCATTATCTAATGCCTATTCTCTTATAGATTAGCGAATAGCAAATGCTTTGTGAATGAGCTGCTGGGAGTTGGGAATGTGATTGAATTACAATTGCAGTCGTAGCCAAATGGCTATGACACTGCGGTTGCACAGTGAAAATGTGGACAAAATTGTTATGCCATACGGGCTTGGCGACACAAAATTTGATTTGATTTTGCCAAAGGCCGTCTATTCTCTGAACTCAATCCCCTGTATATTTATGATACGATAGCAACTAAAGTGTTGGACGGAAGATCCGCGATCCCGACTAATTAAGTTACACTGATGGAAAGAAGTATTCGGAATGTGGATGTAATCGGCTGTAAGCGGCCCACAGTGTTCCGATATCAGTCCACAACTTAGCTATCGGCGAACAAAGAGTCTACGATGTTCGAAAGTGGCGGACGTGTACGGTACTTAACTTAAAAAATTTAACAATCAAATAGATATTATGATCATTGGCATGCAGCTTATTCAATGCACTCAATATATCTCGGAGTGTTGCTAAATTTTGTCAAGACGGCTGATAACATAATTTGGTGCGCAATAGATAGATTGTGGATTGGACATGGATTCTGTAGCAGAGGGCGCCATCCTGCCTTGAAAATCCACAGCTTCGTCCAAATCCACGTCTTCGTCCAAGTCCACGTCTTCAATTGTAGTTAGAAAAAAAAAAAAGTTTGACATGGCTCTGTTACACGGTCGAAAAAAGCCATCCAACACACGCTTCGGCTACAGCAACCACATTCTCCTCTTCAACAGTACGACAACGGGAACCATGAGCATATGTAGCACTCGCGGTATCTTTTTGCACAAACTTGAGTACAATAGGCACGGTGTGTGCTTCATTTCAATATTTCAGCCACAATCATTTCGTTTCGCGGAGGTATGATCGACTGACTTTCTATCAAGATTTCGAACAGCTTCTTCTTCTACAGTTCGTGGTTGAATCTCCTATTCCAAGAACCTTCAACGCAAACAGGACCAAAGATTGAACGCAGAACTTTTCTCTCGAAGAGACCAAGTGCGTCTTCATCCGCTTTTGAGATAGTCCAAGCTTTCGCGCCATACAGCAGGACAGGGATAATCAAGGTCTTATATAACGTGAGCTTGGTCTTTCGAGAGAGAGCTCTACTACTCAATTGCCTCTTGAGCCAAAAAAAACAGCGGTTGGCAAGAGTTATTCTGCGTTTAATCTCGGTACTGATGTTGTTCGCACTATTTACTTGGGAGCCAAGGTAGACGAAGTCCTTTACTACCTCGAAGTTGAAGCTGCCTATGGTGACGTTCTGGCCGAGTCGTCGATGTTGTGTGTCCTTTCTTGATGACAATATATACTTTGTTTTGCCCTCATTCACCGCTAAACTCATTTTTGCCGCCTCCGTCTCAATACAAGCAAACGCTTCATTGACGGCTCGCTGAGTTCAGCCAATCACGTCAATATACTAGTCAATATAATAGTTGAACGGACTTCTAGAAGATCGTGCCTCTAGTGTTAGTGTGTGAGTTTCGCACGATCTTCTCCAGGACGATGTTGAATAAGTCACATGACAGCGCGTCGCCTTGCCTAAAACCTTTTTTGACATTGAAGGTCTCGGTGAGTTCCTTACCGACCTTGATGGAGCAGCGAGAGTTCTCCATCGTCATCCTGCACAATCTGGCGAGTTTGGCAGGGATGTCAAAACTAGACATGGCGTTGTATAGCTCGTCTCTATGCACACTGTCATATGCGGCCTTAAAGTCGACAAATAGGTGGTGGGTGTCGATCTGCATCTCTTGGGTTTTTTCGAGGATCTGCCGTAATGTGAAAATTTGATCGATAGGGGACTTCCCAGGCCTTAAACCGCACTGATAGGGACCTATCAGGTTGTTGACGAATGGTTTCAGGCGCTCACACAGAACGACAGAGAGGACTTTGTATGCGGATTTCGAACAGCTGTCAGCCTCAAAATAACCTATGATTTAAGAAAAAACCACTAGATGGCCAACCCTGTCGTTCTTACATCTTGGACACTCTTGGGCAGATGAACTGTACTCACGTGCAGGGGAGATACACATGACACTAGACATCAGTCAAGGCTAGAATCTGTAAGAAATTCCTTGAAATAGATGGCAAACTGTGTCTAGCCTGAGTGCAACCAATCCAAAGCAAATTATCTCCATCGGCAAGCTCGGCATATCGCCAGATGGGTGGCGGTCTGTTCCGAACACCATACACCACCAGACTAGATATCTCACACAACACACTTTGTCGCAGCTAAAGGGGACACTTTAACAAGGCACTAGAGCTAAACAGCTAGCGCTTGATAGACTCTTCTTCAACACATTTGTCGAAATCTCTTCGAAGGTTATCAAGGACCTAATGCTTTTCTTAAATAATTCTCATTGAATTTAGAGACATCATCGAAAATAGACTTCTTAAATAGGGTGGCAGAGTTGTGTCATTTAAAGGGCAAGTAGTACAAATCTCAACGAGGCAGCACTTGTACCTATGTACCTTCCTCGAATGAAACGCCCAACTTTCCCTTTAACTGATTCGGTCGCGTAGGAGGTTTCATTTACTACTCTTCTTTATTTATTAAAAATAGTTCAAATGCAAAATCAGAAACGTTTCTTCTAGCGTTGGCTGAAATATGTAGCTTACGTCAATCCTACACCTCATCAATTTCCCAAACAACAAGTGTGAACATAAACCCCCACACACACACACACGTAGAGCAGCATCAGCACACTTCTGAAAATAATTCAAAGATTTATGCGAAATTCTAAACCAGTTAGCCTACTTTTTGGCCAAAAACAAAATGAACCTCTTCATAAACCTCATTTTTGTTGCTTGTTATTTGTTTAGAATGCCAAAATAAGTCTCGATGGTTTCTGCTAATCCCCCTACACACCCACACCACATCTTGATCACTTAAATGTTTCCATTTCCGTTGCGAAGGTGTCAGAGTCGGAGTCAAGCGACAGCCTCCATCTGAGGCGTAACAAGCTGTCGATGCCAGTTAATCAATTCGCGAACGGCAATGACATGCGCCACAGATCTCGAGCGAATCTCGAGCAGATCTCATCTTCGCATCTATGCAGTAAAAGTTCATTCAGGCCCGTAATTGAGGTGTGAACCAAAGAAGACAAGGCATGAGTCGATCCGAATCGCGATCTAATTGCACACTTGAAGCAGATCTCGTTGCGAATCGAACGTCTGTCTTGGCGCGTTGGATTCGAAGAAATTAACAATAAGACGGAGGAACTGGTTTTGTATTATTTATAAGAGTCTTATTTAAATTTATTCGCGCATTCGGTATTCAAATTGGACGCGTGTGGGCGTTCGTTTGGCTCCGGCCCCGAGTTCGGAGCCGTTTTGTTTCACTGACTTGAGGACACATCTTATTAATTAACGCCGAACGACTGAGTGTCCATAAAATAAGAGAAAAATCAAATTCGTTTCGTAATTTATTGCTTTATTGAGGTTGAGTTTGAAATTTGACATTTTACGAGTCCGGATTTTGAAGGAGTCTGCGGCTTTTAATTTATGTGCAATTTATCTATGTTTCATGGGGACGCGAGGATGCTGATTGAGAGATTTGTAAATTTATTATCAATCAACACGGATTGTGTATCGGCGATATGATGGCGTTGGCGTCGGAACGCTGACCGTGAAGAACCTTTTTCTTTGTGAAACAGATTTAATGCTCAACCTTTGGATGATATAGTGGAGTGTGTGTGTGTGTTTTTTTCCCCTTTTTTTGATGGGCCTGTGATGAGACTCGTTGTGACGGGCCTAAACTTAATCATGCGAACGTGTTTGAATTAAAGCGGGAGGGTTTTATTTCCTCTTTGGAAACTGGCTTAGCTTCGGTGTGAAATTCTCTAGAGTGATGCGAGAACTCACTTCTTAAGGACAGGCCTTCATCTTGGTCACCGTGTTCGGGAAAATCCCTCGAAGTGACACAACTATTAAGGACAGATGGTCCTGGTTTAGTTTTCCTTAATTATCCATCCCTTTTAACCTCGACTTTGTGTAGAGCCCTAAGCATGCCCGCAAATTGTAACAATGACTGGCAGTGACGGGTTAAAGTGCCCCAATTGCTTGATTGGCGAACCAAATCGATCAGCTTCAGGATGAATCCGTTCGCAGTTTGGAGGTAACCATGTGTTCTAACATAGCCTCAGCCAAGGCCATCTTGGGCGGTATTAATGATCTTACAGTGCTTATGTGAGCTTTAGCTTCCAAATTTCTGACTGAGACAGTAGGCAAAAAATAAAGGAAATCAGAAACCAGTTCAAGGCTCCATGAAAGGAAAAGACTCAACTGCTTACAGATGCCTCCTCCGGGACTACCCGACGTAAGCGATGACCCACTCCGTAAATTTCTCAGTGCTACTTGCAGCATGAAATAGTCCTCACGCCCAAGGAAGCAAGGAAAAAGGAAGCCTTGCACGGAGCCTACCACTGCAGGTAATAGGCGCAGTAGAGCAGAGGTGCTAAAACCAGCTCTCGGACAAGCTACAGCGAATCGCAAATATCATGTGCTTCCATCACAAAAAAGGTTCAGCTAGTCTAGAATTTGATCAATGACAGCTGAATATTTCTATATTATGTAACCATTTTTGTCAAGGCTTCTCCTTGCATAACATTCAACCAACAAAAGGGCACCGTATCGTGGCAACGCTTTGATTTTACATTTTCAAGGCAGTTGGCTTGCATAAGGACTCTCAGATGACTGACGTTCCAATCTGAGTTGATACTGTTCCAATCTTTTCCAAAGAACGCCCTTCGATCCTGTTGCAGCCGCGATCTTCTAGAGATAACCAAATACGTGATGGGTATTTAAAATGTTCAACGTCCTCAGTCGTAATCCTCAGTCATCTTCAGAATAATACGTTCCGTTTGTTCAAGGCCTTTAAACATTATGTTAACTTACTTTGATTGTTTGGTCCTTAGAGGAGCCAACAGGAAGGCAACTAAAATGTACGCTGATCGGATTATGGTCAAAAGTGGCCGTGCAAAATTTATTCCATACAAAAAGTATAAATGCGCTCAAACCGACTGTAATAATAATATAATATGGGTGGCGCTACATCCCGTAAGAGGGCCAGGGCCTAGCTTTTCGGCGTGTTGAAAGTGACCTACAGTTTTATGCCGACTCCGAACGGGCAAGTTTGAGAAGCTTTTTCTGGTCAGAAAATACTCTATTACCATGACTCGAAAGAGGTGGAGCTGTGAAAATTATTTCTGTACAGAACAGGGATCCATCATCGACGTCGAGATTCAAGTGCGCTGTGGTCGACGCCCACACCCACAACGCCAAGAGCAGTCACTGAAACAGACTATCGTTGTTGGGCAATAATTTTAAAACCTTCACTGAGTTACTAGCCGTGATAGGGCGAAAAAGGTGACAGTTTGAACCGATTGAATAACACTTCGATTCTTTGGTAGCTTGTTACGAAAGTCCCCATTGTAGCGATAAAGGCGATTCCATCAGGTAGGCGACCAATTGGCAGACTCAGGACGAGCTACTCCGACTCTGAAGACCAAAACTTTGCCCAGTTGCGCTTGGGCGTAACTCCTAATGAATTAGAGTCGATGACGGAGGATCGATGAGTCGCCTGGAAATCTCTCGTGTTTGTTTATTGCCTTTGCGGGGCACTGGCGATTTTTCTTCTTTCAGGGCACTACATGGATGCTCCAAGCGCAGAACAAACAAGACTCTATAAATGAACAAATGGCTTGAAGTTTGCACACCAAGTTGGTAATGGATTCTATCTACTTGTTGCTTTGATCTAAGTGCTCATAACCGTTTCTCGAAAAGCAGATTTAAAGCAACATTTTGTAACTTATGTACAAGAATTTCTGAAAATAGCTCCAGTCTCAATTAAAATCCATGCATGACACAAATTCTTTTAAATATTTTATTACGCAACAAACTGTCCCATGATCAGTCGATCGCACACATATATCGTTTTCACCAGAAAGTAGGATTGAATTGCACAACAGCTTGTGTATCATTTACTCAAACCCAACAGATCAATCACAGAATGCCATTTGCATTATTTCCTTCTTAGCCGTCAAAAAGTCGTCGTCCTCTCAAATCCGTCGAGAAACAAGGAGTCAATCCTTCGTGAAGTCTGCCAGTACCTGATTTCTGTTACGTCCCAGACCAACTTCAAATCGAGTGAACTCCCAACAAATTCCTCACATAGTCACCATCTGACACGAGCATCTTCGAATATTTCTTTTTCGCAAAAAACAAACCACCAATTTGTCCTTCTTCGCCTTTTTCTGTTTTCGATTCTCTTGGCAGAGGCAATAAATTATGATCTCGATAAAATATCTCGCTTTGTGAATATATCATTTGATAATCGCCAAGTTTTGGAAAAAGATTATGAAAAGCAAAAAAAACACCGAATAGCTTAATTTTTTTGACAGTCCGCGTGGGTTGCAACGCCCTTGCTGAACCTTAAGAGGTTGCGTATTAATTGGTGTCTAGTTTGTGATTTGTTGTTGAATTTTTAATTTTGATCTTATCCGATTTGAAAGATGAGCAAGACAAGGGATTACCACCGAGCTGAAGAATGAACGCGCGATATCAGTTGGGACAAGAAAAATGAGGCACAATTGATCACTCGGTAATAAAGATGAAAATTGCGTTGTGAATTGAATGATAAATGTATGGTTCTATGATGTGGAGTGGGCATATGAAAGTGCTACGAAGAGGAAATATTGGAAATATTTTCCAATAACAGCAAATTTGGACCTGACATCTTGACTTAACTATGATGACTATGAGTATGCCTTCTTTTGACTTTCGTCAAATAGCAAGCTCGGCTTTATAGCAAGTTGCGTAAATCAGCTGCTAGTGTGGCTTTTATTGGTGGTGATGCATAGAATTTTGCTGTCACCATGGGCAACAACAAAGTTTCTCTTAGCGCAACTGGTTTCTAGGCTATACAGAGCATTGGTAGCCCGTGGCGTTGTGGATCTGTGCTTCGACCCCAACCTCAGCGTCTAGGTTCGATCCCTAGTTTGTACGACAAAAAATACTTACCACGACCCCATCTCCCTCGAGCCACTGACAATGCTCAAAGAGTATTCCCGCCTAGAAAAAGCTTCTCAAACTTGGCCATTCGGAGTCGGCATAAAACTGTGTGTCCCATCCACTGGTAATAGAACTATGCCACGCACAGCACGAGTGGTTGCTGAGAATCCAGACCTTGGTCCTCTACGAGCTGTAGCGCCATCCATATTATATTATTACAATTATATGAAACAAAGTTGATGTTCTGACAGTAACTGAATCAAGATTACCAGATTCTGCCTGTTCTATCACATTTTAGCGTCCTGCACAGTATAGATGACCATCTGCAACAAAGAACAGCCAGAATATGGCAGTGTTAAACTGACCCGCAACCAGACTCGGTCTGTCCAAAGTGCCGACAGTTGCGATGTTAATTTTTAACAAAAGTGGGAACGAAAGACGAGACAGAATTCAGTTCATGCTATCCTACTAACCAACTTTTTTCTTACAAAATAATTCCACGCGTTTGATTATTGCATTGCAGTCCTTTTTCCGGTTTTCCTCAGTAAAGTTGACTTTGTACATCCGGAAATCTCATCCTGACAGCCGCTTTAAAGCTCGTCAACTCAGTGAAGGGTCTCATGACAAGTAGAAGAACGTACAAGCATACTGTTCTCTTTTATTTGACAACAGACGACAACCCCCAAAATGTAATCAGATCAGTGTTAATAACACACACTTTCATTGCTACTAGTCACAGATTGACGTTGGCACGTGCTGGACATCCAAGTTACTGCCTCCAAACTAAGGACATTTAACCAGAGCAGAACAAACATGTTTGCTGGAGATTGAAAGAGAGAATATCAGTAAAGTAATAGACTAATATAATGATCGCCTGTTTCACCCAATAATGGAATTGCCTTGAGAAGGATTTTGCCAAATTTACAGGAAAGGGTAGTAATCATCCGACAGTTTGTCAGTCAGTACTCCGCACATCTCAGAACAGAGGCATAGACACTTGTCCAACCAGAGGGTTGCAGGAAATGTAAACCAACTCGACAACCACACTTTGGTAGATATTGTTGTAAGATGAAGATATGTAGGAGCTCATCTGACGGTTTGTCAGTCAGTACTCAGTCTGTACTCCGCAGATCTCAGAACAGAGGCATAAACATTTGTCCAGCCAGAGGGTCGAAATGTAAACCAACTCGACAACCACGCTTTTGTCATTTTCAAAGCTCGCTCGAAAATCAACTAAACAAAGCCAACCCCAGGAATGAGGAATCATCGTTGAATTCTTAACGTTAACAACGAGGTCTGTAACAAGTCGAACAATAAATTAAAAAAACAACTGTGCACTCTAATGTTTAACACGACCAAACAATTTGCAATCCAAGAAACGTTCAAGTACTCTTCTGAACGTCGATTTCCGTCGATTCTGTGAGGCGTTTGTTTCAGTGTCAGTTTCAGTGAACGTCACTCTTAAGTCGGTATTTCGGTACCATCTTCTTTAGCTCCCAAAATTGCGAGAGACCCAGATTGTGCTCGTGAATATAGGCAAAATGGTGATGTTGGAAGAAAACGATAATGCAATCGTTTTGAGTGCTATACAAAGACTAAAGAAAAGCTTTTTTGAGATCAATAAGAAAAGTGTTATACATCGTATGTAAAGAAAATGAAAGTTCTGGACTTAGGTTCAATGTGTATACATATTATAAATTTCTCAACAGGTGATCCGTGACAATCCAACTTCGAGGAAGTGAATGAATTTATCTGTTTGGTCTTCACAATCAATAGTGTCTACAACACCGTTCTTGCTATCAAAATAAGTTTAAGTGACAGTCGGTATTTCTGTGGCCTTCAAATGCATTGGCACACACGACCCTGTACAAGACTGGAAATTCTACTCATTTTCCTCATTGACAGAGCTTAGCCTCTTCGCAACCACTCGTGCTGTGCTTGCCATTGTTCTCGAACGAGTGAAAGGGACTTAAAGTCTTATGCCGACTCCGAACGGCCAAGTTTGAGAAGCTTTTTCTAGACAGGAATACTTTTTGAACATTGTTGTGAGGTCAGTGTCAAGTGGTGCCGTGAAAATATTTTTTGTCGGTTCGAGTGCATTGTGGTCGACGCACATTCCGAAAATGCCACGGACCACCACCAGATCTAACGGTAGGTATATGCATTTAGCCATATTTGAACAACTTTGCCCACATTAGTTTATATAATTAGTCGATGGGCTTAGATAAGATTTAGACTCAGTTGAAAATGTTCACTGAGGGCATCATCCTACCGGGATTCAATGATGTCAACATGTAAATGGCTTAAAAATAAGAGAGCAGAAGGAAACGGTGTAGCTACAGATAGATGGTTAGTTGATCTAGACGACGATTAAAAAATACCAATAAACCTGAAGTTCACCGATCTGAGCTCAACCAAATTCGTTGAACTTACATAAGAAGTTGACAACTGTCAAAATTTCCGTTACACGACAAATTGTCATCGTAGCGACAAAATGAGACCCATATCTCATGCAAATAGCCGCGATAAAAAGGCGTTAATAGGAACATAAAAACAGACGATACGAATCTGATTCCCCAATGCCTTTGCCCATTCTTCACTTTTATTTCTGGAACAGCACATAAATGATGTGACATCTGGTGAGTTGCTGGGTCGGGGTGAGTTTGTAGATCGGATTGATTGGAATTTTTTTTGTTTTGTAAAGTTTAATGTGCAGATTTTACACATGAATGAGCTTTTTTTATGCAGGATTTCGCAATAAAAGGTGTATCTTACCACACAATCGTATTGACCATCAATGGTCATCGAACTTTCTGATCAATTAGTTTGCTTTGGGAACTGTCACGTTGAGTTGAAGATGTGAAGTCGTAAATCTGACTGAACCCAAACCCCCCTCCAAATTCGACGAAACAGAGCACCGCCTACTCGATCAACAGGATGACAAAGACATGATGTTTTTGCGATCATTGTGATTCTCTGACCATTTCCGTGAGTGGCTTTATTTCGCCTTGAAATTACCCAAAATAAAGACTCCCCCACGCCAGTTCAATTGGTAGTCCTCGGAGATGTAAAACATCTATCGAAACGTGTATCAGATCACTGAAAAGTGTCGGCGGCAGCGCTGAGTAAAAAGATCAAAGTCAAACGTTTACAGCTGTGCTCAATAGTGGTGAGTTATCGCGAAAAAAAACATACGACATCTATCGTCGTAAAATACTAGCTAGAGCACGTACAAATTTCGAGTTTATCATCAAAATTCGTCAGTTGTGCCGTGGGTTGCGAGAAAATGGTGTGGAAAAACACCATTGACCATCTGGTTGGTCTAGTTATCGTCTTATTGGCAAATTGCAAAAAAAATAGAAACTGCTGCTTTTGAAAACGGGTTGAAATCTCAAAAGTCTCTGCTTTCATCGTGTAAGATTTATTGAGGGTCTTCAAGGTAAGACTGAGTGCACCACCCTCTAAAACACGGAATAGCGAGTGATTAGAAAGGAGCAAGTGTCTCATGCCAATTTAGAGGACATTCAATTTCAAATTCTGGCAATCTGAACACTCCCGGCTTCACAAGAGAACAATACATCTTGTGGCAACAAAATGGTCCATGCTTGAGTGCTTTCTACAGTCAGACACAGAGTACTTAGCCTACCCAGAGGTCTGGCTCTGGCCAAAAAAGAACTATTTAGGACTACAAGACCAATCAAGTGTCTGCCGCTGGCGCCATTGTGGACGACGACAACATAAGACTGCACACGTCCTTAGTCGGTCCAAGCAAAAACCCATGCGATCCTAATGGCCACGTGAGCAGGTGGAAGAGGCAGCGTATTTGTGTCTGTAGCGTGAGTGGTTTTAACCCTTTAGATACTTCCAGGATAGTTCAGCAGTGCAAGTCGTCTTTGAATTTGATCAGCAGTCAAAATTCGATAAAAATTGTTTGGGTTTTGAGCCACCAACTTGCTAGACAATGATCAGAGGAGGAACTCTTACGACCTGAACCTGGGGTGGAACTACCTCCGACCTTGGTTTGGGCTTTCATCTACTATTGGGACTTTCGAGAGCACAACGAGAGGTGACATTGAAGACAGACCATGGGACTGCCTCCAAACGTCTGTAAGAAATCCGTGGCATTCTTCAGAAATGATTGCATGCAACTTACTGACGTACTAACGACCGCTACACCTTAGCCAGTCACCAAAGTTATGCTAGGCGTAAGCGTTGAAACACTCTTTGACGCATGGAGAGACGATGACAACACTGCAGATCACTTCAATTGCCACAGTCCCGTCTTTATACTCGGATGAAATGGCAGTTATTTGATGCTGATGCTGGTTCATCACTACCATTCACTAAATGTAGTACTATAGACCATTTTTTGAGCCTGTGTGCGTTGAAACATCCTATAAATGGGAGTGTTTCCGGAACTGGAACTGTCTCAGATGGTTCTTCAAGCAATGGGGGCAACCATGATGGTAAGCTTAGCCAGATGCATAGTCAACACTTAAATTGTCCACAATTCAATTTCAATCGCTTCCACTTAAGTAAGCAAAAGTGAACAAACTTAACGAAAGTGAACGAACTTAACCAAAGAGATCGAACTTAACGAATGTGAACGAAACAAAGTGTATCATTTCATGTGCGCTTAACCTCATTTGTCTGGAATCAGGGAATGGTACAAGCTTTGGCAGTTCGCAGTGAGAACAAATTTACCACGTACGACCTATGATCAGACATTACGACATTCGTCGGAGGTTCGAGAGTGCCAAACCGCCTCTGTGACGTTTGGAGGTATGTGGCTTATAATGGAGTGAGCAAGGTGGTGTTCAATAGTTGGGAGTTATCACAAAAAAAAAACATACGACATGTATCGTCGTAAAACACTAGCTAGAGCACGTACAAATTTCGAGATTATCATCAAAATTCGTCAGTTGTGCCGTGGGTTGCGAGAAATTTGTGTAGAAAAACACAATTAAGCAAGGTCCACTTCCGCGGAAATGTTAAGCCTTACGAAATATTTTTCAGAAACCTCTGAACACAATACTATTCGAAAATTAACCGCGGACCTTCCAACAAGACTCCGCTCGTCCTGACAAAACAAAAAACTCCACTCCCACTTCAATTCCACGAATGAATGGCTGCCACAAAGTCCAGACTTTAATTTTTGACACAATAGCCAGTACTTAGGCAACGGCCGTATACTGAAATTTTGAAGCTCGCTCTTAATCTAGTACTGGATAATTTGCCGAAGGATGTGATGCGTACTGCAGTTGATGAGCAGCCAGATTGACTTTGGCGTTACTAGAGCGCATATAGGAACAACACAATCTGTAATATTAGCCATTAAGTGAGCTGATGGAAACACAGAGAATAGTTTTGAAACGAAAAAATACGTGATTAATAGCACAATTGTTCAGAGAACGGAAATGCCATCTGTTGTTCTACCTCAGCACACCTCAGCCTTTACGAAAAGACCGATCTTCCATCAAGGTGAACCGAAAAAAGAAGAGAATGGAAATGTCGCCATTAGAAATTAATCAGGCGATTCGTGTGAAGAATCACTAGGACCTGGACACGGAATTGCTTTGAATCTCGTTCGAACCCGGTGTGATTTTCAGATCCCCCAACTCATTCGCAGTGGCCATGACTGCCCGATGACATAAATTCGATAACAAAAGATCGCATAATTTCCATCCGATCTCGTACGTAAATTGACGCCCCCACCTTCCGTCGTCGACGACGAAGATGGAGTCAGACAAAACGTACACCTTTTGCATTTCAAATAAAAAAAAATCGGAGAAAAACAACAAGTAAAGAGAACAGATTTAGAACAGATTATACAAGCGCACAACATGAAGTGATTCCAAATCATTACCACATAATTTAAGAAAATTGTCGCGCCAAATGGAATCCGCAAGTAGACGAATAAATTCACGTGAATATACATGGAAGTTGGCGACGAGCCGAAATAACTCACTTCAGTGGTCTGCCATGATACAGATCTTCCAAAAATCACAATCTGTTTAAAATTCAAAACCCTCACGCAAAACAATTGAATCGTCTCGCACAACCGTCCTGTTCACATCGTGTTTTCCACCATCAGCCTGTTTTGCTATTCTTTTAAAATTCGTCGCCAAGAGTAGAACGAGCAGAACGATCAGAGCCGAGACGCAGCACTTATCGCAGCGACGAGATCTTTCAACTAGTGCTTTCAATCTTCCTCATTCGAAGCCGTACGCATGTGTGCCTCATAAACCCCTTTTAATGACGGGCCATCATCGCAAAACTTTATGATCTTTCGGGTCAATCAGAGAGTGCTGTGGTCTGGTCACCTTAAGCCTTACGATGGGTCCACATTAAATTCAGAAAGAAACAGAGAAACAAAATACGAAGACATCTTTCAATTAAATGGGAAAGAAACACGGCTCGAAGCTTTAGCATCGAAGACCGCTAACTCAAATATCAAACACCAGACAACTGTCTCTCTTTCCCTCAATCTCTGTGTCGCGGTTGCGACGTCGTAGTATCAACCCACATGCGAAGCAGCAGCGCAGATAGGTGCGATCATGAGCTGGTGTGCTCCCATCACCAAACGCCCGGGCCTTGGATCAATAAAATTCAGATTGGATTCACACCTACCAGTCGACGGTGTTTTTTGTTAGCAAATAAAATATATATAATAACGTCTAATCATTTATGCTAAGAGGCTATGGGATATCGGATGTCACGATGTTTGCCAGAAAACCCATCCCCGTAGCCGTCTGCCCCGTGGGATTGGATTTGGATTCTCAGTCTCGAGTGTATCTGTATCGAATTGGAAGTGGAACTCGTGAACTTACCTCGTTCTTAGAAATTTCATTGATAAATCCATTTTTTTCCTGCTTTTATTTCCTCTTCTTGGGGGTTAAGGTGTTTCTTTGGTCTCTTGGCTGTTGTTCTTCAAAATCCCATTCAGACAATCGCGGTCGGCTGTCGCCCACTTATCAGCGTGCGAAACTCAAACAACACTAGTTGTTGCACCTGTTTGGACAGTCCACCACACACTCCGGATACCGCACGGACAAAACTCTTATCAAACTCGGAAGCGATTCCCCTCCACTTCGTTCACAATTTTTCGTTTCGTTGTTTTCCTTCACTTATCACCGGATACGTGGGCGTTTAACACTCGGCGTTGTTTGCTCGTCTGTATTCCTAGCACTCCGCTGCAGGTTGCATCTTTTTTTTTGCTCCGACGACTGCGACGTTTTTTATGACTACCTGTTGAGTGTGCACCCTGATCCCTGATCAATATTCAACAGAGTGTCACGTGGGACTTGAGGACTGAGGAGGTGGTCACCACTCAACGCGAGCGCACAGCGTGAAGGAGGACTTCATTGAAAAACAAAAATACAGACAACCAAGAACAAATTTTTTTGTATACGAAAAAATGTAAACATCAACGCAATCCACACACACGGATAATGATGTGCACACGAATGGGTTTGTTTATTTTAATCAAGTCACACCGGGCTGACACTGCACTGAAGGAGAGTTTGATGCGCGAAGTCGAGAGCCGAGATGAATCTTTTTCCAGCACTTGGCGCACACAACCGGCGACGAATCGGAAAATCTTGAACCTCAGCGAAAACACAATGATTTTAGGAGAAGACCGATCCACACACGTCACACACACTGAACCTCGCCGTATTCCGAAAGCCGATTTCGATTCGATTCAAAGGAGCACTCGCAGTCGGAGCAGCAGCAGCAACAGCAACAGTGTCTTCACTGTGAGCCCACGAATTTGTTTCTAAAGCGATCGTGTCGGTTGGATCGGTGAGCAACCGTGATCCGTGGGATGATGGTTGGGTTGTACGATACCCACACGGTTGTGTTGTTGTTTCTTTTTTGGTTCTCTTTCTTTTGTCATTTTTGTGGTCTTACCTTTTATGTGCCAATGTGGCTCTGGCGATGTGTTGGTCGGTTTCATTCAGGTGAACGCGCAATACGCTTCGCTACACACCAAACCAACTGTGCTGTGCTGTGCAGAGGCGTTGTGTCGAGTAAATACACTCCGCTGGACTCCGCTGGTGTGGAGTGTCGTAGGCCTGCGCCTAGTATGGTTAAGAGGGTCTACAGGTACGAAATAGGAAATTCTGGTGTGGGACTGGCAATGTGTGAGTGTGCGATACTAAAGTAGGTGCGTTGTGAGACGGATACGTATGGTCATAGCTGTGGCGGTGCATCGGCTGAAATGCAAGTCAAACAAACGATGGAACCCAGGTGCGGACCGATGGATTATTTTTCGATTTGAGGCCCAGTTTTCTGAAGTGGTCTCAAAGTCAATAGAGAAGCGTCACTTGGTGATGCTGTTGTGGAGTTGAAATTTGTCCGGGGAGATCAACTGGAGGGATAGTGGTGGATCTGGTTTCTTCAACTACCACGATCTCTGGCTCTAGTTTTCCACAATGTGTTGGTTGTGGTCCTTCTCCACTTGGTTGGGCCAGCATAAGCCCGGGCTGTTTGTGAGAAAATGGTTAAGGCTGTGATAAGCATCCAAGGCAGATATTAAAACAGCAGTCACATAGTGTGGTGGGCAGTGGAGTTGTGGGTATGTGCGTCGAGCCCACGACGTCGTAGGTTCTATCCCTGGTCTGTGGCCACCTACAGTAGAGCTGATTCTTGGTTCCTTCGAAAGAATCATATTTCCGATGCACGGTCCCTTCTGAGAGGAAGGTGAGCGGAATGCAAGACATAACTGCTAACTCTATGAACTCTATCCGGAAGGCCACATCGGGCGCCTGGGCACCAATGGCTGAGCTATGAGGGACTTGGAATCTAAAACTCCTGGTTCGAGAAGCAGATGTAGAACGAGCCTCCGTCATAAAGTGCAAATTGTTGCGGACGCAAGATAACTGAGACCTGGACGCCTTGTGCACAGGACCGTCTGCGGTGGAAGCCATTTCTCAAGTTCAGACCATTCGAATGTATTTTGTCTGGTAACAAGTAACAAGGTAAGTAAAATAGTATGTTTGAAGGGGAGTGTGATCTTCTTCTTTGATTGGCGCTACAGTCCGGGGTGGACCTGGGCCTCAACCAACATGCCTCTCCAGCCAGCACGATTTTTCGCCAGCTGCCTCTAGTTGCGCACAGCAAGTTGGTTGAGGTCCTTTTCCACTTGTGTGCGCTATCCAGTACGAGGACGTCCTCTGTTGCGTTGTCCCAATGGCTCGGTGTCGAAGACTCTTCGGGCCGGAGCTGTGGTGTCCATCCGCTCTACATGACCTAGCTATCTTAAGCGTTGGATCCGAAGACGCTAACTAGATTCGAGCCGCTTTGTAGCCTGTACAGTTCGTGGTTGAACCTTCTCCTCCAGACGCCTTCAACGCAAACAGGACCAAAGATCGTGCGCAGAACTTTTCTCTCAAAACAACCAAGAGCTTCTTCATCCGCTTTCAATAGCGTCCATGTCTCTGCGCCATAGAGCAGGACTGGGATGATCAGGGTTTTATACAAGATCAATTTGGTGTTTCGAGAGATGACTCTGTTACTCAATTGCCTCTTGAGCCCAAGGAAACAGCGATTGGCAAGAGTAATTCTGCGCTTGATCTCGGTACTGGTGTTGTTGTCCCTATTTACTCCGCAGCCTAGGTAGACGAAGTCCTTGACTACCTCAAAGTTTCTGCTGCCCAATATGACGCTCTGTCCGAGACGTCGATGTTGTACGTCCTTCCGTGATGACAGCATGTACTTTGTTTTGCCCTGGTTGATCGCTAGACCCATTTTAGCCGCTTCCGCTTCAATGCCAGCAAACGCCTCATTGACGGCTCGCTGTGTTCGTCCAATCACGTCAATATCGTCCGCGTATGCTAGCAGTTGAACGGACTTTTGGAAGATCGTGCCTCGGGTGTTTACGTTTGAGTTTTGCACGATCTTCTCAAGTATGATGTTAAAGAAGTCACGTGACAGCGTGTCGCCTTGCCTAAAACCTTTTTTGACATTGAAGGTCTCGGTGAGTTCGTTAGCGACCTTAATGGAGCATTCTCCATCGTCATCTGACGAGTTTGGCAGAGATGTCAAAACTAGACATGGCGTTGTATAGCAAGTCTCTATGCACACTGTCATATGCGGCCTTAAAGTTTACAAATAGGTGGTGGGTGTCGATCTGCATCTCTTGGGTTGTTTCGAGGATTTGCCGTAATGTGAAAATTTGATCGATAGTGGACTACCCAGGCCTGAAACCGCACTGATAGGGACCTATCAGGTTGTTGACGAATGGTTTCGGGCGCTCACACAGAACGGCAGAGAGTATCTTGTAAGCGATGTTAAGGAGGCTGATCCCTCGATAGTTGGCGCAGTCAAAGGGGCCTCCTTTCTTGTGAACCGGACAAATGACGCTGAGATTCCACTCATCGGGCATGCTTTCCTCCGACCATATCTTACAGATGAGCTGGTGCATGCGCCCAACCAGGTCATCTCAACAACAACAATCCGTCCGCTCCAGCAGCTTTGTTCGACTTCAGTCTAGATATCGCTATCTTGACTTCGTCCAAGTCGGGGGGACGGAATTCGTGTTCATCATCGTCCAAATTGAGTGAAACATTCTGCCTGACAGCGGAATTTGTGTCGTCATCGCCGTTTAACAGTCTACAGAAATGATTTTTCCAAATCCTCAGCATCGACTGCGATTCTTCTACTAGTAGTTGTAGTGGAGTGTGATCGTTGACCGCAAATTTCACTCGGAGGCCAAAAGGGCCCATTGCGAGTCCCCTCATCTGTGGAGCACACAATTCCAATAACCAGGGATGAGAAATGAGAACCCAGATTTGCCCCAAAAAATGGAGTAGATTTACAAAAAGTGAATAAAAACAAAATATTTATTATTTAAATTTTTTATTTACGTTACAGCTAAATGGTAAAAAAATCCTAGCGTACTCCTGGATGTGTTGATTTTCCGGGAGCGGTCTATGGACCATTGCACACAGTCGGCCTATGGGGCTTTGGCTTTAGAAGAGTTTTTACAGACTTTGGCAGATTTTTGCGAGGATGTATAAGAACGCGGTGCACGTAGCAATTGCATGAACATTAAATAATGAAGTAGATTCTCCTCTCTGCTTCTAAGCTGTCATGCCACGTGGTGACAGAAACCACCTCGTGCTCTTTTTGAATTTTAAAAGATCCGCTTTGTCTGCAGCTTTTTAACAATCTATGACCCAGCGAAGCTAATTGCCGATTCTGAAGAGCTGGGCAGTTGGATCATCTCGGTAACTTCTCGTCCTCGGTCCTCGTGCGCCGCAGCTCTGGCAGATATCCCTGAGAACTGAGCTCCCTTTTCGGAGCATTGTTCCGATCAGACAGAGTTCTGTGAAGGATCGAGTTTTGGTCCAACACCAGAAGCTTCTGGCCATGATCTTGCCGTGCGACAGTCGTTTCTTGAAAAATAAGACTAGTTGGCTTCTTGTGGTGTTGTGTCAAGTATGAGCGAATCGCACTGATTGGTGGTCGTAGTGATATGTCCACATCGCTGATGTCCATTGTCTGCGCAATTTGTCCACTTTTTCGTTCCACCCGATTAAGCTCTGACTCGGGATCCAGTAGAATGTAACCTTGTGATGTCTAAGCGACTCCAGTGAGTCGTGAAATTTCGTGAAATTTCATTGACTTCTGTGCAGCCCGGCTGTTCGCCGAAGATGGTGATGGCCTATGGAGGATTGTTACTTGTAAGTGCTTGACTGCTTTCTCTATTGACAGATGGAAGTCTCTGCACATATCAGGGAGTCTAATTGATTCTTGGTTGTGCAGGATCTCAGAGTAGAAGTAGTACCTGGTCCATTTTCGATCTGTCAGTGAAGAGGGCAAGCTCGTGGTCGTAGCTAACGGTGTTCTTTAGCTACTCGCCTCTGTCGTGGAATAGAATTGCTAAGAAGAAGAGGAAGAAAGGTTAAGAAAACTCGTGTCTGATTAGTTCGAGTTGTAGTCCTTCTAAAACCACATTTTCATTCATATTTGACAACAAGAGCAACAACAAGAGCGACAACAAGAGATAACACCGCGTCTTCAAAATGCTCCCAATAAAATGCCTTAAAACCCATCATTGTCGAAAGGGCGCTCAAACCTCTCTAAACCTAATCCGGCCCTGTTCACAAATATGAACATAAAGAATGCCTTGAAATCATTCATCATTTCTTGACCACCAGCAAACCGAACATTAGCTTAACGATAGCTTAGTGATGATACGAAATCGCTTTCTGTCTTCGAGTGCAGCAGACACTAGGCAAATCAAAAGAAATGAAAAACGATAAACGAATGCAACCGAATGGCATTTAAGAGCATACATATTTTCTTGTGAAACTGAGACAACCAGAGTAAAAGTGGGACGTCGTAGGCGGAAGATGATTTAATTTCTCAGTTTCCTGCATATGTGCTGAATAAACAAAGCATTTAATGTGAGTAATGGTGTTGCAGCGAAGTGGATGAAGACGGAGCCAAGCGATGTTATACAAGAAAAAGGTTGAATCAAACTTTACGGGGCTGGATTGCTTAACTTCGTGATTGGAAGTCCAGAAAGATGTGAGCAAGATTACACCTCTATTGACATATGCGACGTGAATCGAGATGAGAGCGGTTGGAATTGCTATTTGTTTACGTACAATTTAAGGAAAGGAAAATTCATTCATTCTTATTAGTCTAAAGATGATTGTGCCTTGTATTTTTTTTGTAAGGTTAGCTAATCTTTTTTTTGCAAATGGTCCTCATTTTCTTGAAATTGTATGAAAATGAACATCCGCTCATCTCGTACTGCGTCACCAAGAACAGGGCGGATTTTCAGAAAGCGTTTTCTTGTATACATCATTCTTCATTGGAAGTCTAGGGTCCATTCCGACTAAAATTCAGACGAGTATGCTGTAGGCACTTGGTTCGGTTCACTCGAAAATGTGCTAGTGTGTCTCTATGGCCAACGCTGAGGGTGTTGCTCGGACTGGGAAGATATAAACACAGTCCCAGACATTCCCAAAGGAAGTCGCTGCAAGGAAACATCGGTTAGGTTAGGTTATAGTGGCTGACTGCTAAGGGCAGTCACACTTAGGCCAGAGTAGGCCCGCTGTGATATCACGCGGATTGAATTCTCCTATTGTGGGAACCACCAGTTGGTGCTTGTTGATTCAGCTGACCTATGCTGGCGCTGTTTAATTCATTGAGGTTGTTGAAGTTGTAGGTCCCTAGGTGTAGGAACCTACGACTAGCCAGAGCGCGACAGGAGCAGAGTAGGTGATGAGTGTTTTTTTCCTCCTCTTCATCCATGCAGCTTCTGCAGAAATCATTGTATGGGACACCCAGAAATCATTGAGTGCCAATTGCACAGTGCCCGGTTATGACTCCTATTAGAGTCCTTAATGAGTGCTTGCTGAGTCTGATTAGACTGTTTAGGTTAAGTGATGGCCTGGTTTATCTTGTTTTAAGGCAGGTGGTGCCTTCTAGTCATTTGTCATTGGTGGCTTAAACTGTGTGGATCTTTAGAAGATGGTAGACTGTAGCGATCGGCATGGAAGGCGGTACCCTGCTATAGATAGGGATGAAGTTGTACCGCACTTGGCGAGTTCATCGTCTTTGCAGTTTCCTTGTGTGTGCTCAGACATCTCGTTAAGAGACAGCCTGCAATTAAGGGATGCTTTTGAGTAAAACATGACATTTACCAGGGATTTTATAGCGGCCTGAGTGTCCCAACAGATGGTGATATCCCTTTTTGATATCACGTTGTTTTTTAGCCATGACAGCACCTCTTTAATCGCTATGGTTTCTGCTTGAAAAACGCCACAGTGAAGTCCTCTTCAATGAGATAACAATGTTGACATCGTGGGAATCGATACCCACTCCCACCCCTTCGTTAGTCTTCGATCCGTCCGTGAAAATACGCAGAGGATCATCCAACGTCTGCCTGTCTGTCCAGTCCGATCTGAAGGGAATGCTGATCGAGAATTCCTTCTCGAAGATAGCCTGGGGTATTAGGAAACATAGGGATAAACCAAAATCATCAAAAAACTCCGAATGGATATGCTAAGCTGAAAAAAAGTTTGACATTATTTGAACTCCCGTTTTACAAATATAGCGGCACTCTATTTCTGTTGCGCTTGGTATGAATTTTCTTGTTTTAAGTGTGAAGTTTTTAAAGCATACATGCACCTGTATGGCGTCCCCACGCCATCCTCCCATTATAAACCTCACGGATACAATGTCTATAACTCGGTTAGTACGTTGTGGCATTCTTGCTCTTAGGCTCTTAAGGCCCATTGTAGTGCCACGTGGGTTATTCTAATTAGGAAGGGTGAATATGAGAGCCAGCCAGTTTGGTCAGCAAATTTGAATTAGGCTGTCATAGCGGTATGAGTCTATGTGACTTCCCTAGTTGAGGCGATACCGGGCCAGTCGCAGAGGAGCTGGATGCAAAATGCTTTCCTCCCCGTCCTTGTCGAGGCAGAAGAAATGGGAAAAAAAGTCTTTTTGCATGGACACCTAAAAGGCAGTGTCCGATGATTATTCCCACTGCAGTGCTAATTTTTAATCGTTTTAGAGAGATAAGGCTACGTGATCTTTTTTGATCGAGATGAGGCCAGATTGGCTCTTCCTGTCAACTATGGGGTATTTATTTTCTAAGTACAGAGGTTATTGAGCTGTTACTTAAATGCAGTTAGAAGGGTATCTATATTACAAGACATTTCATGAATCGACAGTCTAGTATCGTGCTTAGCGAGTTCGTCAGCTCCACAGTTGCCTGGAAAGTCTCTATAGCCTGGCGCACAACACAACTGATTATGAGCGTATGTGTCAGGGACTTAATTGCTTTCTCGTGCGGATTTCACGTTCCACCGTAGCCAGGACGGGGCTTCGCCAATCGCCATTACTTCCGCTTGGAAGACGCTGCAATGATCGGGGAGACAAACGGATTTGCTAAGATTTAGACACTCTGAGAAATCTGTGTAGAAGTGAATGGGTTTACAAAATGGTGCAGTGCCTCTGTACCGCAGGTCTTTGTCCGGAATCTGGGTTTCAAATCTGCTTTCTGGGAAGTGTCATAGTGAATCGATTTTGGTAAGGTTTTATGCGTGTTCAGAACAACCCTTTAGACGAACAGCGCATTTAGTTGCTGTTTGCTTACCGAAGATATCCCACGGGGTGAGGTTCAGGATAAGTTCAAGTGTTGTGGTAGATCTTAGGGCTCCACTGATGCAGATGCAGGCTTGCCTCCGTACTTTCCTTACTTTGTTAAGATGAGTGACGACGCTTATTGTGGGCACCACATAACCACGCTTAACAAGGGGTTTGATCTGATGGTAGCTATAAGGAGTCAGTGTGTCATATGAGGTTGATGCCCTGACCTCTTTTCATTACACAGTTGCTTAGTAGGTTGAGACCATGTTGAATTAAGTCTTTCAAGACTTGGGGGTATTTTCCTGAGAAGGTTATGGCAACATCATTCGCATAGCCAATGGTTTTGCAACCTGTCTTCTCCAGCAGTTGTAGCAGTTTATTTACTGCTATGTTCCAGAGGATGGGGGATAAGACTCTCCCTTGAAGTGACCCGTCTGAGTGAGCTTTTTTTTCCTAGAGTTGCATTAATTACTCAACTTGTAAGTAGTTGAACTATCAGTGCTAGCACTCCTGCTTCTACGTTTAGCTCGTCCAGTGCCTGTGCAATTGTACGCTGAGGGATGCTGTTAAATTCGCCTTCTATGTCAAGCAGGAAAACATGGTATATTCCTTGAAGCTTAGTAAACTCTCGATGATGCGTACCAAAGTGTGGAGCGTCGTTTATAAGAATCTGCCTTTGTTGTACGTATTTTAAGATATCGAGAGTTAAGTTGGGTTGGGAACAACGAGCCTTTCAGGAGTTTCCAATAGAAAAGATGATAAGCTGATAGATCTTGGATCCTTAGGGTGAACTTGGAAGGTCTGATGTATAAAACGACTGAAAATGCTTCCATCTGGTGGGGATGGGGCACAGCGAGAGGCAACCTTTTAACACAGTTTCCAACAAGGGGGTTATCATGGCTGTGGTCTGTTGGGGATTAACTCGCTTTATGCCGTCCAGTCCCTGTGACTTTTTGGACTGGAGCTTTTTATTGCCTACATGATCTTGTGACTCGTTAGAGAGAGTTAGGAATTGTGACTAGATGGGCTATTGTTTGGTTCAAAGCAATCAAATGATTTTTTTTTCGGGCAATGGGTGTCCATCAGTAATTTAAGTGACTCTTCGTTTGATGGTGTTAATTTTATTCGGTTTTTTTTTTAAGATAGTTGGGTACGTGAGGACTGGAGAGGTGTGTAAATCGTTCAAATCTAACGAACGAATCATTGATTCCAATAAAAATTGATTGGTAATTTCAATCAATCGTTCATTCAAAAATTATTTATTTACAGTATTAAATTATCCATTTAATAATATTATTTTTATATATAGCACTAGCCACTAGGGCTTTCGGCTATATTACATAAGAAGCCTATGTTAAATTTTCTTGTTTAAATCTAATGTTTTTAAAATGTCTTGTATTATTTTGATGTTGCAGTCTGTTGGAGAGGCGAGAAGTTCGGCAAAAGATCGATTTAGGGATATGTTTTTTGTTTTTTGTTTTATTGCGTAGCACTCATAGAAAACTTTTGAGTTACAAAGGTGGCAAGTGGGTGGATTGGTTTTGTTCATCAGATACCCCTTGATGTCAAGTGTGTCCTACTCGAAGCCTGGTAGAATTTTATATTGCTTTTCTAGAGCAGTTGTTTGGGAAAAGTGGCATTTAGTCCTTCCGGGTTGATTGCAGAATAGTGGTGTGTGTAGTTCGCCCATTCATCTTTTTCTTTTTGGATACGATTGGAGTTGATGCACTTAATTATGTCTTTCTTGTTGTAGGTCCAATAAATTACGAGTGGTTCTTTTGCAGCTGCCTTTGCTTTCGAGTCCGCTACCTCGTTTCCTTTTATACCCACGTGTCCAGGGATCCAGATTAATTGCGTTCTACCATTGTTTGCTATCAGCCTGTCTTGTATTGTTTGAATGATAGGGATTTTGTTATTCAAATTTTCAATTGCGTCAATTGTTGATAGGCTATCAGTGAAGATTTTCGTTGCCATATGGCTGTTGCTCCTGCAGTGAACGCGGAGGAAAAATGTGGTAGGATATTGTTTTTCCGGTTTCGTCTACAACAGCAAAAGCTGTTCCGGATTCAGATTTTGGGCCGTCGGTATAGAGCAAGGAACAATTTGGCGTTTGATGCTCCATCATTTCTAAAAATTTACCAATTTTTCTGCTGGTGTTGAAGATTTGTTAAGGTAATGAAGTGATTTGTTTGAGCATTTTCTCAATAAATTTCAAGGTGGATGAGTTTCTGGCTTCGTTAGTTGAAGGTGAATTGGGATATCCAAGTTTGTATGGCTTCATGTAACGTAGAAGGGTATTTTGGCAGTGTCTTTGTTGCCATATTTTTCTGGAGATTTCAACAATTTGTTTATTGTTTGGTGAGGTCACTTTTAAGACAATTTTCGATGTGAGGAAATCTGTTCTGTTTTTGATTGATGGTAAGCCATGATGTTTCATTTCCATATATGTATAACCCGAAGTCCATCTTTGCTAAAACGGTGGATATGGTTGTAATGGCTTCTCTTCAGTGTCGAATAAATCATTCAAAGATTATATTCGTTCAATGCAGTAAAACACAGGAGAATATGCATGTGTATGTGGGTTCGAACAGTCTTTTTTGACGTGTACACAATCCATCGAACCAATGACCAAACGAATCAATCACGTTTGACCCCGCTCTTAAGGACAGGTGTAGAGAACTTTACTTCTGCAGGAATCCTCACCTGTCGCTAGATACCAATCCTTTATCAGTCGGACACGGGACAACTTTGGTTTTAGGGTAACACGACCCATCTTATCCCATCCGCTCTTGATAGAGGATTACAATGGGAGCACGAATGGGAGCTGCACAAGCCAGCCCACATTCACTTCGAGCTGTCGTGCCATGTTTTGTTGAATACAACAAGTAGCGCATTGTGAATACTTTGATAATCGATTCTTGCACAAGGCACAACGAACACCACAATCGCCCTAGATCAAAAGGTTCTACCACTAAAACAAACAAGCTTTTGCCTCAATGTCTGAGTTTGTTCTTTTATTCATACTTTCAATCTAACTGCATTTGCCATCGATGTTTAGGGTTAAGTTTATGCCCCACTTAAGCTAGCGTTATCCACAGAATTCTCAACTTGGCTTGAGTTGTCCGGTGGTATCAGATTCGCTGGAATGTTCAGGGTCTAAATGGATGGAAGAAATATTGTGAAATGATGCGGGACAACAATGGAGTTGTGGATTACCTTTCCAGGACAAGCTGCTTCGTACTGATGCTTCAGGCTCTCCAATTCGTACACGCAGGTCGTCAGAGCAGTTCTCAGTTCGCACAACAAGACCATGTCGGAGCGCAACTCGTTGAAGCTGTTGCAAATCTCTTCCGTGGGCGGCGGAGACGGATCTTAAACAGAAACCCACGTGAGCTACCACTGAATGCAGACATTCTCATTTGAGACTCACCAACTTTAAACTCCTGAATTGCCTGTTCCAATGCCTTTACCTTGCGCTGTCCAATATTTGCGGGTAACTTCATCTTCTGCGAACGAAGAGATACACCAGAACCTCGCAAGTCTGCGAATTTTATCCCGCTTCCACCGACTTCGATTGCCTGCAATAAAATCCGAAATCAAAGATGTCACGAGCCTTCTGCGATACAGCATATAAATCGATTTACATTTACGACGGAATCAACCTTCGAAGGCCGTGGTTGATGATGAATTTTCTTCTTGTACAGTTTCTTCTCGTGCTTCCTCGTGGCTTGGGCATTGAGTGCGGGCTCGCCCTGCTGAAAGAACAAAATGTCACTGTCTTCTTGGACAGAGAAGCAAATGCAAAGCGCTCAACCTGGTCCGCTTGAGAGATGAGTTTCTGCAAGTCTTGAGTTTTCCTCTCTCGCTCCTTCTTCCTCGCCTCGATCTTCTTCAACTCGTTCAGCAGCATCTGCTCCTCTTCGACCTGCTTTGTTGTGCGCTCGAACAGCTTCTTCAGTTGATCTTTCCTCCTGCGCTCGTGTTCCGCATCGAATACGTAGACCTTCTTTTCGGTGTTGGTGCCCTTTGCCTGTGCAGAGAAAAAACAATGAGCAACATTGAATGAACCTGCAACTGACTCTACTTGCCTTCGACAGCAGTCCAACGACCTCGTAGTACCTCTCCTTCAGATCCTCCACTGTCTTCATGCCGAAACTCACATGGTCCCACCGGTCGGACATTATGATGAATCGCAAATCAAACCTGTTGGAAGGGAAGCAATTTAGATGGCCTAGTAATCAATCGCAAGTGCAACACAACCTCTTGGCCAGATCAAACAAATGATCGGTCTGTTCTTTTGTCCATTTATTTGGTTGCGTCCTCAAGTGAGTGTTGTACTCGCTCACCGAGTACACTGGAATTTGCAACTGCTTGTTGAATTTTGCAAACGGATATTCCCGGGCATCATCGGTGATCCGCTTCCAGTGATGAAAGACGGCTCCATCGGTTCTGGCTGGATTACTAAACGGTGCCCATTCCCACTTTCGAACTTTTTTCATTCCCAATCGTGCTTTGTTTTGCTTGTAACCAGATCCGATGCCCAGAGCTTGAAAGAAGAAATAGGGAATATTTGTTGATTCGTGGGGAAATCAATAATGTTACCAGTATCCGTAGGCAACAGTGGCGGAGCATCTTTGTTATCATTGTAAAGCAACGCGAACACTTCACGATGCATTCCTTCTGGCCGTTTGCTGATTTTAACTCTGTATGGGGATGGGGATAGCATTAGATTTGAGAATATGGGAATAGGGCCAGTTTTACCTTTCGAAGTTCCTCTTCTTGGTCGCAAGGAATGACTCCCGGGTGACCTCGGGAGTATTCGCGCGATCGATGTCTAAGATATCTCGAACATCGGACGTCATTGTGGAGTGTTTAAATACGTGCAGACTATTTTGAAACACACGAATTCTATGAAAACTTTTGTAAATTAATAAAACTCTTCTGCTAAGCGACAAACATCAAACACAGATATTTTGTTCTTGACATATGTCAAGCATTTTTTTTTTCTGGTCTGCTTTATTTTGCAGTGATGCCAAGTTTGAGTTGTCAGTCAGTTGATGCCAAGTTGAGAAGTGTTCGAATTAGAAGAATGTTTTTTATGTTTATAACAGAAATGAAGTATTATGCTCTTTTAAAATTAAATGAAATCGAAAATCGAAAAGGAAATCACGTTTTTTTTAATAAAACATAAATGCCCAATTGAATTGTGCACATTTTCACCTGACAGCGCTTGATACTCAGCCGATTTAAGAAAGAGATTAGTTAAGTTCGGATGAAAACATTGCCAACTACACAACACATCTTTTTCAAAAACCCTTGATTTCCTTAACATCTCCTCAGCGATTATGCAAAGAATGCAAAAAAAGCATTTTTTAACCCCATTGCCACGATTTAGCAATCCACCAGCTTTGTTTATTTCATCGTTTTCCTGCTCATAGCTTCCTAACAATAAACAAAATACATAAACAATCGCCTCTCGCTATGCATTAGTTTTACTTATCCTCTTCTTCTGCTTTGATAAGAGCTTCTAAATAAAAGTGTGAAACCATCAACAAACAACAACTTCAGCCGGCGAAAAACCAAAACAAAGCAGAACGGTATCAAAACAAATCCTCTCATCTCTTCACTCGCACACAGCAAGATGTTTATCAACAAGTCCCAAAACCTCTTACGAAGCCAACCGCAAAGAAAAACCGAAGAAAACACGACCTGCGCAGGCTTACACGAAAATCAGCTGATACCGACGAAGTTGAAGACAAGTTTACCGGAATGTCAAAACGCACACGTGCTGAAACACATGGTTGTGCCGCACACGCTCAACGCTCACTCATTGTTGAAATCAATAGCGGACTGGTTGTTAAAGTTTAGAGACTGCTAGTGAATTGGATTAATTTTTTTTTTTAATTGCATTGTTTTACATTTGAAATACAGTTTAGCATTTATCTGCAAAATGGAAATATGTTCGAGTAAATTTAGGCATTCAGTGAATTCTCTTTTGGAATTGCTAAAACTCGAAGACATAGTTTTGGCGAATTTTTTGAGGTTATCGGTGAGTGCGAGCTTCTTCTGCCGTATTAGCACGTGTTAGAGTGGGATTTTATGGCGTTTTATCTTGCAGGAACCATCTACGGAAGATGTTGGTCAAATACTCAAATACTTGGGCACGCAATTGTTGGACCCCAAGTACACAGAGTGTATTGCTGTTGCATTTCGGGATCTGATTTTATTGATTGTAACTGCTGAGATCAAGAATGACGATGATGAGGCTAAGGACTTCACTAACTATCAGCTGAAATGTGTCGCGCTGTCCAAGATTATGATGATGTCTCCAGATGTTTTGCGGTAAATATAGAATGCAGTGTAAAGAGTGTGTTTAGGGGATGGGCTTAGTCGAACGCCCACTATTTTGTATAGTGCATTGGCGATCCTAGAAGTGCTTGCTCTTTGTGGGACGCAATAGTCCCAAGCTAAGCTAAGCTCCTTTGTTGCACACACACCTAGTTTCAGTTACGTCTTCACTTGCGAGCCGCGTGTCACACAGTTAAACCCTCAGCCTCAGATCACAAGTGAATCATTTTCTTACACGTGCCATATTCTTCCCTTTCAGATATGCATCAAAGTACTTCACCAACAAACCGGCACCATTTTCCCGGCCGAATGACGAGAGTTCCACTCAAAAGAAGGCCAAGCTTGCGAATGCACCGTCTGTGACAGATTTGGAGATCGTTAAATGCTGCTATCGCCTATTGTCATGCGACCCGATTTTCTTCAAGGATCTCTGGAACTGGTCACAGTTCGTTGCGTCATACCTCAAACAAGGTTGCCCCTTGCAGCAGATCTACTTCAATCACGCCATTGCTATGATTTCACACATGACACCGCATCAACTGAAAGAATTGAATTCCGCAATCGACGAGGAGGTGGTCTTGGCATTTCATAAAGAACAACATTCCCATCTCCATCTCAAATTGACTGCCGAAGACGATCGCCCTCAGTCTGAGTCCATTCTGAATTTGCCCCTAACCAGCACGGTTGTGACCAGCGTGGAAGGGGTTCTCCTTCCCATATTCAACATTGAAAACAAGAGATTCTACGAAGAGACCGACGGTAATTACGACTCCATTGTCCGGGTGGACTCGACGAAAGTGAATCTGCGGAGCATCGCTCTGGGCATATCCTCCGGCAAAGCTGTGTGCCTGTCCGGGCCAGTGGGGTGTGGAAAAACCACTCTGGTCGAGTATCTCGCGCGGAAAACTGGACGCATTCAACCCAAGCAGCTGGAGATGAAGAGCCATTCGAATAAGAAGGAAAACAAGAAACCCAAGGGGAAGGGAAACAACGGCAGCAAGAAACACGAACAACGGAACGGAAATAAGAGGCGGAGTGAAGTTGAGGAAGAAGACAAGGAGAATCTGAACGGTCTTGGAGGTCAGTTTGAAAACAAAAATGGATTTCTGCGGATTCAGCTGGGTGACCAGACCGACAGCAAGATGCTACTGGGACAGTATCGCTGCACTGATGTGCCCGGGGAGTTCATATGGCTGCCGGGTGTCCTCACTCAAGTAAGTTCGATTTTCAGGGAGTGTGGCTTCCATAAACTGACTCGTCATTTTGTAGGCCGTCATGAATGGTTACTGGTTGCTCCTGGAGGACCTCGATTCGGCCACCCCGGACACGTTTACGATTCTCAACAATCTCTTGGAGAACAACTTCTTGAGCGTTCCCGGATTCAGAGACTGCGTTAAAATCGAACCAGGATTTCAACTCTTCGTCACGATACGGTAAGTGCAAGAAATTAACCTCAAACCTGGTCTCAAACCTGGTCTCAAACCCTTCTTCATTCTGAAACAGCACAAACAAGGGATCGAATGCTTCGCAGAAGGGCCTATACTCTCTCCTCGAGAAATACCTTTACACCATCAACATCCTCCCCCTGTCTCGTAATGAGCTCTGCCACGTGGTCAGCACGAACTACCCCAAACTGAAGACAGTCGCCAACCGAATCGTAGACGTATTCCTTACGTTCTCCAGCGGAGATCACACGGTTGCGGACAACCTACGAACGCAGGAGACCGCTGATAAGGCGGATACAACAGAGAAATACATCGCCCTCCCCTTCGAGGCCATATCCATGAACGGTTTGCCCAACTCCGGGCGACTGGTGTCTACCAGAGATCTGATACGGTTGTGCGCTCGATCGAACCCAATGTTCTCGGTCACGAGCACCGAGTGCGCGTACTTTGTGTTCCAAAACGCCGTCGATGTGTTCTGCTCCTACCTGCCGGAGGGAAAGGAAAAAACCCATATCATTACGAGCATTGGCGCCAAACTCGGCATCATCCAGTCGAGGTGCGTCTTCTTCTCGGAGGAGTACAAGCCCGACGTTCATGTGGACAACGAGAGAATCAAAGTTGGCCGAGCTGAGCTGGTGTCGAAGCCATGCGGGTACCTTAAACCGCCGCAGGACGACGATGACGATGAACTCCTCGTGCCGGTGAAGAAGCAAAAGCTGAGCAAATCCGCAGAGAAGGCCATTATGCCCGTGAGACGCGAGCAAAGTGGAACATTCTCATTCACCAGGCCCGCTTGCTGCCTGCTCGAGCGGATCTCCGTGTGCGTGGGTCAAGACGAACCAGTGCTGCTGGTCGGCGAAACCGGCGTGGGAAAGACATCATCCGTTCAATATCTGGCCGAGAGGACGCTGCACAAGCTGGTTGTGGTGAACATGAACAACCAGTCGGACGTCGCCGATCTGATAGGCGGCTTCAAGCCGGTCGATCTCAACTACGTCGTGGCGCCTCTGCGCGCAGACTTCGAGCAGCTGTTCCGAAAGACCTTCAACGAGAGTAAAAACGAGGCGTTCCTTAACAAGTTCAGCATTTGCTACAACCAGGGAAACTTTGAGGTCCTCATAAAGCTCATGCTGACGGTGGTGAATTCGGTCTTCAACCGAACGCAGAGGGGCGAGTTTCAGTTCAAGGAGGACCTGCCCAAGTGGAAGCAGCTCCAGGTGAAGCTTCACAAGCTGGACTCGCAGCTGACGAAGTCGATAAATATTTCGTTTGCCTTTATTCCGGGCTCCTTGGTGAATTGCATCAAGAACGGCGATTGGGTGCTTCTCGACGAGATCAACTTGGCCTCCGCTGAGACCCTGGAATGTTTGTCCACAATTCTCGAGCCTGATGGTTCGGTTGTGCTGCTCGAGAAGGGCGACTTCACGCCGATCAAGCGGCACCCAGACTTCAGGATATTCGCCTGCATGAACCCAAACACGGACATCGGCAAGAAGGACCTGCCGGTGGGCATTCGCAACCGCTTCACGGAGTTCTTCGTCGACGAACTGACCACAAATGCTGATCTGTCCCTCCTGGTCAGTGACTACCTCAGCAACACCGGAATCGAGAAGAGACGGGTGACCAACATTGTGAAGCTGTACAAAAATCTGAAGGATCTCTCGCGACTTCAGCTGAACGACGGCCTGGGCAATCGGCCGGTTTTCTCCTTGAGAACGCTGTGTCGCTCGCTGAGAATCTGCGCGAAGAACCTCTGCGGTTCGATTGAGAGGAACTTGTACGAGAGTTTCTGCATGAGCTTCCTCACCCAGCTGGACCCCCAGTCGCACAACGTCGTGCTGGAGCTCATCAAAGCGTCGCTCTTGAGCAACGCCAAAGCCGTGCTCTCGCAGGGCATTCCAAAGCCGGGCGACGACTACCTGAATTTCGAGGGATACTGGATCCAGAAAGGACCAAAGGACATCCAGGAGTGCAGCAATTACATTTTGACCAAGAGCGTCTGCGAGAACCTAAAGGACCTCGCTCGCATCATCTCCATTGGCAAGCTGCCAGTCCTCCTGCAGGGCCCCACTAGTGCGGGAAAGACCAGTCTGATCGAGTTCGTCGCGAAGAAGAGCGGAAACCATTGCCTGCGAATCAACAACCACGAGCACACAGATCTGCAGGAGTACATCGGTACGTACACGTCCGACGTGAACGGAAAGCTATCATTCAAGGAAGGCGTTCTGGTGCAGGCCATGCGGAACGGCTACTGGATAATCCTGGATGAACTGAATTTGGCCTCCACCGACATTCTAGAGGCACTGAACCGTGTGCTCGATGACAACCGGGAGCTCTTCATTCCCGAGACGCAGACCGTGGTGAAGGCTCACCCCAATTTCATGCTGTTCGCCACGCAGAATCCACCGGGCCTGTACGGAGGCAGGAAGACCCTGTCGAGAGCGTTCAAGAACCGCTTCATTGAGCTGCACTTTTCGGAGATCCCTCGCACCGAGCTGGAGGTGATCCTCGAGAAGAGGTGCCTCATACCGGAGTCGTATGCCAAGAAAATGGTTCAGTGCATGTGGGATTTGCAGAAGAATCGAAAGACAACGACGAAGAATGTGTTCACGCTGCGTGATCTGTTCCGATGGGGCAACCGCTACACCTTTGCCGACAAGCGACTCCTAGGGGACCAGAAGTACGACTGGAACCAGCATTTGATCGAGGAGGGCTTCCTGGTGTTGTCCTCCAAAGTGCGCACGGACATCGAAATCGAGATCATCGAGGAGGCGCTGTACAAGAACTTCAGAAAGAAGGTGAACATGGATGAATTGTTCGGAGACGGGTCCTCAGCCGTTACGGCGGAGATCAAGGAGGCCATCAAGCAGTACCGCCAAAGGAGCGACATCGTCTGGACGCGGAACATGACACGAATGGCTGTGCTGACAGCTAAAGCCCTCCAGTTCAACGAACCAGTGCTGCTGGTCGGCCCCACGGGCTGTGGAAAGACAACCATTTGCCAGATCCTAGCCAGCATCAAGGACGTGACCTTGAGAATCCTCAACTGTCACATGCACACTGAGGGCGCCGATTTTCTGGGAGGCTTGAGGCCGTGCCGATCGAATGCGGAGGCGAGCGACACTCAACGGCTCTTTGAGTGGGCCGACGGTCCACTGATCATGTCAATGAACGAGGGCAGCTACTTTATGGCGGATGAGATATCCCTCGCGGAAGATTCCGTCCTGGAGCGGCTGAACTGCATCCTCGAACCGGAGAGGACGGTCCTGTTGGCTGAGAAGGGCGGCGTGACGAGCAGCGACGAATCTGTTTCGGCAATGTCCAAGGAGTTCGTCGTAAAGGCAGCCGACGGCTTCCAATTCCTGGCGACCATGAACCCCGGCGGGGACTTCGGCAAGAAAGAGTTGTCGCCGGCGTTGCGAAACCGCTTCACGGAGATCTGGTGCATTCCGTCGACATCCCGCGAGGATCTAGTGAACATTGCGGCCAACTGTATGTCGCAGAATATGCCGGGGAAGGACTTGAAGCACATCCGGGACGTGGCCGGCTTCCTCGTCGACGTGGTCTTCTTCATCAGGGACAAAGTGGAGAAGTTCAAGTTCACCATTCGTGACATCCTCGCGTGGTCGAACTACCTGATTGTGAACGCGAAACTGGACTTCGCCGAGGCGGCGTTGTTCGGCCTGGAGACGATATTCCTCGACTCCCTCGAGATGTTGCCGCACGAGTCCCTGGAGAAGGTGGAGCAGCTGAAAGCGAGCATCGTGCGGTACACAGTTGATCAGGCAAAACGCAGCGTCAAGGTTGAGTTCAACCAGCCGGCCATCCTTGAGCGGCAAGGAGCCGTGATTGAGAATCGTGGCGACTCGTTCGGCATCAAGCCGTTCTTCATTCCAACGAATCCTCAGCGGAAGGTGCATGCCAACGTGAACTTCCTCTTCGACGCCCCGACAACGAAGAGGAATCTGTTCCGCTTGCTGTCGGCGTTGAGTCTGAGAAAGCCAGTCCTGCTGGAAGGTCCACCGGGAGTGGGGAAGACATCGACCGTCGAGAGCTTAGCGCACGCCATTGGCTACAACATTGTCCGCATCAATCTCTGTGAACACACAGATCTCGCCGATTTGTTTGGAACCGATCTGCCAGCTGCCGATGACGAGGATGAGGTGGACTCGGGCAAGGCTGTGGGCTCATTCGTTTGGCGCGACGGTCCTTTGCTGGCGGCACTTAAGTCGGAGAACACGTGGATCTTGCTGGACGAGCTGAATCTTGCCCCTCAGAGCGTGTTGGAGGGTCTCAACGCGATCCTCGATCATCGTGGGGAAGTTTATATCCCAGAACTAAACAAGACCTTCCTCCTCAACAAGATGACGCGCATATTTGCCTGTCAGAACCCACTGCGTCAGGGCGGCGGACGTAAGGGTCTGCCGCAATCGTTCCTCAATCGCTTCAACAAGGTCTACCTCAGGAAGCTCACGACGGACGATCTGCTCTTCGTCGTTAATGGCAAATATTCCACACACTTTGAGGAGTTCAGTGCGTACTTTAAGCGATTCTTGGAGCAGGTAAATCCGAAAGCGGACTCTGTGAACTTGTTTGACTTGCCGCAACTCAAGAACGACTTGACTGTCCGCTCTGAGGCTCATCCCACGTCGTTGGTCTTCGATTTATCCGATCGACTGGTGAGATTCTCGGAAAAGCTAGACAAGGGCATCGCCGACATGGAGTTCGGCTACAAAGGCGGGCCATTCGAGATCAACTTGCGCGACATTCTGAGATGGTGTGACCTGGTCATCAGCCCAGAGACTGGTTTCCTGCCGAAGATGACCCCCTTCCAGCGGCAGGACTCGATAAAGCACCTCTTCAACGCTTACGACAACTTCCTGCTGGTTCTCTATGAGAAAATGAAACTCGTCTACTACCAACGGATGCGATCGGAGCAGGACAAGTTGTTCATACGGAACGCGTTCAGCGATGTGTTCAACTGCGATGCGGAGAGGTTGAACGCCATCTCCGAGGATGTTGCCATGTACTGGACGGACACCAAGCTCTACTTGAACGACATCGTGCTGGAGAGGAAGTCGCCGACAGCGGCGTCTGCGTTGCGACCGCTGAAGAGCAAATTCACGTCGCCTCTAATGCTGCACTCGCAAAGGGAGTACCTAAAGAATCTGGCCGAGTGTGTTTACATGGAGAAGCCAGTGCTGCTGTGCGGGCCCACTGACTCGGGCAAGACGAAGCTCATCGATGTCCTGTGCACCGTGTCGAATGAAGTCTGCAACATGGACACCATTGATGACTCCGTTACGGGAAGCTTCCAACAGGTAATTGCTATACGCTCTTAAGACTGCCCCCATAACTAGATTGCCGCCTCCATCCCTTAGATTGACTTGAATCGACATCTGGAAGAGATTTCCCAAAGCGTTGAGACGATCTTCATCAGTGAAGTGCAGCAGTTGGTTCTCGATGCGAACTTGTCGTCGGACAGGCTGATCATTCAGACGCTGGAGGGGCTACTGAGTGCGTGGAGCAAGTACTCGGACTTCAACAAGATCAAAATCGGTAAGCTCATCGATCAGTCCAATTGGAATGGTGGTTGATTTGTGTTTTTTTTTTTTTTGCAGACCTCTTCAGCGCAACAGAAATGTCGGGAGAACTGACCAGATTCCGAGAACGCATTCACCTGCTCAGCCTCGTCATCAACAAGCTTCTGGGAGTCAGCTCCTCCTCGGCAGACGTGAAGGCCGAGCTGAAACGTCTGCACAAAGTCCTCGTTGCACTCAAGAACCTCGTGCGGAACTATGAGTCGCTCAACACCGGCGGCAGCTTCGAGTGGGTAGACTCGAAAATCGTGCAGTCCCTGAAGATCGGTCAGTACATAAGCTTGGAGCACGTTAACCTCTGTTCCTCCGCCGTGCTGGATCGCCTGAACCCCGTCTTCGAACCGAACGGCAAGCTGCTCATCTCCGAGAAGGGCGTGACGGCCAACGACGAGGCTGAGATCGTGGACAAGCATGCGAACTTCCGGGCTTTCCTGACAATCGACCCGAAGAATGGAGAGCTCTCACGAGCAATGCGCAACCGATGCGTCGAACTCGCCCTCTGCAAAGACAACTACACCAAGGACGACCTGCGCGTCATTGTCTACGAACGAGGCATCCGAGACATGGGCTCCATCAACACGATCCTGAACATCCACGAGCGCATACGAAGTGCCACTGAGATCAACAATTTCAACGTTTCCCACCTGACGCACTTCGCATCGCTGGTCGACTCGTACACCAGGATCGGCTACAACGACGAGAAGGCAATCTATGTGAGCGGAATGGAGGTGTATGTGTACTCGTCGAACATCGATTTGATGGGCTACGGCCTGGCGTACTACCAGAACCAACTGCGGCAGATTGTCCTAGATGAATCCAAGCAATTGTCGCAAGCGGAGGGCGTGAATGTTCAGCTGGACAACGTTCTCCTCGGCAGCGGTGAGTTGAATTCCATAGCTCTGGTGAAAATGCAGACAGAACCACTGAGGCTGCTGCTCAGAGACGAAGACACCCTCCTGAGCAACCTGTACAGTGGCTTCGAGGCTCTTCAGTTCGAGAACAGTGTGGAACTGAAGAACGCGTTCATCTACATGATGTACGAAATCAGTTCACTGGACGACATAAAATTGCGTCATCTGTACCTGCAAACGCTCCTCGCTGAGATGTCCAGTCTGAGTCCAGAAGAGCTGGCCGCCTTCAAAAGCCTCAGCAACAAGTTCTATGTGAAAATTCAGCACTGCAGACCGAATTTCGAGGATAACCTCAGCAGTCTCCCGTGGAACAGCAAACTGTTCCCCCGCATAAGAGACTACGCGCTGCAGATCAACTCGGAATTCGAGCAGCAGGGCTTTGCGCTGAGTGCTCTGCTCCTGTCACAGCTGCTCATCGAAGAAGTGCAAACGGAATCCATCCCGAAACTGAGCCAAATCTCTGCCCTCACGTACTCGCAGGCTGTTCAGTCGAAGGTCATAAACGACAAGTTAAACAACGTGTTCCTGAATAACCTGCACTCGTTCGTGAAGAGCATGGGCCTCATTTTGAACGCATCCCTGGAGTACGCTAGCTTCAATCTGACCACCTACGTGCAGGTTATAACCGCCTTCCTGTGGCTGAATCGAATCGTCCGCGTGGCCAGGGGTAAGCTGTTCGCAAACAAAATCGTCAACTCAAACCTGATGGACAAACTGCTGCTTCACTTCAAGTGGCTGGATAAGAATCTGCTCAAACTGCTCGAAAAACTGCTGCCTAACTACAAGCAACTGAACACCGAGTTTGAGATAAGCCTGCAGAAAATCACGAACTACGCCCTGAGCGTGAACCACCCCCTGAATCTGATAAGAAAGGTGTACACCAAGCAGATCACTCAGTTCCAGCCATTCTACAGCGAGGAGCAAGTCCGGCTTCTGGTGCTGAAGAACAAACTCGATGCGGTCCTCTCGATTGTGCCGGTCTATGGGACGTTTACGAACGAACTGATTGGCAGGAAGCTGCTGGCCCAGCAGCTGGATGCGACTAAGAAGTTGAGAGTCGTCCTGTTGAAGGCGAAGTCGATTGACCTGCAATGCTCCCGCCTGCCAGCGGATAAGTCTTACGCGAGCATCCCCGCCTCGCTAAAGGAGGCAATGCAGAAGCTCGCCGCTGACTTTGAAGACGAGTGCGCAGAGGATGAAGCAGTCGATCTGGAAGAATGTGAGAAGACACTCGAGTCCCTGACTTCGCTGCTGAACACCAATTTGGAAGTGACCCAACTGCCGAATCAAATCGAATTCGAACTCCTGCCCATTCGCGAGTATTTCATTTCGAAGTTCGTCACCCAAGTCGTCTGCAATCGGTCGAGGAGCACAGAGTTGAATGAGTTCTTTGTGGAAAATGTGTCGTCATTGTCTTGCCAGTCCACTGACCTGCTGCAGCTAATTCAAACAAAGAAGTTCAGACAATTCGAGGCCCTGCTGCAAGAGATCACGAAACATGTGTCGTCCATCGAGGACGACAGCGAGTTCGAACAGCTCGTGCTGTACCTCAAGAGCAATTACAAGACCATTTCGACGTTCTCCCGCCTCGTCGACAAGCGAGCGTATTCATTCTTGTTGAATAACCTCGCACGCCGGAGCGACGCGTGCCAAAGTCTTGAGAAGAAGGACGAGGAAATCGGTTCTATCAGCACGTACAACGGTCCACCACTCACCGAGAGTGTTCTGAAGATGCTCTTCGCATGGGACGGCACATTCAAGAGCATCCCACTTAACGACCTGATCAACTGGAAGAATTCCCTCTCGAGTATGCGTCAGCTCGTGTGGAACAATGGCGTCCTGATGAACAGGAAATTCGACATGTCTCAGTCAATGATCGAAGACAGCTGCGTGAAGGCAAAGAAGCTGATCCTCGAAGTGGGATACGTTCAGGGGCTTTGTCAGAATCTGGAAAATGAGAATTTCTCCGACTACAACGACAGTTTTCAGAAGATCATTGCCAGGCTGAAGCAGCACTGCATCAAGGCAGAAAGCGAGGTTTCGGCACAGCTCCATCCGATGCTGAGGCGACAGAACAACTTCTACAACCTGTCAATGGTGCAGTCGCTCATGGGAGCCATCGAGATATGTCTGCTCACATTCACGCCCCTCATCGATCCGGTGGAGAAGAATCGTCTGAAGAAGGAATACGTCGCCGAGGACATTAAGAGCCTGACAACTTTACGCACAGCCTACGACTTCATGAAGGTCATCATGACGTACAATCACTTCGGCGAGGAGGTCTGCACTGCACTTGGCTCACGCTTGGCAGACTTGGAGGAGAAGATAAACAGATTCTCGAAGAGAGTAGCATTGCGCCCGGAGGAATGCCAATATGGCAGCCTGGTGCAGGACATTACGCACTTCTTGAAGACCAACTGCGACCCGTCGTCGTTCAACAATCTCCTGCAGCTCGTCGACGACTGCTATCAGAGCTGCTTCGACTTCAAACCCACTTCGGACGAATCTAAGCTGCTGAGACTCTCGGAAACGTACAAGAAACTCGACTTGTGGATCTCGAATTCCCAGCGATTCATCAATCACACTCTGAAGAAGTACGCCGGATACTACGAGGACTTCCTGCAACCAGTCGAATATTCCGTTTGCGTTGTCCGGTTCGGATTCGAGGGCCTGAAGGTGTCCCTGGCGCAGCTACAGAACTCGATTGTGGCCAATTCGAAGGGAATTCTGTTCGACGTCAATGAGAACGGCAAACTTGCCGACTTGTTGACGAACATCGTGGACTTCCCGAGTGTGAACAGGCTGCAGGCGTTCAACGTAAGGAGTTCGAGGAGCATCTGCGAGAATCGTTCAACCATATTCACCGTCTTGGACAAAGTGGAGGGCAGTGAATTCGACTACTTCAGGTAAGTCTCGCTGATGACGTGGGGATTTTTTTTTTTTTGATGTCCTTCTTTGCTCTTTAGACTCCTCAAGGCGAAAGTCCTGGAACTCAGAAACCACATAACAATCTCGTCGAACATAAGCGAGGAGGCCTTCAGGGAGTTCGATTTCGCGCTTAACATCTGCAATCAAATTTGGCAGAGCGAAGAGGAGCGCAAGCAGAAGCAGAAGGCCGAAGAGGACAGCCTCTATGTGACAAAGTAAGCCGCACTTTTCTTGAATTGACTTAAAATACAGACGTTCCTTTGAATAGAACCAAATGCGAAACGGAGGACGAAGAACTGCTGGAGCTGCAGGAAATCGAAGAGATCTTCCCCACCACCGTTCACGAGGACTTCGGGGAGTTCATGATCGAGGACTCGCTGGAAAGTGTCATGAAACTCTCCGCTGGCAAGAAAGTCACCAAGAACAACCTAGTGATCCGCGACGAAGACTACGAGTTCTTGGCAAAGAATTTCATCGCTGTTATGGCGAAGTTTTCCAGGTAAACATGCGATCACTTCTCTTCACACGAACGCCCTGTGCTAACGCAGCTGCCTTTCAGAGCCTACTACTACAATCCAGAGATTAGTTCGAGCGACAAGCCCGCCCTGGACTTCATCACGCCGTTCAAAGACCGACTGAGGATCTATGTGAAATTGTTTTCCAATTACAAGACCGCCCTCAACGAATGGCTGGATGAGAGTACATACAACACGTTCGCCTTTGCCATTGGCCTCCAGCAGGAGATGCTCGACGAGGTGTCCTTCAGCTGTAAGTGGTGGATGTGGGTGGGTTGAATCGTCTCATCTTTATGGAGTTTCTCTCGATTCTAGGCAAAAATGGAAAGGCATATAACTTCTACAAAGACTCAAACATTCCGGAGATCATCTCGTGCACAGATGTCCTGGGAAGAATCGAAGCTCGAGTCTTGGAACAACTGGAACTGTACCCAGAACATGCTAGTTTGATTGATGTAAGTTGAAGAACATTTATACAGTTGTAGGCTCATAAGTCTGTTGGTTGAGTGCCTGCCCTTGGGTCTAGGGGTCCCCGGTTCGAATCGCAGTGAAAGCTAAAGTTATTGTGCTGGTCCAGTCACCATTTGCGGTTGGGATCAAACTAACCGCACTGGGTGTCACAATGGATCAACAATGGTCTTGGTGTGCTGGCAATTTCGCTGGCAGCCCAGTAGCCTAACCTAAGCTCATAAGTCCATTTTAAGTTTTTCGATTGCGAATGCCAGGTCCTTCTACTTAAGAGAGAAAGAGGCAACGAATTTTCGGGATTTAATGAAGGGCTCTTATGTGCAATGTGTTGAATTGTGGCTTTTTAGCTAAAATGTGGTGACACTTGTATAGTGGAGACTCTTCTCTTTTTGTAGAGATGTGCTTTGGTGAATATGACCCAACCTTAAAATTGCGCCGCTTGTCCTCAAGCGGTTTTATGCTGCCTACACTGGAGTTGGTGCCACTACACTGTTGCTCTTCCCTGCATTTAATTTCGTATGGTCTCGTCCATCAATGATGCGAAAGGCGATTGTGTGTAACGCAATGATATTCTTTTCTGTTGTACCAATGAGTCCTGGTCAGAAAATATAGTAGATGCATAGGAAGTCAGTGCATCTTACATGCGAACTCGTCATCTGTTTGAATTAGTTGAAAAGGAGTAGACATCTCCAACGTGATCTGTGCACATCAACTTCTCTTTCAGCGATCCCTTGGTCTGCCTAGTGAATATCCAGTTCGCTCGAATCTTACGAAAGTTATTGTTTTCCACTAAGCAGGATCAAAAGCTTGAGCAAATTGCAAATAGAGCCTCTTCACGAAAGGTTTTAGGCAAGGCGACGCGATGTCATGTGATTTTTCAACTTCGTAGGTCGTGCAGAACGGGCTCAAGAGGCAATTGAGTAGTCAAGCCCTCTCTCGAAAGACCAAGCTCACGTTATATAAGACCTTGATCATCCCTGTCCTGCTGTATGGCGCGGAAGCTTAGACTATCTCAAGAGCGGATGAAGACGCACTTGGTCTCTTCGAGAGAAAAGTTCTGCGTTCAATCTTTGGTCCAGTTTGCGTTGAAGGTTCTTGGAGAAGGAGATTCAACCACGAACTGTACGGGCTGTACAGCGACATGAGTCTAGTCAGGCGTCTACGGATTCAACGCCTAAGATGGCTAGGCCATATAGATCTCATGGACAACACTGCTCCAGCCCGAAGAGTCTTCGACTCCGAGCCAGTGGCACAACGCAATAGAGGACGACCACGAACCCGATGGTGCACTCAAGTGGAGAAGGACCTCAACCAACTTAGAGTGCGAAATTGGAGGCAGCTGGCTAAAGAACGTGCCAGCTGGAGAGGATTGTTGACCGAGGCCCAGGTTCACCCCGGACTGTAGCGCCACAAGAAAAAGAAGAAGATCGTGCGAAACTCACTCGCCAACACAAGAGGTACGATCTTCCAAAAGCTCTTCTAACGGAATTGCTAGAATACGCGGACGATATTGACGAGATTGGACGAAAAGGACAAAACGAAGTATATGCTGTCATCAAGAAAGGACACACAACATCAACGACTCGGTGAGAACGTCACCATAGGCAGCTTCAACTTTGAGGTGATAAAGGACCTCATCTACCTTGGTTTCCAAGTTAGTAGTACGAACAACATCAGCACCGAGATTAAACACAGTATAACTCTTGCCAACCGCTGTTTCTTTGGGCTCAAGAGCCCATTGAGTAGTAGAGTCCTCTCTCGAAGGACCAAGCTAACATTTTATAAGACCCTGATCATCTCTGTCCAGCTGTATGGCGCGGAAGCTTAGACTATCTCAAGAGCGGATGAAGACGCACTTGGTCTCTTCGAGAGAAAAGTTCTGCGTTCAATCTTTGGTCCAGTTTGCGTTGAAGGTTCTTGGAGAAGGAGATTCAACCACGAGCTGTACGGGCTGTACAGCGACATGAGCCTAGTCAGGCGTCTACGGATTCAACGCCTTAGTTGGCTACACTATGTAGAGCGCATGGACCACACTGCTCCAGCCCGAAGAGTCTTCGGCTCCGAACCAGTGGGACAACGCAATAGAGGACGACCACGAACCCGATTTCGCACTCAAGTGCGGAGAAGGACCTCAACCAACTAGGAGTGCGAAATTGGAGGCAGCTGGCTGAAGAACGTGCCAGCTGGAGAGGATTGTTGACCGAGGCCCAGGTTCACCCCGGACTGTAGCGCCACAAGAAGAAGAAAAAGATCGTGCGAAACTCACCTGCCAACGCAAGAGGTACGATCTTCCAAAAATCCGCGCAATTGCCAGAACACGCAGACGAGATTGGACGAAAACAGCGAACCGTCAATGAAGCGTTTTCTGGTAATGAAACAGAGGCGGCAAATGGGTTTAGCGGCGTATGAGGGCAAAATGAAGTATATGCTGTCATCAAGGAAACACAACATCGACGACTCGGCCAGAACGTCACCATAGGCAGCTACAACTTTGAGGTGATAAAGGACTTCATCTACCTTGGTTTCCAAGTTAGTAGTACGAACAACATCAGCACCGAGATTAAACACAGTATAACTCTTGCCAACCGCTGTTTCTTTGGGCTCAAGAGGCAATTGAGTAGTCAAGCCCTCTCTCGAAAGACCAAGCTCACATTATATAAGACCTTGATCATCCCTGTCCTGCTGTATGGCGCGGAAGCTTGGACTATCTCAAGAGCGGATGAAGACGCACTTGGTCTCTTCGAGAGAAAGTTCTGCGTTCAATCGTTGGTCCTGTTTGCGTTGAAGGTTCTTGGAGAAGGAGATTCAACCACGAACTGTACGGGCTGTACAGCGACATGAGTCTAGTCAGGCGTCTACGGATTCAACGCCTAAGATGGCTAGGCCATGTTGAGCGCATGGACAACACTGCTCCAGCCGAAAGAGTCTTCGACTCCGAGCTATTGGGACAGCGCAACAGAGGACGACCACGAACCCGATGGCGCACTCAAGTGGAGAAGGACCTCAACCAACTTGGAGTGCGAAATTGGAGGCAGCTGGCTAAAGAACGTGCCAGCTGGAGAGGATTGTTGGCCGAGGCCCAGGTTCACCCCGGACTGTAGCGCCACAAGAAGAAGAAGACGATCGTGCGAAACTCACCTGCCAACGCAAGAGGTACGATCTTCCAAAAATCCGCGCAATTGCCAGAACACGCAGACGAGATTGGACGAAAACAGCGAACCGTCAATGAAGCGTTTTCTGGTAATGAAACAGAGGCGGCAAATGGGTTTAGCGGCGTATGAGGGCAAAATGAAGTATATGCTGTCATCAAGGAAACACAACATCGACGACTCGGCCAGAACGTCACCATAGGCAGCTACAACTTTGAGGTGATAAAGGACCTCATCTACCTTGGTTTCCAAGTTAGTAGTACGAACAACATCAGCACCGAGATTAAACACAGTATAACTCTTGCCAACCGCTGTTTCTTTGGGCTCAAGAGGCAATTGAGTAGTAGAGCCCTCTCTTGAAGGACCAAGCTAACATTTTATAAGACCCTGATCATCCATGTCCAGCTCTAAGGCGAGCGCATGAAGATGCGCTTGGTCTTTTCGAGAGTTCGTCATGTTTGCGGTGAAGGTTTCTGGCGAAGAATATTCAACCACAAACTGTACGGGCTATGCAGTCACATGAGTCGAGCCTGGCGTCTACGGATTCAACGCCTAAGATGGCGAGACCATGAAGAGCGCATAGACAACACTGCTCCAGCCCGAAGAGTCATTTCTAAGAACGAAACCGATGGCGCACACAACCAGAGAAGGATCTCAACCAACTTGGCGTGCGAAATTGAGGATTGTGCCAGCTGGAGTCATTTGTTGGCTTAGGCTCATATTCACCCCGGACTGTAGCGCCATAAGAAGAAGAAGAAAAAACTTTTTCCTTGGATATCTTTAGATGCAAAATACGATCAGTAATTCTTTCGCTCAAACTGCTGCCAATTATAACCAAGAGCTCTCCTCAAAATGTAGCCACTCAGCTGGCACCACTCTTTGCATTATTTTCCGAACGACCCTCAACACAGTTTCCAGGAAAGTTAGGTGAGGCGAAACAACAGGAGTGTCATTGAATGGAATCACTTATAGGAATCCCAGAATAGTCCAGGATCTAGTAATTGAGTATGTTGATGGTCATGATTTCTCAATGGTTCAGGTTCTAGAGTATAGTGCAGTACTTAGGTCAAGTGTGTTGCGACGCAGATGGGATATTTACAATCATTTGACAAAACCTACCACATCATGGCCTAACTGGCTGGCACTCGCAATATTCAGTTCACTAAAGAAATAGGAAATAGGTGCCGAAAAGCTTTAGTCTCTAACTGACCTGCTATTAGGCTGTATTACATCTTTCAAGATTTGCAGAAGCGTCAGATTGTCAAGATTCCCCTCCAACCTGGGTGGGGAAATTCTTCTCGAAGAAGTAACTTTTTTTTGCACCATCACCGGATACCGACAAAACTCCACGTTCTCTTAGTGTGTGGCCTCAGCGTCGCTTAACACAACAGTTGTTTTTGGCCGGACAAGGATCATCTACCGATTTTGCATCTCATTTGTGTAAGCTCACTAAACAAACAATTTTCAAATTTCGTTTGGATTTCATTGAGAACTTCGTTAAATGTGCCCAGCTGGTGTAGCTGGTATTTGGCTCATGGCAACCATAAGTTGTTCTATGCCCTCTATCTAAAAGTGATCAATGCTCCACTGAAGCACTTGTGCTCCTTGTATTTGGTTGAAAATAATCTTAAAGGCCCATGAAAGGAGGCAACTTGAAACAGCCACTTGTACATAAAACAGCGCAACGTGTCGCATCTTGTGCCTGTCTTGCATATTGTACCAATTGCTGTGATCCAATTTGCATGTCTTCTGTAGCACGGTATATCATTTGCTGTCATTAGTTTCTCAACCCATGGTCGTAGCCCTCTTCGTTGCCCTCTCCATCTTTCTAGCGAATTCCTTACAATAAAAGAACTGAGAAAAAAAAATCAGCCACGTCGACATCACCATCACAAGCTCTGCGTTCATTTCACACAGTAAATGCGCCTCCGAAACTTGTCACGTACTCTTACGCATTCACTCCATCACCCATTCCATGAGTTTTGAAACCTCACTGTCCCTCAAAGCATAAACCCTGATCGCAACTCGTTCATCCGCCATTCAAACGACATAAACCGCTCACCTCTCAAACATTTCATTTCCCCTCAGATCATTCGTGTGATCAAGAAGATCCGGACACTGCCTTCAACATCTCCAGTTGTTCGCTTCAGCACAGGTTTTCAGATTCTGCGGCAAAAGGTCGCCCAATGGAACGAGGTGGCGCACAAGAACAATCACCTTCGTGACCAGGAACTTGAAGTGGCCGAGTTCGTGCAGAAATGGACGAAACTCGAATTGCAGTACTGGAGAACATGTCTCTCTCAAACCTATGAACGGTAAGTCAACCTACGCGCTCTTTCGCGACACAACCTCATTTGCTCATTTGTGTTCTCCTTCTCCCCAGGGTCCAATCGAATGCGTGCAAATACTGGTTCTTCATATACAACCTCATTCAGGAATACATTCAAGATCACGAAGTCGACACCAGCTACACCGAGATGAAGTACACCGAGAAACGCTTTGCAGAGGGCGAGACGCTGGACGCGGAGCAGGAGAAAACTTCAAAGATCTCGAATGCGGACATAATTCGCATCCTTCGGCAGTTCGTCGAGTCAGCCAACTACGGGGACTTTGAGATCCGAATGGACTTGCTCAAGTCGTTCGAGTTGTACCTGCATTACATTCAAATTGACGACGAGGAGAAGAAAACATCGCTGATCGCCGGCCTGCATAACCTGCAAATCTACTTCAGCCAGTTCATCGTTGAGATTGAGGAGACAAAGAAGTCGATACGCACTCCGATCGAGAAGAAACTGAAGGAGTTCGTTAAGATCGAGTCGTACAACAAGGACCTGTCCTACTTCAGCATGCGCAATAACGTCGCTCGGGTCCACAGGAACCTGAATAAGTTCCTGAAGGACTACCGCAACCAGCTGATGCAGAAGATCACGCCAGTCTTTCAGCCGAAGGACGCCACTGTCAAGGATTACAACTTCGAAAACGACAAGGGCAGAGAACTGCGATACGACGCAAAGATTAAGTACTACATGGTGGACGTCAAGGCGTTCATAGCTCCTCAAAAGCTGAAGGAAAAGTTTGCGGAGAATCTTGAAAGCATCGGAGATGAGGCGAACCTCTTGCACAAGGTTGGCAAGCTGTTCTTGACGTCGAGAAACGTGGTCAAAGAGACAATCGCGAATGCCTCGTATCCGAACCTCATCAATGCCCTCGACGAACTGCTGACCACCCAGATTGACACGTGTGACCATCTCAGGAATCTGCAAGTGGACAGGTCTCAAGAGCGGCCCAAGCAGGTGATCGAGGCCAAGCACATTCTGCAGCAGAAGCGCAAAGCGTTGTCGGATTTCTTCAAAACCCTGGCGAGCCTTGGGCTCAGCTACAAGGCGGGCTTGATGGAGATGTCACTGCGTTCGGAGTTCGAGGACTTTTCCCTGTCGCCCTTCTGCGTGCGCACCATGTTGGGAGGCTTCAAGGAGAAGAAAATCCATCAGAATATGATTTACCTGAACGAGAATCTGGACAAGTACTACGCGAAGTGTGTGTTCAAGCTGAAGCTTCTGCAAAACATCATGCTGGCACCGCTAAGCGAACTGGGTCCGCCGAACATCGATCGGATCAAGGGATTCGCTGTGGAGACGTTCCTTCTTGTGCAGAATCAACGAGCACTGCTCAGCAAGTCCACACGGGATGTGTACGACTTGAAGAGGATCATCTGCGACTTGAAGCTGCTCACGGAAGTGGATGCCACTGAAACCGAGGGCTTGGCCTTCGCCAAGTGGAGGGATGAATTCGTTGCGCTGGAACAGAGCCTGTGCCATGTCCGATTTGTTGTGGAACAGTTTGTCCTGCTTCTGAAGTGCCTTCCAGAGAGGGAGTTAGTCCAGAACACACTGCTGCGCAACACCAACGGAGTGCTGCTGCAGGGGCAGGAAAAGTTCGCGGCCATCGCCGAAGGATGCAACAAGCTTCTGGGGCAAGTGAAGAATGCCTTGGCAGAGATGAAGAAGAACGACGTGGAGTTCATCAGTCGGAAGAAAATCGACAATGTCCACTCGGTGCACGCTCAGATCCGCAGTCAGGCGGCAGCTATTCGGGAACAGTTCTCCATTTACGCAGGGCAGTACCTGCCGGCGGCAAAATGTCTCTCGGACGTGATCAGTCACATGGACACGGTCACCGAGTCACTCCGTTGCGGTCCACAAGACGCCGAGGAGATGGCCGACGGGGAGAAGATCGACAACGAGCTGGAGAACATTGTCTACTCGATGTTGATATCCATGCAGAAGCTGTTCAAGAAATATCCCAAACCGGCTGGCGCTGAGCCCGGCAAGGACAAGGTGTCGCCGAACAAGAAAGTGGTCGAAGAGGAACAGATTCACGACAATCACCTCAAGGGAAGGCTGTTCCAAGAACTTAAGTCTGACTGGGAGATCTTGAACATCTCCCATGTGACGCAGAAGATGTCGAGCATCCTGCTGTCCATCAAGCACTCCACTGCCAGAGGAGCTGCGCACATTCAGAAAACCACCTCCATTCTTCCCATTTTGGAGCAGTTCAACTTGGTGGCAGACTACTACCTCTTCCAGCAGCTGGGCGCCCATAAGGTCTCGGCAAAGATGCTCTCCATCATGCTGACAGTGTTCGTGGAGCTGAGCACAAAGGGATTCTGTGTGCCGGCGGATCTCATGCAGGGCGAGGAGGGACAGTCACAGAAGGACGATCAGAAGGAGGGTGAGGGATTCGGTCTGGAGGACGGAACTGGGGAAAAGGACGCCTCCGACAAGATCGAATCTGAGGACCAGTTGGACGATGCGAAACGTCCGGAAGATCGCCAGAACGAGGAGAAGAAGGAGAACGACTGCAAGGAAGAGAAGGGCATTGAGATGAGCGATGACTTCGAGGGAAAGATGCAAGATGTGGAAAAGCCCGACGAGGAGGACGACAGTGGTGAGTCGGAGGACGAAGAGGATCTGAATAAGGAGATGGGCGACACGGAGAAGGGAGCCGACAAGTTGGACGATCAAATATGGGGATCCGACGAGGAGCAGGAGCAATCCGAGGAGGAGAACGAAATGGAAGAAGAGGAGGAAGGAAAAGGTTCGAAGGACGAATCCGACGCACACAACGACCTGGACAGCAAGAACGAATCGAAGAAGGGAGAGGAGGAGCACGACAAGGACGGCCTGGATGCAACGGACGATCCAGCTCAGGACAAGGAGAAAAAGAAACAGGAGAAAGACATAGATGACATGAAGGATCCGGAATTCGATGAAGAGCAGGTGAACCCGTACCACAACGAGTTGGAGGAGCCGCCAGAGGCTGAGGAAATGGACCTGGGCGACAATGTTAACATGGACGACGAGAAGGATGCCGATGACCAGGAGAATAATGAGAATCCATTTGATATTGACAAAATGAAGGAGCTCATGGAACCAGAGCAAGAGGCGGACGCAGAAGAGGGCGACGGCGAAGATGACAACAAGGTCGACGACGCGGCCAAGGAAGACGACGAAGATTCTGAATCTGAAGCTGAACCAGAGGCGGGCACAGAGCCTAAGAAGGACAAAGACAACGCTGAAGAGAATGCCGACGAGGAAGGCAAGACCGAAGAAGAACCTGAAACGCAGACGCGCGGAGAAATGAAGGAAGAGGAGCAAAATGCAGAAGAGGACAAAAAAGATGACGCCGAAGAGAATAACAAGGAAGAGAAGAGCGAGGAGTTCGAAGAGTCCAAGGATAAGGCAAGCAAAGAAGAAAATGTTCAAACGAATGAGGAGAACGCCAACAAAGGATCCACGGACCAGGTGCAGAACGACGAACTGGAGAAGGACGTGAATCAAGATGACAAACTCGATGAACAGGACACGGGCGAAGACAAGGATGGCGTTGGGCAAGCAGAGAACGAAACATCCGACCAGGGCCATCAGGGAATAGCCGAGACGAAGGAGACGCAGGCCAAGGCGGAGCAGCCAAATGAAAAGCAAAAGCCGGACGAGAAGCGCAAGCAGGGACGCACAAACGAGGAGAGAACACTGGGAGAGGCGGAGCAAAACAAACTGAATCAACTGAAGACCATTGACAAGATGAAGGAGCAGAAAGAGCAGTCGGGAGAGAACGACGACGAAGACAACAAGGAGGCTGACAGCGAAGAGTTCCAGCATGTGAAGGATCCCAAGGACAGTGACAAAACAACGCTGGACAACGCCACGGAAGAGCAGTCGAAGCAAATCCAGCACAAGGAGGATGAAGAGAAGAAAGACGACGAGACGCCCGGAGAAGAGGAAAGCACAAACGAACTGATGGACGTTGACGAGACCCCCATCCCGGAGGAAGAAATCGACAACCCCGAAGTGCGGGCAGAGAAATCTGAACAAGACTCCGCCAAGCCTTCGAAAACTGAAAAAAAGAAGGACCAAGCGGAAGCCATGGAAGACATAGAAGTGGAGGGAGAGACTGTACGAACGATGACCGTGCCCAGGGGCGACGACACAACAGCCCATTGCATGTAAGTGGTTCCTTCGTCGATCGTGGCATGTAGAAAAATTCAAATCCTCTCTTTCAGCAAAGAGATCCTGATGGACACGAGTGCGTCGCAAGAACTTACAGCCGCTGAGACCCTGGAAATGCGGAAAATCTACCAGAATCAGATGACCTCGGGCAAGGGGGTAAGGTTTGGCAAGCTCACACGTAAACACATTCTAAATCTATTCCCGTTTTAGGTCCTTCCCCAGCACCAGGACTACGAGATGTGGCAGACGATCTCGAATAAGATGCTCCCCAACGCCCGTGAACTGTGCGAGCAGCTACGTCTCATTCTCGAGCCGACCAAGTGCACACGCCTCAAGGGCGACTACCGCACCGGACGGCGAATCAACATGAAGAAAATCATTCCCTACATCGCGTCCCAATTCCGCAAGGACAAGATCTGGCTACGGCGCACCAAACCGGCGCAACGTGACTACAAGATCACCATCGCCATCGATGACTCGAAGTCAATGGATCACAATGACTCGAAGGAACTGACACTGGAAGCGATATCGCTTGTTTCCCAGGCACTCACCCTCCTCGAGAGTGGACGTCTCAGTATTGTTTCATTTGGAGAAACCCCAAAGATCATTCTAAATCACACCGAGCAGTTTGACGGGCCTAAGCTGGTCAGCTCGCTGGAGTTCTCGCAAGAGAAGACGAACATCGCCGACTTGCTGAACTTCATCAGGACGGTGAACACGGAGGAGGGCTACTCGGGGTCGGATAATGGGATATTCGAGAACTTGCTGCTGGTCCTCAGCGACGGGCGGAACATATTCAGCGAGGGAAGTGTCAAGGTAAGTGACTAGAGGGACTGACCGAAAAGAACCGTGAACTGATTCGACTGATCATCTTTCAGGTGCGCAATGCAGTCAAACTGGCGAGGCTGCAAAGGATATTCCTCGTGTACATCATCATAGACAATCCAGAGAACAAGGTAAGCCCCTCGAACTCTGTCCATTTTCCGAATTAGTCACCAACCCCTCTTTCTGCAGAACTCAATTCTGGACATCCAGTCAGTGGAGATGCTTCCCGACCAGAAGCTGAGCATAAAATCCTACCTAGACGACTTCCCCTTCCCGTACTACGTGATCGTTCGCGACCTTGACCAACTGCCGCTCGTCCTCAGCGAGGCGATGCGCCAGTGGTTCGAGCTGGTGAACAGCGAGCAGTGATCTTGAAATCTGAAATAGCAGTGTACATAGTTAGCATTTAAGTGTAACGGAACGGATAAAAATGAATTCAAACACATTTGGTTTTACCACGTCTTTATTTGGTTCTTATTTCTAACTGTCTGTGTGTGTGTGTGTGTGTGCCTTGTGTTGAGCAGTGAGACGTAACCCCCATACACATACAAAAATATATTCATATCCGCTTATCAATTAAATAATATATATTTATACAACATTCATCCTCGTTCTCGTTCTCGACCGCAACCGCAAACCGCCGCCGCCCCGCTCAACAATCTAAGAGCACAATTCGACATTAAGATTAAATGGGAATTCTTTGGAACTCAGACTCTGTCGAAACAATTGTGTGTGCTGCCAGGCAACGTCGCCCTTGCCACCGGATAGCAATGCAGTTATCACAAGATCAGTTGAGCCGATTACTTCTTTGCTTCCTTCGCTGGTTCGAATTAGTACATCGATCACACCGTCGCCAAATGTCTTCTTATCGAAGTGCAATATGAAGTCTTTGACTTTTAAATTTGCCTTTGAGAAATCAAATTTCCACATAATTTCAGCCGATGCAGCACCCTCTGCGAAATGGAACGGTTACTGTTTTTTTTTTTTTTTTGTCAACTGATGGATGTGATGCGAACTTACCCTGTCTAGCCAGGTACACCTGCTTCCAGTCCCTTTCGACTTTTCTGCAGATGTTCTTGGAGGAAAACTGAGCACTCTGCCAGGTCTTGTATGTATCAATCACCGTTACGTTTGTTCGATCTGTGGAAGAGTAGTGTAGTTGTTTTGCGAGCGTTTACCGATTTCTTTGACGGATACGAACCTTTGATGTAACGTTCGTAGGTATCGGTGACGCAGGAATATCTCAAGTTAAGTTGCATTTCCTTCACTTCCAATTCATTGGGTTCGAAAACAAATATCTAGAAAGAAAAAGAAAATGAAATGAAGGCGCTTGAGTTGAAGAAGGGCAATGTGTGGACGGTGTAGAGCGCATGCAATAGAGGCTGCGAAGATGGGTGCATCGGTAAATGAGGGCAGGATCAAGTATATACTGTTCACGAGAAAGGACATCCAAGTTCGAGGCCTCGGCCAGGGCGGATCGATGGACAGATATTCAAAGACTTAGATCACCAGGGAACAGCTATAAAGTCAGTGAAGGGCAGCAGCGCTGAAATCAACCAAGAATCTTGGCAATCGCTGCTTATTTGGGCTAAGAAGGCATTTGGAACAAAGACCTTGATCGTCCCAGTCCTGCTGAACGGCGCAGAGGCATGCATTTTGTCAAAAGCGGACGAACTTGCTCTTGGTTCCTTTGAGGAGGAAATAAGAGATAAGAAAAGAAATAAGAGTGAAGATCCAACAATTGAGATGCATGGGACAAGTAGGGCGGGTGGAAAACAATTCTTTGACCCGGAAAATCTTGGAATCCCGAGGGACAACGCACACAAGTGGAAAAAATGCCGTCGAAACTGGGAGCAATTGGCTGAAGGTCGAGCTGACTGGAGATACTTGCTGGTTGGGGCTCGGTTCCAACCGGACTGCAGCGCCACCATAAGGAAGTAAGCATAGACGGTTGGGAAGTACTCCGTCAAACGCACTTCAACACCTTTGGCGACTAGATATATTTGGTAAACAATTTGTAGCTACAGCACAGTCTTGAGGCTCAACACATTCAGATTGCCGTCCGAACTTACCAACCCTTCTTAATGAAATCCCAAACTTCACCGACCGCCAACTACCAAGTCATATTCGAATAGAAATTCTAGACCAGCAATCCTTCCAAGCAGGATTGGATGTCTGACAATCAGACGCTGGCTGATCGTTTCTTCACAGACGGACGAGGGGCGGAATGTAGGTGTTTACTAAAAATAACTCTTTGAAGCTCCCTGATCACTGTTGAGTCTTTCATGCAGATACCATTGCGATAACGTGTTCTGACTCAAGAACAGTGTAATATCCAAAAAAGGGACATCACCATTTGTTCAAACAATCAAGTCTGTGGGCAGTGTCATGTTCAATTCAAAAACATCCCTTGCATGATCTTTCTTTTAATGAGATCGCTGATCATACACCTCTTGTGGGTGCTGTAGCAAAGCCGACGAACTCGCTCGGTGTGGTACAGCCTCGTCTGCCATGCTGTAGTCTACCATCGCCTCAAGATACACAATAAATCCAATGGCAAGAAGGTAACACATGCCTTAATGCCATAAAACGGTCACTTAGTCTGCTTAGACTTAGCAGACCATCACCAAGGATCCTCATCGGTGTCATAACCTTACACTGCGTATCCAGCTAAAGTAAGTGGCTGGTGCAAAGCTAAGAACACTCCTCAAGGTGCATACAACTGGGATAGCTAAATACAATTTCTTGGAAGACACCGCGTAGCAAACATCTTCTTTGTCTACTCGATATAACCCACAAATCGATGTCCATTTTTCAGAGCTAATAAAAGCCATAGCATCGGCCATATTGACGTCGGAACTAGACATGTTGGGTGGCAGGACACACTGGCATCTAAAACTAAAAAACCCATTACGCACAAATGCCGCTAAGTTCTATAAGAAGAAAGCTATGAGAGACAAAGCCGTGCATAGAACCACAGCACGTTGGCTCGGTCGGGAAATTGCAGCAAAGTTCATGCGGCCGGCGCTTAGCAAAAAGCGATCGACTTCACTGATCAGCTTGTGCGTATGCATGCTAATAGGAGCACTTATCGGGCACTGAGTCACAAGCACCCACGCCTTGTTCAGGGACATTGCCTGTGAATGCCATACGTTGAACAGCTAGATGGCTTGGTGAACGAATTCGGATTGTTTTAGCATCAAAATAAGCTCTCATAGTAGTAACTACAATATTAAGGAGAGAATAGACCCAACAAGCTGGGGTGCTAGCACGTAAAGTGAAACAATCGAGTTGACTCGATACAATCCAGCATTCGCAGCACCTGCATCGACATTTCACTTTTAGTTCACAATGACATTTTTAAGTGAAGTCTAAATGCATCTTGTCATAAGTTGCGTGCTCCCGAATATAATTTGTTTCGATCAGCAAAACACGATTGTATGAGTTCACATACTGCCACGGCTGTCAACAAGGCCACCAGCACTCGACGTAATGCCAAGACATTGTGCAAATGGCACGAGTGAGGTACTTCGAGGAGGATCACATATCTCACCCGTCTGCTCATGCAACGATTGAGCGGCATATTCACAGGCTATGACTAAGCTATCTAAGTCACATCTGAGTAAGCAACTGGTTTTAAGAGCCGGATATACCCGGCGTCACAATGTGACTGCTCTCTACAGTCAACCTAACCTAACCCAGTTGAGTTTAGCTCCAATCGTTAGATGAGTTTTTATCTTTGTGAGCAAATAAACGGACCCTCAAAGCTGTGGGGAATGTGGGGAATCAAGTTTCACATCAATCAATGTGCGGCCGAATAAAAAACAATCCCATCGCAAACAGCTTTTGAAACGTGTCCTCCACCAGCTGGGAATCGTCACAACACGAAATGAATTCATTTATTGATTTTATGTGTGCTCTGCGAAAGAGAAGAAAGACAAAAGTATTCTCCGCCTGAACGTGTGTAAAATAGATAAAGTTACACAGACGTCATTAATTTCATCCACATAGCACACTATCAGACAGTAATAAAGCAAACTCAGTCTCGCCGTCCATCGTCAACGCACACACTCCCATTCCCATTCCCCTTCCCATATCGGTCTATGTAGATTCTGAATAATCAACGCTAAGAAATAGATAAAGTTTCCAAATCAAGCGAGTGTCCTGCAAGGACTTTACGTTTCGGTGGACAGACAGAGGGTAGGTTGAAGAGGCAGGCGGTTAAGCCGACCGACATTGAATCAGATATGAGTTGTTAGTTGTTCCACGTGACCTTTTGGGGCCTCGTGTACTTACGTACGTTCTTAAAAATAGTCTCGCCACGCGATTGCCTCCATGCCAAACTGCCCGAACTCCTTCCCTTCAATTCGCCTTCAGTCGGTTGTCTGAAATGGAAAAATGTCTTCAAAACGTACTTTCAATGGATTCCGCTGGTTTACCTCTCAACAGTCATTTGGATCAGCTCCAGCATGTCCCGTTGGCTGAGATACTTCTTGCGCTCCTCCGTCAGCTTGGCTTGACGCTTGTGCCTCAAAGCGACAATCGTGTTTATCAGATCCTTCTCCGTGCACCGCTTGCGTTGCTTCATGACCTGCAACACACCCACTGGTGATTAATTCAATAAATTCGACTCACAAGCCTGCTTGCTGCACGTACCTCCTGATGATTGTTCGTGTACCGCCAGGTGACGTCCTGTATGTTGTCCTTCGAATACGCTATGACATAGTCGATCTCTCGCCTCCAGCCGTGTTGGTACATAAGCGGCGAATCGACTACATTCTCGGACGGATCCACGTGCAGCCACCGAAGTTCGCTCTCAGAGTAAACCTGCAACACGTGAAACATTCCACACCAAGATCTTTCCGTCCCACTGAAGTACATACCTCTGTCCAGACGTGATCGAAGAACGAGTACACCAGCCGTGCGTCGTAGTCCAGGCAACGGCAGATGAATGTGAAGCAAGTAGCATACTCGCCGCACCTGCCACGTCGGGTGGCCAGCAGGTGGGAGATGTCATTGTAGCGATAGAACTTTGTCTCTTGGCCGCAGCAGATTCCAACTTCAACGCGAACACCGTCCTCGACTTGAGTTCGACGCAAACGCATCTCTTCGCTGCCGCACACTTTGCATGGCAAGTGGTTCACCCACGTGAAGAGCTCCGTATTGAACCAGTTGACCAGTTCGGACAGCAGTAGGTCACGTATACAGGGTTCCTTTTCCGAGCACGCTCCGGATGAGATATCCTGCTGAATTGCCGTCAGCTTCTCCGACGCACGCTGAGTTAGCTCTTCGATGGGAATGATCTCTCGTCCGGCGGCCAGAAGCTTATCATCTTCGAACTGCATAACAGCGTCGGAGCAGCTTTCGAGCAGTTGGAGGAATTTGTTTTGTATGTTCTGGAAGAGAGAAAGGAGGTATTAGAGGTTAATACATTCTTTTAATCGCAAGCTTGTTGTAACAGAAAGCCTGGAAGACTGGAATCAAATGCCAAATTGCCAATCATATCTGGCTTTGTCTTGAACCAAAAATATCGGATGGCCAGATGTTCATAGACCGTGCTTTGTCTATTGATCGCATACTCGGGCTATCCCATAATGATTTTTGCAGTAGATGCCTAGATGAAGAAGAAGAGTGTGAAAGAAAGTGTCTGCTATGCACTCGCCTCGGCCAGGAGGACCACAATGGATGACCGTAGTGAAGCCCCCGTCAAATCAATACTGGATTTTACTGACGAAACTGGCTGGCTGCCGCCTAAACCCTCGTTTATTTACCCACGTGGCAGTACAACGGGCCTACCTTGGCCTAAGTGCATCATTGAAAGCCGCTTATAACCCAACGAACATTTGTTGTTAAAACGATGGGTTGGCAAGACAATGAAAGAATCACAGATGAGATCTTAGAAGTCATGGGAGATTAAAGGATAGGTTTTGAGTCACCCGGATAGCAAGGCGTTTCAAACAGACACATTCGTCTAGACTTAGCCTCGGTCAACTAGCTCCCATCTCCAACCTGCAAGTGGTTGATTCTGCAAACCCTACCCAAGAACCGATTATTGACACTAGGTCTGCAAGAAAGACGGAGGGACGGTCTGGAATGCGGTGGCGAAACTGTTCTTTGGGCTCTAGAGGCAATTGAATTGCAGAGCCCTCGCTCGGAGGACCAAGCTAACATTATATAAAACCCTGATCATCCCTGGCGCGTAGACAACACTGCTCCAGCCCGATGAGTCATTGACTCCGAATTAGTGGGACAACGCATTTGAGAACGGCCACGAAGCCGATGGCGTGAACAAGTGGAGGTCCTTCGACCAATTTGGCGTGCGAACTTGCAGACAGCTGCCTGCAGATAGGCCAGCTTGTTAGCTGAGACCCAGGTTTACAACGGAACTATAAGAATTAGAATGACTCATGGGGTGGCTCCGAGAGAGATTTTGTGTGACTCCGATAACAACCTGCTCGAGGTGCCCCTGCTTTCACTGGAAATAGAGGATGTAGACTCGGCAAAAATAAGCTCAATCGTCAGCTCATCCAAAAACTCTGCATCGTCTGTCGACTCCTGATGCACGAAAATCCGCAACTGCAGACAAACGATACATAGATTGAGCGGAAAGAACGAACTTAGGGACGACGATATGACCTGGTCTCAAAGAGAACTTGACTTCATACAGCAGCCGCCTAAAGACCAGAAACAGCCATTAGCTATCCGCTCGAGGGCTGACCTGAAAGCAGAGTTTGGGCAAAAAGAACAGCCATGTCTAAAGTTGTGTCGTCTTTAGACAAAACATGTTAAGAGGCAAGATATGCAGCATATACTTGATTACTAGTTTAGTTCATTTAGTTTCGACAAGTCGACAAGGTGCTTGTTTATTTTCAGTTCAATACAAGCTTCTTTCTTCTTCTTCGTGTGGCGCTACAGTCCGGGGTGAACCTGGGCCTCGGTCAACATTCCTCTCCAGCTGGTGCGATCTTTAGCCAGCTGCCTCCAATTTCGCACTCCAAGTTGGTTGAGGTCCTTCTCCACTTGAGTGCGCCATCGGGTTCGTGGTCGTCCTCTATTGCGTTGTCCCACTGGTTCGGAGTCGAAGACTCTTCGGGCTGGAGCAGTGTTGTCCATGCGCTCTACATGGCCTAGCCATCTTAGGCGTTGAATCCGTAGACGCCTGACTAGACTCATGTCGCTGTACAGCCCGTACAGTTCGTGGTTGAATCTCCTTCTCCAAGAACCTTCAACGAAAACAGGACCAACGATTGAACGCAGAACTTTTCTCTCGAAGAGACCAAGTGCGTATTCATCCGCTCTTGAGATAGTCCAAGCTTGCGCGCCATACATCAGGACAGGGATGATCAAGGTCTTATATAAGGTGAGCTTGGTCTTTCGAGAGAGAGCTCTACTACTCAATTGCCTCTTGAGCCCGAAGAAACAGCGGTTGGCAAGAGTTATTCTGCGTTTAATCTCGGTACTGATGTTGTTTGCACTATTTACTTGGGAGCCAAGGTAGATGAAGTCCTTTACTACCTCGAAGTGGTAGCTGCCTATGGTGACGTTCTGGCCGAGTCGTCGATGTTGTGTGTCCTTTCTTGATGACAGCATATACTTTCTTTTGCCCTCATTCACCGCTAGACCCATTTTAGCCGCTTCCGCTTCAATGCCAGCAAACGCCTCATTAACGGCTCGCTGTGTTCGCCCAATCACGTCAATGTCGTCCGCGTAAGCAAGCAGTTGAACGAACTTTTGGAAGATCGTGTCTCGGGTGTTTACGTTTGAGTTTCGCACGATCATCTCAAGTATGATGTTAAAGAAGTCACATGACAGCGTGTCGCCTTGCCTAAAACCTTTTTTGACATTGAAGGTCTCGGTGAGTTCGTTACCGACCTTGATGAAGCAGCGAGAGTTCTCCATCGTCATCCTGCACAACCTGACGAGTTTGGCAGGAATGTCAAAACTAGACATGGCGTTGTATAGCTCGTCTCTATGCACGCTGTCATATGCGGCCTCAAAGTCGACAAATAGGTGGTGGGTGCAGATCTGCATCTCTTGGATTTTGTCGAGGATCTGCCGTAATGTGAAAATTTGATCGATAGTGGACTTCCCAGGCCTGAAACTGCACTGATAGGGACCTATCATGTTGTTGACGAATGGTTTCAGGCGCTCATACAGAACGGCAGAGAAGATTTTGTAGGCGATGTTAAGGAGACTTATCCCCCGATAGTTGGTGCAGTCAAAGGGGTCTCCTTTCTTGTGGATCGGGCAAGTGATACTAAGATTCCACTCGTCGGGCATGCTTTCCTCCGACCATATCCTACAGATGAGCTGGTGCATGCGTCCAAACAGATCATCTCCAGCTGCTTTAAGCCGTTCCGCGGACAATCCGTCCGCTCCAGCAGCTTTGTTTGATTTCAGTCTCGATATCGCTACCTTGACTTCGTCTAGATCGGGGGGACGGAATTCTCTTCTATCGTCGTCCATTGCGTGGAGTGGAACATTTTGCCTGACAGCGTGTGTCCTCTTCGCCGTTAAACAGTCTGCAGAAGTGATCCTTCCAGATTCTCAGTATCGACTGCGACTCAACTACGAGTTGTCCCTCTTCGTTCCGAAAGAGTTCTGTCCGATACCCTTTGGATAGTTGTTTCACCCGCTGGTAAAACTTTCGGACATTATTTCTGCCGTACCACCTCTCCATTTCCTCGATCGCGCGCTTCTCATGCTCCTTCTTTTTCTTTTTGAGGAGCCGATGCTCCTCCTTCGTCCTTCTATCCAGCGTCGTCTTATATGCTGCTAGCTTCGCTGAATGCGCCTGCCGACACTCGTTGTCAAATCATGGGTTTTTTCTAGGTGGCATTTTAAAACCCAACACATCAGAGGCAGCTTTTCTAATGGCGTTTTGACAACGGTTCCACTGTTCGTCGATTGTTTCGCCTGGCAGGGTTGGACTCTCTGAGAGCTTCAGGGAGACTCGATCGGAGAAGTTCCCAGCGGTCGATTGCGATTGTAGCTTTCCAACGTCAATCGTTCAATGTTCAATACAAGCTGTGGGTATTATTTCTCTCTGTTGGACGTGACTTCGTTGCTTCATCGCTTCTCTGTCATCGTCATCTGTCACTGTTTGCTCGACTCCTAGATGAAGTCTGAATTTTAATTTGCTCTTGATTAATCGTATAATAATAATAATTGCTCTCAATTTAGTTCAAGCGCACTCCAAAACAGAATGATCCATTAACCCGCCAAAGTCGCCGAGAATCAGATGTGAAACACAAAAAAAAATAGCTCCAGTCACCTCTCTCCTTCGCCGAAGTGGTCACGTTGAAGATACAACAAAAAGAGTAAAAGTGAAGGTAATAAACTCATCATCATTTCGGTTGAACGCCGCCATCCAAAAACCCATGTATTCTCTTAATTAAATCTGACAAAAAATAACAAGAGCTATTAAGCAACTCGTTAGATGATCGCCCAAGACGGGTTGTTAGTTTAGAAGATAGGCCAATCAGAGACTGTAGTGGTAAGGCGAGGGAGATATCTTCTCTCTCATCCATCATCCGGTATTCACCTTTGTTGTCTTCGCTTTTATGAGTTCGGGTTTAATTATAGAATGTTTAGCGAAAGCGTTGCACATGAAAAATGATTCTACATTTCAGTTGCACAATTTTATTTAAATTGCCGACAACCAGAGTAGTAAAGAGCGAAAAGAAAACACCACACAATTCATCTTAATTCGTCATTACACATCTCAAGGTTTGATGGCGCATTCTAGCTTTAAAATTGTATCGATGTTTTGATGACACATTCGAAAAGTTGCACTCGAATTGAAAATCAAATGGTTTACAACACTGTGTAGACTGACCACTTTCTTGTTGCAGCAAGATTCAGAGCTTGACTGTCTAATGTCAGAGAGCTGCACCAGCCGACAAAGAAAACTTTTGACATTGGACGCCTAAGCATACCGGAGATTGCCAGAGCCTACGAAGAGCAAGTAAGTGAGAGACTCTCCGGTATGCCTACGTCAAATGCCAACGGGATGTGGTTGCATTGCCGCTCGGCCATCAAAGAGGTAGCGGAAACTACATTAGGCTACCTACCACCCCCGACAAGAAACCCGTGGTATGATGGCGAGTGTGAGCAGAAAAAACGTGCAACCGACAAGGCATACCAAAAAGCGCTGCAACGGAAAACAAGAGCAGCTCAAGAGGAGTCTCTCGCAACCTGCCAGCTCAAGCATATCGAAGAGTCTAGGGACAAGCAAAAAATACGGGCCTTTTACAAAAAATCCAAAAGCCTGGCCACAGGCTTTAGGAAAGGCACGCAGGCTCTTCGAAATCGCGAGGATAACCTAGTTACGGACCCACAGGGAATAGTGGATGTGTTTAAGCAGCACTTCCAACAGCTGCTTAGCGGGCCTGACCAGGGGAGAGTGATAGGGAACCAGGAAATCCCAACTCCAGTCGACGAAGAAGTCCTCCCACATAGCTTTGAAGAAGTCGGTTCAGCCATTAAAAGGCTGAAGAACAACAAAGCCGCAGGCTCAGATGGCTTACCGTCGGAGCTTTTCAAAGCTGGTGGCAATGTTATGGTAGGGAGCATGCACCAAATCAATTGCCGAATTTGGGAAGATGAAAGCATGCCCGACGACTGGAATATCAGCTCCATATGCCCCATCCACAAAAAGGCGATCCTACCTCCTGCAAGAACTACAGAGGTATATCCCTGCTCAATGTCGCCTACAAGATCCTTTCCAGCGTACTGTGTGAACGTCTAAAGCCGTTTTGCACCGCACTAATCGGCACGTACCAGTGCGGCTTCCGGCACGGCAAATCGACTATAGACCAAATCTTCACACTAAGGCAGATCCTGGAGAAGACCAGCGAGTTTCAAATCGATACTCACCATCTGTTCATCGATTTTAAAGCCGCATACGACAGCATTCATCGCAAGGAGCTATTCGAAGCGAAGGCCAAATTCGGGATCCCGGGAAAACTGATCCGGTTGTGTCGCAACACGCTAACACATACGCGATGCACCGTGCAGTTCGGTTCAAAAACCTCCGAACCGTTCGAAACCTGCACCGGATTTCGGCAAGGAGATGCGCTGTCGTGTAATTTCTTCAATTTGGTACTGGAGAAGATAGTGCGGCGGGCAAAAGTCAACACGGAAGGCACTATCTTCTACAAGTCAGTCCAGCTGTTGGGATACGCTGATGACATCGACATTATCGCGCGGTCCCAACGTGCCATAGTGGAAGCTTTTACGGCAATTGAGGAACAGGCGAAACGAGCTGGTCTTAAGGTCAACGAGGACAAAACTAAAATGCTGTAGAGCAAAAAACGATCCGCCGCACACCACCTAGGCCAAAAGCGCACAATCGACAGCTTCAATTTCGAGGTAGTAAAGGAGTTTGTCTACCTCGGGGCAAATGTAAACTCCACGAATGACATCTCAGTGGAGATCCGACGTAGAATCGCCCTTGGCAACCGATGCTACTTCGGTCTGTCAAAACAACTGGGCTCGAAACTCCTGACTCGAAGGACCAAAGTCATGCTCTACAAAACCCTTATCCTGCCAGTCCTACTTGATGGAGCCGAAAGCTGGACATTAAGTAAGGCTGCAGAGCTGATTCTTGGTGCCTTCGAAAGAAAAATTCTACGTCGGATATATGGTCCCGTCTGCGAGGAAGGCGAATGGAGGAGACGACACAACCGCGAACTCTACGAGCTGTACAAGGATGTGGATGTAGTCCGGAAGGCAAAAATCCGTCGACTACACTGGCTCGGCCACATCGAGCGAATGGACAACAACGCTCCAGTAAAGAGGGTCTTCGAATCTGAGCCTCCTGGTTCGAGAAGGAGAGGAAGACCGAACCTCCGGTACAAAGACCAAGTCATCGCGGATGCAGGACAGCTTGGCCTTGATGACTGGAAGCAGCGTGCCCAGGACCGGCACCGATGGAAGGCAGCAATTGCTCAGGCTCAGACCCTTCATGGTTCGTCTGCCTGATAAGTAAGTATGCGATGCGCATTAAACAAACCGCTTTCTCTTATCAAGCGCTGGCATCTCGTTTTTAAAATAAAGTGATAATCAAAAGCGATAAAGCGGAAAGAAAGACGGAGTTTATAAAATACTTGCTAAACGGAACTAAGCAGAAACAGCGTCGTGGATTATCTTGATTTCTTAGAGACTTAGTGGCTCGTGGCGTTGTGGGTATGTGCGTCGACCCCAACGCACTTGAACCTCGACGTCGTGAGTTCGATCTCTGGTCTGAGCGATAGTTCATGACGCTACCTCTTTCGAGTTACTGACAATGCTGAAAGAGTAGTCCCTGTCTAGAAAAAACTCCTCAAACTTGGCCGTCCGGAGTCGACATAAAACTGTAGGTCCCTTCCACTCGTGAGGACCGCTCAACACGAGTGGTAGCTGAGAAGATAGGCTCTGGCCCTCTACGGGATGCAACGTCACCTATATTATTATTATACAGTCGAACAAGCTTAATTGAAACTCGTTTAATTGAAAAACCCGCCTATATGAAACATTTATTTTATCCCCGTGGACATTTTCACAGATTTCATACAAACAGGTTCGTTTTATTGAAACCCGCCTAAGTGAAAAACTCGGATATTTGAAATAGAAAATCTGTAAAATATATTACTTTTCAACGAACAGACACTGCTTAAATGACACTGCTTAAAAGAAAATTCAGATGCACAGGCTTTCAATGCATCTATTGAACTTGTAATTTTCCTGAAGTTCTGCGTTAAAGTTCACCTCTTAAAGTGACAAACATCAATTCTGACAGCACATTGCCTCATTGTTTTGATTTTCCAACGATTTTTATCTGCTATGTACTGCTCGTTAAAACATTCGTCTGTAGTCTTACTTATTTCAAAATTTCAGCCCCAAAGATAACGTTTATAAAGTCAATTAAATTGAAATTGAAATTACAGAAAAATTATCAAGATTTACAGCGGCCATGAATCTAAGAACCAAACAAGTTTGTCTATAAAATAAAATTTTAAAATATCTTGATGATGGTGAGACGCGGAAAACCATTTATACGCAGTTTACTTCAACCGCACCAACGCAAGCAAGGATATTGATACAAAGAGATTTCATTCATCAAATTTTTGGATCCACTAAACAATTCGTCTGCTGGTGGCCCGTGGCGTTGTGGGTATGTGCGTCGACCCCAACCTCGACGTCGTAGGTTCGATTCCTGCTCTGTGCGACGAAAACAATTTCCACGACCCCACCTCTTTCGAATCACTGACAATGCTCAAAGAGTATTTCCTGTCTAGAAAAAGCTTCTCAAACTTGGCCGTTCGGATCTGGCATCAAACTGTAGGTCCCTTCCACTCGTGAGAGAACAATAGCACGCACAACACGAGTGGTTGCTGAGGATCTAGGCCCAGGCCCCCTACGGCTGTAGGTGTATTCTGTTTTTTGTCATTACATTTAAGCGGGTTCGACTGTATTATTATATACATACGAAATGCATACAGTCTAACCAATTGTGAGACACGCTAATGTGCGCGTAATAATTTCAACTACAGCACACCCATTCGTGTTTGGTGGACATTTCTACGACGAAGCTGGACTTTAAACATTAACCTTACTTCGCCTTCCTGTGTGCACCTTTCTGTTGGCACAAATTTGAAGTACGTAGCTTTATCCGCCAAAGTTGAAAATGATGATCCCCCTAACCAAGGCATGCACAGCTTGGATAAACTGATTCGATTTATAATTTGGTCGGCAACACATAGGATATCAGAAACAATGTCTTATCGTTTCTTTGGATATACTGCCTTTTGATAGGGAACAGAGATAAAACAAATTAATTTGTGGCTTCCACCTCTAATCGTTGTGAATTGTTTAACAGTAAGATCATGCAATTAGAACGTGCGTACTGCGTGTGGAGCACGGGCAGGTGGAGGAACATTCCTCGCTGCGACCAGGAAGAAGCTTCTAGCCAATTACACATTTCAACAAGCTGGTAGGTCTATCTTCAGCCACACTAACGTAACGTAAGAAAGTGAAACGAAGTGGCTGTGAAAACGCATTTAGCCTGTCAGATTCGGTTACTTTTTCAAGGTAAGTATATATGGGTGGCGCTACAGCCCATAGAGGGCCAGGGCCTAGCTTCTCAGCAACCACTCGTGTTGTGCGTTCTATTGTTCTCTCACGAGTGGAAGGGACCTACAGTTTTACGCCGAATCCGACGGCCAAGTTTGAGAAGCTAGACAAGAAGTACTCTAAGCATTGTCAGTGACTCGAAAAAGGTGGGGTCGTGAACATTATTTTTGTCGCTCTGAGCTGGAATCGAACCTAAGACGTCGAGGTTGGGGTCGACGCACGTACCCACAACGCCACGGGCCACCACTTTTTTTTTTTTTTTTTTCAAGGTTAGGGTCCATGGCAATACGGTGATTGTGGTCAAAATATTTTTGGTTGTTAAACCGAGAACGGGTCGGATGCAGTTACTGCTACTGTCACCTTCTTACAGCAAGCGCTTACTCGTATGTTCAGAACGCCGTTGTATAAAGCTTCTGCGGATACGAAAAAGAATTGGCAAAAGTTCTCAATTGTTGGACGCCAAGGGCAACCACTGGCGCAAAGGATTGTAGTCAGATACCTGGGGATCTGGCTAGATCAGTATCTATATTTTAACAAACATGTAGATGCTGCTCTGGCCAGGGCCCGAGGCGCTTTCGCGCTTACAAAGAGACTGTTTTACAACAGCAAACTCGATGTAAGGGCAATGGTAATCTGCTACATGGCTCTTATACGGACAATGCTCACCTATGGCTGTCCCGTGTGGTTCAACGTGAGTGCAAGCTTGATGGAAAAGATTCGGGTGTTTGAGAGGGCTTCCCTTCGCCTCTACAGAATACCAGAGTCCCAGTACAGAAAATTCTACTCCACTGAGGTCTTATACAACAGGGCGAACCTGATACGAGTGGACAATTTCCTGGTGAAGTTGCGATGAACTCGGTTAATAACCTGATCTCTGGGGCTTACTACCCCAACCCTCAATACCACGAGAGGGTACGTCATAACGGCTTCGTCCCCCCAGAAGCATTCCTCCATTTTGATAAGCACGGTCTGATACAAAATGAAAATGCGGTACCGATCCTTTATCACATAGCCCGTTCAACTGTGGATGGGCGACTCAATAACGACCGTTCCGTCGCACAACGAGCTGAGGATGGTCTCCTCCGCTTCAGTATGGCGGTGTCGAGTCGGGATGTTCGGGATGATGCGACACAACAACGAAATTTGTGGTGGCTGAGGAGTATAAGAACTCCCTCTTCGAACCCTTTAGAACCGGGTTAAAATGGTTCAGTCGGTTTCAGTCGTGCGCTTGTAATGTTGCAGCCACAACCTATGGCCGACCTACATAGCTAAGGGTAGTTTTAAGGTAACTTGTAAGTTGTACATAAATATACTGGCGGATGGTTTATCGGATGTATAGTCCCTCCTGAAAGAAAGGTGAATGGAGTAGAAGACTCAACCGCAATGTAGTCCGGCAGGCAAGTCCACATCGAGTGCATGGACACCAACGCTCCATCTGAGAGGGCTTTCTTATTCGATCCTCCTGGTTCGAGAAGGAGAGGACCAGCGAACCTCCGGTAAAGAGAGATCAAGTCATCGCAGATGTAAGACAGCTTGGGCTTGATGATTATAAGCAGCGCGCCCAGGACGTACAACGGTGGAAGGCAGCTATTGTTCAGGCTCAGACCTTCCACGAGTCGTTGGCATTTTCTATACATTTGTACCACTCTAAGACAGACTACGGGCAGTCTACCAAAAGGTGCTTCATCATCGATATCTTGCGCAGAGTGGTACAATAGACGGACACAGTTTGGACGTGGTTAAGGACTCTCACTATCTAGGCTCTGCAAAATGGCTCTGCAAAAACGCCAAAAATGACATCATCGCTGTGAAGAGATGAAGGATGAAACGAAGAAAGGATAACTATTGTATAACATGGACGCAATTGAACAACAAAGCCCTGTCTCGAAGAACCAATCGAAAGCAGTCCTGATGCATGGTGCAGAATTGATGTGGACAATATCACATGCGAATGAAGATGCTGGATTATTCCGGGAGAAAAAATCCTTCCAATCATATTATATTCTGCCCCGTTAGCGAAGAAGGAAATTGCAATCTTAGTGTTCTTAGTGTTTAGCATTGTGGGTAAGTGCATCGTGTCCTTTCCTGTCCACATTCCGGATAGTGAATCGCACAACTTCCAATGAGAGAAGATTGAACGACGGACTCTAAGACATAAGCCGATTCAAATAAAAGACAGATTGAACGTCAACTCTCGCTCGGGAAGTCTGTGATTCCAAACCCGAGGGACAACGTGGTAGAGGAAGACCTTGCCTTAGATTGGGTGCACAGTTGGAAAGGGATCTTAATCGGGTGGATGCATTTAACTGGAAGCTAGACCGTCCTAATTGAAGAGGCATGTTGACTAAGACCCAGGTTCAAACCGGGCTATAGGGCCAGCTAAAGAAAAATACTCATCAAACCCCGAGAAGTGATGCCGTCAGTGACGAGTAGTGAATGTAGAAAGGAGATGATGCACTTACCCACAATGCCAGAGAAACACTAACGTTGCACGATACACGAATTTACAACCAATAAACTTGTTACAACACCGACCACCTTGTTCAAATGCCTCCTACTACTCTACACCAAACCACGAAATTCACACTCGTTCTAAAACAATCTCTACGTCATGCATCGTACATACCAACGGCGTGTGCTTACTCCATCGATTCTCTTCATCAGTTCAGCTGCCCCGAACAGCATGAACGAATCTCAAAAGAATCATCAAAACAAATATTCAAAAAGATGAGCCCATCACCGCTTGACGTAATACGAAATAATTCATTCGTCGATTCAGGGGATTACCTAATCAAATCGCTTAATTTTTAATTTCTCAACAATCTCCGTCGTAGATTCGAATTTGTTGCCTATTCCAGATTTATGTAAATGCCTCAAGCCAATTGATTTCCAGTTCTTTGTGGACTAATTCAGAATAGCCTGAATATTTCATAAGCATATCGTTATCGTCTGTAAATTACAGGGTTGATGTATGTACATGCATGGCATGAGCTTAATTTATTCTACGTGTGCTCTCTCTGCTCGCAGACTAAAGAAGCAATAGCACATGGCGCATGATGCGAATATTAACTGAAATAGATTTCAGACTGCGACCAGATCTAAGATCATTTCACGCTGTTCAAATGGACTCGTTGTGCATACTGATCGGCAAATTTGCTTCGACGAAATAGAGAGATTACTTTGAGTTGGCTTGATGTTAGCACCGCGTTTGAATCACAAAGAACCACACGACTAAATGCAATTATAGGTATGTATCACTTTCAGTCTCCCACCAGCCATAAATAATAATGAATGAAAACAAAAACCGTCCCGCCCTCGGTCTGTATGCAGTTCATTGTCACTCGAAAGCAGATGCCTCCCGCAATGGTGTATTTAATTTATTCCAGACAAGATATTTTTAGATTTTCCTTTTTTTTTGTTTTATTGTTTGCCAAGCGGGTGCCTGTGGTTTACCATAAGCCCGGCCAGGCATATGCAAATTTCAGAAGTCAACGTCCGATCCGAGAGACATCCACGTTTTGATCGTTACACACGTATGAATGGCTTTTTGCGAGAATTTATTATTTCTCGACTTTTCTACTTCTAATCTGTATCCAAGGCGTGCACAGTACGATCCGAGCAGAAGCACACGCAAGATTAAATTACATGACCAGTGAGGTGACGTCGAGAGGTGCACTCGCTCGTATACGTAACACTTGCCTGGCAAGAAAGAACGGCGAAAAAAAACGAAAACAACATGTCTCTTCATACCCCAGGGTCACTGTAATGCGAACTCTTGGTCATGAATAAGCGATGCCTTGTCGCATTAACATCCGAAATGGTATGATTATTCTGCTACCACTAGAATTGAATAATTTCGACGCAATTCACTCAGTTTTCTTTTTTGGTGTACTTCGTTTCGTATGTTGTGTGCACACCAAGGCGAGCAACAACTAAATTTAGATTTCGACTTCAGGAGATGCCAGTTAACACCCACACACGCACAAAGGCCAGCCAGGCCAGGCAAGTCATGTCGCTTGGATAATTGGAACATTTAAGCAAAAATTATCGCACATATTTTTTTAATTACATGCCACAAACACGCACACACCCTCGCACAAAGCACTGCACAAACATTATGGAACACTTATAAATAAAAAAAAATTGTGTGCATGTACCTCCTCTCCGCCGATGTATTCATAGTAGTTGAACATTTTTCGTTGTCGCAGCCCGTTGCCACATACTCCCCTATTATCACAGACCTACGCTGCTCGGCGACTGATAAAAGTAATAATTATTCTCTTCTATTCACGCCGTCGTCGTCGACTGTTTGATAGGCAAAAAAAAAAAAAAACCACCGAAAGCGTGCGAGAGAAAAGGAAAGGATAAACAAAAATTTCCAACTTTTCCTTTGTCTTGACGTTCAACACTTAAATGCAATATGACTGCGATAACAGCGAATAAAAAACAAATCGATAACCGACGATCCAATCACCTTAATCGGTCTGCGGCAAAGGAACTATTCACACAATCACTGGAATTTACTTAGATTTACGAATGCGAAATGAATGTTGCCCGACGTGGTGTTATGACTTCCTCTATCAACTGCATGTGTGATGATGATTGGGGTGTAGTTCTACCCGGCAAAATAGTCTTACTCTCGCTCTCTCTGTTGTGCATATTGCTTGGATATTTTTTCAAGGCCAGTGGTATGACGTGAAGGTCAACACTCTTCTCAATGAAAGAGAGACACAGACCGGAGTACAGTGAATCAGATGCGAAAATGGATGGAATTGCAAATGAGAACGTGATTAAACTACAATCCGGGTGGAAAACTCGGGTGTGGTAGTTTGTGAAGTCTAGCTTGGAGGGGAGGCGGTTAGGATAGGCGATTTGCTTAAGAGCTCATGCATGCAATTTTCTGATTGGACACATACAGGTCGTGAGCGAACTTAATTTCTTAATTAATGTCAAGTGGAAATCAGTCGGAGACAATGAACAAAAGCCCGAGGAGAAGTGTGGTGATTCAAAGTGATTTCATACGCGAGATGAAAGTCGTGACAATTCTGAGGAACGGGGGAAGACACCCAGTGTGACTTAATCTACGGCAAATCGTTCAACTGAAAGTCAGTCAGTTTCCTTGGATAACTACTTCTACTGCATCCCCGGACGAATGTCCAATTCTTACTCCAATGGGTAGGCTACATCCGTTTCAACTTGCACTCATCACGCCGGCGACCCATGGACTGTCCGAGCCTGAGCATCCATTTCAACAAACTGTCCAAAATCGAATGCAAATACATTCTACACTCAACGAATTCCATTAATTTCTTTTTTCATTTCATTTGGCAGTGTTGCTTAGTGCGCGCTTCAAGGTCAGTCGGTATTTGCAAGACTGCTGGCATTGTGTCTAAAATTCGCATACACATACACCCGCCCGGTCTGATGAAAGATTTATTCTCAATTTGTGGATGCCACAGACCGCACAAGAAAAATCACATAAATCTGTATATTTTATAATTGACCATTCTTTTCGGACCAACTTGCGCGTGCCAAAGGCTAGCCGAACGTTGAGCTTATTATTTTGCGCAGTTTCGCTTACTCTTTGGAACGCATGCGTACTCGCGTTCCATACGTATCAGTCAGTCTCTAATTTGATTAGACTTCTAATCGGTTTGTCGTCTTTTGTTCTTGCGAAGAGCGCATAAAGAAAACAAAAACGTCCATGACCCTGTTTACAAATTAACTATGCAAACCGACTGATGCTTGCAAACACTTCAACGCGGACAAAGAATGAGATGACTCCCTCCAGATGAACGTAGGTACTTACCACAACTCGTGGATATGCTATTCTTTGCTGATATGGCACCGATGGACTAATAAAAGATCGTCCTTTTGCAGCAGTTGTCGGTGATCCAGAGGACATTGCGGCCTTTCGTTCGTCTAAAATCAAATTTACAACATTTTACTTCAGCTCTTTGTCCAGTCGGCGCTTACTTACTTGAACGCGTCATCGCAGAACTTGTAGACGGCAGTGATTCGATGAAGTTTTGTACGCGACGTTGAATCACCTCACGATACTGTTTGATATTCTCAAGTACGGTATTCTCTGGCAGAACGTACTCACTTTGTGTTCTTACGAAACCAATTTCACGCAGTAAATCTGTAGCACCAGCCAACGACAGAAGTTTCTCACGTATTATGCGATTCTCGACACGGATTGCACGATATTTCGGATTGTGCGGCTCGCGAATTACATTGTCAAGCAAAACGAGGAGAATACGAACAGCCTCGAGGTATGATTCTCGAGAATTGCGCTCGATAGCCATCAGGGAATTAGAGTTAATTGATTCCATTGTTCTAATGGTTGCACAGATGTGTGACCGAACGTTTTTAATTTTTCGCAATTTGCGAATGCTTTGCCACTTTAATTTTTTTTGTTTCTATTAACAAATGGAACGTGAACGAATGAATCACTGATCAAACCCGGCGCGACGAAACACCTTTCTCGATTCGGAACAACACCGATTAAAGAAAATTAATGGACTTTGAAATTTGTTACAGGGTTGACCGTAGAGCGATGAATTTTGACAAACAGCTGCTTGTGTATTCTTCTTATTGGCGTGAATGACACCTAGTGAGGAGAGTGTGTTTCCAATTAGAGTGCTTACAAGTATGCAATGAAATAGGAATTGGTTTGAAAAATAGTCGTTATTTGAATGATTCAATTTAAATTACTGTCTAATGGAGTTTTTTTTTTCATCTAGATCGAAATCATTCGAAGATTTATTAGTATGCTGAGCACAATAGAGTCAATTGCTATCGAATTTCAGACAAATTAACGTGGGCAGACATTGTGGTGTGGTCATCACCTGGACTGTTGCCCATCCGAATGGCTATCACAGCACACAGACGAGGAACTCTCGTTTTAATAGCAAACGCAGGATGGAATATGCAAGTAAAGACGATATCCTCAGTACAGGGTTGGGTGAATTCAAAGAGGTACTACTAGGTACTAGGTAAGCTTTCTTCCTCAATCGGCCCAGAACAGTAACAACTTCTTCTTCTTCTTGTGGCGCTACAGTCCGGGGTGAACCTGGGCTCCGGTCAACAATCCTCTCCAGCTGGCACGTTCTTTAGCCAGCTGCCTCCAATTTCGCACTCCAAGTTGGTTGAGGTCCTTCTCGACTTGAGTGCACCATCGGGTTCGTGGTCGTCCTCTATTGCGTTGTCCCACTGGTTCGGAGTCGAAGACTCTTCGGGCTGGAGCAGTGTTGTCCATGCGCTCTACATGGCCTAGCCATCTTAGGCGTTGAATCCGTAGACGCCTGACTAGACTCATGTCGCTGTACAGCCCGTTCAGTTCGTGGTTGAATCTCCTTCTCCAAGAACCTTCAACGCAAACAGGACCAAAGATTGAACGCAGAACTTTTTTCTCGAAGAGACCAAGTGCGTCTTCATCCGCTCTTGAGATAGTCCAAGCTTCCGCGCCATACAGCAGGACGGGGATGATCAAGGTCTTGTATAACGTGAGCTTGGTCTTTCGAGAGAGAGCTCAGAGAACAGTAACAACATCAAGGTGAATTATGGTCGATGTGCGAAAGACTAGATTGAGACGGGAAATATTGTATTCTCCATTTTTTAGGTTTCGTCAACCATAACCGAACGTTGACAAGCTGAACTCTGTCTGTGCATAAGTTCTGCAGTGATTTCTTAGCGATCTAAAATGTTACAGAGACTCGCTGAAAAGGATTCGAAGTTCCGTACTCTTTCCATACGGACACCTATTGTCCATCCCAATCGCTACTGGAAAACATGTAGTAAAGCTTGAAACGCTTACTAATTCAAATCGTAGATAGTCCACTGACACTAAGCGCTTCATACCAAAACAGGCTTGGACCTAAAAACAGCCTAAGAACTCCCACATAGCCTGATCAGAATGCGTAGACATAACTTAATTGTCACTGCTACCAATAAGCTGACAGTCGCTTCAGATACGAACAGAGACTCACTCTTACCTAGACCAACAGCAAAGCATTCTGCAGTTACCACTATCTTTGAAGGTCAAACGTCTTACTAGGCTCAGTTTAGCACTTCAATAACAGCACAGCATAACTAAGACACTAGAAACGGACCCAAAACAACAAGCAGCTCATTAGCAACAGCGAACGTAAGCTATTAAGAATGTGAATGCACTACTCTTTGAAAGGATTGAACCATGAACAGTACGAGTTGTACAGCCTGTACTGCAACATGTCTACGGATCTAACTCCTAAGATGACGGGGTTGTTGCTATGTAGGTAGAGTGGATGCACAGGCCGAAGATTCCTCGACTCTGAACCAGTGGACCCCCGAACAGATGATGCTCGTGTCCAAAGTGACACACCCAAGTGAAAGCCAACTTGATGTGTGAAAATGGAGACAAGTAACTGGTTTGGGCTGCAATCACCAAGCCTTTACAACTGTGTTGGCAGGAGAAAGAAGCAAATGAATGCTTGATTTTGTGATTTTTCAGATGGATGAAGGAGAGTGCGGAAGAAATGCTTATTAAACAATATTCCGGTAAATTTCGGTGACTTTGAAATGTCACTTGACAGCGTTTTTGTTGTCAATGTCAAAGTCACAAAGTGAGTCCAGTTGTAGGCAGAGATAATGGATTTCTGACATTATTATGGGCAATCTCGCAAATTTTTGACCCTATTGAGGGCAGATATTAAAAGCAAGATGGCGGTGCTCTGTATATAAAGTAGTATTAGTGACTTGAGAGCGGAAACGCTTAAAATCTGAGGTGAATTTGTGGTGGACTAGGGGTTTTCCAAAGGAAAGATGAAAATCTCTTTCATTCCATTATCTCTGGTTGTAGGGATCCGCAGACGACATCGAAAGAGTCGCGCTGTCCTAAACGTGCCGTAGTGGAAGATTTCACGGCGATTGAGCGAAATGAGCTGGTCTTAGGATCAGTGAGGATAAGACGATATATGTGCTGTCCAGCAAGAATCGATCAGGCGGACACCACCTCGAAAAAAACACCAAAAACGACAGCTACACTTTTGAGGTGATGAAAGAGTGTGTCCGACTGCCCTAGAATCACCCTTGGAAACCGGGGCTACTTCGGGCATGCCAAAACAACTGGGCTGGAAACTCCTAACTAGATGGACCAACTTCATGCACTACAAAACTCTTATTCCAGTCCAGTCCTGCTTTATGGAGCCGAAAGTTGGAAGTGAAGCAAAATTGCACCGAATTGATTCTTGGTGCGTTAGGCAGAAAAAGTCTACGTCGGATATACGGTCCCGTCTGTGAAGATGGTGAAACGAAGAGAAGACATAATCGAACATAATGAACGTAACGAAAGCAAAAATCCATCGACTACACTGTCTCGGCCATAGCGAGCGCATGTCTTCAAATTCGATCCTCCTGGTTCGAGGAGAGGACAACCGAGCCCCGGTGCAAAGACCAAGACATCGCCCACACAAAATTGCTCGGTCGTGACGACTGGAAGCAGTGATGCGTTGTAGATCTGTCAAGTCAAGTTAGTTACACTTCTCGGGTCCAATTCAACGATCCCACGTCGTAAGTAAACAACACCACTTGTACACTTTGTAAAGTTTTCTTTATTATGAATGAAAATTTATTTCCAAAATGTTACATCATATAGGCAAAAAAATATATACTATATATTTATGTATATTTTATTAATCCTTTGACAAAAGAAACATTAAATCAAGAAAAAAATAAAACATTCCACATACAAGTAAAGTCCCATTTATATTTTCGTCTACAATAAGAGGCGTTTTATTTCGAATGAAACGTAACAAGTGGTGTGAATTAGGTGAAAACAAAAAACATAAACCAATTGAAATGTGTGAGCACAGTCACGATTAAATATACAATTGAATTTATTTCTCTAACTTGTTGTTGTATACATGTAGTCATATACTGAAGGCATATTCAAAGTGGACTGGATACTTCTAAATTGTTTTCATTTCGTGTACACATTTTTTTTTTTTTTGATTTTTTGATTTTGAGTTTAGTGTTTGTTGTTTCGTAATGATATACTCGAATGCAATATCAAGGGGCAAGTTTATATGCTAAGCTACATCTGAATACAAAAAAAGAACGATGAATCAATGGATGAATGCAAATGCAAAAGGCAATTAAACGATGTTTTTTTTTTTGTTTTGTTTTTTGCTTTATAGTATATGCATCTCGATTACAAGACCTTAAAAGCTAACACAGATATCTAAGTTTTCCCTTTTAATGTCACAGAATAGAATAGAATAGAATTGAATAGAGCGTCTCGTCTTCGTCACACATCGTTGCTGAATTTGATTGTTGTTTAGTTTTTTATTTACATTGTATAAAGTAAGTTTTCTCTTCGCTAATTTTTGATGTTCTGTTCTCTTTAAGTCGAAATAGGGTGCCCAACAAATTATTTGTCATCTTTCTTTTTAAAACTACAAATTTTACACACATTTAGTTTTCATATCGTTTGTGTTTCAAGAGCTAACATTTACTCATGTGCTGAATATTCTCCCTTCTTCTTCTGCTTAGTACATTCTCACAATGAGCTCTTAAGTTATTAGTTTTTTTTTTATTTCTTTTTTCTCTCATATTTTTTTGACAAACTGAAGCAAGGAGAGCAGAGTTGTTAGAGTAGTTGAGATAACAAAAAAGGAGAAAAAAAACAATAAAAGTAAAATGTCAATCAATAGGTTACACAAACAATCGATCCCTGCGCTCTATTGTCGCTCGGAAGATTTGTAACAAAATGTTTATTCAATTTCTCATTGCGATTGCTGTTAATTGTATTTATTTATTTTTTTTCTTTTCTTTTTTGAATGGTGGGGATGATTGGTGCTTATAAGTGTTTGTTGTTATTGTTGTTTTTGCTTGTTTTTCTTTTTTAAAAAAGGTTACTGTCGGTTTATTGTTTTCCTTGTAAATCTGTAGGTGAGTTCAATCCCGATGATGTGTTATTGTCGTGTAAAGCATCGCTGAAACTTGCTACCGAACCCGATCGTGATGTTGTAACTTTTGTCTAAAATAACGGGATGTTGTAATAATAACAATTTATTTGTGTATGAGTATAATAAAAACAAAATCAAATATTTCATTTTTTTATCATTTTTTGTTTTTTTTTTTTTACAATAAATTGGAGAAAAATTTAAATTTTGATTGATGTCGCTGCCAGATGATTGATTTTTTCAATTTTTATTCTTTTATCTTTTTGGGTATTGTATAGACTTACTTTGACATTGCCATAGGCAGAGCCAACGCGCTCCTCAATCGAACGCATCGACTCGGAGTTCTTCATCTGCGATAGCTTCGATGTGATGCCACTGGTTATGTCGCCAAAGATAGATGTGGTCTTTTCGGCTGTTGATTTGAACACAGACTCTGTACGTTGATAGCTAAAATTTTGCCCGAGAATTGGAAAAAAAAAGAAGAAGAAACAGAGCAGACAATGGGAATGATTAATGAAAAGGGAAAGAAAATGATTGTCGAACAAAGCAAACGCTAGGACACCATTGAGTTAGTAGTACAGCCATGGAGAGGGCGAAAGATCTGCGCTAGTGTTATAGGTGTTCACGTGACATTTACAGCGGTTTAAACTAAAAGCCATTGATACCATTTAAGCATATACATTAGGGTTTGTTTTTTTGCATTTGTTGGGTGTTGAAATATTGCAAGAGTATCCTCGCTGTGTGTCTGTGGTCTAGTTGATGAGCAGAGTTGAGTGATTTTCAACGACAAAGTGGCCATCACCTTTAGTGTGAGAAAAAAATCATATGTTGCTGCAGTGAAGGTGCCTTGCGAGTTTAGAGGAATTCCGTTAACGTTGAGATGTTACATGTTACCTGAAATTTTACTCATTACCGAGAAGGCTTTAAAACAAACGAAGATTCGCGGTGGAGCTCGCATGAGCTAACGATAATCCAAGTAGAAAGGGAATAAAAACGAAACGATGAACGTCGATGACGACCGAACAATCACTTCGCGCGAATTAAACCGAACAACTGTCCGATAATTTTCGAGATGAAATAACTAGAGATGGTTATCTAATACGTCCAGTTGAAGTATCTGACAGCCATAAAGCCGCAGCTGTCACACAGGCCAGTAAAGGTACACTATGCTCTAAACGATGCGTAAACCAGTTGGTGGTTTAGATAAAGCAGTGAAGATACTTGACCGGCCTTTCTAGCAAGTTCGTTCGCTTAGTTATTTCCTGGGATACCACAGTGTCAAGACACCAACATAGTTTGGATTCTAAAATTGTCCTTAAGTACATTTGTGACATTTCTGAGATGACACCCGCACCTAGGTTAGGTTACGTTAGATTATTCGGCTGCCAGCGAAATTGTTAGCAAACTTTGACAATTTTTGGTCAATTGTGATATCCAGTGACTTTAATTTGATTCCAATGGCAAATGGTGACTAGACCAGATTTGTAAACCAAATAAGAGTACATTAACATTTGCTCTCACTGCAATTCGAACCGAGGACCCCTATAACCAATACCAGGCACTACACCCGCACCTACGAATTTGCGATTTCTAGTAAGACTGTTGAGATTCGCAGTTGACTATCCAGCGTCTGATGGTCAACTAGAAGCGATCTGCAGGGGATTGTGCCATTCCCGAAGAGCGTCCCAAGGTACGGAACAAAATCTATCATGGACAATGTATCCAGATCATAGTTCTTTGCATTTGCTTGCCGATTAAGTCTATCGGCGGTAGATCAAGGAGTACTTATATTTAAAGCTCCAGTGGGGGTTGTTATTCTAATATAATATAATTATATGGGTGGCGCTACAGCCCATAGAGGCCCAGGGCCTTGCTTCTCAGCAACCACTCGTGTTGTGCGTTCTATTGTTCTCTCACGTGTGGAAGGGACCTACAGTTTAATGCCGAATCCGAACGGCCAAGTTTGAGAAGCTTTTTCTAGACAGGAAATACTCTTTGAGTATTGTCAGTGACTCGAAAGAGGTGGGGTCGTGAAAATTGTTTTCGTCGCACAGAGCAGGAATCGAACCTACGACGTCGAGGTTGGGGTCGACGCACATACCCACAACGCCACGGGCCAACATTTTTCTACTACGGGTTGTTAATCTACTACTTAAATTAATCGTTGTCACCAATCATCGATTGAAAAGCATACAAACTGAATGCAAGCTGGTCAGCAACTGAGTGTTAAATTACAAGGAACCAAAAATATACATATCTCCCCTGCAAAGGGCTTAAGGATCTCAATGGTCCTGTGAAGTACTTCAATCATTTAAGAGAACGACTACAGACTTGTGGTTCAGTAATTAGTGATCGTATTCACCACACAACTCACACGCGTGTGATATTGTTTAACTAATGTAGGGAGGAGGAGGGTGTTTACCGTGAGGTGTGCCTTCTGCAGTCCACATCCATCCTTTACATAAGCTGCTCAAGGTGAACGGTTGTGCAAAAGGCGGAAATTATGAAGACAACGTCAAAATTCTGGCTTCAATTTGGAGGCGATTCTTTGTAGCGAGAAAGTGTTTGAGTGGAAATTTGATCCAATTTCTATGATGTAACTTGACATCAGACACCATCAACCGTTCCTACTAGCAATCTATTCAAGAGAATTGTATTTTAGGGGGAAAATTATCGGCAAATGTGAAAAAAAAACAGCTGTATGCAAAGAACAATTTAGTTTATTGACATTCCGTATACTGCGTACACTCACTACCACGACTAGTGTATTTATGCTAGCGATGGGCGATTGCGAATTAAATTCATAATCGAATAAATTGGCAATTGTTAAAATTTGAATTCGATTGTCGATTTATTCGGTCTCAGCAGGAAACAATGGAATAATAATCGAATCGATTATTCTCAGTGCCTACTACAACCAACTGAATGCCGGGTACTTATTCCACGATTTAATCATATGTTGGTGTCAGTGTAAAAAGTCAGCGTAAGGCTGTGTCTCCAATAAGAAACTATACCTACCGAAATGGAAACATTGGGAATGGAAATACAGCCAAGCATCTGTAATTGGAACATCCTTAAATCCAATTTTCTATAATTCAAACCAAATTTCAGAAAAATATTGGTTTCCGTGGCTATTTTAAATGTGGAGGTTCGACTGTATTCTTTGTCCTTCTCACCAAATGAGTGAGAGGATTGTACTTTCACTCTCATAAATGAACAGTTTAAATTTTAGAAGTGAAACGAAATGAAAATGAGATGGGCAATTGCGAAAATCGGCGGATACACACAATTGAGTAATCTCCCTCCGACTTGAAGAATCGACGAAAACACACAATTTAGCAATCTCTCCCTGACTTGAAGAATAGACGAATACACACATTCGTTGGCGATTGGAATCGGACCTACAAGAATCGAAATTCAACAACCGACTCCGCTCAATTCGAATTCGAATACATAATTGCTATTGCTAGAACTCGAATTCTTTGCAATTGCCCATCGCTAATTTATGCTTTATGTGGAGACTTCGGATCATTCACCTGATCAGATGGTTGGCTCTTTCTAAAACAAAACAATAGCTAACGGACTGTACTGCAAGCAAGTGAATCAGATCCACAGTGTGTTGTACAAGAATGGTACCGCGTGTTTTTCATTCTTCTCCAGTATACTTTAATTGAACAAAGTCATCCTCATGCCAGTTCCCCTTGGTGGAGATTATACTGTTTTGTGCCAACATCGACCGGCGAAGTGTGATAGAATTTCTCGAGAGTCAGTGACTCGCCAGAGGTAGAACTTTGAATTGTGTACGGAGTTTATTTAGAGCATCCAGATCTAGATACCAAACACGTCACGTCCTCAACATCACGCTGATACTATCCTCCTAGCAAATTGAAATATCCTTGCATCATTAACTGTTTCTAATGAACGGTTGCAAATCCCTGAAGTTGACTACGTAGCAAAGAATCGCCCCCAGGCAAGCCCATAGCAGCCGATGTCACTCAATCTAACTACGAACAGTTATGTGTATATGCAATTTCCCGTTATTACCCATGTTAGACCCAAACATTTATTTACATTTTGCCAAACGTGAGTGTACCAAAGTTAGGGACGTGATCACGCGAATGAACATACAAAATTTCCAGTGTTAGTTAGACCCTTCATTTGTTAGTGAACGTGTTTCATATCAGTAGGAGCATTGTACTGGGAGTTTTAGTGTGCTCTACAAACAACACCAATATCACATGGTACACTGTGGTTAAAGCTTACGAACGAATTACTTACAGTGGGGCATCATGTACAGCTTTTGCAATATTTTCCACATTTTTCCCAACTGATTGATAACTTAAAAACGTATAATAAATTAAAAATGTTAAAATTAAATTGTCGCACACTCGAGAGTGTTGTAAATATTTGTGCATTGGTATTTTCGTTTTTCTTTGCTTGTTACAACATTTAATAAATTAGTCTCTTTTTTTTAATAAAAAAAAATAATTAACGTACATCTAGTTTTGCAAGTAGAGCGGAATCGTTTGAAAGAGATACTTACACAGAACTCTCCTTAACAGATTTAAGTCCTTGATTGACATCATCGGTGAGCTCTTTCCACACAGTGATGCCCAGTTTGCGTTTAAGATCTGAGGCCAGTCTAGTCTTTGAAGCCAACACTGTCCGAAGTGTATTGATTTCTTCCTCGACTTGGGCGAGTTCCTTAAAATGAAAGCGTTCGCAATTTTAAAACGTATATGAAACGCGGAAATGTGTGTGCACATACCTGACTCCACTGAGCCCGTTGCTTTTCTTGCTCTTCAACTGTTAGAGCGGCAAATTCCGCGGCAATATCTGCTGATGCAACAGATGCTGGGGAGGCTGGCTCTGACATTTTTTGTGAGTTATCTAAAAGAGGAAATTGAGTTGGAAATAATTTCAAGCTTACGACACAATGAATAGGAACGAAATTAGGAAGGAAGTAAAATGTAGAGCAGAGTAGTATTGTATCTGTTGAAGTGAACGTTGTGAGGAAGCTAAGTTAAAACTTTATAAAGAGAATTATCTGCACTCCTGGCAGTCATTTGGGAATGTTAACTTAACGCTCGAAACAAACCAAGAGAGATACGGACAACATTCTTCAAAATCTCTAGCATCATTCGAAGTATGCTTCAGTGCAAGGATAACGAGGTCCATGGGAAGAAACCAACATTTAATAGAGGTGAAGCATATCGAGATCAAGCGCAGAATTACTCCTGCCAATCGCTGTTTCTTTGGGCTCAAGAGGCAATTGAGTAACAGAGCCATCTCTCGTAACACCAAATTGACCTTGTATAAAACCCTGATCATTCCAGTCCTGCTCTATGGCGCAGACACATGGACCCTATTGAAAGCGGATGAAGAAGCTCTTGGTTGTTTTGAGAGAAAAGTTATGCGTACGATCTTTGGTCCTGTTTGCGTTGATGGCGTTTGGAGGAGAAGGTTCAACCACGAACTATACGGGCTGTACAGCGGCATGCACCTAGTTAAGCGTCTTCGGATCCAATGCTTAAGATGGCTAGGTTCTGTAGAGTGGATGAAGACCACAGCTTCGGCCCGAAGATTCTTCGATACCGAGCCAGGGGACAACGTCCTCGCACTAAATGGCGCACACAAGTGGAAAAGGACCTCAACCAACTTGGTGTGCGCAGCTGGAGGCAGATGGCGAAAGATCATGCTGGCTGGAGAGGCATGTTGGTTGAGGCCCAGGTCCACCACGGACTGTAGCGCCAAGAAGAAGAAGCATATCGACATATCTCTATTTTTTTCGAGCTTCTTCATCCGCTTTCAATAGCGTCCATGTCTCTGCGCCATAGAGCAGGACTGGGATGATCAGGGTCAATTTGGTGTTTCGAGAAATGGCTCTGTTACTCAATTGCCTCTTGAGCCCAAAGAAACAGCGATTGGCAAGAGTAATTCTGCGCTTGATCTCGGTACTGGTGTTGTTGTCCCTATTTACTCCAGAGCCTAGGTAGATGAAGTCCTTGACTACCTCAAAGTTTCTGCTGCCTAATATGACGCTCTGTCCGAGAAGTCAATGTTGTGCGTCCTTCCGTGATGACAGCATGTACTTTGTTTTGCTCTGGTTTATCGCTAGACCCATTTTAGCTGCTTCCGCTTCAAAGCCAGCAAACGCCTCATTGACGGCTCGCTGTGTTCCTCCAATCACGTCAATGTCGTCCGCGTAAGCAAGCAGTAGAACGTACTTTTGGAAGATCGTGCCTCGGGTGTTTACGTTTGAGTTTCGCACGATCTTCTCAAGTATGATGTTAAAGAAGTCACATCGTCGTCACTCTCTATAATCTCTAAATGAGTCATCGACTGCGGGGCGAGATCTGCCCCAGGTCATCGAGACATCCCCGGAAACTGTTAAGCGGATGAAATTACTAAATCCACGATAGGACTGCCAGCTGACGAAATCTCCTGTAGCAAAAGTATCTTCCTTAAGCTACACCTCAACTACTTCTACAATAAAAAATCAGTGACAGATGGTCGACGGTCACCACTTGTCAAACTACAAACAAATTCTTGCCTCATATTGATCTATCTTGATCCATACAAGATAGACCTATTCTTCAAATTTCTATAGAAGCTACCTAGACGAGGATGATGAGGAAAGCATCCTGCACCTTCTCTGCAACTGTCCTATACATGCTTCAACTAAGAAAGCTATTATCGATTGCTATTTCAACGATGATCTAAATGCTAATCCTTGGTGAAATACCGGTCAATAGTGTTGAGCAAAAGATCACGAACTGCGTTATTTTTCACAGTGATTGAAAATTCGTAGTCAGCTCTCGACTGCGACTGTGATCTAAGCGGCTCTTGCGTTCCAAACAGTGATTAACTGCTTTTTTTCCACAGTCGCGCAACCGCAGTTGAAAATCACACATACGGTCATGATCGCCACGAATCTGGTTGGATCTACTCTTTTTTTGTAAAATCGCAGTTTTGAATCATTTCGATTAGCAAATCACGTGGCGGGACAATGTGCCAGTCTTTGGCCTACGTGCATCGATGTCACATTCTAACTAACCTAAAATGCATTTGCATTTCGAATTTATCAGAAAATTTTAGCCTGCCTCGAATCTGTAATCAGTTTCCTCGCTCGTACCTTGCTATCCTTGCTAAGACCTATCGACGTCGTTGCTTCACAGAACTTAAAGCAAACTCAGCAGCGGATGTTTAAAAAGGTCGAATCTGTTGTGTTCTTAAATTTTAAAGGCGATGGGGGCTGAATTGGGAATCGGAATTCAGTTTTTCAACTACATACGCTTTCCCGAGATGATAGTCTTAATACCAAACCCATCAAATCCGTCGCCTTTGCAGTCCCCAAAAATCGTGTCGAAAACTTTCGTTGCGTTGGAAATCCCTACCACCCATTCGTAACACATGTGAAAATTAAAAAGTATGAATAATAGGGACCCATTCATATTGCGAGAACGAACTTTCAGAAACAACCCGTATGCGGGGGCATACATTCGAAATTAAGTGCCAGCTCTCACCCATAGCTCCCTACTAAAGCGAAAACTCGATATGAATAAATTGTCAGAGTTTGTGGAGTTCTGAATGGCCCTTTAAAACTTGGCCAACTTCATCCGTCGTGATGCATTCCACTTGTGTCCACTTTCTCCCTTTCGTTACGTCTATGAGTTGTCAAATTTGTTGACATGACGCAACGGATCCCACGGATCTCTTTTCTCAAACTAACTTTAAAGGCCCATTCATATGAGGTCGCCGCGAATTGCGAACTTCGCAAACATTGACGTTTCATTCATATGGAGATTTTTCATTCGCACAGAACTACGGGTGCAAACTGACACTTCAGCGCGAATTTTTTGTTCGTGAGTTTGTGGATCGCGTTTTCGTCTTTGGATTCCGTTTGTGTATCACAAATTCAGTTTGACAGTTCGCGGAGAGAATGATTGATTCGCGGAGAAAAACTTTCAAATCATTAATTAGGATACTCAATCTGACTTTTATTCGGATTTTTGTCTTTGAAAAAAACTCGATAATTCAGTTACAATCTTTTTGCATACCAAGAAGTTTATCTTTTTGTTTATATTTGCTGGAAAAGGGTTGTTTCTGAAAGTTCGCGTTCGCAGTTCGCCGCTCATATGAATGGGCCTTAACACGTTTAATCTCAGTTGCCTTCTAACTTTATTATTCTATCCGTTGACATTTTCTTTCTCATTCCCCTGTCATCATCATTCCACTCTCACCACTGACCGCGTTTGATTTAAAGTCTTCCTTTTTTGTTCCAACGGATGATCTACTTTCGCATGCATTGTCTCTTGAGTACTTTGGTCTTCTTCAACAAAACACTTCACCAGATTGCCTCACACTCTCGACAAGAGGAAGAAGCACCTAATCACATAAAAAACAACCGTAAGAAATTGCGTTATCTTTACATTAAAGGTTTCGGCATTTCTCCGAACAGGCAAACACACGAAACACAGCGAAGTGGAAATGCTAAGGTCATTCGGTAACCTAACCAAAATGCGACAAGCACAACGCTAACAGATTGTATTTTCATATGGTAATTTGTCTACTGAGTTGCGCTACTTGCTACTTGCCTCACTGGTCTATAAACCAAAACAAAAACAAAAAAAAAATCAATCTCCGGTCGGATAAATACATGCACATGCCAAAGAACAGAAATCCTTTTCTTTAACAGATTTTTTTATTTACTTACATACTTCATGTGGGTTGCCCCCAGAACAGCGTGGAATCGAAAAAGAAGAGAAAACACAATTAATTAATTAATACACACAGGAAAACAGTGGAAAAAAAAGAAGACTGTCAATGAATGGCAAATAGAGTAGCAAATGACTAGCATGCAATGATAAATTTAAATCATGCACGTGCTACTGGGCCACAGTCAGCAGTGCAGACTTTCTCTCACCGATTCCGAGCCAGAACTGTGCTGGTGAATCATCAACAATAAATGAAAATGGATCGATGAGTCAAGTAGACACAAATGAAGAACCTGAGGAATCGCCTTCGACTATCGCATTTGCAATTTTCCACACGCACAAGCAAAGGGAGGGAAGCCACCAGTCACCGTCCACGGATGAATGTATGAACGACGTTCCTCTCGATAATTCACAATCGATTAATTATGCATCGAACGTGGTATGTAAACGTTTTCAAAACGGCAGAGTAGAGCGGAAAGTGCATTAATGGACATCAAGTGTGGCGCCCCTGAGTGGGTGCATTACACTCTGGCTGCAAGGAATCTGTTTTGCAAACAGTCTTTGAGTTGTGGCGAACGTGAGTAAGTTCTTCATCACGATGGTTGCAGCTTCACTTAACGTAACAGCAAAACCAGACAGCACTTGTGTTCTCACAAGAGCGACGTTCGTTCTGCACATGTTTTGGACAGCCAGCCTAGTGCCAAGGTCATACATATCTATTGAGCAATTTCATTTTCACTCTGCGTAGGAAATTGTGTATTTTTTTTATTACGGCGGCAGAACTAGCAATAAAACGACAATCGAATTCCATTCGGTATTCAATTTATCTGAAATTAATTGAGCCATCCAGCATCTGTTCGGGCACATCAAAATGAGATGTCGTGTGTACACTGCTTAACAGCCAATTTGTTTGCGTTCGCCTTAAATTCAGCGCTCTGGTTGCGCAAAGTCATCAAAGTGGGTCAAATTAAGGGAAATGAAGCAACCCCACGGGGGGTTGTGGCAGAACAGTTCTGACGATGAAAGGATGAAAGAAAACTGCTAACGGCTTACATGTTTGTGATTTGATGAAGGGTGTGCTCCCCCGCGAGTCATAAGCCGCGCAAGATTTTCATAGTGGAAACAAAAAGAAGTAGTCAACGATGAATGTGTTACCGCTGGGCTTTGGCTCTAACTGACCTTGTAGTGATGCGTATCTTTTTCATCTAGAACGAGTGGTGGAGCAAAAATGGGTGGATGTCCGCGAAGGACAAGCTTGGCCAGCGAAACACAAGCTGTATGACATTCAAACTCACATTTAAGGATTTGCAGTGACAGTTAGTCAGGGAGATGGTGCACTGTTACTGACTGTTTTGTTTTAAACACTCGGAAAATGTAGTCGAGGGGGCAAACCGCCCGAGAAGCTCTGTTCCATATTCGTGAAGTTCTTCTAATGACAGCACACAGTTCAATGGTTGAGCGAATCAGCATTAGTGGGAGCGCATTGCAGTTGAGGTGTTGGATGCAGCTGGACATTTAAATCCAACTTTTTTTTTATTGATACATCATTTGACAGGCGGGGAACATTGTGAACATCGTCTTTCGACGATGTTTCATCCTCACGCCTATTAGTTTTAATCAGAAATAAAAGAGCAAAGAGATATCCATCTTTTGCCTCTCTTGCCCCTTGATTCCATCTGACAGCGTTTTTTTTATAAGCTTTCCCCGCCGTCTATGTGAATACGTGTGAGCTCTTTAGAACAGCTGATCCTCTTCCCCAACCATAGTATTGGGGTGGATTGAAGATCTTATTTGAAAACTCGCTCGTTTAGCCGTCATTTTTCAAATTTTCTGTGTTAAGTATTCAACACAGTGATGAGGGCAACAAACAAAGCGTATGCTCACGCTGTAAATTAATTAAACTCTGCATCTCTCTGCAGCATTAGGGTGATATTAATGAAGAAACAGATATATGTATGTTGTTTTGCTCAAATATGAGTTATATATCATCCACTCCACGCAATGGACGACGATAGAAGAGAATTCCGTCCCCCCGATCTAGACGAAGTCAAGGTAGCGATATCGAGACTGAAGTCGAACCAAGCTGCTGGAGCGGACGGATTGTCCGCGGAACTGTTCAAAGCAGCTGAAGTTGATCTGCTTGGGCGCATGCACCAGCTCATCTATAGGATATGGTTGGAGGAAAGCATGCCCGACGAGTGGAACATTAGTATCGTTTGCCAGATCCACAAGAAAGGAGACCCCTTTGACTGCGCCAACTATCGGGGGATAAGTCTCTTTAACATCGCCTACAAAATTTTCTCTGCCGTTCTGTGTGAGCGCCTGAAACCATTCGTCAACAACCTGATAGGTCCATATCAGTGCGGTTTCAGGCCTGGGAAGTCCACTATCGATCAAATTTTCACATTACGGTAGATGCTCGACAAAACCCAAGAGATGCAGATCTACACCCACCACCTATTTGTCTGGCATATGCCAGTGTGCATAGAGACGAGCTATGCAACGCCATGTCTAGTTTTGACATCCCTGCCAAACTCGTCAGATTGTGCAGGATGACGATGGAGAACTCTTGCTGCTCCATCAAGGTCGGTAACGAACTCACCGAGACCTTCAATGTCAAAAAAGGATTTAGGCAAGGCGACGCGCTGTCATGTAATTTTTTCAACATTGTCCTAGATCATGCGAAACTCACACGTCAACACTAGAGGCACGATCTTCCAGAAGTCCGTTCAACTGCTAGCATACGCGGACGATATTGACGTGATTGGCCGAACTCAGCGAGCCGTCAATGAAGCGTTTGCTTGTATTGAGACGGAGGCGGCAAAAATGGGTTTAGCGGTGAATGAGAAAGGACACACAACATCGACTACTCGATCAGAACGTCACCATAGGCAGCTACAACTTCGAGGTAGTAAAGGACTTCATCTACCTTGGCTCCCAAGTAAATAGTGCAAACAACATCAGTACCGAGATTAAACGCAGAATAACTCTTGCCAACCGCTGTTTCTTTGGGCTCAAGAGGCAATTGAGTGGTAGAGCCCTCTCTCGAAAGACCAAGCTCACCTTATATAAGACCTTGATCATCCCTGTCCTGCTGTATGGCGCGGAAGCTTGGACTATCTCAAGAGCGGATGAAGACGCACTTGGTCTCTTCGAGAGAAAAGTTCTGCGTTCTTCTTCCACGAAGAAGAAGATGAGTTATGTATGTAAAATGCATTGCCCGAGACTTGTGTACGGGTATATATATATATTTGAAAGATTGGCATTAATCATGGCTTTATATTACATTAATGTACTAAATTCGTGCTAAATATATCTGAAAATAATACGTGGCAATACACTTTTATTCATGTATACATGAAGCAACTGAAAACTCTTCGAGCAATAGTACATGGTTGTTCACATGATTTTTTCCCACAAAATCTCCCATGAATCTCTTTCTCTTATCCCACAAAATCCACGAATCGGCCGTCATATTGTGGTCGATCCATAGTTTTTGTGAAAGTATTTGTGATTTGTAAGGGATTTCCACTACTCTCACATTCCTCTCTTTTGTGGACTAGGGGAAAAATGGCCGAAGATGGATATCTCCCTGCTCTCTTATTTCTGGTTTTAATGCTCATTTATGGGTCCTTGCGATTAAGTGTAATCTTTGGTGCATCTTGTCTGATATCCACCTAGGACGGGCAGCTCACCATGTAATAGAATAAGTGTTTGATATAGCTTAATAATGGAACAGCAACAACACGTCGTAGTTCCGATCGGTTCGAAAGTTTTCACGGCCCCACCTAATTCGAGTCACTGACAATGCTCAAAGAGTATTCCCTGTCTAGAAAAAGCTTCTCAAACTGGGCCGTTCGGAGGCGGCATAAAACTGTAGGTCCCTCCCACTCCTGAGAGAACAATAGCACGCATACTACGAATGATTGCTGAGAAGCGATTCCCTGGCCCTCTACGAGCAGTAGCGCCAACAATATTGTTATTATTATTGTATTGCTCCTAAAGAAGACAGTAAACAACAATTTGCAGCATGCTCCCGTGTTGTTGCAAGTCTTCCACTCTAATAGACATATGTAGCTTCTCAAGTCAAAATCTAACAAACATTTTTGAGAAGCATCGTCAGATTTCAAAGAGACCACAATTATTCTTGAGAACTTAAGACGGACTGCACACTAAGAACATTATCGGATAATTGTAATGACACCCATATAGTCAGTCTATTACCACTGATCGACAACAGCAGTCATAGTGCCCGACGAAAGGTTGAAAAAGATTAAAAAAACGAGTTTACTTTGCTTTTTCACTGGGATTCAAACGCCATCTAACCGCAGGTACTGAGCCAACTGCTCCATTTGCAGAATGAGCGTAACCGACACTCCAGAAATTAGTCAAGGAGCTCGGCATGATGACTAAGACAGAGCTTAGCCCTTAGTTCGTAGGCACCGAATCCGCAGATGATTTGGCAAGGGCTGGCACGGAATTTGCGTTCTTAACCGTAAAGCTATGTTCATTGGACAGCAGTTACAAACGAATGGGACGATAAACTTCGTCTAAGCCAGCCATGTAGTGGCCCGTGGCGTTGTGGGTATGTGCGTCGACCCCAACCTCGACGTCGTAGGTTCGATTCCAGCTCTGTGCGATGAAAACAATTTTCACGACCCCACCTCTTTCGAGTCACTGACAATGCTCAAAGAGTATTTCCTGTCTAGAAAAAGCTTCTCAAACTTGACCGTTCGGAGTCGGCATAAGACGGTAGGTCCCTTCCACTCGTGAGAGAACAATAAAACGCACAATGCGAGTGGTTGCTGAGAAGCTAGGCTCTGGCCCCCTACGGGCTGTAGCGCCACCGATATTATTATTATTATATATGCCAGTCAGGCAAGTCTTGATCAAGGCAATCCAAACGTTTAATCGGGCATGATTCATATACGGAATTATTCCTTCTCAATAAGGATAGTATAAGAACGGTTGCGAGCTTTCTTACTGGCCACGGCGTTCGGAAATGTCACCTTAACAAATTAAACCTGTGCCAAGACAAGGTTTATCGGCTATGCCTCGAAGAGGATGTAACTTCTGAGTACATACTGTGTGAATGCCCGGCACTAATCCGGTTAAGGAAACGCGCCTTTCATAGGGAAATATTCTCTTCAGTGCAACATAAAATCTCCACTACAAAGGACTCACTAGCTTTCATAAGGGAAGCTGCAAGTCTACTGATTTAACTCCAACTCTTCGACACAATCGATTCATCCTGGTCGTGGTGTCGTTACCTTGACGGCATGGATTACACAAAAGAGAAATATGGTTGAAGTGGTCCCTTTACACTACTTCTTGTCAAGACGCAAGCGGTCTTCTATCGAACTATCGTTTCAGGAAAGCGCGTTCAACTGCCGACGCCATTGAAAGGGTGCTAAAGAAGCCGTTCGAGGAAATAGATGGACATGAGGGTTTAGAAAAGACTGTGCGCTAGTTACGCCGGACGTTAAAAAAGTTTTAACTCCATGGTTACGCCATTCTACTTATTGAAGATAATTATCGACTTTTTTATTTAACAACAGGAGGCTCATGTACAACACTGACGATAGCATCAAATACCACGCACTCACAGCTGCAGTTCCACAATGATCCGCCCTCGTTGTCGTTAATATTATGTTTATGTTTAATGACGGCGTTCTACGCCTGACGCTACCAGAATGTGTGCATCACACGAGGCGGTCTCAAAAATATAAAATGGTAGAAGCAGTCCCCATAAGCAGTCGCAAAAACGTCGAGTATGCAAACTTGTAGATTGGAAACCAGACAATAGTATCCAAGGAGTCGCTCTTCGTAGTGACGCTAGAAAACCGGCTATCCTTTAAAACACATATAAGGTATGCCAGTGGGAAGGCATCATGTGCGCAAGGGGTACTCTTGCCATTGCCGAGGCCTCTTGTCGGAGGGAAGGCCAGAATCCTACTCTTCGTTCGGTACTGCTGCTATTCGGCCAGGAGCAATAGTTAAATGAGTTTGATGCTGACATCGATCTTCAGACTGCGCAAACAGAGTAATCGTAGGTTTTGGAACAATATTGGACAAAGCAGAGTTAGTCTTGGCAGCAATGTTGCCCATCAACACTGGATAGGCACAAATAAGACGAGCAGACAGCATCACTCATGCAGTGGCAACCTGTGACACCACCGCAAAAGGCAGACGAACGCACAAACTTATACCCGTCATTTAAAAGTGGATAGCTAGAACAATAGGCAACTGTAACTACCAACTCACACAATCCTTATCCGGACGCGGTGGCTACCTAACATATCGCCGCAAGTTTAAGACTCCATAGTTCACTTATGTGCCCTGAAAGTACAAGATAGTAACGAGAACGTGAAGCATGTGGTTTTCTATTGCACACGCTTCGCTAAAGGCAGGGCGAACCTCTTCACCAAATTAATATCGTAAAAAAAGTTTTCAGTTTTTTCTACACACGTCATCGATAAAGATTCGGCTACTTTCTGGGACAAACAAAGCGAGATCTCTAACCAACTAGCAATTTCAGTGCCAATGTGCCATTTAGTAGGAAAATCTCCATAGCCAACGAAAAGGAAAGAACTATCAAATTAATTCCGTCCCTAACAGCCATTTCATCCCCTAAACACATAACAGATCGCCACACTCTGAGTATGAGCACAGATTACATCTGGTATTGATTGAGTATTCGATCTACGTATACACGCATGAACTGAAGTTCGCAGTAATCAAGTAGTCGTTGCTCACATTCAGAATTGGTTCTCAAGAAATATTTGTACAGTGCACCTGCAACTCGCATTTGACCAACTTTACCAAACAACCGTTGGTTGTCATAACAATTTGCATACACTTCAGTAACCCCATCTGAACTTCGTCTGGCAATCACAACAGTTGTCACTTTCACTTTAAATCACTTTTATTCTCAGCTTTATAGTGATGACCGATTTTGAGACTTTGATGGCGGTCCGGTTTAATTGCTTTCAGAACCTGTCAGCAAGTGACTTTCGAGAGCTATAAATGAAGAAACAAATAGAACTGATTCACCACACCGTCGAAATAATTAATTCAACATCTAGTGCATATGATATCCACCACAGCCAACCAGTGCAAGGTTACGAAGGTGAGCAACTTTCAAAGTATTTCAACTCCAAAGGCAATAAAGCATGTACTCTGACACGTTCGGCTCATACTTGAAAAGTTTTCGCAATTTGCAACCCCATACAGTAAAATCCTTTCGCTGGCATGTGCCCTACAACACATTCATCAGAGAGCGGAAATACCTGTCGGAAGTTACAGTATGCACGCAAGAATCACAAAATCCTTGCGTTTCTTACGTGACAGCCTTACACAAACTTATTCAATTTAGCTGAACGCGAAATTACACAAAATTGTGTGCGGGTCTAGGGGGTGGCGTTGCTAAGGATACGTCTCGGCAAATATTAATCTCAAAATTTAATAGACGATGGTGGCTCCAAACGAGGTTGGAGAACTCAAAGAGAAAGCAGAAATAAACATTCTCTCCCGCCTTAATGTGTGGATTAGAGGTCCCTGCCCGATTTCCGCACAATCCGCGGCTTTCTTCACAAACGAACTCTAATTAAGTTTATTTTTTGTTTTCCTCTCTTCACACCCAACGATGAACGACAACCGTCCACGCAAATCGGACATCGAAGAGGAAATAGAGAGAAAAGAAAAGAAAAGAAATTCCCCGTGACTTCCTACATTTCCCCCGAATTTAATTCATTTCCACCGTCCACCGGGGAGGGAAGTGTATAAGTTAATTATTTACCTGCCGTTGCTGGTGGGGCCGTTGTTGGACTGCCAATGTTTAAGAATTTCTTGTAATTTTCGCTGCTCGATATCTTCGCCAGATACGGCTTGGAAAAATCTATAAAAGTCACTTTAACATCGCGCATTGTGCGTCTTGTGAAGAATTTCAAGCGAAAACGCTTCGCAATTGACATCTGCGGTTGACCGCCGCTGCACGGTTTCGTCGTACCGAACTCCGCCTCAGCCGTTTGATATTCCAGACCGTCAAACTCACTGTGTGCATCGTAGAAAATCTGGTCCAATGTGAGATTTCTCAAGTACAACTCAGTCTCATCGGACCAATCACAGATGTTGTTCGCATTGCCATTGCTATCGATGTATCTCTGATCGAACTCAGTGATTTCGTCTAGCGATGGCGTTAGGCAATTGTCTAACTTTGGTATGTATGGATCTTCGATGAATTCCAGGCTCACAGGCTCGTTGTCGTTCAGTTTCTCTCCGTCGAAGACGGCCTCACCGATATTTGGGTGTATCACAGACATTGTTATTCGTTATTAGAGGTTATATTCTTTGTTGATCGCTATGTGTGCACACACAGGATATATCACATTTTAGTTGGATCCAATTAGGAATGAACACAGACACACAGACACTCAGCTCATCACTGAACGCACATACAAGTTTCGAAACGCACCACCCGCCACGACACTGAATGTGAATATTGTAGCTATTTTACACTTGACTAAGTGAGTAAGTGAGTGAGTTTAGTTAGTTTAATGTTACACCACCGCGCCGCGAAACCGAACTAAACCAACGAAAGTTCGTAAGTCGTGTCAGTCAGTCGGCCAAGCAGACAACCAGTCAACTTCAAACATTACACGTTGCTAGCGTAGCTAAGGTAACTCTCAACTCGACTCTCATTCTGTTTGCTTTTTTTTCTTCCATTCTGTTTGCCTGCTCATTTTCGTGGTCTTTGTCGTTGCTTTTGTTATTTACTTCTGCTTCATGCTGTATCGCTGGGGCTGGCTCTCTTTTCCAGTTTGCCTGGGAAGGTGGTTGCCGTGCTGGTCGCTGTGACTTACCAGAGCGCTATGGCTGTATAAGGGAAAGGAACATTTGCGTGTATATGGCGGAGTTGCCAAGGGTAATACCAAGCTACGGGCATCGGTGTAACCTGAGAGAGGCGAACAATTGTTGTGGCCAGCCGAAGAGTTCTTCTTTTCGAGGTCGTGAGTTGCTCTTAAAGAGAATCGCTGATGACGTTGAAGACATAAAAGATCACGAAATGAAACAATGACCTGATGATGATCTTCTGTCGATTTGCAAGTTAAATGAAGTCTCGCATAAATAGGATCAGTGAGTGGAGTGGAGGAGATCCAGTGTGACTACAGTGGACTTTCCATTAAACAAAGCCATCCTATAAGTCGAACTAATTCTAACACTTCGGAAGTTAGTCCGAAGTAGTTCACAAAAAGTCTGTTCACAAAGAACAACTGATTCAATCTTGACATCGAAACACTTGGGCAAACGTGCTGCAACAAAAATTGTAACGTAACACATCTGCTTTTCAGCACAGGCACATGTAAGCGGCGAACCTTAAAACGTGCCGCAGAGCTATGTGAGTGTCAGGTAACCTAACCATGAACATCTTATCGTGTGTACATCGTGTTCAGCAGTATTTGGTGCGTTCTTCGACAGTTGACTGTCTGCGGAACCAAACTAAGAATTTCATCAATTTTCGTTTCGATTTTGTGTTAAAACAAAGTTATTGCGATAAATAGCTGCGGGAATGAAGTGGAACTAGAGAAGGCTCCTCCTTACGAGAAGAGTGCTTCTTCAGTGATCTTCAAGACATACTCCTTTACATCGCTTTGATTAAGACATCGGACTGGTTAAGGACTGCTTGAGACAGCAATTCCTTCGTCCCCATTTTACCACAACGCTCATCAGGACCCATATGGAATGTGCACGTCTATCAACCTATCTTAGCACGATATCGCCTATCCCAAGTGTACCGATGTGCTAAAGAAGGTTCTGTTCTGAAGTGTGGCGGCACTGAGACAAGATGTATTGATGGAAACGATGCAAGTCGCTTTCAAGCCGTGACTCACTTCTTCTAAAGTTTCGTCATTAGTGGCCCACTTAGACCATCCAGTTGGATTCATTCTTCAAGAGAAGACATTCAACACCGTCATCCCAGACAAGGAATCCAAAATCTGCCTAAACACATTGATGCTCCGATCAACATCAGAACCGAGATCATGATTCGAACTTTCGCCGTCAACCGCTGGACTGAAGAGGGATTTGAATAAAAGAATCCTTCCTTGAAGGACCGAGTTGACTTTATACAAGATGATTTACACAGATCACAGATCATCCCAGTAATGCGGCGGAAGCCATTTGACAAGATCCACGGTACAAATCTATCCATACGATTGAGAAAATGATTCAAAATTAACGAGTTTCAAAATATCCGTTGTGCACTTTTGTTAACATTTTACAACAAAGTACGTTTGTAAAGTGTCCATTCTCACGCTAAATAAGTGTAAAGTGTCCATTTCTCACGCATTATCGTCATGCTGCATTTCAGCGCAATGCTAGAGCTTACTCACACGAGTTCAATAATACCAAACAAACACTAGTCGATACGAACCAAGTAAAATAAATCACTTATCACTTATTCGATGGCAAAACTTTAGCAGCATGCACACTTATCTGCCCAGATACATACGGAAAAACCTCATTGAGTCGCTGTATCCAATTAACTGCTCGTCCAGAGATAGAGAGAAACCACTAATGCAGCTGATGTCGTCCACTAGGCGTTAATTCAAACGTGAACACTGCCAAGCGAGCACAAATTTCACACGAAATTATTTCACCAAATGTGTCTCGTTATTTTCGGTTCACGTTGCAGATACCTTCGCCGCACATGATGAATCGGTGATGTATATGCATATTTTCGCGTCACATACTTAGCCCAGCTAATGGACAAATCGATAGAAAAATAATTTAATATTTTCTTATCTCTCATATTTTACTGCTCCGTTCCTGTTGCAATCGCAACTTTGCGTGAAATGAAGTGGAAGAAGAAGAACAACGTGCCAGTTAAGCGCTGCAGTAATTTGTGTGTCCACCTCCTTGTATTTTGGGAGCATTTTATGGCTGACAGACAGATCAGAAAAAAATAATAACCTCTGTCGTCTGCCTGGAATGGCAATAATCTCTGAGGTTTTGGCAGTGTCATCTGATAAAGTAGGGAACAAAATTGAGACTTTATCGCGTTCAGGTTGACTGCGTGGCAGACGCGTCTACCTATGTACTCATGACACATTACATACATCTGGGAATGGAGCAATTCATATTGGCCCCCAGATAGGAGAGGTTAGTTGTTGTACACTGGTTTATGGGTTCCATTCTATTAATTTTTTGTTCCCTTCTTCTGCTTAAGCGTGAGTCATGTAAAGTGTTTCCGAAGTGTGAATAATCTATAGCCGGACGGAGCTATGTGCTAGCGTGTGTAAATAATTACTCAGAATGTGTACAAAGATGAGAACATTTTAGGTTTAATCGCTTCAGAGTTCTTGGCAAAAGCGTAGCTACGCTTTAAGTTCCAAGCTTGTTCACTGAAGTTCACGTCTTTCCTTTGAACTGCATCGAAAGGTCAATAAATCCTACCACACGCAGTCTGGCGTGACTTGTATTTGTGTTTGTGTGGAAACTTATTTACCCGCTGATGTGATGATACTTGGACAAGTAATTAATTACATTGCATCGCAACAGTCGCATCAGTGCTTTCAGAGGGAACATCAACGCCTGATCTGTGCCAGCTCTCTTACAGTCAATGACGACATTGTTTGGCTGTGGCCAATCTGTCACGTTGTGTAATCTTGAAAAAAAAAATACAATTCCATGCCAACATTAAGTGGCATAGACACAAATTCATCTATAAGAGGGAGGTTGAAAGAAAATGTTTCTATCAGTTTGCAGACAAGTTCGTCCACGTAACCACAATGTCTTATCGTTGGATTCTGATAGATAATCGATGAGTTTATGGGCGACACACAGTGCACATCCAGCGACATTTTATTTCTGCTGTGGTTGGTGTCAATTAACAATAGATTGTCTTTTTCAGTAAAGTTTTTAAAACATACAAGCATATGTGGTCAGAAATGGGGACCAGATCGCCTGACTAAGGCAGCTGGACCGATTTTGATCTTCATCAATGCTTGCAGAAAAATTAGTAGGTAAATAAAATCGTAATACAATAGTGATTTCAAATAGCTTCAGTTATTTTATTTATTCGAAAAATTACAAAAAATGTTTGTTTTGAACTTAAAATTAGTTACTCTCAGCGTCGCGATCGTATTCATTTAAGGTACTAGAGGTGGACATTCTTCGGGAGCCTTAGCAATACTTTCTTGAGGTATTTCTATGAAGCGCGGTGCTACGATTCGAAAGATATGAATCTGACGATATTAAAGACCCGTTCAATACATCCTTGTTCGTATTTTTTCTGCTCAAGGTTTCCGGGTGAAATGCTCTTGACATCCTCTAGATTCCTTATTGCTCGCTTCTTGGGCGTCTTATGACAGTGGACCAGGAGGCAGTGTGTAGGCTTGAATGCTCGTATGGAACAATGCGTACTTGTCTGAAGCAATTTCAGATTCACTCGGCATTTTTTTCGGGTAAAATGGTGGAAATGGTGAATCAGATAAGCGTTTTGAAAGAAAATGTCGGGCAATGTTATTACCATTCGTATCGCCCTGCTTTTCATGTCTACTAGCAGTCCCATTTGGTCCCGAAAACGTTTTTGAACATGTCTCTTCTTGTTCGGAAATAAACGGTGGCAAGTGGCGTTGTGGGTATGTGCGTCGACCCCAACCTCGACGTCGTAGGTTCGATTCCAGCTCTGAGCGACACAAATAATTTTCACTACCCCACCTCTTTCGAGTCACTGACAATGCTCAAGAAGTATTTCCTGTCTAGAAAAAGCTTCTCAAACTTGGCCGTTCGGATTCGGCGTAAAACTGTAGGTCCCTTCCACTCGTGTGAGAACAATAGCACGCACAATACGAGTGGTTGCTGAGAAGCTAGGCCCTGACCCTCTATGGGCTGTAGTGCCACCCATATTATATTATTATATAGAAGCTTAAAAAGGAGTAATTTTGGAAATAAATGAGTCCCAACAAAGGTTTTTAATAACACAATGCCTCCTTCTGTGAACTAAAAAAAAAACAGAAGAAACCAGTATGAGGTTTTTTTTCTGACTCAATACTGGTCCATTGTACTTCCAGGTGAGATGAGCAGGCGCTTCTGTGGTGGAGGGCCTACAGAATCAGCTCTTACCACATTAGCGCCAATAAATGACCGAACAGTGACAGAGGAAATGCTCTGCCGTGTAGCCGTTCTCGGTGCCGTGAAATAACGCCGAATTCCAGAATTCGGCGCTATTTCACTTTCATAAAGTGAAATAATGCCGAATTTTAGAATTCGGCATAATTTCACATTGACAAAGTGAAATAACGCCGAACATTGCTTGTGAAATAAAGCCGAAGCAAATGTTTCCACAATGCCGAATTCAGAGAAAAGGCAAAAGAATCAGTAAATGCAAAGCAAAATAAGGCCGACTCGGCTTTATTTCACTCTAGCAAAGTGAAATAAGACCGAACATTAAAATTCGGTTTTATTTCGCTCGGCGTTATTTCACGGCACCGCCGTTCTCTCCATAGCCATCGCAGAGGTGTAGTGGCCCGTTATTACGCTGGTAAATCGTCTGCAGTCTTTTCTGTCAAGGGACATCAAGAATTGCGCGGAATTGGCAGCAAATGGCTCTATCTACATACTGGAGAGTCATGCTCTACGATAGTGCTCTCGATCACCCTTCCACATGTTTTTGAAATATAGCTGCGCATAGATTCCCGCTTTGAAAACTGATACTTAATGAGATGTTCAGTCTAATTTTGTCGTCTTCCACGAAAGCAGCGGTCCCTCATTGGTTCTGGAGCCATCCATGAGGATACCACTACATTCCTTTCCTGGCTCGAAGTCTGGCCAGAGCCATTCCTAGGTGCAGTACTAGTATGTGCTCAGGCATTTTAAATGAAAGCGTTCAGGAATATTAAAGCGTAGTTCACACATTTCAAATTTATGAAAATGGAAATGTGAAATAAAATTACGTAAGGTGTTTAGGTAATTTTGTTCTTAAAAAAATTAGTCAAATCAGAAAAATATGAGTCCCCGAGTCAGGCTAAAACAAATGAGTCTTTTTGACTCTATAGAGTCCCTGTGGTAACACTGGAGCCTGATAGCCATAGCAAAGCAAACATTCGACGCGGCAAGAGCAAGAGACTGGTCTCTAGAGGCAAAAACATCCACTGGATTCCAATAGTCTATTCCAAGACAACATTTTAGGCCACATTTCTTGATTGGAATATTTTAAATGCTTTCAAAAGTATTCATATAGTCATAATTCTGAAAAAATGAAAAGCCCAATAGCTTCAAGCAAAACAATAATTACTACCCCTTCAAACTTTGCCCAAAGAATCTGTAGATACCAGCAAAGAACGGAAAAAAACAAGAGGGTAGCTTTTTTTATTACGTCAGACGTATACAATGAATTTGACTCAAGTAATGCAAGTGACATTTTGTTTTTTTTTTTCTAGAAAAAGGATGGCTTTTTATGATGTCACTGAAGGGTACATACCGTTCCCAGGCTTTTCCTATTTGAGGCCTGTCGTTTGATACCAAATTTTTGTCATTCTAAAGACTGACTTTTTTTTTAATTAATTCCATTAGATGTGCGACGGGAAAACAGATGACATCTTACAACATTAAGAACTATTTGCACATGTTTACCTCGGAGCATGCTGTTGTTGCGTAATAAAAATGCGAATGGAAGGAACTGCAGTCCGAGGTGCAACTATTCATCAACACTACTCTTTTTCCACGACTGGAGGGAGGAAGAAGGAAAACTTAAAACTACCGTCACGAGTTGCTTCCGGAATATTAAAACAAAGTACATCTCAATCATCAGAGATCGCACCAAGAACACAGGGATTCTGTTGTCAGTGGCTTCACAATGAACAGAATGCTTGCTGAGATCAATTTCTCTACCTTTGAGCCTGTGCGAACTACCAGCAAGGGATTTATGTCTCGGCGGACCCCTCCCAACATACAACTATAGTGGAATGATAATAAAGACGTATTTTTAGGGCCGCCACGGACCACAGATTGAGAACGGTTGGCTTAGATAAGGGCAAACAAGACTTTGTGTGACAAAAACATTATCGCATGCCCGAATCAATTTTATCTTACATGAATTCCAGCACATTGCCTCAGTTCTTTAACAAGTCGCAGTACATTTTTGTTAAAAGAAAGCTAATTCACCTGCCTGCCAATGCACTTACTATGGCGACAAATATTCCTGCCGTAGCTACGCAATATTTGGAGCAGGCAAACGACATATTCACGGACAAAGGAAACTCAAAATCCTTAACATACGTGGGCGGTCATGTCCTGGGGTTCTTTCGTGACGTTATGCACGAATGAGAGCACACATGAAAAGCATTTCTTTTTGCCTCCAGGCACGCAAATGCAATTTCCATGAGTTGAAGTAGTTTGCGTTTGAAACTATTTGATGGCGCCTTGCTGGTTGATATGTATGCGTTACTAGGTTCTCGCTGTGGGTACTTGAAGTGTGATTAATGATTAATGTTGGTCGACTGGAGATGACTAACCCAAAGGAAGATCTTCCTGCAATTTCAATGACTACACGTCTTCGTCATCTTTCATACAGACCGCTGCTTCGACCCACAATGTGACAGGGGTATGATTACCAACCAAACGCAAGTTTATTTGCACAGACAAAAATCGTTTTTCTTCCCTACGATAAATTTTCTTGCCAACTGTACAAGTCCATATCATTGTCCAGACTGGAAGAAGTGCACGTAGAAAAACGATGACATGCCTGAAAACACAACCTCCGCGCACTCCAATTTACAGAATAAATGTGGTGATGATTAATTCCCAAGGCTTATCTGCCACGTAGGATTGACAGAACGTTCCAACGATTTAACTACCACGAATTACAAAATAACCCAACAATTTCACTCGACAAAGGCTCATATGTTTTCCCTCAGCGCATATCAATTCTCCATTTTCCAGAAAGAATTCCTCCGTCACACCAGCCATCCGAATCAAATTCACAGAATACCGAATACACACATCACATCGGGAATATTTATCAATTTAAACTATTTGCGACGAATCTGATACAATTGAGGCATGTTTTATAAATTAGCGGCTTTTATGGGGCGAATGAAAAACAATTGAGAAAATTATGTTGAAAAATAAATCTGATTGGGAAATCTCTCAACAAATGATGGAGCAGGAGTGGTGGGGAGGGTTGAAGAAGCACTCTGTGGTACATATGTGATTCGGATTCAATAAAACACTTGACTACTTACGATCATCCATGTTTGATTGATTGGTTTAACAAAATGCAATGCACCGCAATAGTAGGAAACTAGTATATTTTGTTGCAAAATATGATTAAAGTGAAAATTGTTCGAATTTGTTGCTTGCCGACTAAAAATCTGCCGCACTTCACAGAAACTGTTCAACGACAGAACGAACAGTACTCGTCAGTTTGGGATCTTTTTTCGATTTCATTCGATATGACGTTCTCGTGACGAGCAATGTAGCGAGTGACTGACGAGATGAAGGGAAAACGTCAAAATGTTCGGCACCAGGGATGTTTGCAATGTAAACAGTGAATGTTCGGCGATGGTATAACGTAACGTGAAGTAAAACAAGCTGTTGACTATGGGCAAATATTTTAAGAACAAATTCGAACTTTATTGAAAGTTGTTTTTAATTAATTAAACAATTCCTTGTTTGCTGATTGAAAGATGCAAAATGTGTGTCAATCTGCAAAATCAAAGAATTTTTAGTTGAGGAAAAAATAAAAGACTTCTCTAAAAAGCGGAATGCATTTGGAACGCCTAAAACGAAGAATTTGCACTTGGATGGGGCCTGTAACAACCTAACAATTGATGTGTTATGCCAAGGAGTTGGATACTAAGATCCTACACCTTTCATCTAGTGCAGGATGTGCAGGTTCTTAACCGTTGAAGTAAGTCAAAGTCAGGCGATGTTTTGTATCTGTGTCAATTGTGAAGATCTAACACACATTTAGTATTATTTTAAAAAGGAGCTCTTGATTGTAGGTACGCAAATATTAAAAAAGATTGTCACTCCGTTTTCTCTTAAAATAGATGAAACGATTGTGTAACATTTTCTTAGACCGAACAGATCATACAGACTCCCCTATTTACATAGCTCTGCCTTTCGATGTCTGCCGGTTAGACCAAACGTTGTCGCATTAGGATACATGCCTTCATCATGGTTACTTATTAGGATAGGCGTTGTGTAGACATTGCAGACGATGCAACCATTGCATCATTTCAAATCTGAGGTAGAAAAACGAGTCCTTCAATGGCACTTCCTATCTCTCTCATTGCACCAGCTTCGGGCAGTTGAGACATAGAACTTCTTCTTCTTCTTCTTCTTTGATTGGCGCTACAGTCCGTGGTGGACCTGGGCCTCAACCAACATGCCTCCAAGTTGGTTGAGGTCCTTTTCCACTTGTGTGCGCCATCTAGTGCGAGGACGTCCTCTGTTGCGCTGTCCCAATGGCTCGGTGTCGAAGACTCTTCGGGCCGTAGCTATGTTGTCCATTCGCTCTACATGACCTAGCCATCTTAAGCGTTGGATCCGAAGACGCTTAACTAGGTGCATGCCGCTGTACAACCCGTATAGTTCGTGGTTGAACCTTCTCCTCCAAAGATCTTACGCAGAACTTTTCTCTCGAAACAACCAAGAGCTTCTTCGTCCGCTTTTAATAGCGTCCATGTCTTTGCGCCGTAAAGCAGGACTGGGATGATCAGGGCTTTATACAAGGTCAATTTGGTGCTTCGAGAGATGGCTCTGTTACTCAATTGCCTCTTGAGCCCAAAGAAACAGCGATTGGCAAGAGTAATTCTGCGCTTGATCTCGGTACTGATATTGTTGTCCCTATTTACTCCGGAGCCTAGGTAGACGAGTCGAGTTCTTGAGTCTTGACTACCTCAAAGTTTCTGCTGCCCAATATGACGCTCTGTCCGAGACATCGATGTTGTGCGTTCTTCCGTGATGACAGCATGTACTTTGTTTTGCCCTGGTTTATCGCTAGACCCATTCTAGCCGCTTCCGCTTCAATGCCAGCAAACGCCTCATTGACAGCTCGCTGTGTTCGTCCAATCACGTCAATGTCGTCCGTGTAAGCAAGCAGTTGAACGAACTTTTGGAAGATCGTGCCTCGGGTGTTTACGTTTGAGTTTCGCACGATCTTCTTAAGTATGACGGTGAGTTCGTTACCGACCTTGATGGAGCAGCGAGAGTTCTCCATCGTCATCCTGCACAGCCTGACGAGTTTGGCAGGAATGTCAAAACTAGACATGGCGCTGTATAGCTCGTCTCTATGCACGCTGTCGTATGCCTTGGTAAATAGGTGTGCATCTCTAAAGTCTTTTCCAGGATCTGCCGAAGTGTAAATATTTGGGCTATTGTGGACTATCCTGGCCTGACTGGCCGCACTGTTAAGGACCTATTAGGTTGTTGACAAAGGGTTTCAGGCGTTCACACAGAACGGCAGAGAGAATCTTGTACGCGATGTCAAGGAGGCTGATCCCTCGATAGTTGGCACAGTCAACCCCTTCTTGTGAACCGGACGAACGACGCTGAGATTCCATTCATCGGACATGCTTCCCTCCGACCATATATTGCAGATGAGCTGGTGCATGCGCCCAACCAGGTCATCTCCAACTGCCTTAAACAGTTCCGCGGACAATCCGTCCGCTCCAGCAGCTATGTTCGACTTCAGTCTAGATATCGCTATCTTGACTTCGTCTAAGTCGGGGTGCCGGAATTCGTGTTCATCATCGTCCAAATTGAGTGAAACATTCTGCCTGACAGCAGAATTTGTCTCGTCATCGCCGTTTAACAGTCTACAGAAATGATTTTTCCAAATTCTCAGCATCGACTGCGATTCTACTACTAGTTGTCCATTCTTTGTATGGCGCTAGATGTACAAAAATTATTCCACTCTGGATGGTATTCCAAAAGATCTCAACTGATGTAGAACTTGATGTATGCAGCAAAATCGGGAAGGCTAAAGTTGCATTTGGCATGCTATCCATGATTTGGAAAAATAATGTAATCAGCTTGGGGAACCAACTGGTTTACCAAGAACTGCACAAGAAAGCTGTCCATCGTAAACAGATATTTAAGAATCGTCTGTGGGATATCCGGGTCATCTGTATCTTCAACGAGCAAGTATACCCGAGAACGAACCATGAACCTATAATCTATAAATATCAAAACACGAAGGAGAAGTGCATTAAACACATCCTACGGAATGAACTACGGTTACACAGGCAGACAGAAAAGCGGCACGCTCCAGGCAAAAGTGGAGCACAACAGTTGCAGAGGAATCAAGTCCTTTAGTAAGTTCAAACTCGTTGAAGAACTTCGTATCAGATGCAGCGCAGGCTTGATTGATGTCTTATGTCCCTGACAGGTTAAAGGGTATAAGTAAAAAAATGAAAGTATGAGGTGTCCATGTTGATGTCCCGTCGAACATAATTTGCCTTAAATATGTTGGCTTAAGTTAAGGTAGAGACACAGGTTCAAGCCACGTTTTGCTTAGGTCCTGCCGTGCTCATTTCAATGCCCTTTTGGGGGAATAATCCTCTCTACCCTTTCCTTTAAATAAAACACTTTCAAATTTTCGAAACATCATCTTTGTTCTTTTTTTCTCACGGGGGTATCCATCATAAGCACGTGTATTCCTTAAGAGAACACTTGTGGTTGGACCCTTAGTTCTTAAGATACATTTTACACTTAAATAACTTACTCGAAAACAGAAAATTAATTTGTACCATTGCATAACGTTCTATGAACTAAATAATTCAATGTAACTCTTTGGACGGTGGAAGATAATAGATCTATAATTGCTATCTATGTACATCTAGGTATACGTCTATTTAGGAATCGTTTCTGAGGGTCTTTTGTGTTGGCTTCCTATCCGTTCATCGATCCGCTTCGTCTCGACCTGGGGATCAGCCCTTATGTCGGTGTGTTGATGGTCCTTCGCTCTTGTCCCGGGTTTCTTCATCACCTCTTGCAGCGGAAGCAGAGCTTGATTACGCGTTTAAAGGCCCTCATTTGGTGAATCACTTGTTCCTGAAAATGCATTTTCAAGCGGTTACAGGGGATCGAGAGAGATTTGTGAGAAATGTGCATCCTTACCTGCATTAAATTAAAGCACATTGCAATCAGTGCCATCCCTAACAACAAATACACAGCGCATAGTATAAAACTTAATTCTACCTTATCTTTATCGGCAGTTATCTGCAAGAAATGTAGGGCGTGTGAGTGAGTCTGGTTAAACAGACATTGAGTGGTATAAGGCTTACCACTTGTTCCCCCGGAACAATGTCCCCGAATCCAATACTGCTCAACGATATGAAACAAAAATAGCTTCCATCTAGTAAATTCCAGTTCTCCCATTTCCCAAAGAGGAACGCCCCGAACAGAATGTACCTGAAACCCACGATATTAGCACATGACATTTGCCGCGCACACGCCCTGTCGAGTCCTCACCCAATCATAATGAATATACACACTGTGACCGGTACTGTGACAGTCGAGGTGTTCGTTTGAATCTCAGCTTCGATCTCGGATTCATTGTCATCGTAGAACTCATTCGTTTCAGTCGATGTCTGTTCGGAACTCTTGCTTGATCTAGACTCACTTTGACCTTCTTCCATGCTGTCAAACTGTAAAGAGGGCATTTGTCAATTTGATGTGTCGAATTGTTGACAGTTCACTTACGTCACTATCTATTGTCATGCGACGCATCTTTCGACGTTCTCGTATTATTCGTCGTCGCGCCACTCCTGGACATATTCGACAGAGGCACACCTTCGCGTAGATCCACTTGAATGACTTGGCGAGAATGTCACCGATATTTGACAGGTAAAGGAGAAACAGTGGCATACCTATTATCGCATAGAGGATGGTGATTAGTTTTCCCCAATTCGATTTTGGAAATATGTTGCCATATCCTGTAAGTGAGAGAGAGAGAGAGTATTATGTTTATTATTTTTTGAGCATTGAATTGGTTTTGAAAACTAATCCCTCAGATAACTTCAATCTTCGTAAGTGTCAATGTCTAGAAGGCATAAAATTGTAGGTCCCTTCCCCTTGTGGCAGAACAATAGCACGGACAACACAAGTGGTTGCTGATGAGATAGGCCCTGGCCGGAAAACAATTTCAGGTTCTACACGTGTACATAAAGTGAGGGTCTCTAGCAGACCAAAGAATTCACGAAGATCGTGGATGGCTAAAGAGCAGACACCATTGTAATACTGACATTGAGGCGGGCACAAAGATCACGAAAATCTGTTACATTTAATAGGTTTATTGTTGAGCTATAGACCGACTTGCTTATGTGGATGGAATTGGGTCCTACACCTTAATTTTACAACTGGTACCTTACGACAAATGCTGATAAGATACCGACTGTATATGACTGGTTCTCGAACCACGGGCTGTATACTGGCTGTGCACCATGGTTGTTAGACCAATCCTGACTACGGTTCTCTGGTTTAGCGGAAAGCTCTGCAGAAGAAAGAAGCTTCTAAAGATGCTTACAAAATTATGAAGATTGGCCTGCCACGGAATTACAGGGGATCTAAGAACAACTTCAACGGCAGCACTCGAAGCTTTCCTCTTGCATCAACCACTTGGCCTATTCTGTAGCAGCAGTGCAACTTCATGGGGTTTGAGGCTCAGAGAAACAGGATTCTGGAGAGAAAAACTATAGGATCTAGCTTCGTTACTCAAACACACGGACCAGGTGCCACTACCTAGAGAAATCTTTCCACATGCTTTTTCCAGATCGGCAACAATGCAGAAACAACTGGTAGCACAAGAGGGTGTATTTTCGATATTCACTGACGGCTGCAAAAAAGGCCACGTCTGTGACATATTCAAGAAATCCCAGGCATTAAGATATGCATTACAAGACGCAGCACTCGCACTGAAAGAACTCACATCGATTGCAATATTTTTAGGGTGCGTCTGACAGAGCAACAGTAAAAACATTGTGTCCCTATGCCAGGTACACTCGCATCCGAGGAAACGAAAAAGCGGACATCCGCTTAGCTGAATCTCCATTTATCCATTACGCACTGATACCGTTCAACTCCCTAAGAAGAAAACTGGCGGACGAAGAGCTGTATATAGCCAGAGCTCGTTGACTCAATTTGGACTCGCGATAAGCAAAAGGGATTGACATCACTAACCAGCTTTAGTCAGAAAGTGCTGCTTACCAGAGCTATCAACGGGCACTAGGAAACTGAACTCGCGACTCGCGACTAGACATCCCACACAATGGCTTCTGCAGGTGATAAGGTCTGGTTGTACAAACCTAAGCGCAGAGATTAGGTTAGGTAGGAGTGATAAGGTGGTTAGCTGCCTAGTGCTGACGCTATTTGGTTTACTGTGATTTCTGAAATAGTAGGCCCCAAAATGTGAGTATATACCTACTTGCCAGAATGGCTAAATGCGCAGAGTGAAATATTTGACCTCATTATCATCCAAACACCTTCGGCAAACATCATTGAAAGTGCCGTCCATACTGCGAACGCGTATGCCTATTACTCTGTTTCCGACGCCGATGAGCGTCTGCTAAGTAGTTAGTTTCCTGTGTTTCATGACAAGTGGAGTTTTCTAGCCACTAGCGGTTGGTTGTTCTAACTGTAGATGATAGGCGTCTGTAGCATTCGCAAAGAAGGTGAATCACTTTCTGGTGTACCACATCTTTCGAGCTTATCAGAAAGAAGTGGACGTTCTTAGTTGAACATGACAATTTCCAGGGACTTGGTTGCGGTTTCAGTGGTGGCCCGTGGCGTTGTGGGTAGGTGCGTCGACCCCAACCTCGACGTCGTAGGTTCGATTACAGCTCTGAGGGACAGAAACCATTTTCACGACCCCACCTCTTTCGAGTCACTGACAATGCTCAAGGAGTATTTCTTGTCTAGTAAAAGCTTCTCATACTTGGCCGTTCGGAGTCGGCATAAAATTGTAGGTCCCTTCCACTCGTGAGAGAACAATAGCACGCACAACACGAGTGGTTGCTGTGAAGCTAGGCCCTGGCCCTCTACGGGCTGTTGCGCCTCCCATATTAATATTATATTATGTCTGACATCTTGACAGAGCGTCAGTAAAATATTTATGCAAACATGGTGTCCCTATGCCAGGTACACTCGCATCCGAGGAAACGAAAAAGCGGACATCCGCTTAGCTGAATCTCGGGCAATCCATTACGCACTGATACCGTTCAACTCCCTAAGAAGAAAACTCGCGGACGAAGAGCTGTATATAGCCAGAGTTCGTTGACTCAATCTGGACTCGCGATAAGCAAAAGGGATTGACATCACTAATCAGCTTGAGTAAGAAAGTGCTGCTTACCAGAGCTCTCAACGGGCACTAGGAAACTGAACTCGCGACTCGCGACTGGACATCCCACACAATGACTTTTGCAGGTGATAAGGTCTTGTTGTACAAACCTAAGCGCAGAGGTTAGGTTAGGTAGGAGTGATAAGGTGGTTTAGCTGCCTAGTGCTGACGCTATTTGGTTCACTGTGATTTGTGAAATAGTAGGTCCCAACATGTGAGTATATACCTACTTGCCAGAATGGCTAAACGCGCAGAGTGAAATATTTGACCTCATTGTCATCCAAACACCTTCGGCAAACATCACCGTCCATACTGCGAATGTGTATGCCAATTGCGCTGTTTCCGTCGTTTTCTGACGCCGATGAGCGTGTGCTTAGTCTCAGTAGTTAGTTTCCTGTGTTTCATGACAAGCGGTTGGTTGTTCTAACTGTAGATGATAGGCGTCTGTAGCACTCGCAAAGAAGGTTGATCTCTTTCTGGTGTACCACACCTTTCGAGCTCATCAGAAAGTAGTCGATGTTTTTAGTTGAACATGACAATTTTCAGGGACTTGGTTGCAGTTTCAGTGCTGGCCCGTGGCGTTGTGGGTATGTGCGTCGACCCCAACCTCGACGTCGTACGTTCTATTCCAGCTCTGAGCGACAAAAATAGTTTTCACGACCCCACCTCTTTCGAGTCACTGACAATGCTCAAGGAGTATTTCCTGTCTAGAAAAAGCTTCTCAAACTTGGCCGTTCGGATTCGGCATTAAACTGTAGGTCCCTACCACTCGTGCTGAGAAGCTAGGCCCTGGCCCTCTATGGGCTGTAGTGCCACCCATTATTATTATATTATGGTTGCGGTTTCACTCTTTGAACAATAGTTAGCTTAAGGTAGCTTCAACAAGGTGAGAATTTTTCAATCCGAACCTGTGGGGCAACGCAACAGAGGACACCCGCGCTTAAGGTTGCCCACCCAAGTCTAGAGGGACCTTATACACTTTGACCAACGCCCGGATCTGTCTTCAATCTGTTTCATCTGTTTATAGGGTTGTTCCCTGACTTTTCGTTTTTCATTGACGACATTTTAAATTCTGAACCGGAAAACAGTTGTTTTTAAATTGAAAACAACACGTTGTGAAACATGGAACTAAAATTAAATTTGTTCAAAATTTAATTTATCACTAATTTGGGTATACACTCATAATTCGACTCTGTAGTCTACGCCACACAATGCTGGTTCCAGCCACACTGTGGGATTGTTTTGTGTCTAAGAGGTGTGCTGGCTCCTAATAGTTTCAGTGGAGGATGGTGGAGGAGTGTGACATGCATCTCAGCCATTGTAACCAGTTGCGTGCCTTGCAGGAATTGAGCAACCCAACAACAGATGAGTAAAATTAATTGAAACCACGTATTGGATGATAATTACTGAATTTTCTTTGGCTGAATACTCATAACTTAAGACTGCCAATCCATCAGCCTTCTGCGTAGAGCTTGCCACTCTCCTAAAAATCGATAAGGACTGTCCATTGTGGTGGCTGCAATCTCATTATCGATGTATTCGAAAACAGAAACCGAACTTCCCTGCTCCTAACAAACAGTTGGCTGTAGCCAACTTTAAGCACTAAGAATTGACGGATTCCAAGAATTGACATACCTATTGTTGTTATGACAGTTAGTGAATAAAGGAATGCTCCAGAGAAGCTCCACTGCTTCTCGATCTCCATGCCGGACAGTTCAGACCTTATAACCGCTCGTTGATAGTTGAAAATTGTTTCATTCACCCTGCACGAAGAAACACAAACATAAACATTAAATGTTACACATCTCAGTCAGGACTATGTTAACAATTACCTCTTTTTGAAGTCAGTCTCATTAAAAACATTCGCCTCGCAGCACGTTATGCTCCACAGGAGTTCTGCTATCGCCGTTTTATTTCGTTCGCCAAATTGCATCTTGCGTCCCAGCTTCTTCGCCTCGGTGATCTCGATCGCCTGAAACATGAATGCGCCCCCAATTGTGTAGATGATCACCAAGAGGATAATGCCGACATTGCTGAACATGAACGCCGTGAATTTCCGAAAGTGATCCTTGAACCGTTCGAAGGGTGGCTTTTCTCGTCGCTTAAACGAACGTTTGCGACTCATTGTCGTCGGTCACCAGTGCTGCCGCTGCTGCTTCTTCGCTTCTCTGGTTGCTTGATGGGTGGACGATCAGTCTTACGGGAAATTCCCGGAAAGAGTGCTGCTATCTCGTGGCAAGTTTAAGACTTTCTCCTAGTCGGCCGTAGAAAGTCTCTCTGCAGCCGTGTTTCAGTCGTGAAGTGTTGCCTTACGTGCATGCTTTTGTGAGTTATTTTTACGCGTAACGATGAATCAGGTATCGATAAATTCTGTCCGTTTCTCGAGCGATTGCAGATTGCGTGTCTTCATCTGTGGGGAGGGACAAGAAAAAATCGCATTAATTCTCAGTGAAAATAAATAAATTGTCGACTCTTGTCGGCCATCCATCACTTAAATGAGTTCAGCTGGCTCTGAGATCGCTACGTGACACCGCAACCGCCACCGCCAGCACCATCGCTCCCGCGAACTTTCCTCGGGAGACGTGGCTGTTGTCGTCAACTCCCCGACACGCCGCCGGGGGGATGTAATGGTTTTTCATTTTTCAATTTGAGAAATTATCACTGTTTATTGTTTCTAGCAAAAATTGTAAACTTTCTCGGTTTATACAATCGAGCGCCAAGTAAACAAATACAACGGCAATCGGCACTCGGCAATCGGAGGAAAGTGCTTTCGAACGACCTCCGGCGAAGATACAGCGCCAGCCGCAGGTGGAGTGAGTTTTCGCCACGGCCCGGCTCGGTGGCGTATGTGGAACAAGAAGTTTTCCTTGCAATTTCATAATTTACGACCTTGGGTGGGTTTTTTTTTCGACTTTATTTGCAGAAGAGCACCCGAATTGATTGAGTTAATGAAGAACTCGATTAAATGTTGCGAGAGAGCCTGCACTTGGCGCGATCATTTATTTAACTTGAAATAAGATAGCGGATTAATTGTGGCGAGTTCTCTGCGGCCGGTGTTTATGTCTGTTTCGCGGCGCTGGTTGAGTGAGAGATGCAAAGCGGTTTTTTGTTGGTTTGCCGAGTGCTGGAAATTGTTTATAATTTGTTTTTTCTTTAATTTTTAATTCAATACAATTCTATGTGCGAACTCTGTGAGTTGTGAGGAATTCACTTTTGCGATTTTCTGATAGAGGTGAGTTCGCGGAATAGATCGTTATTTGTCTTCAAGGGGAATCTGTTTAGAATGAACATTGAACTTGGACCTTGTTGCTGTCTTATGCAATATCTCGGCTCGTGAGATTGTTTTCAGGAATAAACTTTTGGTTTTGCCGAAAGATCAGGTACATATCTTCTGTGAACGCACCATTTTAATCGGAATGTAGCAGTGCATTGAGTGCTTTGCTATTCTAAACGAATATATATCTCACAGAAAAGACGTCATTTCATAGACATTGATCTTGAAAAAAACATCACTAAAGTTGTACAGGGCTCATTGGTAGGCCTAAATAGGGCCTTTGTCACAGCTGCACTATGAACTGTGAAAAACATCAAAAATTTGGGTGAAAAATTCGGTGTCGGCAAGTCCATACCCGAGTTCTTCTGGCAACAAGCACAACTAAAGATTAGAGCACTCCGAAAATATGGAAACACAGCACCTCTAGCTGTGTATGTACACCCAATATGATGCACTCTTTGGTGCGGTGTTATGGCTCATATTTATGGTGTCCTGTAATGGGCTGGACACCATGTTGAAGATTTCTCTGATGTCATTTTTCGAACACAGCGTATAAAAATGTCCATAAAATGTACACGCTTTACCACTGGTAGTTATTTTTTGGCCCATGATTCGCATAGATACTATGTTTATTTATGGTCCGCAAAGGGCCAGGATCTAGCTTCTTAGCAACCACTTGTATTGTGCGTGCTAGTGTTCATTCACGAGTGGGAGGGAACCACAGGCTTATGCTGACTCCGAACGGCCAAATTTGAGAAGTTTTTTGTAGACAAAAACTTGTTGGGCATTGTCTGTGACTCAAAAGAGGTGGGGCGTTGGACATTATTTTTGTCGCACGGGGCAGGAATTGAACCTACGACGTCGAGGTTGGGGTTGACAAATATACCCACAACGCCACGTTGCTTTAGCTTAAACATGTTGAAGGAATATAAAGGATGATTTTTTAAAAGCTGTAGGAAAGTTTTTCATAAAAAAAAAACAAAAAATTCAGAAAAATGCATGACATCTTTATTTGAATCGACAGTACGTTCCATCGTTCTTGAAAGAATTGTTCAAAACTCGAACGCCAACACCAGACGAACAATCTTTCAAAAGTCCGTCCAACTACTCGCATATGCCGACATTATCGGAAGAACGCAGCGTGATGTCAATGGCGCTTTTGTGAGTATTGCAACGGAGGCCGCGAAGATGGGTTTAGCGGTAAACGAGGGTAAGACCAAGTATATGCTGTCAACAAGAAAGGACACCCAACACCGACATCTCGGTCAGAACGTCACGGCAGACTGATATAACTTTGAGGTAGTCAAGAGCTTTGTCTACCTAGAAACCGCTATCAACTCAGACAATGACACCAGCGCTGAAATCAAACAAAGAATATCTCTTGCCAATCGGTGCTTCTTTGGGCTAAGAAAGCAATTGGTAAACAAAGCCCCCTCTCGAACAACCAAGGAAACGCTTTACAAGACCTTAATCGTCCCAGTCCTGCTATATGGCGCGGAGGCATGGACTCTGTCAAAAGCGGATGAAGCAGCCCTTGGTTGCTTCGAGAGGAAAATTCTTCGGGTGATTTTCGGTCCCGTCAGCATAGATGGTGAGTGGAGGAGGAGATACAACGACGAACTATACGGGCTGTTCAGTGACATCTACTTAGCCAGAAGAGTGAAGATCCAACGACTGAGATGGCTAGGTCATGTAGAGCGGATGGAAACCAATGCTCCGGCCCGAAAAGTCTTCGAATCCACCCCCGAGGGACGGCGCAGTAGAGGAAGACCGCGACTCAGGTGGCGCACGCAAGTGGAAAGGGACCTCAACCAACTATGGGTGCGAAACTGGAGACAGCTAGCTAAAGATCGAGCTGGCTGGAGACGCTTGTTGGTTGAGGCCCAGGTCCACCCCGGACTGTAGCGCCACCTTAAGTAAGTAAGTAAGTACGGTCCAAATAATTTAATGCTTGAAGATTATTTCATGCAAATGTTGACCTTGACTGCCCCTCAAATGGTCCACCCGCTTAGTCCTATTTTGACATACTCTTTCCAACATTTCGGCCTGTATCTCACCAATAAATGCTTCAATGTTGCTTGTCTGTATAGACATGAGCTTTAACATAGCCCCACAAAAAATAGTCTAAAGGCGTTAAATCGCACGATCTAGGCGGCCGATTGACCGGTCCCGAACGTGAAATAAAATGTGCACCGAACTCGCCTCTTAATAAGTCCATTGTTGCGAGGGCTGTGTGGCATGTGGCACCGTCTTTTTGAAACCACATGTCATGCAAGTCAAGCTCTTGCATTTTGGACAAAAAAAAGTTGGATATCATCTCAGGGTAGCGCTCACTATTCACAGTTATCTATAAACCGCACCAAACTGTGACTTTTTCTGGATACATTGGTAGCTCTTGCAATGCTTCTGGCTGATATTCACTCCAAAATCGACAATTCTGCTTATTTACGTACCCATTGAGCCAAAGATGAGCTTCGTCGCTGAACACAATTTTTCGGAAGAAGCGCGCGATGAGCTTTCTTAACAGAGCACGCATTTTGATAATAAAATTCAATAATTTGCAAGCGTTGTTCGTTTGTAAGATGATTCATGGTTAAATTACAGACCGAACCAGAAATAAGAGAGCTCTCTTATTGCTCTTTTATTTCTGGACCGAACTGAAGATGTTTGACAGTGAAACAAAACACCAAACGTGAGTCAGCTGTTTAAACCAGTGTTGCCAAAAAGATAATAGATAAAAATATCACCCTTTACAATACGGTGTAACGTGCAGTATTCCGATGAGTCACGGCATTAAGTAAGGGCTGGGAATATGGGCCTAAGTGAAGGTTTATTAGAAATGTGACTAAAGTTAGCGGACTCGGGAACAAACTCCGGTGTGACTTACAGTAACATCTAATCTACTAGGATCTCAGGTGTCAATCAGCCTTCTACTACTTCTGGGTATACATATACATTATTTTAGCTCTCCACTCCCAATGGCGTCCCCGTGAACTTGCTTTCTTTGCTAAAATCAACTCCGAAACAGCATGCACATTTTTCGGAAGTGATTACCGAACCACTCGATTTTGAAATCGAAGAAAAGCAATCAATAACTATTAGCAAACAGGCCAGAGAAGCAACATAAATCTCCACTTGTTAGCACAATCAGCTCAAGATCAACTCATCGAGTGTCCAAACAAACAGAAGTCGGATCACTATCGCCTTGGAGCGTTAACAGCTCATTAATTCAAGAATAATTTTTCGGTGTTGCAAGCTTGTTAACATATTTTTGGCAATCCCACTCTTCAATTACGCCCCGTGTGTAAACACACATCTGCGACCGCGAGTCTGTGTGTGCGTCTTAAGTGGGTATCGTAATTATTATTACTTTTCCACAATTTGTTTTGGCACAATTTCATGAGTTCTCTTCAAAAATTCTGCGCTCAACAAAAGGCCGAACAAACGAACGACTCTGGTTAAAATCCGATAAACGTCGAAATCAATTATTTGAAGGATTTGTGGAGGTCGATGAGTATGCCATTCCGTGCTTTGGATGGGCTTCATAAATATGAATAAAATTCACAATAAATTTGAGCGTATATCGGACGGTCGGAACGGTCTAGACAGGTCGGACGGGTGGAACTGCCGCCGGATTGGACGCACTTACCGAAGCGGAACACCGTGTCGAGGTGATTTGTGTTCAGCTGTGCGACTTGCCTTGTCTTCGATTTACTATTTCATAATTTCTTGACACAACCACTTCGGATTATTTATCCTTAATAAAGTTTTATTCTCTTCGCCGTTGACCCCTGGTGTGGGATTCGCGTTGAAAACTCACTCACTCGCGGGTGGACGTATTGTTTTGTTTTCCCGTGAATATATGTACGCTCCGACGATCCACAGGCAAATGAACTTTCCACGAAAAGATTCCCACGCAGCGCGGTGCGCGCTTCCGCAAGGCAAAGGGGGGCTTGTGGTTTTCGAAAATTATTTCGTTTCTGTTTTTCAAAATCCGTTTGATTAATTGTAATTATTTACACGACGGGGAAGATGTAGAAACATTTGTAATGCCGAGGTTAAATTGTTGGAGCCGTGCAATCGCTTGAAACAATTATTGTTTGAACGTGTACCTAATTCGAAATTGAATAGAATGTTGCAGCTTATTTCAGCGTGCCAGGGAACACTGAACTCGTGCGAATTTAAAATAGAACGCGTATTTTGGAACAAAGCAAGACACATAATAAGCACGGCGACGTATTCATGCTCACGTCCTGCCTGCTGACAAGAAGACAATAATTTGTATAGATAGACGCACAGTGGTGTTGGAAAGAACATGTACACTTTATTTTACTATCGAATTTTGGTTCGAATTCTATTGGATGTCAGATTTATTTTATTAATGTACTTCTCAATGGATATAATAAGGTGAGGCCAATAATGTTAACATGCGAAGGGGAATGAAGGAAGACACGAAACTCAGTCAAGGGTAACGACAGTAAGTTTTAAAACCTCGTAGGGGCTGTGTGAAATACTCAGCAAATTGATAAAATCGGTGCAATAAACAGTCAGGTCCAAGAGTAGGTAAACAGTATGAAGCTGTGTGTGATCTAAGTCCATATAGGATTCCAAACAAAAAGCGTTGTAAAGAATGTCCTTAAATTCGTGCAAAAATTTGGCAATTTGACACCTGGCCTAGGATTAGTAAACATGGAGCATTACACGATATAAAAACGTGTTTTGAGAATTCAAAAATAAAATAAGCTTGTAAGACACAGTTTGAAAATGTCATATAAAATATGGTCAGAATAGTGTTTTAGCTCTGCCAACTGTGAAGAGATTATTAGAAGAATTCAGGCCGCAATTGCATACAGTGCGTGAGAGTGAAGGTAGAAATCCCGAAACATCAACTCGGAGTCATGGATGAGAACAGGAAATTTTAAGAAACTCCCTACAGCGCATGCTTACAGAATTCAATTAATACTACTAGAGCAGCGAAGGGAGCAGGAAGACATCATTCGCTGCTGGAACATTTATGTAGAATTGTCACGCAAAATTTCGATGAAATAGCACATAACTCACAGTACAAAAGTGTACAGAAAGTAGACAGAAGTGTATATTCTGCATGTAACACTCGTAAGCAAGTTGCCAAACATTGCATTTATTTCAGTGTCAGATGTCTACTCTAATTTGAAGGTACAATGAGAAACCTCTTTACGTAAAGCCCTCAATAAGGGACACCCATATTTACAGAGAATTCGTTATGGCCTCGACCGACCGCGATGAGATTACTGGTGTCCGCTGTAGAGAAGTTTCATTGTGCTCTGAACTACACCCACTTAGCTGTTCTCAACATCATCGATTTTTATACACCATTCACAGACAAACGACGTGGCACTTCAATATTTTTCGTGTGAATACTCGCGATGTGAAGAACTACATCTTGTCGAACATCTAGGAACTTGAAGTAAAAGGACGATAGGGACTTGACGACTTGACAACTTTGCATTCAATGTTAACGCACTCTTTCACTAATCATCAAAAATTCAGAGTCGGTGACCATAACTTTAAGAGCATTAGCTCCAATTTTTGATCGTGCTTCTCGCCAAAGTAGACAGGCAATAACAAGTTAAGTGCATAAATTTGAGTCTTCATACTCGCGTGACATCACCGAGTCAGTGAGACAATGTGTCCGTAGCAATCTATTCAAATGACGTATTTTGCGAAAGAATCTTGGTTCACGCCCATACCACATGAAACGACGGGATGGCGCAGTTGGTTGTCCGCCCTTGCTTATAGGGGCCCTGGGTTCAAATCCAAGTCAAGTCAGCTCTGCAGCCTTACTTAATGTCCAGCTATCGGCTCCATCAAGTAGGACTGGCAGGATAAGGGTTTTGTAGAGCATGACTTTGGTCCTTCGAGTCAGGAGTTTCGAGCCCAGTTGTTTTGACAGACCGAAGTAGCATCGGTCGGATCTCCACTACGGTGTCATTCGTGGAGTTTACATATACCCCGAGGTAGACGTCGATTGTGACGTTTTGGCCTAGGTGGTGTGCGGCGGATCGTTTTTTGCTCGACAGCATATACAAAATTATGTGATGTTCCTTATCGCAACACAGTTGCTTGGATGTGGTGCTAGGAGTGATGGTAATTGCGAATAAGTCATTCATTGGTAGCAAAAGTCATTCAAACGTCAATATATCTCGGTAGTAGGATGAACTGAAGCAGAAGATTAGGCAGTGATTCATCAAGTTATCCACGGTACACTAATGGACGAGAAATTCAAATGGACCACGGATATTAGAGAAGTATGCTTACGCCAACTTAACACTACTAATTGCTATTTATTGACGGATGTAAGGATGACAACTCAAACGCTATCGAGCAAAGTCCGCTCTGACTTGGGCCATGCTTAGAGACTTGACGGGGTGACGCATTCCAATCGACAGGTTGTTTGGACGTCTTAAGCGCTATCTGCCGTTTTAGGTTCAAGCTTGAAGAAGTGTTACGATGGTTTGATATCGATATCGTGTAGAGTTAATGAAACCTAGTATTTCGTCGACGGTTCTCCTTGAGATCATATAAACCGAATCAGGTCTTCTAACGCCAACAAATGCTGGGCTGTCAAACACAGTTGTTCTCCTTCTACAGATGATGCCCCCCGATAATCTCTCTGTTCTGCGAACGATGAAAGGATAAATACTGCGTTTTAAAAATCCATTAAGGCAGACAACGTCACTTGTTCATCAAGTGGTGTTTCATTTCTTGTCAGTTACATCGTTGTTGTCTTTCTGCATATTTTTTTTTTTCATTTTTCAGCCAGATCAGATCATTATTTTTAAATTTAATTGCATTCAAAACGAAAACGAAAATAAGAGCACACACGGTTGGTTATTTTAGAATTTACCTCTAGACTAGCGGCAGACATTTATCGCCTCAAGACTTGAGATGGATCTAGTGTTCCTAGGTGTGACTTAATTTTGAATTTAATTTCTTATTTATTCATTTATTTATTTATTTCCATTTTCATTCGTTACGAATAAATATTAAAGTTGACTTCAAGTGGCGCCATACCATACAACATGGATTTTTTTCCATTTCCTTTTATTCGTGCGTTTTCTCTTTCCGTTTGGCAGAGAGGCAAGTTTTTTTTTTGAAATTTAAAAATGACCGCAAGACACAAATGTATTTCAAACAAATGTACACGTAGTAGGTAGGGAGGTGATGTTTTTTTTTGATTTTCTTTGAAAACCGAGGCAAAGAAAAAAAACCATTGCAAACAGATGCTCGACGGCAAGTTAAGTGGTTTCGATTTAATGCGTCATCGTATGGATCAATTGAGAAATTACTCAGCAATCAATTCTTTCCAATTTGCTGCTTATTTTAGAACATGCTGATATGCTGAAGAAGAGCAAAGACTAACAAGAGCAGACATGTGCAAAGTATCGAGTGAACACTGTCATGTTGTTTGCTTGATTGAACTTGTGTTGTGTTAAACACGAAATTTATGCTTTATCCGCGGTAAGATAAATCACTTTGCTTAGCATTTAGTTTAGTCAGCTTAATAATAACTTTATCCTTAAGTCAGATAATGTATTAGTCATCGGTAGATGTTATTTGTGGCGTAGCGACATGTCCAGCTGTCAGCCCCGGTTAAGTGACAGATACAAAAGTGTCACAAATGTGTTGTGCAGTTGTGGCTATTCGTATTGTTTGCATAAATTATATTTGACACAGATAATTTGTTTCATTTCTTTTCCTTCTTTTTTCAAGTGAATCATTAATAGGCCTTATGTCATCGGACTGATGACAGTGGCATTTCTGTGGAAAGGAGTCTAAGAATGATACAGGTTAACTGTGGACCCGATGAAGCAGACAAATTCACTGACCATGGAGCAATGATGGTAAGCACTCTACTTTCCAATTGGTATGTTAGCTGCTGTCAAAGTTAGCAAAGACATCCAGCTGTCAGCGTATTCCATACGGTTTGTCATTTTGTCGTTTCACGTCTGTCACCGAACGTCCGGAAAATATTTAGAATATTATCGAAATTGAGTTATACGTAAATACGTTCTAAAATTGATTTTCATCGAAAGATTGTTTGCTTCAGCGTGTCGGTAATTCGTCGCACGGTGGAAGTGTTTGAGCGCGCTGCTTTACACCATCAACCATACAAAGATTGATGGAAATTGAAGACAACATAGACGTCAAAACAACCAGTCAAAAAATACCCAATAATTTCAATTTGGCTCTTATCATGTTCCTCCATAAATCCGAATTAAAGCCAATCCGCATAGGATAGCGCCATGAGTTCGCCAACACAGCGCTGAAAATCTTCGACGAGCCCAAAAATCAACTTCTTGCATCAATGTCAATAAGCAAAAGTGCAATCCCAAAGTGATGCAACTTACTTACTTACTTAAGGTGGCGCTACAGTCTGGGGTGGTCCTGGGCCTCAACCAACAAGCGTCTCAAGCCAGCACGATCTCTAGCCATCTGTCTCCAGTTTCGCTCTCATAATTGGTTGAGGTCCCTTTCCACTTACGTGCCCCACCTGAGTCGCGGTCTTCCTCTACTGCGCCGTCCCTCGGGCGTGGATTCGAAGACTTTTCGGGCCGGAGCATTGGTTTCCATCCGCTCTACATGACCTAGCCATCTCAATCGTTGGATCTTCACTCTTCTGGCTAAGTAGATGTCGCTGAACAGCACGTATAGTTCGTCGTTGTATCTCCTCCACCACTCACCATCTATGCAGAGAGATTTTTCCTCTCGAAGCAACCAAAAGCTGCTTCATCCGCTTTTGACAGAGTCCATGCCTCCGCGCCATATAGCAGGACTGGAACCATTAAGGTCTGGTAAAGCGTTACCTTGGTTGTTCGAGAGAGGGCTTTGTTTACCAATTGCTTTCTTAGCCCAAAGAAGCAGCGATTGGCAAGAGTTATTCTTCGTTTGATTTCAGCGCTGGTGTCATTGTCTGAGTTGATAGCGGTTTCTAGGTAGACAAAGTTATATCAGTCTGCCGTGACGTTCTAACCGAGACGTCGGTGTTGGGTGTCCTTTCTCGTTGACAGTATATACTTGGTCTTACCCTCGTTTACCGCTAAACCCATCTTCGCGGCCTCCGTTGCAATACCCACAAAAGCGCCATTGACATCACGCTGCGTTCTTCCGATAATGTCAATATCGTCGGCATATGCGAGTAGTTGGACGGACTTTTGAAAGATTGTTCCTCTGGTGTTGGCGTTCGAGTTTTGAACAATTCTTTCAAGAACGATGAATGATTGATAAAGTCGCATGACATCAAAGGTCTCGGTTAGGTCTTTACCGACCTTGATGGAGCAGCGTGCATCCTCATCGTCATCCTACACAAAAACGGACGAGTTTGGTAGGGATGCCAAAACTAGACATTGCTCTGTATAGCTCGTCTCTATAAATGCTATCATACGCGGCCTTAAAATCGATGAACAGGTGGTGGGTGTCGATCTGATCTGATCTTCACCGTCCCTTTCATTGGGGTTGAATGGTTCGTTCTGCCTGACAGCGGAATTTGGTTCTTCGTCGCCTTTATACAGTCTGCAGAAATGGTTTCTCCATATCCTCAGCATCGACTGTGAGTCTACTACGATGTTTCCCTGATCATCCTTACAGGCCTCGGTTCGGAATTTTTAACCTTGACTGGTTGACTTTACCCTTTGGTAATACTTCCTTACCTCATGCTCCTTCTTTTTTCTCCTGAGAAGCCGGTGTTCGTCTCTCCTCTTCTGCTCGTAGAGCTCCCGAGCAGCTCTTGTCCTTCTTTGCAGTGCCGCTTTGTATGCTTCCTGCTTGGCTGCATTCGCCTGCCGACACTCATTGTTAAACCAGGGGTTTCGTTGTGGTGGCGGATTGAAACCCAGCACATCAGAGACGGCATCTCTGATGGCTTTTTGGCAATGCTGCCACTGGCCTTCAATACTTGATGTTATCGGCGTAGGATTTCTTAAGAGGTTAAGGGAGACACGATCGGAAAAGTATTTGACAATCTCTTGCGATTGTAGTCGGCCGACGTTGAACTTCCTCACAGTATTTCTTTGTCTTGGCGGTGTTCGGGATATCCGCAACCTCAATGTAATATTGGAGTGTCAACATCGGAACTTATTTCGTTTGGAAAGAGGAAGAGACGCCGTTGTCATCAATCGTCTCAGGTAAAAGCTGATGTTTACAGACATTCTGTGACCACAGATCTCGGCAACATGGATATATGCGTGGTTCCAATAAGAAGGTGCTACATGCCACACAAGCAATGCAACGCTACAAGTTATGAAGGAGAAATTTGACATCTGGGCTATCTCACGACAAGCGTCCATCAATTGGCCGCCGCAATCATGTGACTTGACGCCTTAATAGTATTACCTCTTGAGTGACTTCAGATCGAGCCATCAGACAGACCGCTTTCTATACACTATGACATGAATTCAGTTTCAAAATAAAGTCAGTTCAATGTCTTATCGTTCTCACCTGGTCACCCTATACAAATCGATTACTACGCCCCTTGGTGATTCACTACCTCTTGATTTCCCCACAATCGAAACGATTCTTACTTTTACTCCACCCACGACCTTAAGATCTTTTCCTTAGAAAATCGATGTTTGCTTACGTACATTCCATTCCGAACGCATGTTGTCAATCAAACCCTATGCCTGTAGCATAAATGAAGTGTAATCCTACGCCGAATGGACTCTTTGAGTGAAACTTTTGACGCGTACAACTTGCCATTAATCACTGAAAGCCGTCAGCACTACATAAGCCCCAATGAATCACGGCATTGGCCTTGCCGAAATGTGTCTACCATCTGGAAGAGTGGTTTTCCTTTTTTAAGAACTGTTTCCGCGTCGAACTCGCCTTTTCATCTACATTCAATCAGACAATCTCACCTTCTCCGCTTTGATCTTCACCTCCATTGGCGAAGATGCGTTGTCTTCTTAAAATTAGACAAAAAAATAAGAGCGAAAAAATACACAAAGAAACAGAGAAAACCATTCGCAAACAAGTAAAAAAAATAGTACTGAGGGAAAACAAGTGAACGTGAAACATCGGCAAAGCACACATTCATCGGCAATATTTGGAAAATGTTTTTCATTTCATGTAAATGTTTGCTTAGCTTCGTTCGCTTCATAAATCATATTTTATTAGGTGCGCTGTGCAGTCAGCGATTTTGACTCGCGACCAGCCCCAGGAATTTGTTTATTTTCAGCAGGTGATCTGTGAAAGCGCCATTTCGCCGATCTCCCATCGGGTAAGCCAACAATCGAGTGAGTACAGCAGTGAATAGCTGATGGTGTTCGAGTTTGTCTCGTGTTTCTGAAGCGGGTGGTCCTCGAGAGACACATTGGCATTCTTTTGGGAACCAACGATCGACGAGAAAAAATGGGCTTGCATGTGCACTCATTCACATTCTGTGAACACACCCGCAGGTGCACGTTTTCTTCTTCCAACTACGATGATGACTGTCATCACAGGCTGTCCTCGTTTTGATTATTTTGAAGACGACCCATTTGGGAGTTGTTGGTTTCAGTAAATTTATGCGGGTTGAACTTATTTTTAGTCTTTGAACAAGTGTTCATCCCTTGGGAAGCCACACAGGATTGTGTGCGATATAGTACGACGCTAAATCCGTACAAAGAATGTGCCACTTCCTGACAGAGTGACATCTTGTGCCTCGGCAAGTGGGATACATCACTTGCTAATGAGATTTTATGGAAGCAAACTGAAGCTGGCAGCGATTAGTGCGGTAGAAAGTAAAATGTGTACAACTGACATTGACAATCGCAACGATCGACATCGACTTTTGTGTTGCTGTTCGAAGCTTCGCTTTTTTATAATGTGCGCGTGCACAAGGGGGATCAGGACACTGCAGCTGTCGAAGGTATAGAGGGAGAGGAATTACCTGTGCACGTTGGTCTTAAATATCTGCGTATCCTATCTTGTAGTCTATGGGAAATATTCGACTGGGGAGAGCATTCCATATTCGCGTAGTGTGGCTGAAAAACGAGACTTTAAATTTCACTGTGCGCCCGAAAGCAGGCTTAAGGGTAAACTGATGAGCATTCCTGACGAGACGCGTATTCCGGGTGAATTCCTGGACAGGAGAAATGCAGGCTGTCAGCTCACTTGAGCGTCCTTTGTAAAGAAAAGCGATAAAACACGGGCAAAGAAGGCACGATACGTCGGTGTTTGAGTGAGTCTAATAACTCGCGATATTGTTGTCTCTCATAAGTTTTATAGCTCACCTTTTTATTCTATCTAGTGGGTTCATGGAGGGGCACCAGATCTGATATGAGCGTTGTACTCGAGCTTAGGACGAAGATACGTCCTGTAGATTATAATAATATAATAATATAATAATATGGGTGGCGCTACAGCCCATAGAGGGCTAGGGCCTAGCTTCTCAGCAACCACTCGTGTTGTGCGTGCTATTGTTCTCTCACGAGTGAAAGGGACCTATAGTTTAATGCCGAATCCGAACGGCTTTGTTTGAGAAGCTTTTTGTAGACAGGAAATACTCTTTGAGCATTGTCAGTGACTCGAAAGAGGTGCGCCGTGAAAATTGTTTTCGTCGCTCAGAGCTGGAATCGAACCTACAACGTCGGGGTTGGGGTCGACGCACATACCCCCAACGCCACGGGCCACCACCACGTCCTGTAGATTGCTAATAAAAAATCGAATCCTTTCGCTGCGGAAGCCATACTGGCTGTTATTAAAAAGCTTTCGCGACTCAAGATTATAAGGTGACGATTTATCAGCGTTTCCATGAACTGAGTAAGAAGGGACGTAAGTACTGTGGGTCGTTACGAGGTAAGTGACGAAGATTTGTCCTTTTTAGGAACGGGCTGAACAAATACAGTTTTCCATCCACTCGGAGAGGGACCTGAAGAGTAGGACAGATGAAAAAGCTTACGCAGAGGTTTTGCCAGCGAAGAACACCTCCTCAGAAGAATTGCTGTTTTGATTAGGATATCGACTTCTGTAAGATGGTCCGGGCTTAAAACTGATTGCATCCGTAAAACTCTCTTGAGGACCAAATCGTCCTATAAGTTATACTTTCGAAGTAAGATTTAAGGGACGGGCCAACGAAATCATTGTTTTTTTTTATTTTTTAAGAAAATCTGTTGTTCACTGAGTTTAGAAAACACAGTTTATAAGTTTGTACGAGTGGATCGAAATTTAGAGAAATTAAAGAAAAGGGGAGAAAGAGAAACGATAGACAACTTTTTTAAAGAGAGAAGAGTTGTGCTGAGTAGCTGAGAAAGCGTTAGAAGCTATTTTTTAAAGTACTTTGCGTTCCTTATTTTTCTTTTTTCGACCAGAACGGAGTGCCATAGGTGAGTAGCATGAACTAAGAGCTGTCGCTCTAATTTAATGCTGAAGTAGCTAAGTTGAATTACTATGGTTCGATGTGCCAGGAAAGCCAAGCTTATTGTTAAGTTAGACTGCCTGTTGTGTCTGAATAATGCCTTGGTGCATATTTTCTTTCGAAAAAGATAAGCTTTACAGAGACATGATTCGGATAACATTGACAATGTATAGGCTGATATGCTGCAAAGAGTATATGAAAATTGGATTTGGTAAGTACCTCCTACCTATTGGAAATCCTCGCGACCGCGGCTCACTTAGACCAACTAGTTGGGTACATTGTGCCCGTGATTTTATGTATACTACTACCATGAGACTTTGGTACTACTGGAACCATCATACTGTGCTTGAAAGCTTCAGAAGGATTTTTAGCTCTACACCCCAGAGCTGCCCCAGTACTGCTTCCTTGTATTTTCTGGAGCTGGGCATTCGTAGAGCAGATATTGGATAGTTCTTATATCTTCCTCACTTCCTCACTTCCATTGACGTTCCTGCAAAAGTCGTTGTGTGGTATGTTCAGTCGTGATGTATGCGAACCTATGTCCAGTGAGGATCCCAATAAGTGTTCGCTCCTCATTATTACTAAAACTGATCAGTGATATGGTTTCTTTTTATTTAGCATCGGGCACAGAGCCCCTGCAATTGCTCCGGTTGCCCGACAGAGCCAACGAGTGTTTCTCTGTCTAGACCTTCGTCTTCTAGTTTTCTTCTTGTAGAGCTATGCGCGTAAGGGATTGTCAGCCACACTCCAAGCTCTGATCACACCATCGTGAGGTTGGACGTATGAGTTACACCAAGTACGGTGTCAGCGCTGTCACCCTGCCCAATAGCTGTCTGCTGAGTAAGTCGGTCAACACTTAAGACTTTCAAATGGCGTCACAACAGGCCAGTATGCAACTGCGCAGGGCACGCAAGCACGCAAGCACGCCTGCTTGGATGAAGAGGGGGTATTTGCACATCACCTACTCTAGCTAACCACAGGAAATCATGCTCTTGCATCACTATCGCGTGATTTGCCGCAATTTATTGACACTGTGAACTTGTACACTCGTTCAACTCACTTGTTGCCTGATTAGTGCCGAAAAGAAAGCTTAAATTACCTTGGCACAGTCAACATTCCTCAGCGAGATGAGGAACACACTTTCGTTCTTAAGACGTCACTCGTGGTCGAATATGCGTAGTAAAGTTCGTTTGACTAATCCTATCGCTTCACTAGTGCACTGATTTCCTACCCTCTCTTCACAAATGTGCTGCCAAAATTCGTAAACCGCTAGACAAAAAAGCCATAACCAAGTTGAATGCGCTCCATAAATCTGAATTGATTCAATTCCAATGGAGATTGCAGACATATGTCATTTCTAGCGTCAGACAAAAATTAAAAACTGTCTGCAAATTACCGTCAAAACTGAAGGCGCCACAATTAAAATTATTTATATATCAATTCACCAAGGCGCTTTCGCGTCATTAAAAGCCATCAACTTGACTGGCAACATTAATTGTGACAGTTAATAAAATATTCATTAACATTTTTCAAAATGATGTTCCACTTAAAGTGTGCTCTGCGCTAATTGCCATTTTATGCCATGCGACTTTAATAGACATCTTAAACATGATATTGTGGTGTTTGAGGAGATTTGCATCATCACATAAAAGCCAGGTGATTTTATTATTTCACGTTAATGCTGGTAGAAGAAAGCAAAACGATTAAACGATCTGATTTTGCAAACCAATGCGACACATATTAGAGATAGAAGAAAATGTATTAATTATGCCGGATCAGTTGGATCGAAGGCCTGAGGAACTTTTTGATTTGAACATGAATGCAGATTCAACTTAAAGACAGAATCAATTTTACAATTCAGACCTTTTTCTTTTATTTAGATCTCATTTCCTATCGGTTTTACATGGTCACAAAGAAACTGACTCCGCAGTGACTTTGTACTCCTCAAACCTTGTTTAGAAAAGCTATAGTGACGCAACCCTGTTCAACGTGGCATATAAGATGTGTCCGGCTGAATGGGTGAAGTCCGGCCAACCGTTAGAAACACTCAATAAAACAAGACCTGCAAAGGACTAGCGTGATTCAGACGACATACACATCCTTGTCATCGATTTCGAAGCCGCATACGACAGCATTCATTGACCTAATCGATGCACTGAGCTGGTTAACAGTTCGATGCAGGTTCTAAGACTTCCGAATCCATTGCAACCTGCACTGGTTTTCGGCAATGCCTTCAATCTGGTACTGGATAAGTGCACAAAGGCAGAAAGGTATCTCATAAAAGTCAGTCTAACTGTTGGGTAACGCAGATGAGAACATCCGGTGTGCAGTAGTGGAAGCTGTGTCGGCTTTTGATTAGGAAAAAGCGACTAGGGCAAGACACGACAATCGGCAGCTATAGTCGTGACTTGTGATGTAGTGTCAGTACACACCCTACGAGAGGGCTGTCAAGCAAGAAGGGTACGAACGGAATGGTTAGGGGTGTATAAAAAAGGGAGTGTTCGAAGAGAACATCCAAATGTGGAAATCATTATATTCCTTTTTTTCATTTTAACTTTTGTTTTATCCTAATGTGTGGATTAGTCCCTGTTCGCTTGTTAAATAGGGAAAGTAATATATAATATAATAATAATATAATATGGGTGGCGCTACAGCCCGTAGAGGGCTAGGGCCTAGCTTCTCAGCAACCAATCGTGTTGTGCGTGCTATTGTTCTCTTAAGAGTGGAAGAGACATACAGTTTAATGCCAACTCCGAACAGCCAAGTTTGAGAAGTTTTTTCTAGACAGAAAATACTAGACAGTGACTCGAAAGAGGTGGGGTAGTGAAAATTGTTTTGGTCGCTCAGAGCTGGAATCGAACCTACGACGTCGAGGTTGGGATCAGCGCACATACCCACAACGCCACGGACCACCACATTAATGGGAAAGTAAAAACATTTTATTCAAAGTATCGGCCATTGTTTTCTGCACATTTTGCCAACCTTGCTGGCAATTTGTGAAGACCACACCAATAAAATTGTTCGTCTTTTAAAGCAAACAAATCAGACACCCAATTTTCGACTTCTTCGTAGGAATCGAAGTGCTGCTCAGGCAACGCGTGTCCAAGCGATGAAAACAAATGGTAGTTGGAAGGAGCCAAGTCTGGTGAATACGGCGGGTGGGGTAGCTGCTCCCAGCCAAGTATTTTGATTGTATCCTGAACCGGTGCTTGCTTTGTGTGCAGGTGCATTGTCATGGAGAAACATTACCTTGCTGTGTCTTCTGGCCAATTCTGGTCGTTTCTCGATCAATGCATGGTTCAAATTGATCATTTGTTATCGGTAGCGATATGTATTTAGGGTTTCACCAGTCATGGTACACCACACCTTTCTGGTCCCACCAAACACACAGCATTGTCTTCTTGCCGAATCGATCTGGTTTTGCAGTCGATGTTGATGGTTGTCACGGATTAACCCATGATTTTTTTCCGTTTAGGATTCTTAAGATAAATCCATTTTTCATCGCCAGCAACAATCCGATGCAGAACCGATTTTACGTGTCTTTGAAGCAAAGTTTCACAAGTGTTTTTTCGGTTTTCCATCTGTCTTTCATTCAATTCATGTGGCAGCCATTTTCCACACTTTTGGATCTTTCCCATAGCTTTGAAACGGTCAGAAATTGTTTGTTGTGCAACATTTAACATTGCTGCCATTTGCTTTTGGCTCAAGGTATCATCTCCATCCAATATCGTTTGCAATTCGGCGACTTCAAACTTTTTTGGTGGTCTTCCACGTTTTTCATTTCTCACATCAAAATTATAATTTCTGAACCGTTGCATGTTGCTTCTGATGGAGCACGATCACCATATGCCTCGACAAACATTCGATGCGACTCTGCAGCACTTTTCTTCAAATGAAAACAAAAAATTAATGCTTTCCGCAAATCATCACTTTCTGGTACAAAATTCGACATTTTCAACACGATGAAAAAATATGATTTTGTCTGCTCAATGACTTGATGTATACAAAATATTTTTCACAGATGTCATAGCAAAAAAAAAAAAAAAAAAAATAAGGGTTCGTTCACAACAAATGTTCCCTATTGAGACATTTGTATCTTGACGCTCACTTCATACTGGTACACCTGGTCTAAAGTTATTGCACGTAGTTGTCAACAGCAGTGAGGACGGAACTTGAACTACACAAACGACATCCAAGACGAGGTCCACGGTACAATTGACTTTGGCAGTCATAGCTAAGCTGCTACTTCGGTTTGTCGGAACATCTAGGCTGCTGACTGGAAGGACCAATGCTGTACAATACGTGCGTTCCGAATGCTGGCTGATAAGCAAAATAGCAAAGCTGTTTCATGGTTACTTCTATAGAAGGTCTTGTCTGCAAGGAAGGTGAAGACTCAACCATCAAAGTAAGCTATTGCTCATGATCATTCTCGACGTGTGCCGCAGGTCTAGTAACAAGAATCCAGCCAACGCAGCAGACACTGTCAACGACTGAATCACTGACATGATCTTTCGCAACAAACTGGAGAAAGCAAACAAAAAATTTAGCACCTGACAGTCCGTGTAGCACCATCTGGATCGCTTTTGTGTACTTTATGTTGTGAATGCTTTCGATCAGATTTCAACTGCTTGGCAAGAAGAACAAAAATAAACAGTCGTTATCAATGATGTAGATTACCCATAGACCTTATGGCTTTGATCTTCCTGCACACACGTCGATTCCGGAATGTGTCGAAAGTAAACAAATCGTCGCTCCTGCCATACTTCAGTGTTAACAATCTTTATGAGCACCGAAGAAAGCTGCGGATATTTATGCTGTCAACATGTGCGTTCAATAAGAAACTGCAAACGACTCCTGATTTGCGATGTAACAGGAGACATCGTGGTGTAGACGTGCGTTCTAGTTGTGCTCAGGGAGAGGCTGATTCCCAGAGGGAACCCTTGTCAATCGTGTGAAAATACGACGCCTCCTTACAACGCCAACGACCAATGACAGCCCATTCAGAACACCACATCCACACAACCGCCAGCGAAACAAACTCATTGTGCGGCTCTTCTCGGTGGATGCCCGAACACATTAATTCCATCACGCAATCAATTTATTATGGCGAACGAATCTTGTCAAGTATTTATTCTCCGAATTCAACAAATTTATTAACAAAAAAAGAACTCACACCGTGACCCATATAATTCGTCTGATTTACGACGCCCCAGCACTGGGCGTGTGCAGAAGACGCAAATTTTCATAAAACTACTCAACACTTTCATTTGCCCGAGACATTTAAAATCGAAAACATCACCGAGCCGCCGAAACACCGCTAACAACACGCACAAAAAATATTTAGCTAGCCGAACGTTAAACAAACAAAAAGGAGAAAATATTTATAATCACACGGTAAATTGAAACAGAGTATAAAAGCCGAGCGATACCGAGACGACGGACGCGACGACGAGACGGGAAAAAACGTCAGATTTACGATCGAGGAAATTGAGCAAATTAATCCGTGAGCCATCGAATAAACCATGGATACTCTTGTATTTGCCACATTTCGATCGTAAATTAGAAAATATGGAAAATTAAACAAAATGAGCATAATTCATGTTCAAAGCGAGACGAACTGTTGCCGTGACAGGGAGCACCTGCGGCGACTGTCTCTGTCAAGTGGCACCGTCTAATTGTCTTCTTGTGCACGGATTGGTTTTTTTGACGGATTTGGACGGTATTCTTGGACTGAATTAAGGGGACTTTCGCCATTTGTTTGTTAATGAGTATGTGCCGCGTTGGGAATGAGATTTTATTGCAATTTCTAAATTTCGAGGTGCAGTCTGACACATCGTGCGCGTGCTTTTAATGCAAACTTGTATGGTTGCGGGAGGACCTACTGCTTCAATGGGGTGTGTAATTAAACCTGTCAACGGGTTGTATTTAATAATTGCAATAATTTATTGCACGAGGGAGGGGTTTGATTGTCACGTTTTGTTGGCAAATCTTGGCCGTCAGTTTTTAAGGTGAAGATAGCTGAAATAGTCTTCGCAGCAGTAAAAGTGTGGTGCTTGACAGGGGGCTTAACTGCTTCATTCTGGTGTAAATTTAAGTGTATTTCCTTCTTACGAATTACGTGCGAATAAATTTGGCTACGCCTCGGAGTGCTGTCGGATTCGTTGGGCTTAAGAGAGCCACATCCGAAATGCCGACGGCATGTCAATGGAAGAGTTGAGAAAGCGGCCTCCCCCTGTGCACTTCTTCTTTTCTGACACGCATGATTCACTCCAGGGTCGCGAGGTGAAGCACCCACAAGACATCGCCGGCCCACTCGTGTCTCATCAGAATTTATGCCCACGTACAACTTGGTGAGTTTTCGGACTAGGTCCAACCACATCGTTGTGAGTCTGCAAAGGGGTCGCCTCCCGCGCTTGATGATGGCGACATTCGTGCTACGTATCCAAAACCCGCTTCTCAAAAGGAAAGATAAGTTTTAGCAAAAGGCAAACAATTATCCGGAGTTTAGAGACCTCGGACCGAAGCCTGCAGGGACTGTTAAACGGCGATTATGACACACATTCCCCTGTCAGGCAGAATGTTGAACTTGATTTGGACGATGAAAGGTAAGAATTCCGTCCCCCTGACATAGACGACAAGATAGAAATATCTAGACTGAAGTTAAGCAAATCTGCTGAAGCGGACGGACTCTTCGCGGAACTGTTTAAAGTAGCTGGAGATGATATGGTTGTGCGCATGCACCAGCTCAACTCTAAGATATGGTCGGAGGAAAGTATGGCCGATAAGTGGAATCTCACCCATTCGAAGGCAGGAACTAGAAAGGGATCAGTGTCCTCAAAATCGCGTACAACACCCTCTCTGCCGTTTTGTGTTAACAGCTTAAACCATTTGTTAATAATGTGATAGGTCCTTATAAGTGCGGTTTCAAGGAAGTCCACCACTGACCAAATCTTTACATTACGACAGATCCTAGAGAAGAGTCAAGATATGCAGATCGACTTTAAGGTCACTTATGACAGCGTGCATAAAGGCGAGCTGTACAGCGCTATGTCTAATTTTTACATTCCTGGCAAACTCGGCAGGTTGTCGCAGGATGACGATGGAAAACTGTCGCTGCTTCAGTGAAAAAAGGTTTTAGTTACGTTCGACGTATTGGACAGAGCGTCATAATGGTTAGCAGAAACTATGGGGTAGTCAAGGACTTCGTCTACATCAACTGTGCAGTCAACAAGGACAATAACACCGGTATCTTGCCAATCGGTGGTCCTTTGGGTTCAATCGGTAATTGAGTAACAGAGCCATCTCCCAAAATACTAAGCTGACTTTATGTAACACTCTGATCATCCCTGTCCTGCTCTATGATACAGAGACATGCACGCTGGTAAAAGCTGATGAAAAAGCTCTTGTTCGTTTTAAGATAAGAGTTCTGTGTGCGTGCGAGCTGTACAGCAGCGCCCTGATCCGTCTTCAGATCCAACGCGATGAACACCACAGCTTCGGCCCGAACCTTCTCTGATTCCGAGCCATTAGGACAACACAACAGAGGATTTCTTCGCACGAGATGGATTGTTGTTTGAAGCCCATGTCCACCCCGAACTGTGGCGCCAAACAAAGAAGAGGAAGTTCATTCCATCTTTTTTTCGTTCGGAGAAGTGGTAGTCATCAGTTTGGTGTTTCGAGAAATGGATATTCTACTCAATTTCCTCTTGAGCCCAAAGAAGCAGCGAATGGCAAGAGTAGTTCTGCGCTAGGCCTTGACACTGGTGCTATGTTCCCTGTTTGTCGACATTGATTTCCCCTCGTGCTGCCGTTTTACTCACCCTATACTGACAAGTAAGATCCACACAACAGCACGAAGAAATCTCATCTCGGCCACTTGTATTCGTGAATCTACTCTTTTCGTCGTTGCCCTTATTACATGAACATAGGTGAGAGTTGGAACAAACAACGAATTGAAAATCGCTAACTTGGCTTTGACACCAAGCTCGGCCGGCAGCAGGATATCCAAAATAGTCGTGTGGGTGCACACAGAGTTTGTCAGACCCTCTTGACACAGACCACACACTGTTGGAAGGCTTTTCTGACATCGTGTGCATCTTAGAGATCACTTCACCTTACTGTTGTAAGGATCTCTTAATTCACTGGCTGACTCCCAAGCTTCACTGGTCATGTATGTACGGATACTGGGCAGACTACCAATTGAACAATCCTAAAGCGACTACACTCTTTCGTTCCTTGACTTCGAAATATTTGCCGCAAGGGAGTAATGGACTACTAAATTTAAATCAATTCAACACAACTCTGTTGAATATGTTGCGTCAGAATCTCGCAGGTTTTTTAAAGGGAGATTCTGCCAATCAAGGAAGTAGCTTAGCAGCATTCGATTACTCTATTCTTGGTAGCAGATATTAGGGACACAGCCGACAATGAAGCAGCGAATGAACTTGTCAGGAGAGAGGCTGAAACCGATCCATCACAGGCAAACTTATGCATCAAACTTCTAGCAAGAATGGGGTGGATGACATACGCTTCTGTTTCTATGCTTGACCTCCTTAACAGCCTGTGAGACCACTCGGATGCTCTGTTTGACAGTGCGAAAATCAGCAAAACAAAAAATATTAGCCGCAGGACTAACATAATAATCTGAAGAATCATAAGAAGAAACTAGAACTAGCCAACGACATCATATGCGGAGGCTGTGTTAACCAAGTTGACCACTTTGCCATTGCACCAATCAATGTCAGTTGAGGTGCGAAACACTTTGAGGACACTGGAACTATCGTCGACTTTCAATTGCATTATCAACAGCGCTTTTATCACAGTACCTCTGGCCTGGGAGGCTTTTATCGATGCTCATCTATGACAGGGCGACGGAAAAATTCTTGGTTGCTTTTATGAAGATGTTATGTTGTCGATTAAAAGTGTTCCACTATTTTCGAGGCAAAACACCAAACACCACGCCAAGTTGCTTGTTAAAATAACCCCGCCACACTCACTTTAGCATATAGAGGTGGACGACATATACTAGAGTCTTGTGTCCCTAGAGTACCTAGAGATTCATCGGTTGCTTTTTTCTCATCCTTCATTCTCCACGACTCAAGCAATAAAACACATTTAAGCGAGATTGGCTTTGGGATTTATGAAATTTCTTTTGATCAGTCAGCTGTCATCGAGTTCTCTCCCCTGGCCTTAGGAAGTTCTTGTCCGAAATGGATTCCCATCACTCCATCGACTAGATCTTCTCCCTAGGGGTCTCTTGTCCTCGGAATGTTCTAGGAGAAAATGTGCCTGTTTGAATCATCATCATGGCTCTTGCTTCTATATTTATCCAGGACACCTTGAATCGTAACAGACTCAAGCCAGATAGCCACGTTAGAGTAGAGTTGCTGGCTGGTTAGTGGACTTAAGATCCATATACGCATAGACTTATTACTACTATTTAAGGAACCAATTGGTTCATGTTTTGAAGCGTTTGATAGCATTCATGCCAAACACACGTCTCGTCTCGGACAGAACATCACAATAGACAAATATAAAACCAAGTAGTCAACGACATTGTTTACCTACGAACCGCTATCAGTTCAGTGCTGAAATAAAACGAAGAAAACTCTCTTCAATGGTTGCTTCCTTGGGTTAATAACGCAATTCATAAACAGAGTCCTTTGTCGGACAACTCAAGTAAAGCTCTCTAAGAGCTTAATCGTCCCCGTTCTGCCAAAATGGCGCACAGGCTGGAACTTTGGCATAAGTGGTCGAAGTTGTTCTTGGTTGCTTTCGGAGGAAAATTCTTCGAGTAACTTATGGTCCCGTCTGCAGACATGCTGGGTGGAGAAGTATATGCAACGACGATGTAGGGTTTTTCAGGCAGAAACCATAGCGATTAAAGAGACGCTGTCTTGGCTTAAAAACAATGTGATATCAAAAAGGGATATCACCATCTGCTCCGATAGTCAGGCCGCCATGAAATCCCTGGACAATGCCATGTTCTACTCTAAAACATCAATTAATTGCAGGCTGGCTCTTAACGAGATGGCCAAGCATTTTAACATTCACGGAAACTGCAAAGTACATACAAGGAAACTGCAAAGTTGATGAACCAACTAGGTGTGGTACAACCTCATCCCTATCAAAAGCAGGGGTACCACCTTCCATGCCGATCGCAGCAGCCTATCATCTTTTAAAGATTCATACAATTAAAACCACCAGTGACAAATGGCTAGAAGGCACCACCTGCCTTAAAACTAAAGAAATCTGGCCATCACTCAACCTAAAACGGTCACTCAGTCTACTTGGACTCAGTAAGCCCTCATTAAGGACCCTCATAGGAGTCATAAAGCTCGCAGGATGGGTGCTCCATATAATGATTTTTGCAGAAGCTGCATGGATGAAGATGAGGAAGAAAATACTCATCACCTTCTCTGCTCCTGCAGTGCTCTTGCAGGTCGTAGGTTCCTAGCCGTAGCCTACTACTTCAGCGGCCGTAACGAGCTAAAAAGTGCCAGCATTGGCCAACTAAATCGGTTCATCAGCAGCACCAACTGGTTCCAGCGTTAAGATAAGTCAATCCGCGTGGTATCACATTGGGCCTACTCTGGCCTAAGTGTGACCGCTCTGCAGCAGTCAGCCACTATTACCTAACCTAACCTAACGGTTACACCTTTGAAAAAAAGGATTATGAATTAAGCATAAGGTTTTAAGTGACATGTTTGAAATTAAAAACTATTCAATTATGTATTCATGTATACAATTAAATATATTTCTGTATTCAACTATCACAATTCCAATTCTAGCCACATGACAGACTAAACGCTCATTTCAGAAAATTGTGAGCTCTCCTAATCCGATAAATATTTCACATGGTTAATTTTATTGAATTTTAACAGCCTCATGATGTCGTTCTCAGACAAAATGCCGCACCTCTTCAGGTCAGATGATCTTCGTTTAAGAATCCGCGCATTTCAAATTATTAAGAATATTTCCGAAAATATCAAATATAATCCAGAATCATGACGTTTTTATTCCGTTCATAAACAATTTGAGTCGCCTCACTGCTTTGTGACATAATTGCTGTTACCTGATGCTCGTTTTATTTTTCCATTTATTTTGTTACTAACTCTGCACATGTCTGTATGATTTTAAAAATACGCAGAAAAAAACAGCAGACCTCACATGATTATTAAATTTCGTCACTTTACATTAATGTTTGCTTTTGTTTGTTTGTTTTCGAGCAGAAATGACATTTATTGGTATTTTTATTTGCCGAATAAAAATGTCACTAACTTGTCCCTATTGTGTGTTTATTGGCGAAATTAAATTAACCCGACAGGTATAGAATGGCTAATGAATCAAATAAAATCACACACTTTAAGACAACATTTAGTAGTTGTAGACAGTAGACTGAGTAGACCAATTTATTGGTCTTTTGTTATATTTTCTTTTTTTAAAGGTCAACTTTAAGTCTTACGGATCTGGATGGGAATACCGATAAAAGCATACTGCATTAAATACGATTGAGAATAGAAAGTGGAAACAACTGATATATTTGAAAGAAAATTTCTACATTCTATCGTTGATGCCATTTGGGCCATGTGTTGGCTGTACAGAGACCCGAGTCTAGTAGCGTGTCTGCTAATTCAAAGCCCAGTATGGCTGCGTCTTATAAATAAGTGTGCATTGACAACTTCTTCAACTCAATGCCAGTACTATAACGCAATCAATCCATAAGACCGATGGCATGCACCAAGTTCGAGCTGAGAATCGGTTCAATTCCATCACGGGCTGTAGCTCCATAAGAAAAAGAAGAAAGTGAAATTCCACCACCTACATTTTCGAATTCGTCTCTTTACCCAGGATGTTATTCGAACCACCACATCTCAAGCCAGTTGGTTTATAAGTGACAGTATTCGACAGAGCTTATAACTAGGTTGAAGAGAACATCCAAGTAACACAACAATGTCAACAATACACGCTCGAATGTTGGAACTGGCTATAGGAAGGCTATGGACTGGCTAAATCGGAAGAAACAAAAACTGTGATAATCTGACTCTGATCCTTATCTCTACCGACACCGAAGCTGCCATAATTTCGAGGTATTTAAGATCTTCTAGTCTCTTAGTTCTAGAAGGTGTGGAAGACCGAAACTTCTGTATAGAGAAGTAAGACAGCTTGGCCTTGATGACTGGAAACAGCGTGCCTAGGATGTCAGCAATTGCTCAGGTTCGAACCCTTCATGGGTTGCCATCTGATAAGTAAGTTAGTAAATACTTTGTCTTTCTCGGTTCCGCAGTAAAAAGTATGAATTACATCAGTAGAGAGAATAACTCTTACCAACCGATGTTTTCTTTATATCAAGATGCAATTGAGTAACAGAGCCATCTCTCGCCAAAGCCAAGGACCAAGCAGAGTTTATATAAGACACTTTTCATTCCATTACTTCTCTATACAGAAGGTAGAGACAATCTTAAAAGCAGACAAATCTTGTTGGTTTTTGGAGAGGAACATTCAACCACGACATGTACAGCGACATGAAACTATCTAGGCATTTACGGATCAAACGCCAGAAGAGTCCTCTGAGCCTGTGGGAGGACGCCCTAGTCTAATGTGGTGCATCCAAGTGGAAAAACGACCTTAACCACCCTGGCGTGCGAAACTGGAAGCAGTGAACCAGAGATCGCGCTATTTGAGGGAGGCTTGATGGTTAAGGCCCATGTCCACCTTGGACTGTAGCGCCAAAGACTAAGCTGTAGGAGCTATGAACAGTGAATATGGAGTTGAATAAATACCCCTGCTCTGCATTGGCAAGAAGCAGAAGTAAAGCGCTGTTCCCATCAAGCGATCAAACGACATGGGCAATCCACTTACCATGTGAAACTAATCAGATCAATTGACCCGCTGCTAACAGCAACTGCATTGTCTTATGCTGTCACACCACCAACGTAACCTAACTTGTCTTGTACATGAGGCATCCTATATCATTTTTGAAATAATCATACGCATAGGAGAACATTATTTAAGATATGTGTGGTTTATTAGGGTTCGCTCAGAAGAGGGAACCTGAACAGGTCAAGAATAGCTTAGAGTACCCGTATAGGGTCAGTAGGTTAGGTGTAAGAACAGGTGTTAAGTTAGTTAAGCTAGTTTCAAGCATTTTCGTCTTGCATGTAAGTAAATGAATTGAGAATAAAACAAAAATGAGAAAAAAAAAATTTAAGATATGTGTGTACAGATTATTCTTTTTCGGAAGTTGTTTTGGTCGTCCGTAGTTTATTCTTCCTAACTCTCATCATATTCCTATTTTTGTCTGTTTCCGTTTGTACACAGAACCTCACTATTGTTAGTCTGGACTTGTGTGATATGAATATGATATATTTTATGAATTCGTGTGCGAATTCTTTATGACATCGCTGCATCATAGGTTTAGAACAAAGTTTTCTTAAGGTAGAGCTACGCTGCCTTCATGTTCTATGCGTCCTTCTCATTAGGTTATGTAAGTTTATTGGGCTGCCAGCGAAATCGTCGGCACATTCAGAACGTGTTGGTCCATAGTCAGACTACTACCAATACTACACTTCTGTGATAGCGCCCGTAAATGAGGATTGGACCAGATTTGAAAGCTTTTTAAGTTTGTTTCCACTGGGATTCGAAACAAGCGCCCCTCTGAATTTTATTATTTGACAAGACTCTGTGTTGTGAATCAAGACCGGGACGAGATGAGAAACAATAACTCTAAATCGCGCAGTTCCACCTGACAGACAAGTGCTAATCCTGGCCCTTCTTCCAAAGTCATCACTTGAGGTTATTGGCAAGCATTTGACAATTTAAGTCAAAGAAATAAAGTACCACGCGAGCTACTTAGATGAAAGGCGTTTTAATGTTGTATTCAAAGATGTATACTCAAGCCAAAATATCAAATAGAACCAGTTGTTTCCCACTACGAGTGTTTTGGGACCATTTTTATATTATTAATACACTCGTGACGTACCCAAACCAAGGTAATTAAATTTTATAATTTCTAATTTTACATGCGTGCGTTGGGTTTATCAAGCGGAGAGACTTAACCAAGCGGGAAAAAACGCTAAACTAAGGCAGACGAGAAATATGCATATCCATCACAGACAATGTGTACTTGAATGATAGCGGCGTGCAATTTGAAAAAGTTCCTAATTTGTTCGTGTTCCACTTCTTTTAAGTACTGGCAAATATTCACTCAATGCCTCCCACTCGACTCCCGCCCAAACTACACAGTTTATCTTTGATCCGTCAGACTTCTGGGTCTAGTGTTGGAACACAGTTGGTCCATTCTAAACTGTCTAATATTTCAACTTCCGATAGGCTCCTGAAACAATGTTGGCTGACCATAATTTACAGAACATGTCTCTTTTGGGTATTGGGTTGAGTATCTTATCCTGACCTAACTTCGTGGTTCTGTGACTAGAACTGTGTGAACTCAAACAGTGATGTATTCTTTCAGTCTCTGGGAACCGCCAAACGATCTCCCATTACGTCAAATGTCTATCAACGCTAACTGCAGCCAAGCTTTGATTGTCGTGTGTGATCCAGAGGGAACAGCATCGGGCATGTTAACCAACGTTGACGAGTGTCAGCAATTACAACGCAATGTTCAAAAACGCCACAAATCCCCTGCCACTCCTCTTTATTCAATACGGATCCTTCTTAATTGAATGTAAGGATTTCTTCCTGGAGTCAGTGAGAGCATTCGGACCGTAGAAATCATTTTCCGCTTGTATAATCCTGTGTTCCAATCATTGCTACCCGAAGTTGAACATTTTCTAACTGGAAAATACTTGTACTCCAGACTGTTTCTGCGGAATCGTGTTGCGGTAAAGAAAGGCACATAAAAGCCTGAACTCGCCTCCTTTTTCCGACTCCAGTTTTTTACTTTACTTAAATTTCAGATTTACACAACAAAATACATCGAGATGTCATTGACACAGAACTCAAACCCTTTCAATATTGCTGCTGGCAATTCGAGCTGAAATAAAGCACGGCTGTCATTTTTACACAAAATTCCTGTCAATTTGTGTTTCTTGTTTTAGGTTTTCAAACTATTTTCAGCAGATGTACAAATGCATGCACCAACGGACAAACAGTCCGTCTGTCAGACCTGACAAGCAGACATTGATGAAACAAGAATTCTACATTGCAGTCAATTAAAATTTTAATTGGCCCTCACGTTGCATTAGACAAGTCATTCTGAGTCGAAGCATTCCTGAATGATCAGCGATCTTTCCAAAAAAAAAAGTGGAAAAAGAATGATGTATACATTGGGCGAAATTAAAACTCAAAGCCTAACCCAGCCATGAGCATTCATCTTGGAATTTTTCAAACAAAAACCCATCACGAATTGTTCGCAGTTCATCCATCATTGGATTCTGTGAAAACCGCCCGAAGTTTATGCCATTAATCCTTAGACAGTTCACATTCAAAAGAATTATATCGTCAACAACGGTAATCCTCGAAATCCGCCATAAAATAACCCATAAAAATACATCACCAGGGGGGGTGTTTCACAACACGAGGGAATTTATTAATTTGGAGAGGCTATTCTGGGTCAACCCAAACTGATCCAAAACTGAAATATGCGATCATTAAACAACCTTTGGGCAGACAATTCACCTCGTATCCAGAAATATGTAACAATTGCGATGCCAAGTCCACGGGGAGGCCGTCGCTTATCGAGTGCAACTGTGCGCGACGGCAGATCTGGACGCTGCAATAGATCAGCTCGTCAGGGGCTGATGGATCAGTCATAAATGTTTGAAAAAGCACACAACCACTCTACTCGCGTGTTCACCTTTTTCGCATTTCAAACACCCAACTGACACTAACTGACAAGTGACACTTATCTCGCAATCATCAGCAGATCATCATGTTCCTTCGCGGTGCTTGCTCGAGAGTTCATTCTGCGTCGAGGCAAAAATAATCCACATCAGGTTGACGGAAAGGAAAAACAAAAACTTTCTCGCTGCCGACAAGGTAAGATGCGACCGGTGACGACGGTCTCGGCGGCTGTGGCAGTTGTGCTCTGGATATTTAACGTTAAGTGTACAAAAATAAACACAATTACCTGCCCACAATAACCCAGTTTATGTCCTCCATCTACAAATTACGCTCGGTCAAGTATTCTGCTCGTATTCTCAGCGCCTTCCTCTTTGACATCGGCGTCCGTGATATCGCTGGCGGAACACTGTCGTTTCGTTTCGTTCTTTATTTATTATTTTATTTATAATTCCTTTTGTTTATTGATAGCAGATGCACAACACAGAGCTACGACACCACGAAATTCACGCAAGATTTCACCATTTCACTCGAAAAAGAAAGGAACATTCAAAAATGCGAGGCTAACACCCCTTCGAGGGCGATACACACATTGCGGGCGTGTGTTTCCACCTGCAGCGTAATGAATGAATTTCGAACATTTTTTTTCAGATGTAATTAATGTAATGACGTCACTGGGGATACAAAAATTCACGATGTAATAGGTTAGAAACGGTCTGGCACACGGTCACGAAGTGTGTTTTCGAACGGGTGGAATTTTTTTTTTTGAAGGAAAAGAAAGAAGATTGTTTTCGTCGACGGCGATTGTTTGCACGAACCGAACCGCTTGACGAGAAACCAAAACACAGACTGGAAGCGCCAATGAAAGAGTTCTCCTCTCGTGCGTTTGTCGGTCTCGGGTCTAGTCCCGTCGATGACGGATTGTGTTCACAAAAGAAGACGAAGAAAATAGACGAAAACAAACGAAAAAAAAGCGAAGTAGTTTATTTTAATATTTCCCTCGTTCTAGGCTCTGTGATAAATGCCTGGTCGTCATACATTTCCAACGCCTGCCCAGAAGAGCAAATGATCCCAGAAAAACGAAAAACGATAAAATAGCGAAACGTTTCTCGTCGGACACTCTCACTCTCGAGATTCTCAGGGAACACTGGGAGGGTGGGCATGGCATCACCTAGCCGAAGTTTGTGCGTAGTCGCGCGTCATTAAGTCGAAAGATCTCGATGGATGAAATTCATCGTGACGAGGGAAGACGAGGTGTTTTGGCTTGATCAAATATCTTGAGCGGTATTATATGGTATACATAGTAATTTGAGTTTAGTTTTTGAAATGGACCGCGGAATGTTATTTTGATTAATTTCTGCTTTCCCCGAGTTACATTTTTGTTGTGAAAATGGGCTTGAATCAGACATCAAGTAGTAGACTCCACTTATCCATTGAAATTATGTAAAAACACAAGCAAAATATAATAAGTGAGAAGAGTCTTTGGATGACTTACATATATGCGTTTTCTTCTCGAACTGAGTTAGAAAAGTCGGGTTTAAGGAGCCTTCAAGCAAAAATATGGCGATTTCATTAGCTTATGCCAAGACGTAACTGCCGGAAAAACCAAGTGGCCGAAATTCGGCATCATTTTTTCATCCGAATTCACTGCATTTTACAAGCAATTGTGTCCTTCAGAAATAAGAGAGCAAAGAGATATCCATCTTCGGCCATTTTACCCCTAGTCCACAAAAGAGAGGAATGTAAAAGTAGTGAAAATCCTTTGTATTTCACTTATACTTTTACAAATTCGTCAATTCACCCCTGTAATGGCGGCCGATTCGTTAATTCACCAAAAAATGGCGGCCGATTCATCAATTTTTGTGAGAAAATCGTGTGAAGTTGGCCGCAACCATGTGCTATTGTTCAAAGAGTCTTCAGTGGGTTCATGACTTTAATGGTAGGATTGGGTGAATAAAAATGTAATGCTACGTATTATTTACAGGAATAGCTTGCATCAATTTAATTCATTCATGTAATATATAACCTATTGTGTATGTTAAGAGAAATTTCCAGATATTGAAACTAAAACTAAGTCAGAAAAAATAGTTGCCAGAATTTGGGAGTAACTTCCACCATATATCTGTAAAAAGGAAAAGCAGCAAAGAAACTGCTTACTGTTTTGATTAATGCAAAAGTTTTGAAGTTATATATATATACCTGTACACAAGTGTCGGGCAATGCGTTTTATAGATATTATTCATATTTGAGAAAAAAAACATACATTTATCTGTTTCTCCATTAATATCACCCCAAACTCCTATAAACAGGAGCTTAATTAATTTACAGCGTGAACATACGCTTTGTTCGTTTGCTTACCCATCCTCATTGTGTTGAATACTTAACACAGAAAATTTGAAAAATGACGGCTAAACGAGCGAGTTTTCAAATAAGATCTTCAATCCACCCCAATACTACTGTTGGGAAAGAGGATCAGCTATTCTCAAGAGCTCACACGTATTCACAGATACGGCGGGGAAAGCTTATAGAAAAACGCTGTCAGATGGAATCAAGGGGCAAGAGAGGCAAAAGATGGATATCTCTTTGCTTTCTTATTTCTGGTGTCCTTGCTGAGTGAAGACATTTGCATAATTTGCAGTTGTGCTTAGGCTTGCATTTTTTAATAACTAACGTCCAGTCGGAGGGTTTTTTTAAATGTATTTTTTTGAACCAAACCAAACTGTTATAAAATTGCGGATATCGAAAATACTTAATATTTCTTATGACTATAGTTTCTTTGCGTGACCGAACAGATTCTTCGCTTAGTATTATCCGGATTCTTGTGTGATGCTTTAGGAAATTCCTTGTATAGTGGCTCCTGGGACCTATAATCACCAGTACTAGGGCCTTTCGTTACTTGTTTCTTTTCAAGATAAGATGTGTGCATCCGCAGATACCTGTTAATGAGTCTCTTGCTACGTAGAAAGTATGGGAGGTGGGAGTAGATTAGTGTGCTGAAGGAGGGTTCGATTTTTGACATATACATACAAATCTTCGAATCGGATAGTCTCTGGTAGACCTTAGTTGCACACAAAGGATTTTTTATTGAAGAATATAACCTAATTACGAACAGCAAGGCAAGGCATGTGATCAACCAAGAATGTCAATATCGTTACTCAGAAAATAGTGGTGGGTAAAGGATGACGAGAATCAAAAAGTACGATGGAGGCCACTGTTCGTGGAAACTTCTGTTGCCACTTTAAAGAAATAGTGGAAACAGTTGAAAGCTATGTCATAATCCCTCTTATTCTTTTGTCAAGTCTTATTTAGCGCTTTAATTGGACCGCTGTACTACAAAGCAGCAACCTTATGTAGGTAAGTGGGCTACCAGCGAAGTTGACAGCACTCCATTCAAATACCCATAGTCTGACTACAACCACTGATAGCTGTTAATGTGATCCCAACGACAAGCAATGACTGGATCAGATTTTAAAACCGGAGAAAGCATATTAAGGGACCACAGATTCCGTTGCGTGCATTGCAGTTGAAATCTGCAACAATCATATTTGCCGGATTGCAAAGAGCAAAGAGCTGTCCAATGAATACGTTTGTTACGTTCGAAATCTATCCACACAGAATGAACTGTTAAACGGAACAAAAGTTAAGAGTTCGCCATCCTTCATCCGACGTGATGCATTCCACTCATAGCCCACACCAGTTGTCTCGCTCCCTCGTATTAGGTCTTATGAGGTGTCAAACATGATACAACGCCCGCGACGATTTGTATGTGTTGCGACTTAACTGGCATTTGAACCGAGGACCTCTAACCAAGGACACGAACTCGACCAACTGCGCCATTCAGCGTAAGACTCTAGGCTCCGTCCAGGAGGTGATGTTCAAACAACAAGCCTCTCCCGCTCTCAAGGTTTATCTTGCTTTCTTGCATTTATCGTTATAACAATCTGTTCGTTGGGAAAATTCACAAAAAAAGGTTTCTGGCTGTGTGCGCCATCTCACTTTAAGCGAGAGAGTCCTCTGCTACATTATACCACAAACTCAAAATGATTCCATCAACATTAATAATAAGATATGGATGGACTTGTAAAACTTCAAGGCAAGTCTAGTCTGTAATCGATCGCTACAGGCTACCATCTTTTAAAGATTCACACAATTAAAACCAGCAATGGCTAGAAGGCTATCACTTAGCCTAAAACGGTCACTCAGTCATCAAGCCCTCATTAAGGACCCTCATTGGAGTCATAACCGGGCACTGTGTCATTGGCACTCATGCTCGCAGGATGGGTGCTCCATATAATGATTTCAGCTGGAGCTGCATGGATGAAGAGGAGGAAGAAAACACTCATTGCCTTCTCTGCTCCTGCAGCGCTCTGGCTAGTCGTAGGTTCCTGCACCTAGGTGCCTACTACTTGAACAACCTAAATGAAGTAAACGCCGCCAGCATAGGCCAGCTAAATTGCTTCACTACAAGCACCAACTGTTTCCGATGTTAGGAGAAGTCAATCCACGTGGTGTCACAATGGGCCTACTCAGGCCTAAGAGTGATTGCCCTTAGCAGTCTGCCACTACAACTTAACCTAAACTAGTCTGTAATTAATCCATAAATGGCAAGTACATTCCTGAGCCTTAACAGGAATGTAATTAGGACGCAGCGATTATCAAAGGACACCGTATCCTGGCCCCACATGCAAGAAGAATGGGAGGAGAGATTGGCAGTCCCTACAACGACTTTTACAGATGGTGCAGGCACGAGGTTACCTATTAATATATAATTGATAACACAATGGATCCCAAGAGGATCTAAGTGGATCACAATGGTTCCAGATGTGATATTCACTTTTGCCAAACCTAATGAACAATTTCTTTCCTCCTTGATCCTCGATCTCGAGCTACCATCTTCTAGATGGCGCTACAGCCTGGTGTGGTTTATTGATATTGGTTGGCGCCTACACTTTTGGTTACGCTATCGGATACGATCTCTAGGGATTGGCCTTGAAGACTTGTGTGTCCATTTTCTCTACACGTCCTTGCCATCTAATCGAGTCAATAGAATTCGCTTGACTCGACCAAAGTCGTTGTACAACTCGTAGCCGACCAAGTCCAAAGACACAACGATTTCCCAGGGTTATCTTTGGTTTTATCGTCGGGGTGATGTCATTTCCCACTACCAGCTTCTCACTTATTGTATACTCACTGCATACCTCGTTCCGCATTTTATTCAATTTTGAACAATTTTGATTGACAAAAGTCTCCGAAAAGCTAGCTTAACTATCCTAATTATTGATTTAAAAGTTTTTCGCTGAGCATCAATCATTCTTTTTGCGAACTGTCAAGGCGAGTTCGCAATACAGTAGTACGCAGAATTTTGTATACAACATTACTCTTTAAGAAAATCCGCAATGTTGGGAGAAACTTTTTTGCTAACTTTACAAAAAGGACGAATCATAATCATCTTTAGACTGAAATGAATGGATAAATATTCTTTTCCGCAATTTGTATATAAGCAAATGGCACTTTCAACATCTCGATTTACGTCACATATGGCCAATATATGTGTAATCAGTCTTGATCCACAAGCAACACGAACAAACAATTCACAGTGAAGTGTCAATTTTCTCCCGTATTCCTCTGCGAATGAAAAACTCCATATGAATGAATTGTCAGACCTTGCGAAAGCGGCAATTCGTGGCGACCTCTAGCGAATGGCTCTTTAGACATCAGGTGTGACTAGAACAGCTGATTCCTTTTCGTCGGAGTGGGGCTTTTATTGCTCCATTTAACTTATTTTGGAATAAAAACGACTTTGGTCGCGTCAAACGAATTCTATTGACTCGATCAGATGGCTAGGACGTGTAGAGAAAGTGGATACTAACGCTTCGACTCGGAAAGTCTTCGAGGCCAATCCCTCTCGTCACTTCAGTAATTTTTTCAAAATAATTTAAACTTTTTTAATATTGCTTCTTCCACCGCTGTATGAAATTCCATAAAAATGTAAAAGCTATTGAAATAAATACAAAACAAATCATTACTTAAAATAGTTCCCGTTGCCAAAACAACATACACGCATCCAAATATCTTTAAGTGCATTAAATTCAAGCACATGTCGCGATTCCAGATCCAGTATTAGCATGCCGTTCATTTCGGAAAAAAAAATAAGAAAAAAAAAAAACAAAAATTAAAAACCAATACAAGACCCTAAGAGAACCAGAATAGACAAGCGTTCTCTTGGCAAACGTCATTGTGAATACGTACAACAAAACGTGTATAAAATTACGAAATGTATTTTTAGTAAACACCGATGAAGACAACAGCAGCAAAACGAGCAGCAGAACACAGACATCTTCTAGTGGCTGCCGAGGAAGAGAAGAAACAAAAGTCATCGTTAGAGAGCCAAGATATGTGTATTTGCGAACGAAACGAAGCCCGCTCGAGTGAGTTACAGCAGTCGTCGCGTCGTCGGCAAAGGCCAACCGACACTTGGTCATGTTCATGTTTTGTTTCCCTTTTTTTGGCTCTCTTGTTTTGGTTTCTGTTCAGTTGCATTCGAAAACCGATAAATGCAGACAAATGAATTAATCACCAGCGGTATTAGGCGTTAGACCGCCGAACGTCGGCGAGAGCGAGTCAGAATTGGATTCCCGTGGATGTCAAGATTTAAAAGCCAATAAATTGGTATTGTATCTCACTGGCAGTGAGGGGCTATTTTTGAATTTTGTCAGCATGTTCCATCTGCTGCTGGCGGCTAACAGTGAATTCATGTGTCAATAAAACCGTATTTCATGTCGTTGGACAATTCGAATGCTGATGCCGAGCAAATTAAGACCGAACGAGAAAAGATCTCTTATTTATTCGCTCTCAGTGTGGTCGTTGGACGGAGGATGCGATGTTCTGTGAGGGCGTTTGATAGCCGCAGATTTATGTGGACGACGAAGCCGTGTCTGCGCAAATTAATATAAGTGATTTCAGCTTAAATGAAAGAAAGGGTTGTAAAGTTGTTTAATCGTGTCCCCTCCTGTTTCCTACATATAGGCTGACGTGTGCTTGAGCGGAGGACACGCGCATCAAAGAGACATGACAACCGCTCCGAACATCAAAGGCGGGGTTCCATCTTATTTCTAATAAAATGTGTTAATTTCCTCAATGAATTTGGCCGGGAATAGAGATAAAACTGTCGAAAAACTCAAACCCGCTGACAGTTGTATGAAATTAGCGATAATTAGTGTCTCTTTGTGGATGCAATGACTTTTCGTGAATGGGCGAATGAGATTTTCCGCGACCACGAACATTGTGTCTATTTATGTTGCCACTAAATTGAATTAGTTATTTTGAGCAAACGGAATTCTTTTGCAATAACTTTGTCTTTTCTAATTAACAAGGTTGGCTCCTAACAAGGGTAAGAGTAATCAGACTTGAATTTTTTTAGAATGCAATGTGTTAACGTGCGATTTAGGCACGAATTCACTTCGTGTGTGCTATCGTATCGCGTGGCCACATATTATGTGCCCGATGTGCGCTCGACGTTCACCAACAAATTGGTTCTGTTTCGCTGCTGATGAGTGGGCCTCCATGTATACAGCCTCAGTCATACCCCCAGACCATCGATCGGTACAAGAATTTAAAACATTTGCAGTTTCACCCATTTTCCTAATTTCTTGTTTGACGGGGGATGTCTGTGAGATCGCTTTGATGTGATTAAATGGCTTAATGCACAAGTTAAGGCACTACTGGACGATCAACAACCAGCGAAGATGCTGCCAAAATTCAGAAGTTATCATCAAGAATAGAGAGCCTTAAGCCTTAACTTTCGTTATACAGTCTTTTTTAAGAACCGCATGCCATCCCTCCCTCGACAACTTCCTTGGATTCTTTCTCAAACGTTTTTCACTTGTTTTGTTATTTTCAATAAACTTCGAGTTCAACTTACTAACTAACCCTCTTGTAAAAACCTAATTATTAGCTCTCGCAAAATAAACCGATAAATTTATGTGCATCTCCCACTTCCGTATCCAGACATTCTTCACTTCAAGTAGTAGGCCCCTAGATGTAGCCATTTGTCATTGTGGTTTTATTTGTGTGAATCTTAAGAAGATGCTAGGCTGTAGTGATCGAAATGAAAGGTGGCATTCCTGCTATTGAGGGATAATTTGTTGTAGGACACCGGGCGAGTTCATCGGCTTTGCAGTTTCCTGGTATGTCACAGGGTCCTGGCACCCACATGAGGTGAATGTTAAAATGCTCAGCCATCTGTGGATGGCGCAGTTGGATGAGTATTTGCCCTTGGTTATAGGGATCGTCGATTAAAATCCCAATCAAAGCAAAAGTTCAAATGCTTTCATCTGGTTTTCAAAATCGGTCCAGTCACTATTTGACGTTGGGATCAAACTAGCAGCACTGGGTATCACAATGGACTAACAATGGTCGAAGTGTGCTGGCAATTTCAATGGCTGCCTAATAACCAAAGCTAAACCAGCCAGTACTCATTTCCGGTTGGATCTATCATCGGTGCTAATCGCTACAGCAAAACTTCTACTGTAGCCTCATCAATCTTTCAACACACTAAACATCATCAAACAACAACTAAACAACAATGGTCTACTATCGGTCCTCACTCAGCCTGATAACAGACTCTTATTGCGTAAACGCCGGATTGATAACTTGGAGTGGAGGACAACGTTCCGGTAACCATCAGGCTTGCGCGTCACCCAAGCAATAGGTACTTGAAAATCTGTGATGACTTTTCCTGCACACACATGTAAGTTTGTCCATCGGCCTTAAACATGTTGCCTAACAAAACGGTACACATTTAAATAAAGTCGGCTCGTTATTCTTCTTCTGGCACCACAGTCCGGGATAAAGTTGCTCAGCCAGCAAGCATCATTTTCACGCGAATTAGTTAAGTTGAGCGCAGCATAGTCTTGTCTATGCACTCCAAATAACCCCGCCTCCTCAGGCGTATTGTGCTTAGTCACCTGGCTAGACCGTACACTTCGTGGTTGAATTTACGCCCCCACATCTCATGAACGCAAACATTAGTAAAGATGGAACGCGCTTCAATTTCACTTAAGATGTTCATACTTCCGCAGCAGGACAGGTGTTTCTTCAGTCATTCGACAAAGGCCCGTACTACGGCTTCTTGAGCCCAAACAAAGAAGTGGTCGGCAAGAGTTAGTCTGCGTTACATCCAGGCCCTTAATTACCTCAAAAGTATATCTGCCTCTGACGACAGTGACTCGTTCCCTTCACGACAGCCTATACTCCGTCTTATCAGCCGATGCCGTCTGAAAACGAACAACCACTTCAATGCCATTCCCGTCATGTCGTCCGCCTATGCGAGGGATAAACTTCCACAGTTTTACTTGTGTTTTGAGTACTTGACGCCGGCCTGAAAAACCGCATTGATGCCTGAAGCACAATGCGTGTGGCGTCATGACGCAAGAAGACACTTTCATCTGACATTTGAGAGAAGAAATGGCACGAAGACAATGAGTCCAATTGTAGGGAATAATGTTTTATGCTCTTGCGAGCTTTATAAGCAAAATATCGGTTCATTCCCCGATTTCAATGCTTAAGTCAACTGGAACCCATGTCTCTGAAATCCATGGGCCCAGTTCCTGTATGAAAGACTTGCCGAAGTACCTCACGCACCGGGGGAGAAGTTATCAACTGCAGCACCGAAGGAAATGATGTGATCCAATATAATGCTTATACTTGCCTTTGCAAGTTACACTTTATTTAAAAGATACCAAAAACAATGCATTAAATTATGTAAAATAGTTATGTACACGCATGTCCTTACAACATTAAGAATCGAATACGGAATTAAATAGAAAACAAGTAAAACTTACGAGCTAAGGAATAAAACAACAAACCTACACTAGACTAACTAACAAATGTACACTTATTTGATCTTCGACTTGAAGCCCTTCGCCATCATCGGGGCCAGCACAGATGAGTCGCGGCCTCGTGTCTCGGGCACGAAGAACATGGTCACAAAGAACACGAACGTGCAGGCACAGGCGAAGGGTAGGAACACGAACGAGCCGATCAGACTGTTCAGCGGCGGGAAGGACATTCCCACAGCAAGATTGCACAGCCACGAGGTGAGACTGCCCAGCGACATCGCCACCGGACGAGGTGACACTTCAACGATTTCTGCAAGAAAAACAAAAACTGTGTCAGGACAAGGATTCGCGGTGAAGTGGTTGGACTTACCCGCTCCAATGAAGTAGGGCAGGGGCCCCAGACCGAATTGGAAGAAGAATATGTAGAGGAAGATGCAGACCATGCAAGTCATTGAAATCCATTCAGCTGCGTCCTAAAACGAGAAAGAAATCCTCAACTCCAGATTCCCGATCACACTCAGGTCTCGAAACTTACAATGAAGTAAAGTGTGAGGGTGATGGCAACCAGGAAGAGGGCACACATTGAAGTTGACAGCATCATCAGAGGTCTACGATTGAACTTCGCCACCAGGAGTGGTCCGCACAGCGAGATGCAAAGGTTCATGCAGCCAGCCCCGAAGTTCGCCCACTCAGCGTCGGACGCGGAGAACCCGGCCTTCATGAAAATCGGAACTGAATAGAAAAAGATCTAAGGCGTCGGCCTTGGTTAGTTTGATTCGCGCCAGCAGAGGTCGCAGCGCTCACCGAATTAATACCGGACAACTGCTGTCCAGCTTGGTAGGTACAGATCACGAACAAGGGCAGCCTCAAGGACGGGTCAGTTATCACTGACCAGAAGCTGCTGTTTGCCACCTGCACACTAGCTTCCGCTTCCAGATCACTCATTTCCGCGTTCACCTGCTCCTCGTCGCCTTCGCGCAAGCGAGTCAAACAGCCGCGAGCGCCCTTCGCATCGCCCTTCACCAGGTACAGCCACTTCGGACTCTCGGGGAAGTAGTACGACGGCAGGTAGCACACGAACACCATGATCCCGTACGCACTGAGAGCGTACTGCCAGCTGTCCTCGTTTCCGAAGATCACGTTCAGGCTGAAAAACTGTCCGACAACAATGCCCGCTGTGACGCCCACCGCGCAGAACACGCCCAGGGTTCCGCGCAAGTGCGGTGGCGCAATCTCCAGCAGATACATCGGCAGTGCAGTGTACGTTATCCCAGACGAGACACCGACCACCAAGCGGCCGATTAGGAGAAGCTCGATTGACTTGGCTGCTCGGCAGTAGTTGAACATGAATGCAGCGACCAGAAGCAGGAATCCGGCTATAAGAACGGCCCCTTTTCTGAAAGCAAACACAGAAGGGTTTAGCACGGGAAGAGAGTCAGCTGAGCGGTTGTACCTTCCAAATGTGTCCGAAACCCAAGCTCCGCACATGGATCCAATCATTCCGCCGACCAAAAGGATGGACACTATCGAGGCCCAGAGGACGTCAATGCCGCCCTCAGTCAGGTGCCAATCGTATCGGTCGATTAGGGTTGTGTTGCACCAGTCTTTGATGAACTACGAGGGTAGACTTGGTTAGGAGGCTGTGGCGAGGAGTGGAATGCATTTTGGAGGGAGGGACTTACCACCGCCGGACTGTTGACAACTCCCAGACAGTACCCGATTGGAACCGAGGCACCGATCGTTGTTGCATACGCGACCATTACCAGGAGTCCGCCCCATTTTTGTGGTTTCTGGAAAGAAATTAAATTGATAAGTGGATGGAATCGAACAGTTCTTGATGGGAAAAGGGGTCGCAATAAGTGGGAGGTGTCGTGAGAAAAATTACAAGCGATGTTGATTGTAGATTGTAAATAGTTTTCTTAAAGTTAAACCAGGGAATGTTGGAACGGCAGTGATCGTTGGTGTAACTTGCTGCAGACAACCTTGCATCTTCATTCAATTTGGGTGGACAGTATGGATGTTTATGATTCGAATGAGAGACGCGTGACAACGCGCTGTTTTTCAAATGGCAACTCGCGGTCTCAGTAGCTTACCGTCGTATGGTCAAACCATTTGTACCAGGTATACCGGTAAGAAGTGAGCGTCAAGATACAAATGTCTCGATAGGGAACATTTGTTGTGAACGAGCCCTTATTTTTTTTTTGTTTGTTTGTTTGCTATGATATCTGTGAAAAATATTAAGTATACATCAATCATCATTGAACAGACAAAATCATATTTTTTCATCGTGTTGAAAATTTTGAATTTTGTACCAGAAAGTGATGATTTGCGGAAAGCATTCATTTTTTGTTTTCATTTGAAGAAAAGTGCTGCGGAGTCGCATCGAGTGGCATATGGTGATCATGCTCTATCAGAAGCAACATGCAAAAGATGGTTTCAACGGTTCAGAAATAATGACTTTGATGTGAGAAATGAAGAACGTGGAAGACCACCAAAAAAGTTTGAAGACGCCGAATTGCAAGCGATATTGGATGGAGATGATACCTTGAGCCAAAAGCAAATGGCAGCAATATTAAATGTTGCACAACAAACAATTTCTGACCGTTTAAAAGCTATGGGAAAGATCCAAAAGTGTGGAAAATGGCTGCCACATGAATTGAATGAAAGACAGATGGAAAACCGAAAAAACACTTGTGCTTGACACGTACGAAAATCGGTTTTGCATCGGATTGTTACTGGCGATGAAAAATGGATTTATTTTAATCCGGGACAATCATCAACATCGACTGCAAAACCAGATCGATTCGGCAAGAAGACAATGCTGTGTGTTTGGTGGAACCAGAAAGGTGTGGTGTTCCATAACTGGTGAAACCCTTAATACTGATCGCTACCGACAACAAATGATCAATTTGAACCATGCATTGATCGAGAACCGACCAGAATTGGCCAGAAGACACGGCAAGGTAATTTTGCTCCATGACAATGCAGCTGCACACAAAGCAAGCACCGGTTCAGGATACAATCAAAACACTTGGCTGGGAGCAGTTACCCCACCCGCCGTATTCACCAGACTTGGCTCCTTCCGACTACCATTTGTTTTCATCGATGGGACACACAATGGCTGAGCAGCACTTCGATTCCTACGAATATGTCGAAAATTGGTTTGCTTTAGAAGACGAACGTGGTGGGCCGTGGCGTTGTGGGTATGTGCGTCGACCCCAACCTCGACGTCGTAGGTTCGATTCCAGCTCTGAGCGACGAAAACAATTTTCACGGCCCACATCTTTCGAGTCACTGACAATGCTCAAAGAGTATTTCCTGTCTACAAAAAGCCTTCTCAAGCAAAGCCGTTCGGATTCGGCATTAAACTGTAGGTCCCTTCCACTCTTGAGAGAACAATAGCACGCACAACACGATCGGTTGCTGAGAAGCTATGCCCTAGGCCTCTACGGGCTGTAGCGCCATCCATATAATATTATTATTATATTATATATTACTTTCCCATTAATAATTAGTGTTTTATTTTCAAAAAAAATGTCATACCGGTATACCTGGTATATTCATAGCTTAACATAATAATGCACAATCTTAAGTATAAAATGTTATAGTTAGAGACGGCAGTATAAAATCATTTTTGAAAATACTAGCTGTCTAGAAATTGTGTATGGTGTTCTTGTGAAAATTCGGGCACATCAGTCGCAGAAGAATAAGTAATATGCTGTCTTAAGGCTCACTCTATTCTAGTGAACATGAAGCTTGCTTTGTAGCACACGCAATTTCACAATAAATTCCTCGGACAGGAAAACAGAACTGCTTTCACCAAAAAAAAAACCACGCTATTTGGGCCCAACTATAACAGGAGGAAAAAGGTAAGATCTTTCGTTATCTAGAGTGCTGTCTTTTACTCCACATCACAACTAGACATTGTGCTTTCTACAGACTTCGTAGCTTCGCAGGACTGGAGCTTCGACAGAGGTTGAGACAGCTGGCGCATCTTCTTTGAAACTGCCAAGCACTGGCTAACACAAAAAGGAAGGCACTTGGTTGGGCTTTTAAAAAATCTCTAACTAATGTGTGTATTGATCAAACTCGCTTCGTGAAGGGATAATAATAGCTTGGCAACCTAATTATCTCTAGTGTGGCTACAGCTGTGGCCGGCACTCTAATCTAAACTTACTTACACACAATGTCAATTGAGTATTTTGCAAAGTTAATGTTCAAAAGTGGCAACCAAAACTGCAATAAGAGCCAAGTAAAAAGGATTCTTAATGTGAAAAGCAAACATCAATGGGCATGGCTCTTTTTCCTTGTGGTTAAGCAAATTAGGGAAGCATTTTTAATATGTGAGCACACACATGTTTTTGCCGTAATCACAAAATCGATAAAGTGAGGTTAAGCACTGTCTGCCACGTGTACAAAAGATGGTAAAAATTCTGCATGCATACATTGCAGCTCGTATCACAAAACTACACTCCATGAAAAACGGCATTCCTATAAGAGGTGATCTCTTCCACTTCTATTTAACGTTGTTGCAGCAAACCGGATCAGGCAGCAACCTCTTAGTTTCAATAATGTGATACAATACGGAGCTGATGACTATGAAACTTTTCAGTCACTCAAAATCCCAGCCACAGACACACTCATTCAGCGAAAAAAAAAATCATACATATAACAGCTCTCCTACCTTAACCGTTTCATTTTCAACATCTTCAGTTGAAAGGAATTCGATTTCTTCGAGGCTAGTGTCGGTGCGTGCCACAGGATAGCCCAGTAAATATTTCTTACTCATGGTTGCACCGCTCAGAGACAAAAACAAATAAATAAACTTGAAAACGATTGCGAAACCAACGACTAAACTAAGAACTATGTACATGTGTAGACCATCACTCTGAAACTGCAACTGACATCGAGACTATGTCAAGTCAGATGGACCCCGTTAAGCTTTGCGACTGACCAAGAAGAGAAACTAGCGTTACAGTGCTAGTAAGTAGGGGTTCCTCTATTTACACATTCAAATATTTATGTCGGTTTAGACAATCTAAACGGAGACGTGATTAGAAAAGAATTTAGACGCATTAACAATGGAAGCAAAAAATCTTTGAATTGGGTAGAAGAGAAGCGGCAGTGAACGTAGCACCTATGAAAGTACTCACGTTGCACTGCGGCCAAGGTGGATCTACTGTGTCCCTTCCTTGACTTATAACGATAATCTCTCTCGATGGAATGTCCTGATTGGTTTTTCTTGTTAAAGTGATTCTGTTATAATATCTGCTTAGATTTGAGGACTCGAAAGAAGAAGAGTCGGTGTTCCACAGTTGCCTTTCCTTGTCCGCAGTGTCTACAGTTTTCAGGCGATAGTTGTACGAAGTGACCAGTAAGTAGGTCAGGCTTGTTCAGTTTGGTTCCCCTGGTATGGAACTTGTAAGTCTGGCAGTCCCTCTGTGCTTTTCCAGTATTGGCTGTGTCTTCGTTAATAATTCAAAAATATCTTACCAGTGGGCACCCTTATCTTATTGCTTGTGAAATGATGCCACTGTGCCAATGATGGGATAGTCCAAAAGGCACACATTCCAGACGATAAATGCGACATCGTTAGGATTGAATATGAAACAAAATATAGCTTCTTACTTCTTTAGGATTTGCCAGCCTTAGCAGAAATACCAATTACTGACTGTCGCCAGAAGTACATCCGATTGGAAATCATGTGTCAAGGCTTTAACTCATTTCAAATTTTCCTCGAACCACCTTACTAGTAGCAGGTATAATGTCACCATTCAGCGTTCTAAGAAATATGCAGTTCAAAAGCCCATGGAGCATTTCTGTTAGAATAGACTTCTTCCCAATTGTCAAATAGATCAATGGATCGAATCTATATTAGACGAGTCACAATATCGAGGTTTGTTCATATTTTCCAAGTTGTCGAGCAAAATACCCTTCGTGCAGTGGTCAGAGAACTAAAGATCAACAGTCGTATTAATAAACACCAAATAGCGACGAGGTAGTACTAAAACGTGTGATAACTAGTAATTCCTATTAATAAACGTATGTTAGCTGAACTCACGTGTAATAACGAGCGGATAAATTAACCAACCGAATTCTGCGTTTAAAGAGCGGGTACCAACTTATTACGGAGTCGGTTGTCAAAATTGTCGGCTAAACTTTCGTTTATCATAAAAAAACGAATATTTTCGTATTCTAATCCACCTTGCCTTGCCAAAGTTTGTAAAAATGGGTAAAGCTATGTTCTAAACATTTATCGATTTCCTAAATCGAATGGATAGCCTCTGTTATGCAAAAATCAGGCCTTCTATCCTGCAAACAAACAAATTTCGATAAGCAACATAAGGAAATTCGCACATGACTTTGTCAACTGGTGGAATATTACGTGCAGTTATCTATAAAAAGTGGACAGCTAGTATGGAGATAGATTACGTTCATTAATAAAATACGCTATCAAACGGATAACTTCACTATCCGTGTGTTACCTTAGATGTAGGTTATAGGGAGGATCGATTTTTTTATTAATATGGCTGCAACAAAATAGATTTAAGGCCCATTTCCATGAAAAGATTAAACCATGATCAAGGCAAATAGCACATGTTAGCCTAGTAGGTCGATTTATGAAAAGTGTTAGATCATGTTCTGATCTCAATGGTAGGCAATTGTCTGTGAATGCGTTAACTCTTTACGGCGGATTTGCCGATCGTTGATTTAAATGCCGAGACTTTGTCTAGAAACTACTGATTAAGTAGGGAAAGTAGATCCATTGGGACGGGCAACGTTACAACATCACCATGTTGCTGGTTGTTAGAAACATTGTTGCTAGGGTTTCACTCAGTTTGACATTTGACGTATCATTTTTAAATATCGGAAAGATGCATATTATGTACAGCTTTTTCTCCACACATTAATTTTCGTTTGGTCATTCACATATGTTAGAACATACTTCTCCTTAAACTAGGCCTCTGACAGAATCAATACATTTATGAGTGATTAAGTATAAGCTTTACCGCCCTACTCGACGTTTCCCAAGCTTTCGACAAAATCTGCCATGAGGGCTTAAAATACCAGCTAAGCAAGCTTCTTCTGAAGAGCTAATATAAGATTTTAGATTCCTACCTGTATAATGGAATATTTAGAGTTAAACATGTAACTACATACTCCGATTTTAAAGGGATCCGCGCAGGAGTCCCGCTAGGTTGTGCCACTGGCCTACAGAGAGAGATATACCTCAAGCTGAAAGTACACAACTATCCTGGCAACAGGGATTATATCTGAGAGAACAAAACGTTGTCAAATTGCTCGCAATGAAACCAAATCAAGGCATATCAATTTCACTTACAGACATAGAGAAGCTGAATATCTTGGAATGATTCTCGGAGCGATACTAAAGTGCATGGCCCGTGTGAAAAATAAACGTGATGATCTGCAAAACCGGTATGGAGAAATGTACTGGCTTCTTGGAAAGTGATCCAAGCTTAGCATGTATAACAAACTGCTTTTATAGAAGCAGGTACTGGAGCCTATATATATGGATGGATTTATGGTATACAACACTGGGATGTATCAATGCAAGTAACAGAGGACTTCTACAGTCCTTTCAAGATAAAGTTATACGGGCCAATGTAAAGGCTTTCTGATCTAGGGATGAATCTGGACCTAGTGATTGTAACCGTCGACGAAGAAATAACAAAACCCGTTCGGAAGTTAAGTACGCAACTTCATGGTCATTGTAAACATGTCATTCTCCAAACTTTGGATATGAGACGTTTAGTTCGTTGACTGCAAGGTACGAGACCGTTCGATTTAGCGCAGAAATAATAAACCATCCTAATCATGGTAATGGCAGGTGGCTTAACCGAAAAAGGTCTCCGAATCCAAGGAGAGGAAGGTCGAACTTTCCTTATAAACATTAAGTTATCGCGGTGACAAGACCACTTGGTCTTGATGACTGGGAGCAGCGCGTTGGAATGATGGAAAGCAGCGATAACTCAGGATCGGACCCGCCATGGGTCACACACTTGCTTACCAAGTAAGCAATTATGCATAGAAGGATCCAACGTAAAAATCCGACGATCTATCGAAAGGAGTGATGTTTTCACAAAGATTTTTAAGTTGTGTACTACGAATGAAATTGGAGAGTGCGAAGATGGATTTTTCATCCAGAGGAAGTGGAAACAAATAAAATTTGTTCCAGCAATATTATGCAGTCTAATCTCTGTGACACTAAGAGGTTTGAAGTAAATGAGGGCAAGCACACCCGAGAGATTTGCATTTGAAACGTTCATCATTAATTCTGAACCATCAGAAGCAGAGATAACCAGAGCAGCAAGTTTCAGGACTTGGCCTAACGATGTCGTCTACATGATAAAGTCGTCTTCATCTCGGATGTTTTCATAGGAGACAAAACATAGAGGCATAGGGTGTCTTCGTAATTACCAGACTTACAAAAATCAGCCTTAGATGTGCTCGCAAGCTCAAAGTAAAATCGAACCAACGCAGGCCATACGCAACGATAAAAGTAAGTAAGTAGGAGTTGGCAGAACAAAATAAAACAGATGCAGGCAAATTTGATTTGCAGTCTGACTGGCTTCTGTCTGCAGAAAAGTTCATCCCTGTCACAGAATCCAATTTTAGCAAATCTACGAACGACACGAACTACGAAAAATTGGTACAACAAAATCCGAACGGGCTTACGACGTAAATAACTTGTCGAAGGCAACCATACAAATGTACACTTAATTCGTGTTCAGTGAGACTTCATAAAGCTTGTAGCAGATTTTTCATTGATTGATGACACTACAAATTAATTCTGTGATTCATTTTTCGGAGTTCATAGTCCATTTTCGATTACGATTAATTTCTCGATGGGAGTGATTGTTTTTTAGATTTGCAAACGATCAGACTTTCGAAGACACCCATAGCTGTTTCCTTCAAAGATATACCTGCCCCGGGTGTCGAGTTTCACATCCTGTCACGGCAAGTAACTGCCGCAGCAGCACAATCAAACTTCATCTCAGCAGCGATCGGGAGTACCTCGAATTCATTCGGTCGTTACTCAAATTCAAGAGCAAATGTGATACTGAGTTAAAAGCCGCTACCTAGGCTCTGCTTTTCTGATTGCAGATCCTTCAAGCTTGGTCAATGATACAGGAAACCTTAGCATTACACCTCCCGTGACTTTCAAGAGAAAGACCCCGTGATACCTTAACTGCTGTGGTGGCCCATGGCGTTGGGCGTATGTACACTACGCCAAACCCAACGTACTTGGACCTCGAATCTAGGTTGGATCACTGGTCCAAGCCCCACCTCTTTCTAGTCAGTGACCATGCTCAAAGAGTATTACTGTCTAGAAAAAACTACTCAAACTTGGCAGTTCAAAATCGAAATCGGCATAAAATTGTAGTTCCCTTCCACTCGTAAAAGAACGAGTGTCATGTTCGTCACGTGTGGTTATTGAAGAGGATAAGCCCTAGACATGATTGTTGGTCCATTTGATTTAAATAAAGTTTAAATTAAATAACGTATGAACGCGGAACTAACAACAAAGTGCACAAATTTAACATAACAAGCCTTACTCTTAAACAAGTGTAAGCGTACCATAAGTGCACACCAGCAGATTGGGATTCGCTTCGATCTGCCTAAAAATGTGCTACCAAAAATGAGAAAGTCTAGATCTTAAACTACGTCCTCTAAACGACGTGGCGTCCTCTAGCTTGTTATCAAGCTTTCTGCAAAAGTGTAGCAATCCTCAATTAAATCTCCATTTTTTTGTCAACAGAGTTTGCATATAAGCCTCGTGATCTGACTTCTTCCAATAGTTTGGAGACTCCTTCAGTTATTCTTCGGTCCGGAGCATTTCGTCAGATTGTTGGTACACATCTTAGGCGTTGTGTCATGTTGAGCACCTCGCACTTCAATGTCCACTTTTGGGCGCTTCAGTAATCCAGACGATTTGCGATTCGCTTTGGGAGTACAGAACATGCATTTGCTGAATTCGTTTTCACTTAGTTAAATAAATAACCTTCGCCTAGTTGGCGCTGCAGTCCGGGGAAAGCACCTGGACCATCACCTTATTTCGTGAGCTGCCTTCAGTTGTGCACATCAAATTAGTTGAGATCCTTGTCCACTTGTGTGCGCCGATCGAGAATGGATTCAGTTGCGTTGTCCCAATGGCTCGGAATCGAAGACTCTTCGGGCCGGAGCTGTGGTGTCCATCCGCTCTACGACCTATCCATCTTAAGCGTTCAATCCGAAGACGTTTAACCAGGTGCACGCCGCTGTACAGTCCGTGCGAACGGAAATGAATAATAAAACAATCAATTTTAAGATAAAAAAGGATTTATTGTACATTTGTTAACAGCTTTATTACAATAGGCATTTAGATCGATACAAAAAGTTTATTTACAAAAGTACGCTTTTTACTGACTACCTAACTATTTCGATAAACCGATGCGCCTCGCGACGCTAAGTGCGAAACAAAAATGTGTATTCAAGTAGGAAATATATTTCGCATTATTTTCAAAAGGGAAAATACATGTCACGCTTAAGCTAAACAAGACCGCAGATTAATCTTCTAATGTGTTGATTTTCTACTTAAGATTATTCTTTGTATGTACCTATATTCACGAACCAATGGTTTTCTGGTTACGATTAATTATCCTATTGCAGCAATCTGTTTGTCCAAGTCCAAGTCCACACGAGTCAAAGAGAAAAAAAGTAAAAGAAATGTTCAGCAAACGAATTAATCGTTCACGTCGTCGTTCGAAGCAAAATGCACGATGTATGAACATAAATTTATGCCGTTTAGAGTCAAAAGACGTTGTGCTTGCTGGTGTGCTAATTTAATGACTGTGCTTCATGACCTATCTCACTTTCGATCGAAAGCCTTTCGAAACCAGCGGGGCCACCTGGGATGGATCTCGGCCTCGGGTTTCGGGCAAGTAGAACCACGTGAGGAAGAACAAGCAGACGCACGTGATGGAGAACGGTAGGAAGACAAAGGCACCCCAAGCTGCTTGTAAGCTCGGGAATGTCATTCCGATGATGAAGTTACATGACCACGATGACATACTTCCCATTGCCATGGCCACCGGTCGTGGGGCGACTTCAAAGAGTTCTGAAAAGAAAAAGAATTTTTGTTTAATCGAAATGGGTGGTTGATGTGTGTCCTGGTTGAAGTGTGTCCTGCTGAAGCCTCCAATCTATAGCGCTGCTGCAACATATGGAATGTCGCGAATTAGATGGGGAAATAATAATAAATCTAACATCTGGACTGTTGACTAAAGCATCGCCGATGCCATTAGAGTGGAGAGAGTTTTAAAGAAATACCTTGCAGTGGTTATGCTTCGTCTACAAGAACTGGCTGAGGCGATAAATATTTCCGTAAGCACGTACAGACAGAAGAAGAACAAAAGTTCTTGTGAGGTTTCCACGGGAGAGCTACACATCAGTGTGTGGCGTTACAGCCCGTACAGGGTCAGGTCTTAGCTTCTCAGCAAACAACTCACGCACTATTGTTCTCGCACTAGTGAGAGAACATATGCATGTCTGAAACACCGAAGTTGTAGTCTCGAGAAAGGCGAGATTAAAGCAAGTTCAGGTATATCATCTGGGCCAAATCTTGAACTCATTTGAAAAGAAACATCTGTGCCGATTCTAAATGAAGCAGGGCACCACAGTAGAGTTGCTCGGAAAACCCATTAATATCAAGAGTCTATCGTTTACAACGCTTAGCTTTTGGAAATGAACGTACAAATAAACTACCAGACTTCTGGCAAAGGATATTACCAGATGAGAGCAAATTTGGATGTTTAGAACGAATGGAAGCAAGATAGTGTGCTGAAGAACGCGTACATTCTCCGACAAGCTAAGTGTTTCTGCTACTGTCAAGCACGGTAGTAGCGGTGTGATGGTGGTGTTGCATGGCAAGCGCAGTAGTTGGAGAACTGGGGTTTATAAAGTATTCTGAAGACAAATTTGTAAAAGTAAGCTTCAACTAAATACTGAGTGTTGGTTCCAACAAGACAAGGATCCAAAGTGTACCACAGCCTCCAGACTTTAATCCCATTGAACACCTCTGGGATTTACTTGAAAGATGAATCCGGTAACACACGATAACGAGCAAATGCCCAAATGCCTGCAGCAAGGATGAGAAAAAATACAGCTGAACCAATGTCTAAAAAAAAGTAGGATCTTTGCAAAGACACTTGCAAGACCTTGTTAAAAGACGAGGATATCCTACGAGCTACTAGAATTTAAGGTAAAATGTAATAATAATCTGGGTGGCGCTACAGCGAGTAGGGGGCCAGGGCCTAGCTTCTCAGCAACCGCTCGTGTTGTGCGTGCTATTATTCTCTCTCAAGTGGAAGGGACCTTCAGTTTAATGCCGAATCCGAATGGCTTTGTTTGAGAAGCTTTTTCTAGACAGGAAATACTCTTTGAGCATTGCCAATAACTGGAAAGATGTAGGGGGTCGTTAACATTATTTTTGTCGCTCGGAGCTGGAATCGAACCTACCACGTCGAGTTTGGGGTCGACGCACATACCCACAACGCCGCGGGCCACCAGGTAAGGTATAGTTCATTCAATTTTAACATTAAATGACAAGTGAACACAGACTTTTTCTACCCTTGGCCATCAACCGAATGAAAGCAAGTGGATGCAGGGAACTAAGTCTACTGATGGACCCAAAGCAGGGGTATGGGTGTCTCCATTCGCTCGCTGACAGGATTTTAACCGCAGGGTTTAACGCGCTTACGCGACTTTACCGCTGAGGGTATGTCAAGAACGCCTGGGGCTAGTTTTAAGAAGGAAATGAGGACACATTTTTCATATTTGGTTTTATTTCATTGGATTCTATTTCACGTCACCGTTTTTTCCAGGCGACGAAGTCGCGTAAGCCCCTTAAGCCCTGTCGAAAAGAGGGTTAAGATCTTGTTGGTGAGCCACCCAACACCTACTTGCAATACCCCAGACATTCTTGCAAGCTGAGATTCTACGAGCAAAAAAATTTAATGATTGTTGTTGGGAGTTAGTTCCCTCTGCAGACTTTTGAGTGTGTTCTTAGTTCCCATAAGAAACAAGAGTAGATGTACACCTTATGGGAGAACTAAGTCCACTTTGTAAAGGTAAGTAAAGTGGACTTAGTTTCAACTTAATTGTAAGCAAGTCCCTCAGTGGACTTCGTTCCCAGGGACTTAATTACCTTCACCTAGTAGATGAAGGTTGCGTAGAATATAGGCCCAATTGCGAGAGTAGATTATCGCGGCTAAAAATCATTAAATAAACATACCATATGGTGAATTTTTCAACATTTCTTACTGAAACTATACGATTGATATTCATACATATAAATATTTGCACACGCGATTTGTTTGTTTAAGCACACGAGTGTACGTTTATATTGTACCAAGGATGATGTATACGTTTAATGAAAATCCGCCATGTTTTTGGTGACGTATAGCGAGATTAGTGTGATACAATTTCAAGGAAATGAGGGATATTTGCGATAAAACTTTGCAAACTTTACAAACAAATACAAGCCATAGTCATCTTTCGACTAATATGAATGCATTTCTGCAAGAAGTATGTAAACAAAGAACAATTCAACCGCTCTCATGCATCATTCTACACACAAATGTCGCAGCTTCATTTCCATCTCAACCTAAAATATGGCAACTCAAACGCTGTCTCTTGTAGCGAACTGCGAAAGCAAATTTTCGGAAACAACCCTTTTCCAGCAAATACAACAAAAAACTTATATTTTTCCAGATTCAAAGATTGCAAATGAATTCCATCGACAAAAATTTCAAAAAGAGTTAGTTTAAGTATCCTAATTAATGATATGCCATATATCGGTATGAATGAATCGCCAGAGTTTGCGAAGTTTGCAATTCGTGGCGATCTCATAGGAACGGGCCTTAAATCCCGAATTGAAAGACTTGACAACCAAAACTGACGTACATTTAAAAATTTGAAATACGCACGTTTTAAACTCACAATTATTCGATTCAAATGCGGCTGAGATTCACATCAAGAATGATGTATACAAGATTTCACCTTTGCTGACATCTCCTCGCGTTTGACGTTAAACGTGATGAGCGGTTGAAATTGATATTAATATAATTTCATAATATGGGTGGCGCTACAGCCCGTAGAGGGCCAGGGCCTAGCTTCTCAGTAACCTCTAATGTTGTGCATGCTATTGTTCTTTCACGAGTGGAATGGACCTACAGTTTTATGCCGAATCCGAGCGGCTTTGTTTGAGAAGCTTTTTTCTAGACAGGAAATACTCTTAAAGCACTTTCAGTGACTCGACAGAGCTGGGGCCGTGAAAATTATTTTCGTCGCTTAGAGCTGGAATCGAACCTAGGACGTCGAGGTTGTCGGCGCACATACCTACAACGCCACCTGCAACCTGAAATTGATATTTGTTTACCTACAAATTGCGGAATGGAAGATTCATATTTGCAGGTCCCTTGTCGCCAATTACGCCAAAAATGTCTAATACTTCTTGGCTGAGAGGATATATTTAAATACCCAATACCAATGATGTGTTTCATTTCGCCCAGAAGCATTTTAACTGAATTAATTGATGGTAATATGTTACATATTAGTCTAAGAATAATTATGCTTCGTACTTTTCCCTCATTTTCTGCATGAGCTCATTCGTTTCACATAAAATTGGAGAAAATTGTATGGAAACTAATATTCGCTCGCCTCGTACAACGTCACCTAAATTTGACAGCAAACATGGCGGATTTTCTAAGAGCGTATTTGAATGCAGGTTTCAGTCGATAAATTAGTCGAGTATCGATTCAATCGACACTAGTGATCGTTGCTTACACTCACAGAAGAAAATAATGCTCAAGCTTGTTCGCCTGCACGACAAAAATGAACGGCACGTATTTACAGTGGACTACCTCTAAGATGATTTTTTTTCCAACTCGATTTTTTTGTTTCCCATTTTCACTTCAATTTTCCACACCACAAACCATTCTCTCTCGAGCAGTTAATGACATCAGCGTTGACTGTAAGAATATTCAAACTTCGACGACGGTCAAGCCCAGTAAAAATAAATACTTGTAGTGTATGTCTAGCTTGAACACCAACTGATAGAGTAGTGCATACTATTCTTCTCGCAAATGGATGTCTGCTGGTCTTCCAAGATCTTACAGTTCAACAAAACATGGCACATGATCTTAAAATTCGGTCAATGACTTGATTTGCACTGCAACCTTCCAGTCTCCATCGTCACGATACAGGCCAACGTTTCTGTTTCATTAAACACTCAATTTTTGAACCCAATCAAGGCCAAAAGAAACGAGTAGTGGATGAAAGCAAAGGCAATCATCATCGTCGCAAGTCATCCAACCAATCCATTCAATTAAAAAGGATGTCTGTTGTCTGGTCGGAATTCATTTATAGAAATCTAATTCAATTGAACCACTCAACACCGATGAGTCGGCACGACTCAATCGGATATTAAATTGCGTGAAACACAATCCGGGCGACAACGATGCCACACACAAGGTTCAACACTGGTTCAACAATTAACTGACGTCCCCCCTCTCTGTGCAAGACGTAGACAGTCGCTATCGCGTGCTTCCAATTGAAGCCAATTAACAGCACACGATGTACGAACTGAACCAACCGATGATATGATTGATTTGTTTTGTGTTTTTTTTTTTGTGCTTTAAGTTTTACTCACCAGAACCAATGAAATATGGTATCGGACCCAGGCCGAATTGGAAAAAGAAAATATAGCAAAAGATGCAAATAATGCACGCGATGGCAAACCAAGAGGCATGATCCTGGAAAAGAATTAGACAAACAATCACAAATTACTGGACCCCATGGTCGGCGTTCGCAAGGTCTTACGATGTAGTACAGAACAAAGGCAATGGTGAAGAGGAAAATTGAACACATCAGGGACGAGAACAGCATGAGCGAGCGGCGATTGACTCTCGCCATCAGCAGTGGGCCCAAGAACGACGTCAACAGATTGAGGCACCCAGCGCCGAGATTCGCCCATTCAGCATCTTTTGTTGAGAGTCCAGCATTCTCGAAGATGGACACGGAGTAGTAGAATATCTAAAACAAAAATCACAATAGCATGAGACACTGTTTCAACAAGATTCACACAACAATTAGTTACCGCATTGATGCCAGACAACTGCTGGCCCCCTTGGAAGGCACAGACAATGATCAGAGGCATTACGAGTGTCGGATCGCACAAGACCTCCCGGAAGCTGCTCGCCGCCATTTTGGCATTTGCCTCAGTCTCCATTTCGTCGAGTTCTCTCTGTATCAACGAAGCCTCATTGGCGCCGCGCAACCGTCTAAGCTCTCGCCTGGCAGCCTCAGGGTCTTTCTTAACAATGTACAACCACTTTGGACTCTCCGGATAAAAGTACGCGGGGGCGTAACAGATAATGACTAGGACAGCGTAAAAGCTGAATGCAATGTGCCATTGTTCTTGTGTTCCGAAGACTTCGCGTAAACTGAACACCTGACCAACCACCACACCGCCGGTTACGCCAACCGCACAGAAGACCCCGAGGGCACCGCGCACAGCCAGCGGCGCCAGTTCGCTAAGATACATTGGCAGAGCGGTAACGGTGAGACCCGATGCTAGCCCGACGAGAAATCTACCAATTATGAGCATTTCCACCGAGGTTGCCGCACGACAAAAGAGGAAGAGTATCGCGCTAACGATGAACAGCAGGCCACTGATCAAGAAGCATCCTTTTCTGAAATATCAAGAGAAACTGTTAGCGAATGCGGAAATGCTGTTTCAAAAATGTGATGATGATCTGAGCTGAATGGAGAAGCTAAATGTGAGAAGCGAATTGGCACTTGTTTCTGTAACATAAAAATATGATCGGTGGCGCTACAGGCTCTAGAGGAGCGGAAATTAGCTTATCAGCTACCACGCGTGTTGTATGTGCTAAAGTTCTCGCATGAGTGGAAGGGAACTACAGTTTTAAGCCGACTCCGAACGGTCAAGTTTGAGGAGCTTTTTCTTAACAGGAAATACTCTTTGGGCATTGTCAGTGATCCGAAAGACGTCAGGCAGTGAACATGATTTTTGTCGCACAGAGCAAGTTGGGGTCGACGCACATACCCACAACGCCACGGGCCACCACGAATAAATAAATAACCAAGCGTTTTAGATAATTTCACTTCGGCACTGTTCAAGCGTGGCAGTTGCTGCCGATTCATAACAAAAGAATCAAAATCCAGATTGTGCATGTTCTTAAAACAATTTTTTCATAGATTGAACAAGTGGGTCAAGTGCATGCTTATGGTCGCCTTTAATTCGGCTGATTGCCGATTGAGTTTGCGCACCTTGCACGAGAGGCGCGATAAGTCAGTTTTTTTGTCAAACACGACCACGTAAGCAAATGGAAGTTTATCATCAATCAATTAGAAATCACCAGCGAACTGTTTGCAAGCAATTCGTGCTCATAGCTGCATCCCTTTCGCGAGAGTTTCTAACACTAGAACGGTTGCAGTTAGTGGGCTCGTATAAAAGCAAACAATTATTGCAGTCACGGCTCACGGCTTTACACAAATAAACACATGTTTGTACAGATGCATGCACTCGTAGGCCAGACTGACAAGTCTAGACGTTGACTTGACGCACTATTGTCACTTATTCAACGGAAACGTGCTACCACTGCGCATTCGCCTTTCCATCACTGAGTCGTTTATCAGATTCTGATGTAATGCTTAGAAAGTAGACACTGGACGCTCTGGATGTACAGGAAAAAATTGTTTTGCTCTGTTTCTGATTGACTAGGGGAATGGAATGGGACCGATTGGATAACAACAAGCTCATACGTAGTTCAAAAGTGCGACAATTAAAGAGCAAAAGTCAAGTGTTCTCCGGTGCTTTTAAGGTTAGATTATATGATCCGGTAATTATTCAAAGTTTAAAAACAACATCAGACCCTCTGGAGCGTAGCTTTGGAGACAATGTTGGTTGTACTTTGGGTGACGCTGGTTTATAAGCAAACAAAACTGGTGTGTTTTGCGTGTTGAAACTAAGTCGGTAACCACCCCTTGATCAAACTTCACTCGTAAAATGTGATTATGGTTGATTGTGAATGTGGAACTTGACTTCATCCACTGAAGAGTCTCAGTGCAATACAGAAACCGGAGCCCATCTCAAACGAAACCAATGCCTGAACCAACACGATCCAGAAGTGCCCAACTAAGCACCAATGCACCCACAATCTTTGATCGTTTGGTGCGGGGTTGGTTAATGGTTCACCATCTTCTGGAATAAAGATGCATCAGATTGCATCAGTTGGATAGGCCATGGAGGGAGGGCGTCAATGACGGCCTTGGTGAATTCAGTGACCATTTGAGGGGTCTGACTCCGGAAATCCGTCTCACAAAAATGTTATCGTTCAAACATAACGAACGAATCATTCAAGTATTGGTTCCAAAAAAGATTCGGTCATTTCAATCAATCGTTCAATAATCGTCCATTCAAAGATAGGGTTATATTCGTTCAGTACTACCGAACGCAATCCCAAAATGTTACAACCACTCGATCGTTCTTTGAACGACAGATAGACTCAACGTACTCATAGTACACGAGCTTTCTTCGGTCACACAAATAATGTTCACTATTCAAATAAGATGTAGTAAACATAGGAGAATATGCAAGTGTACTTGGCTTCAAACAGTATGTTTGAGAGAGAATCATCTCCATCATTTCGCTCAGAAGGATATGAACGAACGAAAGATACGTTCATATGAGCGAACGAAACGATTTGAACGAACGAAACAAAAGCATTGAATTGTTTCTTTCGTTCATATCGTTCCGAACGAAGTAGCCGAGACGAACGAATCTTCAAAAGTATTGACTATTTTATTGATTGGTTTGCAGCAATACTTTTGAGTGAACGGGTCCAAATGAACGAATCAATCATGATTGATACAGCTCTAGTTAGGAGTTGAACAAGAAGAGATCAACATGATCCAGTCACAAGGATGTACGCACGCTAATAGGAGTCCTTACCAAGCACTGTATCCTATGTGCATATGCTATGCGACGGATCATACCGCACAACGACTTTTGTAAAACTGCAGAGATGCGAGGGAAACAGAATTTATACAACATCTGCTCTGCTCTGAAAATACGAGTTAGCTTCTAGGAAAGCACTACCTCGAGGAACTGACCGACATAAATGGTGCTGAACTAAATGTCTGGATGTGCTAAGTACAATCAACGCAACGCTGCAAGGAGGCAGTTGGGAAGGACAAATTTGGTGACAGGATAAACTCAAGGCGAATGTTCATTGATTTGCCACCGTGATCGGTACGTCAGGATCCTAGTCTACACTACCATAAGTCTAGACGAGATCTAGTTCTGCAGGCTTTTGTCGAAGAAAAGTGGAATCTCTACTGAGCCATCATAAATTGGACCGACAACTTAAGCACTGCAATGCAATTGAAGAGCAAGCTGGCCTTAAGGTCAATATGGACAAAAATATACCTGCTGTCGACTACGAAATCGTTTCCTTCGATCACACACCAACTAGGAAAATATATATCGCAATTGATGAGTACTGATTTAACATTCTGATGCAGTGAAGGAGTTTGAACGAGAGCTGTTCGTGGGCTCTACGAACAGAAGAGAAGGGAAGAGCACCGGCTTCTCAGAAACAAAAAGAAAGAGCATGAGAAGCGCGCGGTCGTGGAGATGGAGAGGTGTTATGGCAGGAATGACGTCCGAAAGTTTAACCAAAAGGTAAAACAAGTTTCCGAAAGATATATTTAGAACTCGGACCGAAGCCTGCAGGGACGGAAATGGACAACTAGTAGTAGAATCGCAGTCGATGCTGAGAATTTGGTAAAATCAGTTTTGTAGACTGTTAAAGGGAGATGACGACTGTGAGGTACAATGTTTCACTCAATTTGGACGATGATGAACACGAATTCCGTCCCCCCGCCTTAGACGAAGTCAAGATAGCGATATCTAGACTGAAGTCAAACAAGCTGCTGGAGCGGACGGATTGTCCGCGGAACAGTTTAAAGAAGCTGAAGATGACCTGGTTGAGGGCACATGCACTAGCTCATCTGCAATATATGGTCGGAGGAAAGCATGCCCGATGAATGGAATCTCAGCTTCGTTTGTCCGGTTCACAAGAAAGGAAGCCCCTTTGACTGCGCCAACTATCGAGGGATCAGACTCCTTGACATCGCGTACAAGATACTCTCTGCCGTTCTGTGTGAACGCCTGAAACCCTTTGTCAACAACCTGATAGGTCCTTATCAGTGCGGTTTCACTCCAGGATAGTCCATAATAAAGCAAATATTTACACTTCGGCAGATCCTGGAAAAGACTCAAGAGATCCACACCTATTTGTCAAGGCATACGACAGCGTGCATAGAGACGAGCTATACAGCGCGATGTCTAGTTTTGACATTCCTGCCAAACTCGTCAGGCTGTGCAGGATGACGATGGAGACATCTCTCTGCTCCATCAAAGTCGGTAACGAACTCACCGAGACCTTCAATGTCAAAAAAAGTTTTAGGTAAGGCGACACGCTGTCATCTGACTTCTTTAACATCATACTTGAGAAGATCGTGCGAAACTCAAACGTAAACACCCGAGGCACGATCTTCCAAAAGTCCGTTCAACTGCTTGCTTACCTGGACGACACTGACGTGATCAGACGAACACAGCGAGCTGTCAATGAGGCGCATTGAAGCGGAAGCGGCTAAAATGGGTCTAGCGATAAACCAGGGCAAAACAAAGTACATGCTGTCATCACGGAAGGACGCACAACATCGACGTCTCGGACAGAGCGTCATATTGGGCAGCAGAAACTTTGAGGTAGTCAAGAACTTCGTCTACCAAGGCTCCGGAGTAAATAGGGACAACAACATTAGTACCGAGATCAAGCGCAGAATTACTCTTGCCAATCGCTGTTTCTTTGGGCTCAAGAGGCAATTGAGTAACAGAGCCATCTCTCGGAACACCAAATTGACCTTGTATAAAACCCTGATCATCCCAGTCCTGCTCTATGGCGCAGAGACATGGACGCTATTGAAAGCGGATGAAGAAGCTCTTGGTTGTTTTTAGAGAAAAGTTCTGCGTACGATCTTTGGTCCTGTTTGCGTTGATGGCGTTTGGAGGAGAAGGTTCAACCACGAACTATACGGACTGTACAGCGGCATGCACCTAGTTAAGCGTCTTCGGATCCAACGCTAAAGATGGCTAGGTCATGTAGAGCGGATGGACACAACAGCTTCGGCCCGAAGATTCTTCGATACCGAGCCATTGAGACAACGCAACAGAGGACGTCCTCGCACTAGATGGCGCACACAAGTGGAAAAGGACCTCAACCAACTTGGTGTACGCAACTGGAGGCGTGCTGGCTGGAGAGGCATGTTGGTTGAGGCCCAGGTCCATCCCGGACTGTAGCGCCAATCGATGAAGAAGAAGAAGAAGGAGTTTGTCAACAACCAAGTAAAAAAATGTGAACTGCACAAACCATTAGCAATGGATATTACTTCGGGCAGTCAAAACTCCTGACTCCAAGACTCTAGCTGTGTCAGTCTTTCTTTATAGAGTTGAAAGCTGGACGATAAACATAACTACGGTGCTGATTCTTGAGTCTCTACGTGGTCCGGTCGGAAGGGAAAGACACAACCGCGAACTCTTGTACCAGAATAATATAGGCAAAAATCAGTCGACTGCACTGGCACGACCACATTGAGCGCACACCAACGCTGCAGCTAACAGGGTCTTCTAGGAGGAACAGAATACCGAATCTGCGGCTAACACGCCCACAACAACACCAAACGCCCAGGACCGTCAGCAGTTGCTCACGCTCGGACCATCATCCATGGCTCACCGACATTTTAAGTATGTACTGACAGCACTGCGCCACCGAAGCTATATGGCTTACGATAGTTCATACATCATGGCAATTTTGTAGGTTCAAATTAAAACCTGAATCAATTTTATAACTTACACCGTTTGTGGTTTATTCTAATTGTCTTATCATTCTTATCTGGTCATGCTCCAGCTGTCACGATATTAGATGTCACACCTCATCAATCTGACAGTGGAACAAATCAAATGTCGCTTAATGTTAGGAACGACTAGAGAAAACGACAACATGTAACAATAAATCAAATCAATGCGTGACCACCCTGTTAGCTACAAAAAACCATTCAACCTTGGGATTATCTGCGCACCGATAAAAACAGACACTTTGCGATATATATTCTTTCGGCTTGGCGTTCAAAGAGAGATAAGACTCCAGGCACACTCTACGTATCTCCGTTTTGCACGAGTCAACAATCACAATCCTAACGTGCAGTCTGTGCAGAAAAACAATACAAAATGTTGCTCAATTCACAGAATATGCACGCATACGGTGAGCTGTGCTTTAAATATGCGCATTTTCAGGTTCAAGAATGGAGTCAAATTAAACCGAATTGTGTGTGCGCCAACGACAATCGGGGGTAATTTGGTGTGATTCAGCACTTAGTGCAAACAAAATAAGTGACTGCAGGCGAAAAGCTTCTGTAGGACAGCTGTACTCTGTGAGGGTTTCCAGTGGGGGTCGCATCGGGAATTATGAAAGTAGTGACGACGGACGATGCCATGGTGGCAATGATTTCGTTTTGCCCGAGTTGGTTTTATAGCAACGACTGGAGGGCTGAGATAGGGGCTTATTTCAAATTCAACGGCAATAAATGACAAGGTGTAGCAGGGAACTGAATGCCTTGTGGGTTTTATTCCCCGACAGTTGCGAGTAGCTAATGAACGCCATTATCAACGATAGCGAGATAGTGTGGATGGAAAATGGGCACATACTCTGCGGCCGGATTCTCCTCAGACACCGCAAAATCATAATGTTGACAAAGCAAACAAGCTATGTTTGGTTAGGTATGTGGGTAGACCAGTTGGCGCTACGTCTCATTTAGACTATTGGACCCATGGCGACGCTTATGGGGTCCTGCTCGTTGGTTGTCGTCGTGGGTGCTCTTTTTTACAGATGTTGTGCCGCTCCTTCGAGTCATCCGGTTGTCTCAACAAACCCGCAAATAGAGTTTGGAGGTTCTGGAAAAAGAAATCTCCCAGTGTTCCCTGTCTCAATGTGATGGGGCACTGTCAAAGGTATTGGGAAGTATCCTCAATCTCTTCTTCGTCCCTTCAGCATATGCATATGGTGCTTTGGCTAAGTTCTATTTTCTGTTCCGACTACCATCCGCGGCTGCTTGTTGCTGCATTGGGAAAGCATGCCTTCTTAGACCGACGCGTTAGACGTTTGTCGGAATGATCACAGAACACTGTAAGAGCGAAGCAATGCTGTGGAAATGAAATTAGGAATCCAACGCGATCTCTGCTGAAACTGCGGCGACGAGGAAGAATGCGGGATGATCCAACATTTACTTTGCCACTCCATAATCGACGTCTAGAGACGAATGGGCCCATTGGCCTCGGAGTGGAAGTGATGGCCAACCCTTTCAGACCCTAACCTGTCTGGCTGTTTGATTCTCAAGGCAATGGAGTATGATTTACAGGCTGGATGGGGGAGCATCGGCCTGTCCATGAAACACTTAATCAGTCCGTTCAACTGCTAGCATACGCCGACGGCATTAACGTGATTGGCCGAACTCAGCGAGCCGTCAATGAAGCGTTTGTTTGTATTGAAACGGAGGCGGCAAAAATGGGTCTAGCGGTGAATGAGGGCAAAAGAAAGTATATGCTGTCACCAAGAAAGGACGCACAACATCGACGACTCGGTCAGAACGTCACCATAGGCAGCTTCAACTTCGAGGTAGCAAAGGACTTCACCTACCTTGGCTCCTAAGTTAATAGTGCGAACATCAGCACCGAGATTAAACGCAGAATAACTCTTGCCAACCGCTGTTTCTTTGGGCTCAAGAGGCAATTGAGTAGTAGAGCCCTCTCTCGAAAGACCAAGCTCACATTATATAAGACCTTGATCATCCCTGTCCTGCTGTATGGCGCGGAGGCATGGACAATCTCGAAAGCGGATGAAGACGCACTTGGTCTCTCCGAGAGAAAAGTTCTGCGATCAATCTTTGGTCCTGTTTGCGTTGAAGGTTCTTGGAGAAGAAGGTTCAACCACGAATTGTACGGGCTGTACAGCGACATGAGTTTAGTCAGGCGTCTACGGATTCAACGTTTAAGATGGCTAGGCCATGTTGAGCGCATGGACAACACTGCTCCAGCCCGAAGAGTCTTCGACTCCGAACCAGTGGGACAACGCAATAGAGGGAGACCACGAACCCGATGGCGCACTCAAGTGGAGAAGGACCTCAACCAACTTGGAGTGCGAAATTGTAGGCAGCTGGCTAAGGATCGTGCCAACTGGAGAGGATTGTTGACCGAGGCCCAGGTTCACCCAGGACTGTAGCGCCACAAGAAGAAGAAGAAGAAGGTCGATGGGAATACAAATTGGCTCTCGCCTCTGTCTGGCCAGGCTGACGAAGTTGTCGATGGATACGCTTGCTATTCAGTGTACTCACTGACCATGGACACTTGTTCCATATCCTAAAACTGTGAGCCAGTGATGCGGATGGTAATCGCTTGATAAAACGACCATTTTCGTGGGAGTAACTTCTACAAAATTTGTCAGAGACAAGGCCTTGTGATCTTAAACGGCACACGGTCGCTTCAAAACATTCGGATGATGTGGACGTCCATAAATGGCAACTTCTCCCAACAGTTGTGCTCCATCCATCCCATCTTGCAAAATGTAAGTTTTTCACACGGTTGTTCGCATTCACTCAGCAGACGTAACTGTTGAATTGTTCTATTTTTCTTGTCACGAGACCAACAAATGATTTCCAGAGATCCATTTCTAGAGATTTCGTGCCCGTCTTACAAATTGCCTCACAAATTACCAAAATAATGGCACCAGAGACGTTACTGCGCTCAGGAACGCGAAGGTAGGTAGGCAGTGGCATTTATGCACTTAAGCCAAACGTAAGCCCATTGTACCGTCACTTTAGTATTTTCATTTTAGGAGTAATTCGGTTGGATGATCTGCTCCTCATCCTCGTCTAGACAGGGTTAAAGACGAGGAGTACTCTTTCAGTATCGGGGCTTAATAAGCAGTTTTCGGTGATTAATGCCACTGCAGTGCTAATTGTTGATCTCTTTAGAGAGAGATCACGCTACTTGATCTTTGTGGGTCAAGATGTGGCCACAATTGTCTTATTGTTCGACATGTGTTGCTTGTCAACCATCTCGCATTTATTTTCTGAAAGCAACTTAACAGGTAGACAGGTAGACTTAAAGGTAGACTTAGGGGTACCCATGTTAAGAGGTCTCTTTATCTGACAATCTAGTGCCTTGATTAGCGAGTTCCTCAGTTTTACGGTTTCCTGGGTTGTTCCTACGGCCCGGCACCCAGCACTGGCGAATTTTGAACTGCTCGGATATCTTATTAAGAAATGCGCGGCAGTCGATTGCCAATTTTGACATAAGGACCGATGTCAGAAATTTAATTGCTGCCTGGTTATGCCTAGGAACACAGATATCCCGGGCAGATATCACGTTCTACCTTATCCAGGACAGGGTTTCGCTAATCGCCTTCCGCTGGACAGAAGCTGCAGTGATCGGTGTTGTTCAGGTTTAGACACTCCGAATAAACGTTATCTTCCGTCTTGAATCCGCTTTACCAAAATGACAGAGACGTACCAACAGGTTTCCGTCTGGTATCATGTTTTCTAAGTAGTTTTCTGGGTAGTGTCTTGGTGAAATTTAGCTCAGGTTATGTTCGTCTGGGGTTTGGCGTGCCAATAGGTGTTGCTTCCCAAAGGGAGTGTTTGGCATGGGAGTGGTTCTGAGAGCATCACTGATGCAAATGCAGGCTTGCCCTTTACATTCCTAAAACTATTTGAGTGAGTACCGACTTCGAGCATCGATCACCATACTACCAGCCGTATGAGAGGATAGGTCTTAGTTTAGGTTAGGTTATTGAGACCATTATTGGTCCAACGTGATTCCCAGTGCCGTATATTTGGACGAGATTTGAAAACCAGATGAAAGCGTATTATTTAGCTTTCACTGGGATTCGAACCTGGAACCTCTATAACCAAGGGCAGGCCATAGGATAAGTCACAACTATGTAAAGCCAGAGTGTCGTATACACAAGGTTGGAGACCTCATTTGTGTCCGATGGCTTTCTTGCTCATGTATAAGGCAGTAGCTCCTTCTTCGGAGTTGAATCCAGTCTTATTCGAGAACGGAAATCTGGTGCCATTTAGAATGAGGGGGTCGATGAGAGGAATTTTATATTTCCTAGTGGAAAGGTTGAGACCTTATCGCATAAGGGACTTAAGGACATTTTCCTGAGAAGACTATGGCTATACATTATCGGCGGAGACAATGGATTTGCAACCAAACTTGAAGAATAATAGCTAATGTTTTATTCACTGGAGAAACCACTTGCTTTCGCACTTAGGTGTATGGACATTTGTATTATGATAACGTGAAGGGTAGTCTCCTACCTTCCATGGAATGTTAGAGTTTCAGCCAGCGAAGTTGTATGGTCCATGATCAAGGACACCACGGACACAAAATCAAAGACAGAAAAGACTCTGAATACTTAGAACAGCAGTCGGTGCAATTTATCGTCTTCGGGGATCAGTTGAATACCAAGTGGACTACGATATCAAGCTTAACCAACGATGTGATTCTATGTGGCCAAATGTATGCTTGTGTACACACTTTTTTTAAAATTCACAACTTTGTCTGTTACAAAACAGTGCGCAGTTTTTTGTGCAATTAGAAGAGAACTAAGGGGGTTATACACTCTAGTGACTAGAGTCGAGAATAGGAACTGGCCGAAGATGAAGAAGCTGAAGGAGAATCGAGGCACCAATGCACACTGTTCTTAAAAGTCTGTAGAATGTATATAATAATATGGGTGGCGCTACAGCCCGTAGGGGGCTAGGGCCTAGCTTCTCAGCAACAACTCGTGTTGTGCGTGCTATTGTTCTCTCACAAGTGGAAGGGACCTACAGTTTAATGCCGAATCCGAACGGATTTGTTTGAGAAGCCTTTTTCTAGACAGGAAATACTCTTTGAGCATTGTCAGTGACTCGAAAGACCCCACCGTGAAAATTGTTTTTACCGGACAGAGGAGGAATCGAACCTACTACGTCGAGGTTGGGGTCGACGCACATACCCACAACGCCACGGGCCACGGGCCACCACTGTAGAATGTACTGACAGGGAAATATTGGGCTGGGAACAGCTTTCAGTGTTGGGAAAGTAGGACTGAAGAACAAGTATCTAAACTTAATAGAGTTTCCGAAACCGGTTGTGAGGGTAGACCGATGATCTTTCCTTGAGAAATGAGTATAGCGTGCTGGTGGAGAGGACGGATGCAATTGGGTAGATTGCTTGAGCATCGTTTATTAAACAAGGGGATAAAGGAGAGACAGAGTTGGTAATCAAGTGAATCTTTTAACTTCGTTGTTAGAGCCCCGTAGGTTGTCTGCTGTACGAGAAGATAACAGTCACACTTAGATTAGATTAGGCACATTGTGCTACCACGTGGATATATTCGAAATTCCGCAAACCTCTTCCTTGCTCATTTCGACCAGATTATTGAAGTAATAGGCTTGCAGGAGTCTGTTTCTACGGGATGGGAGAGCACAAGTATACAATGTTTTCTACGTCACCCTTAAGTCTGTAGCTTTTGCAAAAGAAATTGTAAGAAGGCTATCCGTCACAGTGTCACAGTGTCTCGGTAACCGGCACAAGAAAACTAATAGTCAGTTTCGGCCTGACCAAGGGTTTGTTCACTTTGTGGGTGCTCGTAAGGAGGAAGGCACTTTGTGAAGGTAGAGAGATTGTCGCAAAAGACATGAACTCTAACGCTGGCTGAAATAAAGTCCATGTCGTTGGTTTTGTAATTTTATTTGAGTGGATGGAGGTTATGTAAACCCAAACCGAAAAAAAATGACGGCAAGGAGATATCCAACTTCGGTTAGAATTACTGCCTGTCCACGTACTTTTACAAAATCCTCGATTGTCAGGTTCACACGTATTCGCAGGCAAAACGCAAAAAATTCTGTTAGATAAAATCAATGTGAAAGGGACATAGAAATTGGATATTTCTTTCCCCTATTATTTCTGCTCCAAGCGCTCAACTTGTTTCATATCAGTTTATCTACTTAGGTTTGGATAGATCAGGGGACTGCCAGCGAAATTGCCAGCACTCTTAGACCATTATTGTTCTGGTGTGATACACCTTGCCGTTTATTTGATCCCAACGGCAAGTGATGACTGGACTAGATTTGGAAGCCAAAGATAAAAGATTATTAGCTTTTGCTTTCACAGGGATTCGAACTTGGGACCAGACACACCAGACACTTTAGCAAGGACAGACACTCAACCAACTGCTTTTTGGATTAGTTTCAAAAGGCGCAAGAAGATGTTGCAGACAATAGAGTATGAACCTTTAACTTAAGCACTCCACTCTCTGCTTGGAAACAAAAAGTTAATGTTATATGAGTTGATATGAACCCGGACTGTAGATTAAAATCAATTAAGTAAATAAATGGTGATTTTTAGCTATTAACTTTTGGCAACACGGCGTTTAAACAGCTGACTCACGTTTCGTGTTTTGTTTCACTGTCAAACATCTTCAGTTCGGTCTATAATTTAACCATGAATCGTCTCACAAACGAACAATGCTTGCAAATTGTTGAATTTTATTATCAGAATGCGTGCTCTGTTAAGAAAGTTCATCGCACGCTTCTTCCATTTTATGGTCAGTTTAACGACGAAGCTCATTTTCGGCTCAATGGGTACGTAAATAAGCAGAACTATCGATTTTGGAGTGAATATCTGCAAGAAGCATTGCCAGAGCTGCCAATGTATCCAGAAAAAGTCAGTTTGGTGCGGTTTGTGGGCTGGTGGCATCATTGGACCGTACTTCTTCAAAGATGATGCGAATCGTAACGTCCTGCCGGTGAATGGTGAGCGCTACCGTGAGATGATATCCAGCCCAAAATGCTTGACTTGCATGACATGTGGTTTCAACAAGACGGTGCCACATGCCACACAGCACGCGCAAGAATGGACTTATTGAAAGGCGATTTCGGTTAACATTTTATTTCACGTTCGGGACCGGCCAATAGGCCGCCTAGATCGTGCGATTTAACGCCTTTAGACTATTTTTTGTTAAAGCTCATGTCTATACAGACAAGCCCGCTTCAATTGACGCATTGGAAGACAACATTGAAGCATTTAAGCCGAAATGTTGGAAAGAGTATGACAAAATTGGACTAAGTGGATGGACCATTTGAGGCGCAGTCAAGGTCAACATTGCCTGAAATAATATTCAAACATTAAATTATATGGACCGTACTATCAATTCAAATAGAGATGTCATGCATTGAAAAACTTTCATATAGCTTTTAAAAAATCACCCTTTAGTTTACCACATGCTTCACCTGTTTTTTTTTTTACACCAAATGCTGGCAATTTGAATAAGTCAAATATTCCCAAGAAAACCGAGCTTTGAAGAATTCAGCCAAGGCGCAGTACGGCAACCATGCACATTTTTCAGAGATTAATTTTTTTACTTATTGCTCAAGACAAAATATATGCTGTCGAGCAAACAACGATCCGCCGCACACCACCTAGGCCAAACCGTCACAATCGACAGCTACAATTTCGAGGTAGTAAAGGAGTTTGTCTACCTCGGGGCACATGTAAACTCCACGAATGACATCGTAGTGGAGATCCGACGCAGAGTCGCCCTTGGCAACCGATGCTACTTCGGTCTGTCAAAACAACTGGGCTCGAAACTCCTGAATTGAAGGACCAAAGTCATGCTCTACAAAACCCTTATCCTGCCAGTTCTACTTTATGGAGCCGAAAGCTGGACATTGAGTAAGGTTACAGAGCTAACTCTTGGTGCCTTCGAAGGAAAAATTCTACGTCGGATATATGGTCCCGTCTGCGAGGAAGGCGAATGGAGGAGAAGACACAACCGCGAACTCTACGAGCTGTACAAGGATGTGGATGTAGTCCGGAAGGCAAAAATCCGTCGACTACATTGGCTCGGCCACATCGAGCGAATGGACAACAACGCTCCAGCAAGGAGGGTCTTCGCATCCGAGCCTCCTGGTTCGAGAAGGAGAGGAAGACCGAAGCTTCGGTGCAAAGACCAAGTCATCGCGGATGCAAGACAGCTTGGCCTTGGCGACTGGAAGCAGCGTGCCCAGGACCGTCACCGATGGAAGGCAGCAATTGCTCAGGCTCAGACCCTTCATGGTTCGTCTGCCTGTTAAGTAAGTACAGTTGCAATTTCAGTTGTTTCTTTTCGATGCGAATTCAGGCCATATTGGCCGCAAATGTCGTCATTTTGTTGGCATTTTTACAGCTCGTGCAGTGGTGATGCACTTTATTTTCATTCGTAAAATTAATCCTCGTAAGAATAAGGGTTCTAATAAAAGTTCTTTGGACAGCGAGATGGAGTCTTGATCGGTGCAGTCAATTAGTTCAATCAATGAATTTATATTCCTGATCTTAACTGCATGTCCTCTTTTTTCGAATAAAGCTCAAATATTACAAAATCAACTCCATGGTCATAGAGCCTTGAATTGTCAATCAAGAGAGCGTCCAAGCAACTTGAAAAAAGACAGTCGTGCTAATTAGGAAAACCTGACAATGATGGAATAGTGATAAGGTCGTCGACGCAGTTTGTTTCGCCACCTGAAGACAGTAAAAATCGACAACTTCCTCTACTGGCAAGTAATCATTTTAAGTTGACTCCCAACACCCTCGCTTCTGCCATCACAAAAGCAGCCCAATGCACCTCTGCCCTACATTTCAGCCGTTCCAACCACGCAACCAGGTACAGCAATTGCCTTTGTTGCACCCACTGACACCCCATGGAGACGAAAATAAATAAAGCAAACTTTAGTTTCCCCTTTGATGTCAACTCAATATGCAAATGCCTACCTACTTACCATACAATGTATAATGAAGCAGGAAAATATGTACGGCCGCTCTGATTTATTCCCCAGACAAATCTCAAAGAAAGTAAACACAATTGTCAGCCATAAATAGTGCAGTCGGCTCTGCTAAAGATCTACGTAAGCCGCTCAATAAAGCGGATTTAATCCACACCCCTTATGTAAGTCGTTTTGTTTACATGTGCAGCAGCTTCGCGTTACGTCGACTAGCATGCGCTGAAATTTTCCGTGAACTTAACTCCCTAAGCACAACCTTTTCTTTCGATGCCGATAAGAGCGTGATTTGCGTATGTTTGATGTGAGTTCAAGTCGATATTGGATGTGTGTATGGGAAAGACTTACCGGCCGAATTTGTCAGCAGCATATGCACCACCCAGCGATCCGATTGCACCACCCACGAGGAATATCGACACGACGCCCGACCAGAGGAGCTCAAGTCCATCGGGGCTCATGTGCACGCCGTGCTCCTTTATGAGGGTTTCATTGCACCAGTTGCGTACATGCTAGAATATGAACAAAAGAGCACGTTAAACACAGAGAAGAGGTATTGGGGGTGAATGCAACTTACCGTGGCTGGGGCGTTTATAACGCCGATGCAGTAGCCAACTGGAACAGCCGACCCAAATGTAGCCGCATAGCCGACCAACGTAAGCAGCTTTCCCCATTGCTGCTTCTACAAGGAAACGGAGGTTAATCTCGTATCAAACAAGATGAGTGACAAGCGCTATCGGGATGTGGGAATGTTGATATATGGGGATGGGTCAGACAACATTTGCGAATCTCGTTGTCAGTGGCTTTCAATTAATTAAAAGCCCATTAAAAGCTGATAAAACCAAATGCGTTGGGTCGCCAAAAACATTCGTTAATGAGACCACATACGACACCGGGTCATGACAGGGTTTATCAATTATTTGAAATGGGTGACAGGCGACGGCAATTAAAAAAGAGTCACGTCACTCCGTCGTGTGTAGACGAAGTAGTACCTTTGTCTGCTCGACGTTGTTCCCTTCGCCCTTTTTAGGCTGGTATAGATTCTGTAACTCGTGTCGGTCTCCCATCGCACACGCACTGACCCGATTCTGGCGATTATAAACAGATTCAACTGAAGTCAACCCAGAAAGGGGTTCAGAACTCACTTTCTAACCGAACGCAACAAAAAAAGACCAAAGCAATCGAATGAATAAAAAGCGGACACAAAAGAATATTGAATGAAACTTTGTGTTTTTGTAGACTACACGGCAAAATACTGTTTTTCACTGTGCGACCATCACTGGGGTATCACTTTTGTTCCGTTCGTTAAGTGCGTTCATTCAACAATAAATTATAAATAAAACAAAATAAAAGGAAAATATTCGACGCAGAATTGCTCACAACCATCTACCGTGGGGTACGGCGAGTTAATGTCAGTTGGACTGTACGACAAGCCAATCAGCAGACCGGAGTCGAGCCTCTTTGGGGGGGACACTCGCACAGATGATCTGGACAGGTGTTGCTGTCAAAATATTTCTACAATTTTGCGAGGGTGTTTGTTTTCACACAAATGGCAAGAAGTGATGCCAGGCTTTGATTTTTAAAGAGGCACAGGTTTTGAATTGTGACTGTAAAGTGAGTGATGGGCGACTTTATTGACACTTGACAGAAGGCGGCACTGCAGTGTCATAAATCTAGGAATATCAGCTTTAGCACACTTTTGTTGATATATATCGGATTAGAGAAGAGCGCATTGTGAAAATGATGACATGTAATGATGTACGATACTTACTCATGATAACACAGAAAATTTATGACACGTCGACTGAAGGACTTTGCTCATTTAACGCAAGCAATTTTATGTCATGTATTTGCAACACAATAAACAACGGCACACTGATGGGAATTTGATCAAACGGACTTGCTGTCAATTGGTAAGGAACAAACAATTATTAGTTATGTCAAAAAATGTGTTAAGTAAATGATGTGTCATACTTACGCAAAACAAATGATTTACAATTTCACATGAATTTCACAACACACAATGCACGACCAAAAAACAAAACAACTTAAAAACTGCAAACACATGTAACACCCTGTAAGACAAATCTCCCTCAAAAGTACAACCTGCCACCTAGCGCCAGTCGCAAATCGACGACACGTTCGTTTTGTTTACGTTGAAGTTTTATTTTGTTTTCCTCTGCCACAGTTAAACGTCACTTGCAGCAACTGTCATTCAACAGCAACGACAACACAACCGGCCAGCAGTCGGTGGCAACTTTTATTTTTAGTTTTTTACTTTCTAATTTGAAAAAAATAAATTGATCGATTAGTCGGGGTAATTGTTTACAGTGAAATGTCCCAGCAAGCCCGATAAGGCTCACACATAACTTACTTCCAAGTGAACTGAAGTTGATTTGAAGATTGAGTAGAAGAAAGACTGTGCACTGAGAAAGAGGGGAGACGAGAGCTTTAAAATGGTTTCGTCATCGTTGGAATCAGTCTTAGAAACCACGGCTGTGATATCAACCGTTCTGCAGTATTTATCTGGAGCGTAAGTTGACATGTTTTTTTATCGTTTGGAACGGAACGCAAGTGATTCTAATCGTGTCTGTGAGTTTTTCATGTCATGTCACCTCTTTTAGAATCGTGTGCCGAAAGTATATTACGAAGAAGAGCACTGGGGATTCGTCGGGATTTCCGTTCATTTGTGGATTTTTGTCGTAAGAATTAGCCGGCTCCCATGGGGGGAACAAGTCTAAATGCTTTCTTGCAGATGCAGCCTGTGGTTGCGGTACGGGACATTGACGGACGAGAGGATTGTGGTGTTGGTGAACATAGTGGGCACAGCTTTGATGTTCCTGTACACAGCGATATACTACGTGTTCACGGTGAACAAGAGGAACTATGTGCGACAATTTGCTCTGGCCCTGTTCGCACTCATATCTGTGGTGACGTATACAAAGTACGAGGTTGACCATGAGAAGGCCATACAGCTGATGGGTACGAAGGTTAAGCGCTGCCGTCGATGTGGATTCTAATCGAAGTTCCTGTTTCAGGGTATGCCTGTTGCGTGGTGACCGTGTTCTTCTTTGCAGCGCCCCTGATCATGCTGTTGCATGTGATCAGGGCGAAGAACAGCGAGAGCTTGCCGTTCCCGCTTATTGCGATGTCTTTCTTTGTCTCCGTGCAGTGGCTGGTCTACGGAGTGATCATCAAGGATCCTTTTATACAGGTCACTTGATACACACCAGATTTCACAAGCGCTGGGACTAACCATTCTTCCTCTTTGAACAGATTCCGAATTTCCTTGGTTGCCTTTTGTCGCTTATGCAGCTGAGCCTTTTTGTTTGCTTTCCGCCGAAGAGCTATCCCGGACAGGGCTACAAACTGGTCGATCAAACGATCGCCTTCTGAGGATGCAGCTAGGATGTGCGTAGCAATAAGTATGAGTATAATTTGTTAACGTGTACACGCGTGGTTGTATTTTGTGGTGAGGCGGAATGGGCTGGGCGGCGACAAGATATTTGTAAATTGAATTCAAGAAAATACACGTAACGTTATGTGCCACAGAAAGTGTACTTAAATATTTCGTGTGTTTCAAGTGTTTTTGGAGGGGGAAGAAGGATAAAAGGGAATCTCTGGTTTCCTGGAGCAAGAAATGAGGGATTTGGAAAAATGAAAAAAAAAGAAGCTGGGCTCAACCGGGATTTGAACCCGGGACCTCTCGCACCCAAAGCGAGAATCATACCCCTAGACCATTGAGCCTCCATAGTGGCGTTGGCTGAATTTTGTACATTAACAAGACGTCGTGGTCGTCATTAGAAACTGAAGAATCATTTGTGTGAGAGGAAAGCAATACGTGCTGAATATTCGAAAGTCAACACACCAATGTGCCACTCCGCAGTGTGCAGGCATAATATTTACTCTTGCAAGCTATACCCCTTGCATTCGCTTAGATGGAACCCTTCGCTTAGCAACAATTGCAAACAGCAGAAGCATCTGGAATCTGAAACGACTATTTCGTGTCAGAAGACGATCATTGCAGACTGGCATTTAACATTTTTTAACATCGCGTTTCATATGTTCGTGCAATGAAAGAGACGATCTGATAACCAGTGCAGCTTTGGGAAAACCCAATTAAGGGAAAATAGCGAAGTACAATAGAGATAATTGCTGGCAGAGATGGCATGGTGTCATCAAATTTAGGTGAACGTAGATTTTTGCAGAAGACATCGAGCTCCGTACTACAAAGGCCACGAAAACACAGCCATTCACCGTATCTCTTGGCAATCATGGCACTGGAAGTTAATTGAATAGTAGAACACTCACGGTCGGCCACAGAATTATGGATGTCATCAACGACCTTGGAGTGCGGTGCTGGTAAATGTGATCAAATTTATGGAGACACCTTAAAGGAGGCGACTAGAAACGACTCCATTGACCAAGATTTCATTATCGACAGCTGTTCACAGCTGATTCAGGAGCTTAGTTGTTAAGATCGATGAAACGACAATTGCTTTGAAACTTAGTTGTAATCATCCTTGTGCACATTCTTGCTGTTCTGTACTTCTCCACTATCGCTCCTAATACCCTTCTCCTGGGCTGCAAATGTCGGAACACGACACGAACCGGTGATCAATGTGGTTGAGGGTCTAGTCAAACAGCTCAGTCGCCAGTACCACCTGGCGAACCTGCTTTGCTTTGTGACGGTCTTAGCTGTTCCCTGGTCGATCACTCCGTCTCTACTGGCAGTTGTAGACAAATACACTTCAACTAACTCGAAAACAACTAGGCCTACTCACTTCTTACTCACTCAGCCCGTAGTGGACATGGAGCAGACACTTTCTTAGCTGTCTCCAGAGTTGCCCGCCAAGTTGGTCGAGGTCCTTCTCCACTTGGGTGCACCGCCTTAAAGGCGAGGACCCCTCTGTTGCGTTACCTCACAGGGTTGGATTCAATGACTTCTGGTCGGAGATGAGTTGTCCATACACGCTACATCGTAGGCGATGTTGCTGTACAACGGAAACAGGACAAAAGATCACACGCAAAACTCTTCGTTTGAGGTGACCAAGGAGACCATGCCTCCACGCCGTACATCATATAGGACTGTGATGATCAGTGTCTTATATAGAGTCTACTTCGAGCGTCGGAGCTATATTACTCAATTGCCTCCTGAGCTTAAAGAAACAGTGGTTGACTAGAGTTGTTCTGCGTTTGATCTCAGTCGATGTCAGATGTTATGCGTACGGTTTACGCCGGGGCCTAAGTCCCTAACTACATCAAAGACATAGCTGCCCATTGTGACGCTCTGTCCAAGACGTCGATGTTGTATGTCTTTTTTGTCCTCATTCACCGCCAGACCCATTTTAGAAAACGCCTTATTGACGGCTCGTTGAGTTCTGCCGATCATGTCAATGTCATCGGCGTTAAGACTTCTAGTAGATCGTGCCTCTACTGTTGGCATGAGTGAGTTTTGAACGACTTTCTATACGACATCGCGTCGCCTTGTCTAAAACCTTTTTGACATCAAGGATCTCGGTGAGTTCGTTACCGACCTTGATGGAGCAGCCAGAGTTCTCTATCGTCATTCAGCACAACCTGAAGAGTTTGGCAGGAATGTCAAAACTAGACATGGCGCTGTATAGATCGTCTTTCTTGTGGATCGGGCAAACGATACTGAAATTCGACTCAATTCGGTTTTGCATTCCTTAGACCATATCTGTTACAGTTGAGCATGCGCCTTACCAGATCATCTTCAGCTGCTTTAAAGGTATCAGCGGACAGCCCTACACTTTCTGTACTATCAAAATTGGACAACCAACTTGATGTGCAAGATGCGCTGACGGAACGTTGCTAATCCCGTAGAGAGTTAGAACTATGTAAAACCGGGCAATCAACGCAACAACATGCTGAAGGATCAACCTGTACAGGACTGACTCATTTAACTATTTCTTTGAGATGAAATAATAAGCACCCCGCCCACAATAAGTTAAGATGGTGAATGGTTCCATGGAACGGCCGGCAAAAACCATCGAGAAACAAGCAGAAGGGAAGCTAGTCGTGAGGCTCGAAGTCCAGAACATAGTTGGAGACCAGCAACGCAAACATCATAAACTCATTCGTCAAAGGAGACGAGTTAGCAGCTATGACCAATACCTGGCAGCAGACGCTTTACACAAGCATGCAGAAAAACAATAACAGAAGAGATACGATTTAAGAAAGGTTGAGAGACGAGAAAAGTGCAAATTAGGATTCTAGTCTTAAATCATACCTCAATGAATAAAGTCGGTGTGCTTTTGAAAACTCGTTTTGCTTTAATTCTTATTTAAGTCGATATTAGGCCACCATTGTAGGGTCATCCGTATCCGAGGCTTGTTGCCGTCTCTGAACTATTTCCACTCCACGCAATGGACGACGATAGAAGAGAAATCCGTCTCCCCGATCTAGACGAAGTCAAGGTAGCGATATCGCGACTGAAGTCGAACAAAGCTGCTGGAGCGGACGGATTGTCCGCGGAACTGTTTAAGGCAGCTGGAGATGATCTGGTTGGGCGCAAGCACCAACTCATCTGCAATATATGGTCGGAGGGAAGCATGACCGATGAATGGAATCTCAGCGTAGTTTGTCCGGTTCACAAGAAAGGAAGCCCCTTTGACTGCGCCAACTATCGAAGGATCAGCCTCCTTGACATCGCGTACAAGATACTCTCAGCCGTTCTGTGTGAACGCCTGAAATCCTTTGTCAACAACCTGATAGGTCCTTATCAGCCCAAGTATTTACACTTCGGCAGATCCTGGAAAAGACTCAAGAGATCCACACCTATTTGTCAAGGCATACGACAGCGTGCATAGAGACGAGCTATACAGCGCCATGTCTAGTTTTGACATTCCTGCCAAACTCGTCAGGCTGTGCAGGATGACGATGGAGAACTCTCGCTGCTCCATAAAGGTCGGTAACGAACTCACCGAGACCTTCAATGTCAAAAAAGGTTTTAGGCAAGGCGACGCGCTGTCATGTGATTTCTTCAACATCGTCCTGGAGAAACTCACACGCCAACACTAGAGGCACGATCTTCCAGAAGTCCGTTCAACTGCTAGCATACGCCGACGATATTGACGTGGCCCAACTCAGCGAGCCGTCAATGAAGCGTTTGCTTGTATTGAGACGGAGGCGGCAAAAACGGGCTTAGCGGTGAATAAGGGCAAAACAAAGTATATGCTGTCCTCAAAAAAGGATATACAACATCGACGACTCGGTCAGAACGTCACCATAGGCAGCTACAACTTCGTGGTAGTAAAGGACTTCGTCTACCTTGGCTCCCAAGTAAATAGTGCGAACTGCATCAGTACCGAGATTAAACGCAGAATAACTCTCGCAAACGCTGTTTCTTTGGGCTCAAGAGGCAATTGAGTAGCTGAGCCCTCTCTCGAAAGACCAAGCTCACGTTATATAAAACCTTGATCATCCCTGTCCTGCTGTATGGCGCGGAAGCTTGGACTATCTCAAGAGCGGATGAAGACGCACTTCGTCTCTTCGAGAGAAAAGTTCTGCGTTCAATCTTTGGTAATGTTTGCGTTGAAGGTTCTTGGAGAAGAAGATTCAACCACGAACTGTACGGGCTGTACAGCGACATGAGTCTTGTTAGGCGTCTACGGATTCAACGCCTAAGATGGCTAGGCCAAGTTTGAGCGCATGGACAACACTGCTCCAGCTCGAAGAGTCTTCGACTTCGAACCAGTGGGACAACGCAAGAGAGGACGACCACGAACCCGATGGCGCACTCAAGTCGAGAAGGACCTCAACCAACTTGGAGTGCGAAATTGGAGGCAGCTGGCTAAAGAACGTGCCAGCTGGAGAGGATTGTTGACCGAGGCCCAGGTTCACCCCGGACTGTAGCGCCACAAAAGAAGAAGAAGAAGGCCACCTTTGTACTTTTGGTCCACGAATAATCGATGACAAAACCAGCGACTTACAGACAACAATTAGGAAACCACGAAGAGGGTATATGTATGGTATGTACCTCTCAACAGCATTTATTTTTCGACATTTTTAGCCGGGAGACAGAAATCAATACTCAAGGTGTATTTCGTGTCTAGAAAAAGCTTCTCAAACTTGGTCGTTCGGAGTCGGCGTAAAACTGTAGGTCCCTTCCACTCGTGAGAGAACAATAGCACGTACAACACGAGTGGTTCCTGAGAAGCTGGGCTCTGGCCCTCTATGGGCTGTAGCGCCACCCATATTATATTATTATTGTCGTGGTAACACCGGAATCGGCAACACCACAATCGGAAGGCAAGTTCTTCTTTCATTCTTCCGTTAATCCGCCGCGCCGTTGAAATCTAAAACATTTGTACTGCGGCCGTACCACTAGCGTTCACATTGTACAACCTGCCGTACGACCAAGGAAAGAAGTTGACCTTCCATAAGACTGTCGTACGGAGCGCTTACACTTGTACGATCTACTACAAGTTTGTCTATACTACGCGGTGGCCCGACATGTCGTATTACCCGTTTGTACAATGTGTACGTACCTCTTAAGACTATCGTTTGTGTGAAAAGTGAGGTCAACAAAGCTCCAATAGAAGGCTTCCGAGGCAGTCACGCTTAGAATCGCATGTGGAACACGACTCTCGCAAGTTGACTTACCGCTAAATCCAACTGAAAAATATATTTGCATCTGAAAAATGCTCACATCCTCTCAGAAAATACTCCGGCCACTGAGACGTCATGAGTGTTTTGAGAAGCACTTCACTGTCACTTTGTCATTTCACCGTGAATTCTGAAGATTTAAGGGACACGTTCAAATCGTGAATCGACAATTAAACCGTCTTTCTGCGCAGTTAACTTTGACACGGTTTCCAACAAGCACGTGGTCGTTTTTGCATTTTTAATTCGAAGAAGATGCAAATACCGGATGAAAGCATGGCAAACAGGAAAAACACAACACCACAAATCCACAGTGAGTCACGCCTAGAGTTCAACAGCCACTTTATTTGTTTTAACAATTTCGTTTCGTGGTGGGAACATCATGTACTCACAGAGGTTGTTAACACTTCCCGAAGCAAGCACCCAATCGAGAATTCTATTTGCGTACCCCGCATCGAGGTCAAGAAGAAGTAATTACGTATTCAATGCAAGCCGGTGGATACGTCCTTGTCGAATTCATTATTGGCGCATAACACTGGTCGTGTTTACGTTTCATAAGCACATGCTGTCGCATGCTATGAACTAGTCCATAACACGTTAGGCAAGCTGACATTTTTTGCACATTCATTGGTGCGATGCGAATGTCAAGTGTGGAGAGATAGGATTTTCTGGCGCCATAATCTTGCTTCTGTTGCCAATCTCTGGCATACGACTGAAGTGTGATGAGGGGATTTAATTTCAAAACCAACTTTTATGGAGACTCCGCTGGACTATGCTGATTTAACTAATTCAGTCAAATGAAAGGATTTTTCGTATTAAGGCCGAAGTTCTGCCACGAGTTAACCAACAACCGTACCCTTTCGCGATCCAAAGATGATTGCCAAAAGGCATCTCCTCTCTGATTCACCCGATCGTTATCCATTCTCCTCCTTTTCCTCATGAGGGTGGCACATGTTGATATTTGAATCGATTGAGGAAGTTGATGATTTGTAATCCTCGTGCAATATCACTCAACATAATTAAATTTGTTTAGACATGACTAGGCGCATGGATAACACTTCAGCATGAAAAGTCTTGCGAGCGACGCCATTTAAGAACACCCACGAAACCGATAGCGCCCGCAAATTTTGTCAACATTCTTACTTCCTTACTTAAGGTGGCTTTACAGTCCGGGGTGGACGTGGGCCTCACCTTACCTCAAATCTCTTCCCACTTGCGTGCGCCACCGTCGTCGCGGTCTTTCTATATTTCGCCGTTACTCGGAAGCGGATTTGAAGTCTTTCCGGTCGGAAGCATTGATTTCCATCCGCTCTACATGACATTGCCATCTGAATCGTTGTGTCTTCACTCGTCTGGCTAAGTCGATGTGACTGGACAGCCGGTACAGTTCGTTGTTACATCTTCTCCTCCACTCACCAAAATTCAAAAGCAACTTCAGACGCTTTTGAGAAAATCTATGTTACAGCGCCATACATACGCCATGCAGAAGGACTTCGACGATTAAGCTCTTACAGGAAGTTACTTTGGTTGTTAGGGTCGGGCTTTGTTAATCAATTGTTTTCGTAGCGCATAGGCGTAGCGATTGGCAATTGATTTCAGTGCTAGTGTCCCCTGCCAACGCCCATAAAAGGAAACAGTTGACTTAAGATTATACCTGCTAGAGTGTTCGCTTGAGCATCAGGTCCAGCACGCAGAAGAAGAGATCTAGAGAAAATGTAAGATTTGACAGATTATCAAAAGGGTGTTGATTCCGTCAAAACTTCGCCGGCTCAGGGTATCAGTTTTTACGAGTAGGTGTCCTCCTTACTTCTAGAAGTTTTTACTACAAACTAAGACTGCGCACGCCGTGCGGAATTGGTATACTCGCCCTGTCAATAGGGGCGTCGTATGTCTGCATGTACATTTCACTCGTGAGAGAACAACATCACGTACAATACGACTGTTTGCTTAAAAGTTGTCCCTGGTCACCTAGGGGAATCTTAAACATCTGTCCAGTGGTTTTGAAAAATTGCCCAGTGCATCTTATTTTTCTTTCACCATGATTACGTGGAAACGGTTGCCAAAGGCGATTCTGCGTCCGATCTTTACTAAGATGTCATTTGTGCAGTTTACATTTTCCGCGAGGTGATATATTAGCTTTGATTGATTGATTGTATTGGGACGTGCACTCTTTTGCAAGCGAGCACTGAAGCACGGATCCCTGCCTTGCCAATTCATCGGCCTTCTCATTTTCAGGGTTGTCAGTGTGACAATGAAACCGAGATAAGGGTGATTTTAAACTGACCTTCTAATGAGGCTGACTGATTGCAGCATTCCTGTTCCTACTATTTGGAGTGTGTAGTAAAGGAGTCAACAGCTTCGAGGGCTGCTTGGCCATCAATTTGTTGATCTTAAAGCATGCACATAATTCGACAGAAATAGACTGGAATTGTCAGGGTTTTCCAGCAGGGACTTGACAACTTTTGTGAATTTACTCTTTCACTAATCATCAAACGCAACATTCACATATCAGTAAGCTCAACATTGTCATCATGTTAAAGTACACGAACGAGCAAGGTCTGCAAGTAATAAACAATTGTCGGTGATCGCAATTTTAAGAGCATTCTCAAATTCTCAGAGTTGTAGTTCTTGGCTTGTGTCAGTGAGACAACGTGTCGGGCGATATGGCGAAAATATCGCTGCCGTTCAGGCGTCCGTGACAAACGATCCAAATCAGTCAATTCCACGGCGTTCTCAAGAAGTGGACATCGCTCAAACTGCTCATTTTGAGTAACGATCTTGATTTATGGCACACCAGGATTACAAGAAATAACTGCTTGGTGCGGTTTGCAAGCCGGGCCACATTTTTTGTCACACTACGGTGAAGGGTCAGCGTTATCGGGACATGACTACCAATTATTTTTGGCAACAATTGAAAGATATGGACTTGGACAAGATGTGACTAAAATAAAATGGTGCCTCAAGCCACATATCACACGTTACAATCGATTTATTGAATACAGACAATGGTGAGCGTGTTATCTCATGAAATGAGCCAGTCCATTGTGCGCCTCGGTCGTGCAATTAAACGGCGCTTGACTATTTTCTGAGAGGCTACGTTTTGTCATTGACTCATGCCAACAAGCTGACGATGTTGAAAGAGCTTAGAACCAACATTTAACCCAAAATAGCGGCCGCTATGGCCAAGTCGTTAATAATTGGGCCTAATGAATAGGAGAACGTTAAGTTCCATTTATAAACGTTGGAGATTCAAACCGATTACAACGTTTTTTTAAATATCTTACATGGTTTGCGATTCATTTAAAAACAGAATTGTCAAGTCCTTATTGGAAAACCGACGTAGAAAATTTTCAGGAATTCTGAGAAGGCACTCACGCCGATAACTCTATGCGTCAAGTTGAAATCCCAGCACACTTGCCCGCTACATCACTCCGTTCTTTTGGGCCTCCTAGACAAAAATCACAGCATATCTGAATCCACACGAATCCACACTCAGTCATGCGCGAGAATGCAAAAGATCAAGCTCCTTTCGAAGATCACGATCAAAGGCAACGTCCTCCTGACGCGTTCAATGTACAGTCATAACGAACAGCCATAAGCTATTAAGCTACCTCAAATTGCATCCAAAAAGCAATTATTGTATATTCACTCAAGTTCGTGATGCTACTGAAACCACAAACCAGTGAGGCTACAAGGCCACAATTAATAAGGAGTTTCTTAAGCCTCATGACCCCACTACCCCACCCGTGCAGTTCACACTAAGCAACTACAAAAACCAAAAATCCATCCACATTTACGACCAATGCGTCAGAGGAATATTGGGTCTTCTGGTATGGTAAGCAAAATCATGTTAATTGCTAAATTAGCCTTAATCTAATCTAGACCAGTGGATGTTACAGCGAAAATAGCAAGAGCCCTCGTGTAGTGACGCCACGGATTCAACACTGTTAATTAAGTCCGCATGCAGACGGCGTCACACTCTAGTGGATGTGAAAAGTGTGAACGTAATCATGCAGAATTAGACAATGGAATTATTCAAGTTGTTTGGTGATTGATGGGAAATCACATGAGCATGAGCATGAGCATGATCTCAGATGTGTCAGTTTATCCCGCACCATTGGTCCGGAATGGAGGCGTTTTTGATTGTTTGCTTGTGCAATAGCTCCGGACGTAATTTGCCTTCTACTCGCGACAAATGTGCAATTAAATTGCTATCTGCGATGCACTTCTGTGTTTCACAATAGCTGCCAGGGGTGTGCGTGAGATAGCGTGCGTCAGTTTTTGTTTACGACCGCGGGGATTCCATTTCTGTCAGTGGTAAGTGCTATAAAATATTATTGTCAGCTGCGTTGGTCTAAAAAGGGGCATGTGCTGCATGTAAACAGGGTGATGCAACTTGTTGGGGTGGTTGTGAGTCTGTTGATTCACCGGGAGACAAGGTTAGAACGTCCCATGGCTATATGGCCAGACAATTATAAAATAATGTAAATAGAGTTCATGACAAGAATCTTAAGTTACCACTCAATAGAACGGACAGATGCTATGTAAGCTAACAATGACATCAGCAAGAATTGATACTCCATCATACGTCGTTTCACACTTGCCGAACATGCAGAAATTATTAAAATAGTATACAATTCTAGAGTTGTAAATGCGCAACTGGAATTTCCTCGCTAGGTCGGTGACATCAGGCCGGGATAGGGCTGAAGTATCGCACTGTGTAAAAGATTGAGCAGTGTGAGGACATTGGCCGCCAAATCAGATAGACACCAGAAAATACAGTCGCCGAAGGGCCCAGTATCGAAGAAGACCCAAAACTGTTGATTCAACGCCGATCGACAACGAATTTGGTATCGGTAGTGAGTCAGCCCAACGTAGCTCGGGGCTGGTTTGAACCGACATCCGTGCAAGACTGAAGCAACAATTTTAACGGCAAGAGTTGCCTAAATTTCGATGAAACATCTGGCCGAAGACCTAGATTTTGGGCAAACAAATCGGAGCTACCACAATCGACAACTGTTCGACCAATTGGGGAGTTTATTGCACGGCCTCACACTGACACCGTTATCGTCAATAGCCTGAGCAATATCAACCAAATTTTTGTGGACAGAACTCGGCAGCTTCATATCCGAACCAGTGATTTCAACAAGTCGTACCTACACACCACACACGCAACGCTCCACGTTGTGAAGGAGAAATTTGGCCAAGTCGCGCATAGCGGTCATTCAAGAATTTGCCGCCACGATCAAGCAAGCCGTCACCAGTGGGTTTTATTCTGTCGGGCTGCGTCCTAGACCTAGTTTATTTCAATTTTGGCGAGCTCAAGACTGTATTGCTTGAATCAATTTTTTATTTCATACAGTTGTTGTTTTATTTAAATTTCATTTTTTTTATCGTTCTTATCTGGCCATCCTGTAGTACTTTGGAGTTACGTAACTTCTTCAGCGACAAGTCGAAAACGACAAACATTGAGTTCAAGGTATGTAAGTTATCAGTAAACACGCAGAAAATTGTCAAGATGTGCGATACGAAGTTGATACGAAGCTATCTTGAAAGTGAACTTACAAGCCCAATCCACGAGATTATGCACTTAAACAGAATGAGTTCTTTGGTAAATTGATTTTATTATGCATTGTACGACAGGTAGTCGTAGTCCCTTTCTGTTAGAACTAGACCACTTTCACCTCGATGCTATTCAAATTGGTGAGACAGTGTATGATCGTGGGTCAGTAGTGCAGTGGTCTTTGTTGCGTGTTCAATCGACAAATCGATCAATTCTGTTCAATTCAATCGGCAACACAACCGAGCCTTGTCCCCACAGCCAGCCAACCGTGATTTCCGACGTAGATTACAACCGGTTAGGAACTTTGCCAATGGAGGTTCTTTCGGCAAGTTCATTGCAGCCTAACCTCGAAACACGATCGAAAACTTTCAAAGCACCTTCAAAGAAGCCGCTAATAATATCGTATGTTGTTTACACATATGTACGTAATGAATAAAAAACATGATTTAGTTTCAAGGACAATTGCAGTACAGTGCAACACGAAATTTACAACGAAGAGCGTGCGAATGTGTGGATCGATGACTGTTCACTGCCAATGCGACGTTTGCTGGCAATGCGGGGGATGTGCTGCAAGCACTGTGCAGACAATTGACTGTTTACGATAATTGTGTAAGATGACAAAAGGAAAATAGGGGAATTTATAGATATTATGTATGTTTTGCTCGTCCCGGGGCTGAGTGATCATTGAGCTCAACTTGGCCCATCTACTTCAAGCGGTGGACTTGCTGCTAGCTGGAAATGTAAAACAGCAAAACCAAGCCGTTCGAATATATCAGCAGTGCAAAAGTAGAAGTGCGTGCGGACACATCGGCGTCGCGGAGAACAATTATGGTTCCTTCTGTCGAAATTTAATGACATTGACGCTTGCACAGATCGATCCTGAGGGTTTGGAGTGCATTCGGCAATATTGAGATTTTGACCCCAAAATCCAAGCAGTGGTTAGTAAGGCTTTTCTGATGAATTTCACGGCTCATCTTTCAACTGCCACAGCGGCCCTATTAGGCGTACCAGGGTCTTGCGCACACCGTTTTGCATGTTCTGGGCATTGTATTAAGCGATTCGGAGAGTTTGCAGTGCATTCGGCAACATTGAGATTTTGACCCCAAAATCCAAGCAGTGGTTAGTAAGACTTTTCTGATGGATTTCACGGCTCATCTTCCAACTGCCACAGCGGCCCTATTGGGCGTACCAGGGACTTGCGCACACCGTTTTACATGTGCTGGTGAGTGTATTAAGCGATTCGGACAGTTTGCAGTGCATCCGGCAACATTGAGATTTTGAGCCCAAAATCCAAGCAGTGGTTAGTAAGGCTTTTCTGATGGATTTCACGGCTCATCTTCAAACTGCCACAGTGGCCCTATCAGGCCTACCAACGACTTGCACACACCTCATCTACAAAAAAGGCGATCATACCTCTTGCAATAACTACAGAGGTATTTCCCGTTCTCAACGTCACCTACAAGGTCATGCTCAGGGTACTCTGTGAACATCTAAAGCAGTTTCACACCCCACTAATCGGCATGTACCAGTGCGGTTTTCGGACCGAATGACCAGCGAGTTTCAAACCGACACTCACTGATTTTAGAGCACCCTACGACAGCATTCATCGCAAGTTACTGTTCGAAGCGATGGCGGAATTCGGGATCCGGTTGTGTCGCACCAATCTAGCAGAGTCGCAATGGACCGTGCAGTTCGGATCAAAAACATCCAAGCCGCTGCAAACATGCACCGGATTTCGGCAAGGAGATACATTCTCGTGTGATTTCTTCGATCTGAGGGCAGCTGTAAACACGGCAGACACTATCTTCTACAAGTCAGTCCAAATTTTGGGATACGCAGTTGCTATTGACATCGTCACGTTTTCCCAGCGTGCCGTAGTGGAATCTTTCACGGCGATTGAAGAACAGGCAAAATGAGCTGGTTTTAAGGTCAATAGGGATAAGATGAAATATATGCTGTAGAGCAGGAAACAGTCCGCCGCACGCCATCTTGGACTCAACATCACAATCGACGGCTACAATTTCGAGGAGTAAAGGTAAAGGACCTCGGTGTATACGTGAACTCCACAAACGACGTTTTAATGGAGAGCTGACCTGGAAGCAAAAGGACTTCACTTACCTCGGCTCCGGAGTAAATTGTACAAATAACATCAGTACCGAGATCAAGCGTAGGATAACTCTTGCCAACCGCTGTTTCTTCGGGCTCAAGAGCCCTCTCTCGAAGAACCAAGTTGACTCTATATAAGACCCTGATCATCCCAGTCCTGCTATACGTCGCGGAGGCATGGACAATCTCGAAAGCGGATGAAGAAGTCCTTGGTCTCTTTGAGAGAAAAGTTCTACGCACGATCTTTGGTCCTGTTTGTGTTGACGGGTTCTGGAGGAGAAGATTCAATCACGAACTGTACGGGCTGTACAGCGACATGAGCCTAGTCAGGCGTCTAAGGATCCAACGCCTACGGTGGCTAGGTCATGTAGAGCGCATGGACACCACAGCTCCGGCCCGAAGAATCTTCGAATCCGAACCTGTCGGACATTGCAACAGAGGACGCCCGTGTTTAAGGTGGCGCACCCAAGTGGAAAAGGACCTCAACCAACTTGGTGTGCGAAACTGGAGACAGCTAGACAGGGATCGCGCTAGTTGGAGAGGCATGTTGGTTGAGGCCCAGGTCCACCCCGGACTGTAGCGCCACAGAAAGAAGAAGAAGACCTGGAAGCAATCTTGGAAACCAGTGCCACTTCGGTTTGTCGAAACAACTGGGCTCCAAACTCCGGACTGTCCTACTTGATAGAGCCGAAAGCTGAACGCTTAGCTAAATTACAGAGTGCATGCTTGGTGCTTTCGAAAGAAACGTTGTGCGTCGGATATATGTACATATGGTCATGTCCGCAAAGAAGCTAAATGGAGCAGACGACAGCGATCGAAGGTAGCTGCTGCTCAGGCTCAGACCCTTCATGGGTAGCTGACTGATAAGTAGTTAGTAGAGGCTCAGGGGCTCTCAGGAAGTATAATTTGAATGATGTTGGGTATGCAGTGGTAAAACGAAAAAGTCAGTCCGGTACAGAGACCAAGTCATGGCAGATGTAAGACAGCTTGGTCTTCATGACTGGAAGCAGCGCGCACAGGACCGTCACCGATGGAAGGCGGCAATTGCTCAGGCTCGAACCCTTCATGGGTCGTCTGCCTGATAAGTATGTTAGTAAGTAAGTAAAACGCAAAAATAAAAATAAACCCTTGTACAAAAAAGAAGAACTATATCACAAAAAAGTTCACAACAGCGAGGGGCAAGAGTTTTTTAAGGCCACATAAGGCATATAATCCTTACAGTATTCATAACTGCAAACCATCTATAATACTTCCATAAATGATAAGAGATGGAGCGCATCGCAGTCAGACACTGGACACCCGAAATTATCCAATGAATGTCTGAAGGAACAATTAAAGGTTAAAATGAAGAACGGTCACCTTTGTAACCCAAGCGATTCAAGAAAAAAATTACCGTGGGCGACTTGTTAAGCTAGCGATCGAAAAATCTCTTACGAAACGTCATCAAAATAGAACCATTTAGTTCTCTGCTGGTTTCATACAACAATAATTGTACTCTAATTCACCTACTTGAAGGAACACATAGCATTCTGCTTCACAACTGAATTTTTGAAATAGAAATAATCGAAGAGAAGTAATCTGAGAGAAAGTAAAACAAACTTCACCCATAAGACGACGGGTTATATTTTTGCACAAGGAAGCGTGGGTTGAGCAGAGAGGACAGAAACACCGCCATCGCTAAAGGGAATATACGGATAGAGAGCAACTTTGTTCCAAGCAGCTAGATACGAAATTTTTCGGGTTTGTTCAGAGCTCTCGTCGCGTAGCTTTTAAAACGATCGTCGTTCAGACAATTGTAGTAAACGACGTCATCAAAAGTTTGCATCGAATCATGCCGTCGTATCGTCGATCGTTCAAATGCAAGACAGCTTGAGAACTATTACACACATTAAATCTGTCATAGGAAATGAAAATGCGCCTATTAATTTCAAATAAAAGTTCGAAAACATGTAAGTTTTAAATATATTTGACTCACTCGCTCTGCACGAATTAAGTTATAGACTTAATATTTTGGTCAATTAATTGATTTGGTGGCACCTGGCGTTGTGGGTACGTATTTCGATCCTGACAACGACGTCGCAGTTTCGATTCCTGCTCTGTGCGACAGAAATAATTTTCACGGCCCCACCTCTTTCGAGTCACTGACAGTGCACATAGAGTTTTTCCCGTCTAAAAAAAGTTTCTCAAACTTGGCCGTTCGGAGTAGGCATTAAACGTTAGTTACCACCTTCCACTCGTGAGAGAACATAGCACGCACAGCACGAGTGGTAGCTGAGTAGCTATGCCCTGGCCCTGTACTATCTGCAGGGCCACCCATATTATATTATTAATTGTTTTATTAATTAACACACTAGGCCAACAACGCAAAGGATAAGCATATTTCTAGTAGTTTTTTTTAATTCTTTATGAATTTTATTTATTTTTTTGAATTTTGAATTTAATTTTTTTGAATTTAATTTCAATCGTCGGTCTTGACATTAAATGAGTTGTTACGATGTAAGTTACGATGCATTAGCGAATCGTCATCCAGATGATTTAAATATCTTAGCGTTGCAAGATGCAATACAATCGTCAAAATGACATCGTCAGACGATTGTCGACTTACGCTCAGAATTTTGTAAAACAAAAGTTAATAACTAATATGCGGAGCAAAACGCGGAGATACAACATGTACTTAGTGACAGAGATACAAGCAAAAATTGGCCCAAGCTTTAACCAAACATATGTCTAGTGGCGAACACCCACGAAAAATCGAGCCGATTGTCAAAAGAAGTTAAATTCGGCGTGAAGATTCTCGTACCATCAGAAGGTCGCTGCGAATATTAACGCATCTAATGACATGTCCGCAAATGGATTTTTCCGTAACGACGTTTAAGTACCAACGTTTGTTCTCGTCACATCAAGTCTCTAAATAGAACGACCACTTAAAACGGAGTGACACATGACGTCCCCTGGCTATTTAAAATTGCTAAGTTTAATTATTGTGAGACACGAGTACGTTCCTTGCATGGAAAGAAACTGTGACACATTTTGTGAGTTGATCACCTCAGCAGTTTACTTTGCTGTTAGATCGCAGTTCTCGCTCGAGATGATTTGATGTCACAGTGGTCATTGTTGGCAGAGAAGACAAAAGGAGAATCCACTAAGAACCGTGGAGAGGTCAGTTCGATGACTGGAAGAAATTCATTGATGGATTAGAGAGGAACTTTCAAACGAATTGAACGCCAACACACCGAACAAAATAACCAGCGTTTAAGTGCAGCAGATTGACTTTAATTTGGTTGACCTTTGATTCCTGCTTACAGTGAAGAGTGTGATAAAAATACCGGTATAAATTGCTGCCTCATTAAATGATCAACGGACGAACGTGATGTTGAATAAAATGCTTTTTCGGATTTACTTCACTTTTCGTCAGGTTTTTGATCAATCATTTGAAAGGTGTTAACTTTGAAAGCTAAGAGGTTAACTTGTATGCATGCAAAACTGACTGCTTGCATTTTGCGTCATAGGATTGAACTTGAAATCACAATTTGTAAGGAATCAAGAATTCAGTTCGCTTTGGTGACGCACATAAGTCCCCCTCCGACTACTAATCAAACATAGTCTGTCTTACTCCCCAGGGTGTTGAACGAAACCATATGGAGACACTTGAATCCAAACATCGAATTCAGTTAGGCGTGAAATTCTGATCAAAATCCTTTTCACTGGAAGAAGTTTTTGAGTGCTCTCCCGTCACCAATGCAACCGAAATGCAGACTTTGAAGCCCACAAGCAATTTGTTTTCGAAATATCGTATGTTCCAGCTTTTGAAGATTACACGAACAATTCCGCGATAAAGAAGGCCCAACATGTATTCCAGCCCAAATGCCTGTCGTTTCTTTGACACGATCCAATCTTATCGAACGACAACTTGTGTATGGAATGTATGCGAAGCTAAATCCAATCGTAGTCCCAAATCCAAACGGATTACGACACTCAACACTCAAGATAACGCGCGACTTTTTCTTGCACTTCTTTGAAAATTCGGAACAACAAAAAAAGCAAATCTACTCACTTGGACATTTTGAGACTCATTCAGATCCCTCATCTTGAATCACCAGGAAAACCTTGGCACACTATGTTCGGGAAAGTCCTTCTCAAACTAACTCACTCAGCGAAACCGTCACCGTTGCACAACGCACAAGAGTTTAAATTAAATTCACAGTTGACCCAGAAAGATCTCCACTCCTCCTCAAAGTTACAATGAACGCGACGATATCTTTTCACTTTCAGAAGCGGAAAACTTCAATTATCACCGCGACGAGTGTAGCAGTAGCAGTAGCGACCTATCAGAGACGACGATTTATTTTGTTCTGTCGCAGATTTACGCGCCTCGAGAATTGAACTACAATGACACTCGGAAGTAGCTACTACGAGTAGCTAGTAGACGACAAGCAAACTAAACGCTTTTGTTCTCTCTCCGTATCATCGCGTAGTGGGCACGTCGCGTCATCGGTGGGTCGAGCAAAACGAAAACACACACTCGTCTGTGGAATGGCAGTGCAAGCGATACGACTTAGTCGCAAGGTCTAACACTAGCAGGTGCTGTGCGAAATATGTAGCTATCGACAGCGGCACGGCGGCTGTGGTCCGGTTTTGTGTTTTTGTTGTTTGGGAACGTGCTGCATCAGCGGCTTATTGAAATTTTACAGCCGCCGAGGGGAACACCGACACAACACAATCGCATATCTAATCGGCATGAACCGAATTGTCTTATCAGATGGATGTATCTAATCAATCGGCATAATCGGGAGCGATGTTGTTAATTGTGGCAGCAGGCAAATGCTTGCCGTTTGGTGACTGTGGCTCATGTGTTGACTGTGCTACCGAATTCGGGCAGAGTCAGGGGCGTTAGCATTTGAATTGGCATTCAATTGAGCGCCGGATTTTGTTGATCTTTCCGCGCGAGGGGTTGTTCATTTTTGAAGTTATTCTGTACTTCCGTGCTTTGGTTGTCCGGATGTGAAAAGCCAATCAAGGCACGTGCGAGGTTTCGCCGAAAACATCAAAGCGAGTGCAAGTCGATTACAACAGAGTCTGGCTTGAGCTGAATTTAAATTATCTTTACGAGATGGCGAATTTGATTGGGTTTTCTGAATCGTTGTGGGAATTTTGAAAAACTTTTCCTTTGCCCCTTGCGAATGGAATCATTGTCTCCGCTCTTATATCCGGTCTAGAGGATGTGCTCAAGGGTGGTGGTTAATGTTGAACTTGGCTTATTCTGGACGAGGGAAGCTTTCACTTGAAGACTGAATATGAGTGAAGTGAAGAGAGACATACAGCATTGGAAGAAAGCTGAACCTCCAAGGTTTGTCGGCAGGGGAAGTAAGTAAGTGACCACGGCGACTAGATGTCTATTTTTGGAAATCCGGTCAAGGAAAAAGGGCTGGACGTAAGAGGAAGATTCCTTCACAGAGAATTGAAGTAGGAACATGAACACTCGCTGTCTGGAGAGGCACATGTAGGGTACCTAGTTGGACAGTATGACCTCCTATCGGCTAGCGATACGATGACGGCTTCAGCAGGAGATCTTTTGTTTTAGATCGGTGGTGCACAGCTTGTTAGTCTGGCCTATATTAGCTTTGTCTCTGTGTAGAGATATTATCATTGACTGCTTGCATCGGGATGTGAACCTCCACTGCAAGCGAGCACTGAAGGGCAGATCCAAGGTTAGCTTATGATTTGCAACCCTGTCTGGGACGCGGCAAAAAGAACTATAAGGCGTTCATTAAATAAAATAAAACATTGTTCACACTTTGCAAAGTGAAGAAAACGAAATTGTGAAATCAAATAACGAGTGTTTAGTTGTTTAGATCCGATGCAGAATTGCCCTTGGCCACCGGTGCTCCTTCGGTTTGCCAATACAACTTTGGGCTCAAGACTCCAAAACAAATGTCTACAAAAAATATTGACTAGTCCTGCTTTCTGGAGCCGAAAGGTGTACACTGTTTCTTTTTGCACTCGAAAGAAGAAGTCTACTACGGATAAATAGACCCGTGTGCTAGGAAGGCAAATGAAGGAGAAGTCTCAATCGCGGACTCTACAAGCTGTGCCAGGATGTGGATGTAGTCCGGAAGGCTAAAATCAGTCGACTACACTGTCTCGGCTACAACGAGCGCATGGACATCAACGCTCCAGCAAAGAGGCGCTTCCAATCCAAGCCTCCTGATTCGAGATGGAGAGGAAGACCGAACCTTCGGTATAGTCACCGCGGGCACTTAGTCTTGATCAATGGGAGATATCTCTGAACCTCCAAGGGTCGTAGGCCTGATAGGTAAGTAACTAAGTGTTGAGGTACTTGTGTTCCTTAAAAACATAAGTCAAATTTAAAAAATGAGAGTCCCCTAGTAAAAAAATGAGTCCCTTTTGACTTCATAGTGTCCACTGCTGGCAGTATGGCATATGGCAGCATTCTGCTCTTGCAAGATGATCTTTGACTTGGAAGCATACCGTCTTCCTGAATTGCAAATAGTTTCGCCAGAAATTAACTTCACAGTCTGTAGGCTTTTGAAACGCACAGGAAGTCTGACCTGCATCGACGCCGCTGCCCCTTTTAGACCCTTCAGATTGTTAAGTAGAAATCTCTAGAATTTTGGTGTTGGTAGAATGTTTGTACATCTTCTTCAATGTCGTGCTACTGTCTGTTGTACATTAGGCTACGTTATTGGGCCGCCACAGAAATTGCCAGCACACTTAGACCTTTTTTGGTTCATTGTGATACTCAGTGAAAACCAGATCTAAGCATATAAACTCAGCTCTCACTGACACTCGAACCGGAGACCCTATATCCAAGGACAGGCACTCAACTAACTGCTCCATTCAGCCAGCCGTTTTGCATACTTACAACTTTAACAGTCGAGAACAGCAGGAAAAGTAAACAATTAACTCAAACATCACATTTTTTGATATACACATATGCGCTGAATTGGTCTCACTTCTGTGGATGTATTGATTTTACTAGATTGTCGAAATCTCTAGCTGTGATCGTCGTTGTACGCAGACAAACAAGAGATGAACATCATCACTTCGTCATTATTTCCAAACACCCAAAGTCCGATGGGCAATCTGCAAGCGTCAACATGAACACAAGTGGGTCAAGATCTTTACCCAAAATGCGATGCAAATCGGTTGTGGCATAATCATGTAAGCGTCTGCGCTGAACTTGCCCGACGAAAACGAGTTGAAGTGTTCACATAATCACTAATCTCTGAAAGACGTAAGCAAACACCAAACCGACCAAAATGGGTACAAAATCTCTGAAATATTTTTGCAAAATTTCACCAATTTTTATTTCATAATCCTCTTAGGTCGGTTGTGAACCACTTTTTCCAATGTTCGCTTGAAAGAGCTGATGAATGACATAAAACAATTGAAATCATCTGGAGCTAAGTATGAACCCTGGCCTCTAATTCATTTGTTTAAGGTATGCCAACGCCTGGCAAGGGCAGAGATAGGGCGCTAAGTCTTCTGGTGTGCTCTGACAAACCACAGTTCGTTTAGATGGATAAAAGATGTTTGGAGCGTTCGTCACGTTGACCCATACAACCATCAATTAGGTTGATGCACTCCGCGTCTCCAGAGCTGTACATTTGAACATCAACTCCTTCGCAAGTTGTCGATTTTCGATTTTCCGCACGTATTTTCATAATTCATGGAAGCAAATTCCCCGAGACGCAGATAGTGCTGGGAAAATATCCAACCTTAGAAACTGTGAGTCCTTTCTTTTTGTGATAGAACAGCAACACGAACAGCATGACTGGTTTATGCAGAAGCTGTACCCCCAAAACTCCACCTCAAGCAACATGCAATATTGGAAGAGGCTGAATTAAAATTCATTGCAAAAACAATTGCGGATAGGCGACTTTCCATTGACTAGGCACATGATCTAGTTTAAGCGCGGCATTAAATCAGTATCCAAGCTTAGTCCTTCCATCCACCCAAGAGATATTACAAATAGTTTACACTTCTCCTTGAAGATTCAGCTTCTTTGACGTATACGTAACATTTTTTTCTGCTAAGCGCACGTCAATCACATCAATTATGTACGGATGGTGTTTGGAAGACTGCACGACGAGCTGTACGGGTTGTACAGAGACATCGACCTCGTCCAACGACTTCGAATCTCTCTCAAGCAGTGCTCCGGCCCGGAAAGTCTTCGACTCCAACCCCGATGGACAATGCGGTAAAGGAAGACCACTCCTCCAACTAGCACAAGGCCGGGCTAGATGCAGAGGCATGTTGGCTAACCCGGACTGTAGCGCCAGCCAAAGAAGAAGAAGAAGTGCACCTACTAAAACATGTGCTCACAAGAAGAAAGATCCCTTTCAAAGCCACTGATATCAGGCTGCTGGAAGCTGGGCACAAAACATGTGTGTAAGCAGAAAAATAATAAAAAAACATACTTAACTACTTTACAATTCTTTTTTATTCGGGTGTCTTGTGTGCCGGTCCAGGGAGAACTGAACTCTCGCCTGTTACAATACGATAAACATAATGTTGTTGAACATCGTTTTTAAGATATATTTAGAGAGAGAGAGAATTCTTAGAGCAGGGTTGCCACATGTGTTAGGTATTTCTTCTTCTTTTTGGAACCCGTCTGGGCTGTACCTGAGCCTGATCTAAGAGATCTCTCAAACCCTGGGTAGCTGCTCCCAGCATGTTTCGTCTGCACTTGTGTGGCGCTCACCTTAGACATGGTCGCCCCGTCTGCTACGTTATTCCGCAGACCTCTACGGTGAGCGTTATGATGTTGAGAGTCGTTTTGAATTTCTGCCCAAAGATTGACTATATGTCATCGATTCAAATCGACAATTCGGCAGCGGCAAATTGCAGAAGCCTTCAACGAGCGTGGCCCGTGACGTTGTGGGTATGTGCGTCGACCACAACCTCGACGTCGTAGGATCGATTCCTGCTTTGTGCGAGGAAAAACAATTTTCACGACCCCACCTCTTTCGAGTCACTGTCAATGCTCAAAGAGTATTTTATGTCTATAGAAAGCTTCTCAAACAAAGCCGTTCGGATCCGGCATAAAACTGTAGGTCCCTTCCACTCGTGAGAGAACAATAGCACGCACAACACGAGTGGTTGCCGAGAAGCTAGGCCCTGGCCCCCTACGGGCTGTAGCGCCACCCATATTATATATTACTATCGACAAACCAAGCGACAACTAACCACTTTTTTGGATGTACTTTATTTTAAAACTTCTGCTACAGAATGATAACATCCCTCACGTTACATTTCTCTGGATGCCCTTTATTTCTGTGCACAAAACTATTGCATCCCTCGCCCCAATTTAGCCGATGCTTGGTCGACCGATGTTCATGGGATCACAGTTCTTAGCATAAAGCCTTGCGTTATTGCACATTTCAGTTGGAGTCCACAAATTCGCCGGGCAATTGATGAATACGTAACGCATTGCGCAGAACGACGTCGTCACTGCGAACGGCGAGCACGGAGACTGTCCTGGAAACTTGAATGTTTGCTTCGCTGCGAAAGCCTTCATCTTTGCGTCTACTTCAGGTCCACAGACTTTGAAGCCGGCGAGGAAGAGCTTGGCTAGATCCAGGTCCTTTGGCATTATGGTGTTGAGCAGAGCCTGCAGGTTGACAAAGTTGAACGTGCCATTGACTAGGGCGCCAGATTTCGTGAAGATGCATTCCACTCCGCACTAGGTGACAGGAAAGAGAGTCATTTCGTTTCATTTCGCCGTCTGCGTGTCGCGATACTCACCGGATTCATGTAGGCGTGCGTGTCAAGGGTCGCTGTCGTGTTGTAGCACACTGTCTTGTACTTGCCGATGTTCACAGCCGGCCGTTTACAGCAGTTCTTGACATCCTAAGAGGGAGCGTTTATGAGTGCTGCGCTTTATGGGGTTGAGAATGCGATCTTACCGGGTTAAACGGATGCCTCTTGGAGCAGTCGTAGGTGGAAGTCTGTGCAAGGACCTGAAATTGAATTGAAACTGTGACTAATGAAAGTCTGCCAGAGGTACACTTACACTTGCGAGGATGGAGAGGAGGACAAGTAAGAATACGTTTGAATGGTGCATTGTCGCGGTGTCGGGAGAATGAAGACGGCTACTGCCTGGTGGAGGGTGATCGCTTTCAATTTATATCACTTCAACTCGGCAATTTTTGTGGATTAGATGGTATCTTTGGTAATTTCTTTTTTAATTAACCGCTGTGCTGGGAGCATTAAATGAACGACCGTACCTATTTGTGTTTCACGGTTTCATTCAATTTGTGCGGAAAAACAATACGAAAGGTAATCATTATTGGCATTTTTAATTTTAGTGGACGACGCCCCTAACCCTGACCTGAACGGAGCGGGTGGTGTTAGGCTGCAAATCAGGAGACACTGAGCCGTGACTAGCAAGTGTTGGAATTTGAATACTTGATGCTCAAGCAAATGTTTGGTGCCTGTATGAACACCAACGTTCACACAAAATGATAGAGATCGACAACAATGAATTTAAACCAAATATTGTATTGGAGAAGACTCTCCAGACAAGCCCCTTTTTGTATGGTAATTAAGATAAATGTAATTGAATAAAGGCGAAACTGAAATTGAAAAACAAGAGAGAACACTTTGCGTGTAAACGTGTGTAAACGCCTGAAACCCTACGTTAACAGCCACATTACGGTGGATCTTGGAAAAGATCCAGGAGTTTCACGTTGATACCCACTACCTATTCATCGACTTTTAGGCCGCGTATGACCGTATATATAGAGACGAGTAATACAGCGCCTTGTCTAGTTTTGGCATCCCTGCAAAACTCTTCCGCTTTGCAGAATAACGATGGAGACTATCCGATGCTCTGTCAAGGTCGGTAAAGATTGTACCAAGATCGTTGATGTCGGAAAAGGATTTAGACAAGGCGACGCACTGTCATGCGACTTTTTTAATATTATTCTCGAAAAGATCGTGCGAAACTCAAATGTCAACACCAGAAGCACGATCAGCATCGAGAAGTAAGCGGCCAAGATGGAGCTTGCGTTTTTTGAGGGTAAGACGATGTATATGCTGTCTTCAAAAAAGGTCCACCAACACCGACGTCTTGGACAAAACGTCACTATAGACAGCTATAACTTCGAGGTAGTGAAAGACTTTGTCTACATGTGTTCGGAAGTTAACACAAACAATGACACCACCGCGGAGATAAAACCTCTCGTTGGGCAACCACTGCATTTTCGCACTCGGTAAGCCTCTGAGGAATAAAGCCATCTCTCGAAGAATCAAGGTATCTCTATATAAGACCCTGATAGTCCCAGACCTGCTTTATGGCGCAGAAGCATGGACACTAACTAAAGCGGACGAGGATATTCTTTGGCGCTTCGAGAGGAAAGACCTCCGAATTATCTTCGGTCCCGTATGTACGGATGTTGTTTGGAGGAGGAGACTGAACGACGAGCTGTACGGCGACATCGAGTTCGAATCTCTCGTCTCAAATGGCTAGGCCACGTCGAGCGAATGGACACCAATGCTCCGGCCCGGAAATTCTTCGACTCGCACCCCGAGGGACAACGCGGTAAAGGAAGACCACGCCTACGGTGGTGCACGCAGCTAAAAGGGGACCTAAATAAGCTGAACGTGCGTGGCTGGAAGCAACTGGCACAAGACCGAGCTAGATGGAGAGGCATGTTGGTTGAGGCCCAGGTCCACCCCGGACTGTAGTGCCAACCAAAGAAGAAGAAGCAGAAGATCTGATGGCAGTCGACTTCTAACGTGCATTTCTCCTTAACTGTCCAATCTCATTGCTAAAAGCCTGCACACAGTCGTCTACTTTGTGTGTCGAGGAAGTGGACATCATTCAGAGTCAAAGTGTTCGGCAGAGTTCTGTTTTCCAATCAAACAAGCAATGCGTTAAGCACAGTCGCCTTCACAAATTTGGACACACTCCTCAATTTTCCCCTAGATCAACAGAGAAACAGAAACCAGTTCAATACGAATTGCGGCAAATGCAAGAGGAACTAGACACATTGATCTCCAGCATCCTCCATTTCTCAATCAGGATACAAGTTTAACTACCAAATTCAGCAAGCGTTCATCACAGTGGGTCCAACAGGACCTAAGTGTGACGTGGCCCTACGGCTTCTAACGAGAGAGCGTCTAAATTAAGGTTCTTCCTCCTCCAGATTGTTTAATGTGTGTGTACGGGAGTTTTTTTCGACTACCGAACAACTGCTGCTGGAAACTGTAAGGACTGTATCTTGCCTAGACGAATGTGACGTCAGTTGCAACTATCGTGATATGATCTCGTTGCCAGACAATTGTGAAGCTGACCAGCTCCCTGGAAAGGGAAAGTGGCTGCTAACTTACTATTCTGATAACCTGTTTAAACTAAGCTATGTTTGCGTCACCGACTGTAGTGTGATTGCTGCATGTTGGCAGTTAGCTTAACATAACCCAACCTTAAGTATCTCCGCTTTGCTTCTGTCAACGAAATCCATCTCTCATCCCAGTATGAGATCAAGAGAGGGATTGATGGCGTTCGGATCTAAGATGACTCCTTCGGGGCTCGGTGAGTAAATGCATCAACTTCTACGCAATTCAACTTACGATCTAGATTAGTTCACGAAAGTTGCCCGTTGACAGTCGACATAAAACTGTAGGTCTCCCTATAGGTCCCTTCCCTGGCTCCTGAGAATCTAAACCGTGGCCCTCTATGTTGGGCCAATGCAACGGAGGACGCTAACGACTAAAATGACGAACGCAATTGGAGAAGCTAGCAAAGATTTCAGTTCAACGGCTAGATGGCGCAGTTGGTGGAATGCCTACCTTTGGTTATGGGGGTCCCCGGTTCGAATCCCAGTGAAAGAAAGTTTCTATGTTTTTTTCCGGTTTTCAATTCTGGTCAATTCACCATTGGCCGATCAAATGAACTGCATTGGGTCACAATGGACTATCAAAGGCCTAAGTGTGCTAGCTGCTGGCAGCCCAATAACTTCACCTAACCTAAGGACTCCGGCCAATGAAGAAAATTATTACTTCAGAGACAACAGCAAGCCTCGGATATGGATAAATCTATTTCCGATGACCAATGACTACGTTTTTCGCTTCTTGACCTAAAACTAGACTACATGCAGTCGAGAAATTTGCTGAGGTTCTAGAAGCCTGCACGGCAGACATCCTCCCAATTAGTAACGAGCTGGGTCATGCAAAAGGAGTAAACGACGTTTTTGCGATATTTATAACGATGATTGTTCTAAAAAGCGAAGGCGGTGCTTGTTCCGGGCCGGGTTTGTTGTTCGAAGTTAAAATTAGGAGCGCTGGGATTATATTCTTCTCAGAAATTCAGACAGCAACTAAGCAACTGTTTCCCAGTTTCTTTCTTCCTTGATTGGCGCTACAGTCCGGGCTGGACCTGGGCCTCAACCAACATGCCTCTCCAGCCAGCACGATCTTTCGCCAGCTGCCTCCAGTTGCGCACACCAAGTTGGTTGAGGTCCTTTTCCACTTGTGTGCGCCATCTAGTGCGAGGACGTCCTCTGTTGCGCTGTCCCAATGGCTCGGCGTCGAAGACAGTTTCCCAGTTTAATGGACGCCAAATTAATCAAAAGCTGCTAGGGCGCACCACAACCCTTTTTCAGTCACAGCAGTAAATCCCTCCCTCATAACCAATAAATTTTCTGTGAAATTCCATAAAACAAAACTATTGCCAATCCAATGCAACCAAAAATAAGCAAGGCCGCTGAATATGATTAGCACTTTATTTTTTCTCCCACCAATCGCTTTTTTCCTATAAATTTGCGAATAAATTAAGTTAATCGCTCGCAATAGATACAAACTGCAAAACACGTTAGATAAGGCCGAGTGTGCCGTACCACCGACTGTTTAGACTCACGTTTCACCGGCGAACGAACGCGGCAATCATTGCAAAAATGTGCACATACCCATTTAATTGAGGGAATCTAGAAAAAAAACCGTAAACCAGCATGCCTTCAGATAAGAAGACAACTCTAAAACGCAATAGAACGCGTTTGTGGAGCTTATGCCCGTTTTCTCAGCGAGCCAGTTTGCATATGTCGCGCAAATTCTTGGGCGGGATAATAAATGTGATTAAATGCACATAAAAAAATGAGCAGAACATGCAGGCAAACGAATGTAATTAAATTGGTTAGCAAAACGGAAGCTTGAAGTTGGGTTAGGACGGAAAGTAGATAGAAGTCACGTTTTACTCGTCTGTTGTGAAAACAAAAAATGTTGGATTTCTGCGAACACGATTTCTGGAAATGTTAACAAGAGTGATGTGCAGTAAACTCTGTCCCGTGCAAGTGATGACAAACAAAACATTTTCAAATCTTTAAGTGATGAAGATGGTTGTCACGACGACAGCCGTCCTTCACTTGCATATAGTCTATTGTACGATAACTTCGATTGCGACCAGCAGGGTCGATCTAAAAAGATGACGATGATAACCATTGCAAGCAAATAATACCACAAACGTATTTACCGGATTCATCTTCTTTTTCTGTTTGGCGCTACAGTGCGGAGTGGATTTGGGCCGCAAACCAAAAAGCCTCTCCAGCGAGCACGATCTTTTGCCAACTACCTCCATCAGCGCACATCCAGTTGGTTGAGATCCCTCTCCATTCTTGCACCATCTCGTGCGAGGACGTCCTCAGTTGCGCTGTCCAAATGACTCGGTGTCAAAGACTCTTCGGGCCGGAACTGTGGTGTCCATCCGCTCTAAATGACCTAGCCATCTTAAGCGTTGGATCCGAAGACGCTTACCTAGGTGCATGCTGCTGTACAGCCCATACAGTTCGTGGTTGAATCTTCTCCTCCAGACGCCATCAAAGCAAACAGGACCAAAGATCGCACGCAGAACTCTTCTCTCAAAACGACCAAGAGCTTCTTTATCCGCTTTCGAGATTGTCCATGCCTCCGCGCCATAGAGCAGGACTGGGATGATCAGAGTTCTATACAAAGTCAACTTGGTGCTTCGAGAGATGGCTCTGTTATTCAATTGCCTCTTGAGCCCAAAGAAGCAGCGATGGGCAAGACAACAACATCGATTCTGGTGTTATGTGACCCCAGAACCAAGGTAGATAAAGTCCTTGACCACCTTAAAGTTCACTGGATTCAGCAGGAAAAGGATGATCATTAAAAGTTCGTTCTTAAAAATGGAGGAATACGGCGTGATAGTGAACAGGATATTGCCAGGGCCGGGAAATCGGCAACTTGTAGCACCGTCGCCTTCACAAATTTGGACACACTCCTCAAATTTCCCCTAGATCGACAGATAGGCAGAAACCAGTTCAATACGAATTGCCGCAAATGCAAGAGGAACTAGACACATTGATCTCCTGCATCCTCCATTTCTCAATCAGGATACAAGTTTAACTACCAAACTCAGCATATGTGGGTCCAACAGGACCTAAGTGAGACATGGCACTACGTCTACCCACAGACCTAACCTAAATTAGGCATCTTCCTCTTTCAGGTGGTTTAAAATGTGTGTACGGGAGTTATTATTTCGACTACCGAACCAATGGAAACTGTAAGGACTAAATCCGTTTGTCTTGCAAGCTTCTTGCATGTAGCACAGTCGCAGTCGATGGATTGCAACTAGAAATGTGCCAACCCGAAACTTTGTTAACTCGACCCGTGTTGGAATTGAATCGAACCGTGTTGGTTAACTCGGTTTCACCCAATTGACAATATGTGTAGATATCCCAAACTCGGGTTAGCTTGAAACACTTATCTGAAGAAAGAGACTATTCCGTGTTAAGACGTTTTAAATGAACAAAAATGAACAACAACAAAATTAGTTCCTTTTGGCTCTATAATCACTGTTCGAGCTATAATAAGAAAAAAAAAACAACCCATAAACAAAACAGAAACACACACAAGTACGTATCTACAAAAGGAAACAACACGAGAAGAGCTCTGAGTAGGTAGTCAACGTGCCACATCACACATGGCCCCATTCATTGGCGACTCATAAGAATCAGAACCGATACCGAACTCCAACCAGGTATTGAATGTGAAGCAGTAGGCAAATCGGTCTCTTTGTCTTAAGCAACCAGCGTATTTTGCATTCACATCAAACTGAGTTAAAATGTCTGTAGTAATGCTGTTCAATTTAGAAATGGCCAACCCGAGTTGATAATCCGAGCTAACCGATTTGTGCGTTCACAGCGTGTCGAATGGTTCGTAGATTTGATGTCCTTTCGTTTCGTTTTAGTTCCATCAACTCACTTCGTGGTGGCCCGTGGCGTTGTGGGTATGTGCGTCGACCCAAATGCACTTGAACCTCGATGTCGTAGGTTCGATCCATGGTGTAAGCGACAGCGAATAATTTGCACGGCCCCACCTCTTTCGAGTCATTTATCAGACTTTTTTCTACCGTCTTGTGCAAGCTCCTAAATCCATACGTCAGTCTGTTGACTGATCAAATTCAGTGCGGGTACAGGCCAGCAAAATCCACCATTGATTAAATATCCACATTACGGCTGATCATGAAAAGTGACAAGTCTTTGACAGCATATATAGCCGATGATCTGAACAGCGCATTGTCTAGTTTTGGCATATCTAAAAAAATCTGTCGTCTTTGCAGAATGACAATGGAGAATGCCAGGTGCTCCATCAAAGTCGGTTAAATTTTTCGCGGGGACTTTTGTGGTCAAAAATGTGACACCCTGTCATGCGACATCCTTCATGCGGTGGAACAGTTCCTTGGTCGCTTCGCGAGGAAAGTTCTTCGGTCCCGTGTACTCCACGAGCTGTACAACGACATGGACCTAGTCAAATGAATTCGACAGCCTCGACTCATAGGGCTAGGTGATGAAGCTTGAATGGACGCAAACGCTCAAGCCCGGAAAGTCTCAGACTCGAACTCCGAGGGACAATCTGGTAAAAGTGCACATTTAGAAACGAATCTGAAAGATCTGCTTGTATGAAACTTGAAGCCCAAAATCGTGCTAGATGGAGACAGTTAACTGAGGCCCAGGCCCACACCGAACTGAAGCGCCAGTCACAGAACAAGAAATCTCAGTGACTCCGCTGAACAGCGCTTTTCCTTCGTCATTCGTTCTCAAAGAGTGCGCGACACTTATTGGCATACGAAAGTTCCCCTACTACTTTCATACGTATGCAATCTCCAGCTCTACAAACAAGGAAGTACCCTCTTCTGTGCTGGGGCTATGCACTCGTAGCCCCTAAGTCGAAAAGAATCATTTACCTCTTCCTCTCTGCTTCAAATTTTATAAAACGGCGACGGACTCCAGCCAACAAAAACAACCAACATCCGCGTTAAAGTGATGTGAGACTCCTTTAAGTGACGAACCGTCTAAATAACAAAAACCTTCCACTAAATGTTCACATGTCGGTTCACAGAAAAAAAAGTGCATAACAAAAAGCACTCACACCCTATGATGCAAGAATGATGGAAGACCCGTCAGTGCAGCAAGTTCCCCACACCTTGAGTCGATTGCCGCGAAAGTGCTGCGATTGCATGCGAAAAAGTGAAATATGAGACACTACCGTGATGCCGTCATGACATTAAACTTGCGCAAAGGTCACGCGAATGCAGTGCATGCCAATATTTGCGTCTGTCAGCAGACGCATTATCTCATGAGATTTACGTGAAATGTTAGGTCTTAGGAGGCAGATTATCGCCTTGTCAGAGGCGAATTACTAAGTATGATCCATAAATTGCTGCAGTCGCCCGGACAGAGTGGAAAACGTGAGCGCTCACACAACGCGAAACCAGTTGTGGTTTTGGACAAGATGAAGGTCGAACACGAGGAATGAAATTAAATGCAGTCAATGCGGCTTTGTCCGATACGAGTAATCACATTTTCGCATGGCTTGCGGGGGATCCCACGAAACGGGTTCCACACAAGATCTGATGCAGTCAAATGAGCGTTTAATTGTGACAGTGCTCGACGAGCGTGCTCCTTTCTATGATGCTGATCGGGAGCAATTATTAAACGGCTATTATCACGCTGGGGAGCTATGTTGTTGGCAGCTTGCAGCGTAAAGATGACACTAGCTGGTTTGCATGCTATCACCCTGTTTCGTTCGTTCTGCTTATCACAAGTCGAGTCGGAGAGTTTGATGAAATTACTTAAGTGCCGATAGATGTTTGCCACTGGAACAATTGGCCGATAGGCTACCAAGTTGTTCATCAATAAAGATAACGTTTTAGAGGTACACAATTTCGTAATAAAATTTCTTAGACTGAACCTCGCCCCACTAACGTCAGAGAATGTTGGAATCTGTGCGTCGTGTGCGTTGGTAATTAAATTGGTTTATTATTTGGGGTTTTATTGCCATTTTTAGGTGCAGAGGATTGGCGCATATATTTTAATATTTATTTAGAATTCATAACAAACGTAAGTGCTAGACAAAAATGCTTAAGACTAGTTGGACGTACAATGTTTCTACTTTTAACTTACTGACCCTCAGCGGGCACTCTAAGCTAAACTCTCACTTATCCTGTCTACCACTCTTTCTACCCTGCGTCTAAAGGGTTCGATGCTGGAGTTCTTTCGCTCTCAAGCCACCAGTACTTTTTATATTGGATAGCAACATCCCGCACATTTTGACTCGAGACCGCAGTACTGAATCGGAGGAGACCCTCCTCAGCTCGTTGTGTGACGGAACGGTCGTGGTTGTGTCGCCCATCCACAGTTGAACAGGCGATGTGGAAAATTAGTGGTACAGCATTCATATCGTGTAACAGACCGTACATGTCTAAAGGAAGAAACGCTTCCGGGGGACGAAGCCGCTGTGACGTACCTTTTCGTGGCACTGCTGTTTTTTGTCTTTATTGTCCGAGTTCATCGGAGTATCTGATTCGCCCTGTAGAGAGAAATACCTCATTGGAGTTGAATTCTATGTACTGGGACTCCGGTGTTTTGGTAAAGGTGAAGGCAAGCCCCGAGTAAGATCCTCTCAAGCACCCGAATCGTTTCCATAAAGCATGCTCTCATGTAGAACCACACGGGACAGCCATTGGGTGAGAATTGGCCGCATGAGGGCCATTCATTGAATGGTTGATAATATTGGGTAAGCTTGGATGCCGATACTTGCTCCACTTCTTCGGCTGGTTTCGGAACGGTTTTGGGCTGGTTTGGGGTTCCAAGCTTGGCTCCAGTTTTGTACCCCCAGTTGATTAAGGTCCTTTTCAAGCTGAGATCGCCATCGGAGGCGAGATTTTCCTCTACCACCTTGTTCCTCGGGGCTGGACTTGAGGACTTCCCGAGCCGTGTCCATTCTCTCTACAAGATATATCCAACTTCGTTGCATCTATCCTTTGAAAGGAAAGCTCAATAGATTAAGCCAGAGGACAAAGATGCTGCCCTCCAAACAGCTCATACGGCTGATTTTAACGTACAGCTTCCCAATATAACACCACCATTTAAAAGACCAGCAATTGCTGGTCTCACCTTCGACGGCGATCGTCGTAAGCACCACAGAAATAAGAAGCTCTATGCGGAAGGGCGCATCATCCCTTGCAATAGTGCATGGCAACAATCCCAAAAAGGCAATCAGCACCCTTAGAAACTAAAATCTTCGGACAACGCTAACTGAATGCGCTAAATCTACAGAACATCCCATCGACGCCTATCAACGAGCTAAATGGCTTCGACCAGAGCAGTACATCATCACCCCATCGCAAAAGGACCATCATGGGCACACGGACTTGAACAAACCCGATGTAAAGACTGGTCATTGTGTGTCTAATATATTAAAAAATAGACACAACATCGATATTTTACTGCAAAAGAGCCAACACCTACTTGTAATCACCAATTGTAAGATAAATATTTTTTGACACTTAGTCAGTGTCTGTTTACAGCTCATAGAGCTAATCGTTTCCTAGACCGAATGTAATTCGAAGGTTGTTTGATATTGTCCATGCTCCATACCGCAAGAGCCATACTGAGCCAAGTAGTTTAGGTTTTCTTAAAAAATAAATTCATAGCGCATACAAGGTACAATCAGATCAGGTCATTTCAGCGTTGATAGACTTCTGTGACTACAGTCTACTCCAGACTTGTTCATGATCAATTTCCTTAAACATTATACTATTTGTTTTAATCCAATGAGAAGTGATGAAAGTCAGAATAAAGTTTTATTACGATGTATCTGTGACAAGGCTTGAAAGCGTGTGTCAGACAATTCTTCGAGGCAGTTTGGAGTATACCTAGGAGAATTTTTCTTGTATCTGCAAAACCCAAGTCTTGTCGCTAGATTACATGTAAGATAGTGTTCAGCTTTTTTTATCGCAAGAGAGCATCAAAATCCTTTTGCTAAAGTGCAGGCCAAACTGATTTCGATGATCAATTGCCGTCATTTATGGCGTTCGCGGTTAGTAGCGATTTCACTGATATTTTCTGATTCTGTGCAATTGGCAGACTCGCTCCATTTTTTGCTAGCTCATCGCCTCTTTCATTGCCTTGGAATGCACTTGTGCTCTGGGACCCAGAATACGTTAAGGTTACGTTTGCCTGTAATCACTTTCAATTATGGCCGCCTGATAGTTTGTGTACGTATTTTCCGTGTTTCGGACAGCGGGCTTTATCTTCTTCTCTTGAGTACACTTTAATAGTTCAGTAGCCAGAGCGCCATGCATATCACTGGCAGACTGGCTTATGTACCGGAACCTATGCCATCATCTGATTTGAATCCGTCAGAAAATGCTCGTCTTTTTTCATAAAGGCAAGTATTTTCAGTTAAAGGGCGCGGAGCAAAGCTCGTACAAGATTTCTCCTCCATCCGCTATCGAATTTGACTCATCAGGAGACATGGCTAAACGCAACCGGGCGAGGTATTCGACTTAGTCGCCAAGCAATCGCCTACCTCATGCAGTCGCAATCAAAGCCCACCTCGGATGTCCTGGTGATGGGAAATATTCCTGTCACGGGACCAAACCATCGGAGCGTAGCCCTTTCGATTCGAAGGAACAGATCGTCAACGTTGAGTTCCTGGCGCACTACCGTCAATCTCACGGCAAGTAAGACCCACTACTCACCATCAGCCTTGTACCTACTTTTCAGGCCGACGACCCAAGGAGGGTCCGAGCATGTGCAATTGCTGTGCATATGATCATCCAGAGCACACTACTTCCAGTCATCAAGACCAAGCTGTCTTACATCCGCGATGACTTGATCTATACACCGAAAGTTCGGTCTTATTCTCATTCTCGAAACAGGGAGCTCGAATTCGTGGACCCTCTTAGCTGGAGCGTTGGTCCCCATGCGGTCGATTGATTTCTGCCTTCCACATCTTGGTACAGCTCGCGGTTGTGTTTTCTCTTCCATTCATCCTTTTTGCAGAGGTGACCTCATAACCGACGCAGAATTCTGCTTTCGAAGGCACCAAGAATAAGCTCTGCAGTTTTGCTTATTCCCTGTGTTGAGCAGCTTTGTGCGTCTTATTGCTCTGTTACGAGTACAAGGGACCTACAAATTTATCCCGCCCGCCTAGCGGCCAAATTTGAGAAGCTTTTTGTAGACAATTATACTCTTTGAACATACTCAGTGACTGAAGTCGTGAAAATTATTATATAATACCTAGACGTCGAGGTTCAATCCGCGCACATACCCACAACGCTACGGACCTTATCTTGAGAGTTGGAAAAAAATGAGACCGATCTTCGATGCTGACTTGTTCATTCACACAGGGAAGCTTAGGAAGCTCAGGAAATTTCCAAATCCTCTCCACCGCGTTTAAAGGCCTTTAAAAATGTGAATACATTTCAAGGTCAAGCGGGATCGAGTTATTTAAATTGACAAATTGGCATCAATTCAGTTGCCCAATTTGTACTGCCCGTCCATTAAGGGAGCTCCGCGCAAAAAACAAACCCATTCACCTGAAATTGATCATTAGACCAACTCCCCTCATTAAACATCAAATAACCGCTGCGCCGTCATTGGACACTAAGTTGATTTTTCACACTCAATTTCCTCCATTTGAATGGGAGGCCCGAAAAAACGAGAGCTTGCCCCCTGAAATAGATTCCATTCAAACTGATCTCGAACTCCAGAGGACTGGGACGCTTCCAAACCGTGAGAAATGCGTGTTTTGTTTCTGTCGCTGCTGTGCTTCTGCTTGGTGGGTGTGGGGAAATGTCAGTAAATTACTTTTAACGAACAGGCTTATCTTCTCTTCAGAGTGGAACCCATGGCTGCATGGAAATGCCGACTGGGATGCTACAGGAGGACCAGAATGCATTGGAAAAGGCCGGTTTGTTGGAGGTTGACGCGAGGGTTAAGTTGAATGTAAGCAGATGCAGTTCCTGATCAGAGTCTTAAAAAACAATCCCTTTCAGGAACTCCTTGCAGCGAGCTTACGCCACCTATTCTCTGGTGGAAACTTCAATTACGAGGGCTTCAAGCAGACGGCCTATGAACTCCTAAGTAATCCCGAATATCTCTCGTTGATGGAAAGTAAGACTAGTATGACTGGGATGATTGAAGTGGAAGTGGATTGAGTTCCTGGTTCAATTTCAGAGACATCTTTAATGGAGGGAAGTGAATGCGGATCCTGTGGTGACATTGAAAGCGATGCATGCGGTGGTTCCGCTGGTGTCGAGGATACATGCCACAGTGAAGTTGGTGACAGTTGTGCGGCTTAAGAAAATAAAGTTGTGAGTGTTGTTTGATTAAGGGTGGTGATTATGTAAATAAATGGAAAAATTCTTCAAATTTATGATTGAAGGCGTGTTTAGTGTGTGAGGCTGCAAAGTAGGAAGGGTTCTCAGAGGCACTCCTCCGCCGCTGGATCATTGCATTGGAGTGTATCACTTAAGAGACTAGGCTTAATCGGGAGCACATAGCCTTAACAATCAGTGGGCAAACAGGGTCGGACTTGATGTCAACCCTCCCTCCTCCGCATGCAAAACGGTGAGCGCAAGTGCCTGGTGACCCTTATAGGGCCGCTGTGGCAGTTGGAAGATGAGCCGTGCAATCCATCATAAAAGCCTTAGTAACCACTGCTTGAATTTTGGGGTCAAAATCTCAATGTTGCCGGATGCACTCCAAACTCTCAGGATCGCTTAATACACACCCCACAACATGCAAAACGGTGTGCGCAAGTCCCTGGTACGCATAATAGGGCCGCTGTGGCAGTTGGAAGATGAGCCGTGAAATCCATCAGAAAAGCCTTAGTAACCACTGCTTGGATCTTGGGGCCAAAATCTCAATGTTGCCGGATGCACTCTAAACTCTCAGGATCGCTTATTGCAAAGCCCAGAACATGCAAAACGGTGTGCTCAAGTCCCTGGTACGCCAAATAGGGCCGCTGTGGCAGTTGGAACATGAGCCGTGAAATCCATTAGAAAAGCCAACCAACCTGACATCTCAATGTTGCCGGATGCACTCTAAACTCTCAGGATCGCTTAATACACACCCCACAACATGCAAAACGGTGTGCGCAAGTCCCTGGTGACCCTTATAGGGCCGCTGTGGCAGTTGGAAGATGAGCCGTGCAATCCATCAGAAAAGCCTTACTAACCACTGCTTGGATTTTGGGGTCAAAATCTCAACGTTGCCGGATGCACTCCAAACTCTCAGGATCTATTAATACACACCCCACAACATGCAAAACGGTGTGCGCAAGTCCCTGGTACGCATAATAGGGCCGCTGTGGCAGTTGAAGATGAGCCGTGAAATCCATCAGAAAAGCCTTACTAACCACTGCTTGGATTTTGGGGTCAAAATCTCAATGTTGCCGGATGCACTCTAAACTCTCAGGATCGCTTAATACAAAGCCCAGAACATGCAAAACGGTGAGCGCAAGTCCCTGGTACGCATAATAGGGCCGCTGTGGCAGTTGGAAGATGAGCCGTGAAATCCATCAGAAAAGCCTTACTAACCACTGCTTGGATTTTGGGGTCAAAATCTCAATGTTGCCGGATGCACTCCAAACTCTCAGGATCGCTTAATACACACCCCACAACATGCAAAACGGTGTGCGCAAGTCCCTGGTACGCATATAGGGCCGCTGTGGCAGTTGGAAGATGAGCCGTGAAATCCATCAGAAAAGCCTTACTAACCACTGCTTGGATTTTGGGGTCAAAATCTCAATGTTGCAGGTGCACTCTAAACTCTCAGGATCTATTAATACACACCCCACAACATGCAAAACGGTGTGCGCAAGTCCCTGGTACGCATATAGGGCCGCTGTGGCAGTTGGAAGATGAGCCGTGAAATCCATCAGAAAAGCCTTACTAACCACTGCTTGGATTTTGGGGTCAAAATCTCAATGTTGCAGGTGCACTCTAAACTCTCAGGATCTATTAATACACACCCCACAACATGCAAAACGGTGTGCGCAAGTCCCTGGTACGCATAATAGGGCCGCTGTGGCAGTTGGAAAAAGAGCCGTGAAATCCATCAGAAAAGCCTTACTAACCACTGCTTGGATTTTGGGGTCAAAATCTCAATGTTGCAGGTGCACTCTAAACTCTCAGGATCTATTAATACACACCCCACAACATGCAAAACGGTGTGCGCAAGTCCCTGGTACGCATATAGGGCCGCTGTGGCAGTTGGAAGATGAGCCGTGAAATCCATCAGAAAAGCCTTACTAACCACTGCTTGGATTTTGGGGTCAAAATCTCAATGTTGCAGGTGCACTCTAAACTCTCAGGATCTATTAATACACACCCCACAACATGCAAAACGGTGTGCGCAAGTCCCTGGTACGCATATAGGGCCGCTGTGGCAGTTGGAAGATGAGCCGTGAAATCCATCAGAAAAGCCTTACTAACCACTGCTTGGATTTTGGGGTCAAAATCTCAATGTTGCCGGATGCACTCCAAACTCTCAGGATCGCTTAATACACACCCCACAACATGCAAAACGGTGTGCGCAAGTCCCTGGTGACCCTTATTGGGCCGCTGTGGCAGTTGGAAGATGAGCCGTGAAATCCATCAGAAAAGCCTTACTAACCACTGCTTGGATTTTGGGGTCAAAATCTCAATGTTGCCGGATGCACTCCAAACTCTCAGGATCTATTAATACACACCCCACAACATGCAAAACGGTGTGCGCAAGTCCCTGGTACGCATAATAGGGCCGCTGTGGCAGTTGGAAAAAGAGCCGTGAAATCCATCAGAAAAGCCTTACTAACCACTGCTTGGATTTTGGGGTCAAAATCTCAATGTTGCCGGATGCACTCTAAACTCTCAGGATCGCTTTATACAAAGCCCAGAACATGCAAAACGGTGAGCGCAAGTGCATGGTACGCCTAATAGGGCCGCTGTGGCAGTTGGAAGATGAGCCGTGAAATCCATCAGAAAAGCCTTTCTAACCACTGCTTGGATTTTGGGGTCAAAATCTCAATGTTGCCGGATGCACTCTAAACTCTCAGGATCGCTTAATACAAAGCCCAGAACATGCAAAACGGTGTGCGCAAGTCCCTGGTACGCATAATAGGGCCGCTGTGGCAGTTGGAAGATGAGCCGTGAAATCCATCAGAAAAGCCTTACTAACCACTGCTTGGATTTTGGGGTCAAAATCTCAATGTTGCCGGATGCACTCTAAACTCTCAGGATCGCTTTATACAAAGCCCAGAACATGCAAAACGGTGAGCGCAAGTGCATGGTACGCCTAATAGGGCCGCTGTGGCAGTTGGAAGATGAGCCGTGAAATCCATCAGACTGCTTGGATTTTGGGGTCAAAATCTCAATGTTGCCGGATGCACTCTATACTCTCAGGATCGCTTAATACAAAGCCCAGAACATGCAAAACGGTGTGCGCAAGTCCCTGGTACGCATAATAGGGCCGCTGTGGCAGTTGGAAGATGAGCCGTGAAATCCATCAGAAAAGCCTTACTAACCACTGCTTGGATTTTGGGGTCAAAATCTCAATGTTGCCGGATGCACTCTAAACTCTCAGGATCGCTTTATACAAAGCCCAGAACATGCAAAACGGTGAGCGCAAGTGCATGGTACGCCTAATAGGGCCGCTGTGGCAGTTGGAAGATGAGCCGTGAAATCCATCAGAAAAGCCTTGCTAACCACTGCTTGGATTTTGGGGTCAAAATCTCAATGTTGCCGGATGCACTCTAAACTCTCAGGATCGCTTTATACAAAGCCCAGAACATGCAAAACGGTGAGCGCAAGTGCATGGTACGCCTAATGGGGCCGCTGTGGCAGTTGGAAGATGAGCCGTGAAATCCATCAGAAAAGCCTTACTAACCACTGCTTGGATTTTGGGGTCAAAATCTCAATGTTGCCGGATGCACTCTAAACTCTCAGGATCGCTTTATACAAAGCCCAGAACATGCAAAACGGTGAGCGCAAGTGCATGGTACGCCTAATGGGGCCGCTGTGGCAGTTGGAAGATGAGCCGTGAAATCCATCAGAAAAGCCTTACTAACCACTGCTTGAATTTTGGGGTCAAAATCTCAATGTTGCCGGATGCACTCTAAACTCTCAGGATCGCTTAATACAAAGCCCAGAACATGCAAAACGGTGAGCGCAAGTGCATGGTACGCCTAATAGGGCCGCTGTGGCAGTTGGAAGATGAGCCGTGAAATCCATCAGAAAAGCCTTACTAACCACTGCTTGAATTTTGGGGTAAAAATCTCAATGTTGCCGGATGCACTCCAAACTCTCAGGATCTATTAATACACACCCCACAACATGCAAAACGGTGTGCGCAAGTCCCTGGTACGCCTAATAGGGCCGCTGTGGCAGTTGGAAGATGAGCCGTGAAATCCATCAGAAAAGCCTCTGCTTGGATTTTGGGGTCAAAATCTCAATGTTGCCGGATGCACTCCAAACTCTCAGGATCTATTAATACACACCCCACAACATGCAAAACGGCGTGCGCAAGTCCCTGGTACGCCTAATAGGGCCGCTGTGGCAGTTGGAAGATGAGCCGTGAAATCCATCAGAAAAGCCTTACTAACCACTGCTTGGATTTTGGGGTCAAAATCTCAATGTTTTTGGATGCACTGCGAACTCTTTTTTTTTTTTTTTTTTTTTTTTTTTTTTTGCTATATTTTTGTTTTATTTTCTTTAACTATTCCTAAATTCTAGACAAAAATACTTAAAACTAGCTTAACTATCTTAACATCGTTCTTACATCTAACCTACTGACCCTATACGGGTACTCTAAGTTAATACTATCTTAATCTTACTGTGCCTTTCAGCATAAGCAAATTTTATTTTATTTTGTTTGTGTCTTATGGACAATTTGCTTTTTTATTAGCCAAGAAAAGTATTAGGAAAAACTTGGCTGATCTGCACTGCGAACTCTCAGGGTCTATTAATACACACCCCAGAACATGCAAAACGGTGTGCGAAAGTCCCTGGTACGCCTATCGACTTCAGTAACAACTTCCAGAACATGCCCAATGTTAATATCCCATGATGACACCTTCCGCACTACACACCACATCAGAAGCCTCTTCGAAATGGATATATTAGTTGACGCTCATAACAACATTGTGGGGGCATGGGCTTATGTACACAAGGCAATGTTGCTGACTGCACCCAAACCTTATCCGATACAAGCAATACCATCGTACTTCCGGTCTCCCTGACAATCATGCATTGCTGCTGACAACGCAGCCGCCAGATTGGACAATGCATTTATGGCACCTCCTCGCAATCACGTACATACTAGTTTTGTGGATGGTAAATGCAACTTACGCAACTGATTCGATGAATTTGAGCGCTGAATTTTGTTTAAAAATGAGAGCACTCACTCGCAGAAGAGCTTCGCGTTCGACAAGCTGAATGATTTGCATGAGAGCTGAGTTCAGCTGACACTTCGCATAAGCTTGGGATTATTTCTCTGTGTCAACCTGGCATCTGAGAATTGAAAACCTGAAAAAATTTGGACTGCCATTTCAAAGACTGTCTGTCTGAATCTTACATCTGTTTGAAGGACTCTATTGATCACAACATGGTCCATGACTGGAGGAAATGTGATGGTCATTTGATGATGCTCGATTCGGTGTCAAAATGTTCATTTACCCTGCCACGTTTTCTGATGTACTCCGTGTAGAACGACCCATCAAGTGTTCTTTATCCGATCATAAGGCTAGGGCTTTGCTTTGTTCCTTTTTCGGAACAAGTGAAAACTAACCGACACGCCGTTGAACAGACTGTTAAGTTCAAGCCACTTAGTATGAGTTGCCAAAAAGTACTATTTCTTGATTTGTAAGTCATGTCATCTGTCGAAGATGTTAATCATGACCGACTTGTTCGTCCGTATTTGTCTCATCTGTAGACAACTCGTATACAGAAATTCTGACTAAGATCCACGCCGCAATGAAGGAAGAAAGGAAGGAACGAACAAAGTAATCTCGGTATACGAGACAAGCGATGATTTGACATTCAATCGATGTAAGCCCCTGAACAGGCAAAGTTTTCAATTCTGGTCTAGTCACCATTTGCCGTTGGGATCAAATTAACAGCACCAACAATAACTATCCATTCAAAAAAAAAACAAGTCTAATTTCCTTAAAAACAAATTTACACATATATTTCTAATTCTACTCTCTAGAGGTAACACAAGTTAAAACATTGGCAACGGCACGTGCGGCAATGGGTTGCACTCGTTCACGAAACTCCTCACCGTGGTGCACTCCATGTCGTTCTTCCACATCGGCTCGGGACAATTGACGAACGTGTCCGTGTTGACACAGCCCCAAATCATGCTCGAATATGGACTGCATCCCTCGGGCAGATTTGGATACATCTTCAGATTCGCCGCACTCATGTGCTGTTGAACTGGAACAAAATTCGAAACTGAAACAATGTGCAAGCCGTCAGCGTTCGAAGGACTCACTGTTCTTGATGCACGACTCAAAGGACTTTACGATGACCGGAAGAATCAACTTGTCCGCACTTTGGATTTGCGTTTGAAGGAATTTCTGCACCTTTTCCATCTGAATTTGGCCGTCTTTCAGCGCCCCAGACTCGCGGTAGATGCACTCAGGATAGCACTAGGAATAGAAGAGATTTGAAAAGGGATCGAGGGACTGTGCTTTGAAGTTGGTCTCACCACATGGGCATATGAGGGGAAGTCTGGATGTGGCTTAATAGCGTCGATCTCCTTCATGCACTTGGCTGGAGCCGAGCCCATGTCGATCTTTGGAACACGACAGCAACTGTTGATGTCCTGCGGAAGGAGAATGCATTGAGCAGGCCTGACTGCACGGTCACTTGGTTGTACTTACGTAGTTGGGGTAGATTGGGGGATCGGAGCAGTTAAAGGCCGCTTGGGAGACACCCTGAAAGAGAAGCGGAAAATTCCTTTAAGCTTTGGTTGACAAGAAAAACACTAGGAAGCAGCGTCCATCAACGCGATTGCCGAAACGAACAGAACTTCGAATTTGACACTTGGCTACGGCACATTGCATTATTTTTGACAACACTGAAGTCCCAACTGTAAAACAAAACAGAAAAAAAAGAACTCACGAAGCCGAAAGCAGCCACCAGCAGAAGAACGTGTGTCAGCATTTTGGTTTCAATTACTTTCACGAACACTTTCAATCATAGATCACAATTTTGAACTGAGTCCCATCACCGATCGATGTCACTTTTATATGAATCCGAATATGAACCTGAATATGAATAGAACCGGAGAATCGGTGGCGGCGCGGCGGGTGACTCAGATGTGGTTAGCCCAGATTTGCATTGAGTCTCGAAGGCTACTGAAAGACCTTTCTGATATGAGCACACAATGACAACCAAACAGCAAACAAAAAAATCTAGATAAATGCCACTTTGACCTACAGAAGAGGATGGTAAAGCGGTGCGGCGAGGGCACGTCGAGCGCCGGTTAATTGTGTGTAACAATCGGTATGGAACATTTGTTTGCGTTTAACTTTTTTTTGGGGGGTTTTGTTTCTGCGAATTCGTGCAGACGAGGGTTATTCCCCGTTTTTTGATGGTCTGTTGGTTTGGAGGGGGAGGGCAACTGATATTACTTAATTGATCTTTTAATGGAACTGGTTCTCGGTTGATTATTTAATTTACGAACAACAATGAGGCAACGCTTGCAGAAATAAGTTGGAATACGTGTTGTGAAGGATTATTAATAGGTTTTTTGGTTGCGTTGTCTGTCGATAGGGGGCGTGATGTGCTCAATGTCTGTGATTGAACTGATCCATCCTCCGGGTGAGAAAGTGCTTAGCAGTGCTGTAGCCACTTCAAGATCACATTCAAGGACTCTTTACTATTTGCTTCGCACTTTGGTAGCTCCCATCAGCTGCACGCAAGCTTTCTGAGGTTAGGTTTGCTCGAGTTAGAGGAACGATGGGCATTATTCCGTCTAATTCGGTAGCCTTCAGTGTCCGTGGGGCGTAGAATGTCGTAACCTTTTTTACAGCGTTGTCCATTAAGCAAAAATGAAACCGCCGAGGACAGATAGAACCCGTGTTGAAATGAAACAAAGGATGTAGGCAGGTTAGGTTGTAGTGGCTGACTGCTAAAAGCAGTCAAACTTATGCCAGAGTAGGCCCATTGTGAACCACACAGATTGACTTGTCATGATATTGGAACCAGTTGGTGCTTGTAGTGAAGCGACTTAGCTGGCTTATGCTGGCGCTGTTTAGCTCATTGTGGTTGTTGAAGTAGAAGGTCCCTAGCGCTGCACTCCCTACGACTAGCCAGGTGACAATAAAGACGTAAGTAATTTTCTAATGTTCCATTTATTTCTCGAATGAGACAGTCTATGGCAATAGCAGCTCTTTTTCCCTATTCATTGTAGCAGCCAATGCATGTGTAGTCAATCAAACAAGACTAATGCACTGAACGAGTTTTTTGCTTTTTCCACTGCTGAACCGGAGCAGACAAAACCGGACGCCTTAGACAACACAAAGCCCTGTTCTTCGACTGCGTGGTCGTTCTTTATTTCTTCCACCACAAGCGGTGACCGGATCCATTGGATGATGCCTGAAATGAACTATTAGCGGCCTCTTTCCTGACAAGCTCATAATTTACTTCACTCCCGGTTAGGACCCTGTAACCATGAACCACTGGTAGAGTAAACTGTTGGTGCTTGCCGAGGAGTGCAACAAGCGAACGCACTTCAGCTAACTTGTGTGTCCACTAGTTGCGTTGTAACGTCGTTCAAACATTGGAAATCATAATCTCAAAGCCATGTCCTTCTTCATTGAAACAACGTGACTGGGAGAATATAACTTAGCTCGCCAAGTTGTCCAAGAAATACGGTCCTAAACCGCATTATCTTCGAAAAGTGGGCAGCCTTAGTTATTCTACGATTAGTGAACATTTCATTGTCGGGTTAACACCAAAAAATCCCTTCCTGGAGAAAAGGGAGATTACTGAACTTGAAGTTTCCGGGCATCACTTGAAGAATGTTACTGCTCGGAGATCTCCCAAGTTTTACCGCATAACCAACAAGCGAGGCTACGTGGGTAGATTTTGCCTATTTAAGACCGCCTACAAACTCGGCGAAGATAGTTGGAAGCTTAGACTTCGCAAAGTGTGAAGTGCGGTGCGTTTCACAGAGAATTGCAATCCGAGAAGATTCTTTGAAGGAAAACAACCCATCGAAAGACGAAGGTGACGCGTCGTCTCTAAGTCTAGTATCTGACTCAAGTAGTATTGGAACTAATGGAAGTTCCTCTGTAGCAGGCGATGTCACAGGCAAAGTGTGCACATACGCGACCAATCATCAAGCATGCTATTCCATGTTGCAAACGCAGGTCATCATTCCCATACCACTGCATGCGGCTCCGTCGTTTCGTCGTCAGGTGGCGATTGCACTTAGAATTTGTCAGCAATACAATTATGGATATTAGAAGGCCGAACGAAGAAACCGAGGACTTGACGGCCCCACCGGAGATTCCAGTGGAGACTATGATATTCACCTAGTCCTGTATTTAGTATGTTGATTAAATAAAGTGCGAGAAGTTAATTTGTTTATGTATTCATAGAATGAAACAAAAAAAATAAAATAAAAACTCAAAGATGTTTCTCGGTAGAAAGGGGCATGGATACCAGGCCTAAACTTGAAGGTAACCTTTAATGAGTCTTCCGAGCATGCAATATGGATTGTCTTAAAAAAAGAGACCTCAAATCTCGCCGTTCGCCAGAAAAACCACTCGTGTGTTATTGAACGAAGGCTCTAGCGTATAACATATGTTCCGTGACCAAATGAACCTGGACCTAGTTTCATCCTCATCATCTGTGCGTGGTATTGTTCCACTCCGAGCGGCCAAGTTTGAGAAGCTTTTCTAGACAGTTATACTATTTGAGCATTGAATTGGACAGATTCTCGAAAGAGGTGGGGTTGTGAAAAGTATTTTTGACATACCAGAGTTCAAACCTTGACAAGTAGGTCCAAGTGCATTAGATACCACGTACATGACCACAACGCCACTGGCCACAACATTTAATAAGTTAATATCCACATGCTGAAAACTCTCCATTCTCTGAATTCGAAAACATCAATCGGTACAGATTCAAATGCGCGCTACACTACCAGGTCTTCCCGGGAGATTGTGATGATTTTTCTCTTCCCACACTACACCCACTTCTTGTTATCACTCCTAGAGCCGTCCGTTGTGCCTTCTCCTCCATTCAACTACATCAAAGACAGGAACAAATATCCGAACAGAAATTTTTTGTCGAATACATCACAAATCAAATCAATTGCTTTGCTTGTATCCCGACTTTGGGTCCATATAGCAGCTGTGGTGAAATAAGAATTTTGTAGTTGCGTACAGCCCGTACGGTGGCCCGTGGCGTTGTGGGTATGTGGGTCGACCCCAACCTCGACATCGTAGGTTCGATTCCTCTGTGCGACGAAACAATTTTCACGGCCCCACCTCTTTCGAGTCACTGTCAATGCTCAAAGAGTATTTCCTGTCTAGAAAAAGCTTCTCAAACTTGGCCGTTCGGAGTCGGCATAAAACTGTAGGCCCTTTCCACTCGTGAGAGAACAATAGCACGCACAACACGAGTGGTTGCTGAGAAGCTAGGCCCCGGACGTCTACGGGCTGTTGCGCCACCCATATTATATTACTAGTTGCGTACAGCCCCCATCGTTGCCGAGAACAGTTGCAGGTTCAGTTGGAACTTGTACCCTATGCAACACAACAAGTTTTGATGCCTATACGTTCTGCACTGCGAAGCGAGGGTACTGTAGCTAAAAAGAAGTCGACAAAATTGGTGATCCCGACGAGCCCCATCACACAACTATCAGGTAGCGATGAGCAATTGCGAATAAAAACAATCGAATTATTCGATCGAATCTCGCAATCGCAGTTATTCGAATTCAAATTGAGCGGAGTCGAGTTGTTGGTGCGATTCCAATCGTCAACGAATGTGTGTATTCGCCGATTCTTCTAATCGAAGATAGGTTGTTGGATTGTATCATGTGTGAATTTGGTCGGGCGCATTGCTGGAACAACTATTATTATTCGCAATTGCCAGTCGCTTTTCCATTTCGTTTCACTACTACAGTTCGAACTTTACATTTATGAGAGTGAGTGAGTACAATGCACTCATTAATTGGGTGAGAAGTCGAACCTATAAAATTCAAAAAGCCACCGAAACCAATATTTTTCACAAATTTGGTTTGACTTACAGAAAATTTGATTTAAGGATGTTCCAATTACAGAGGCCTGGCAGTATTTCCATTTCAAATGTTCCTAGGCATAGCTTCTTATTGGAGCGACAGCTTTACGCAAATTGGTTACACTGACGCCAACATATGAATAAATCGAGAAATACATACATTTTTACAATGGGATATTAGTACCCGGCATTCTCTTGGTTGTAGTAGGTACTGAGAATAAATTATAAGATTCGATTCTATTATTAGTCGATGGTTTTCCAATGAGACCGAATAAATTGACAATCGAATTCAATTTTTAACAATTGCCAATTTTTTTGAATGAATTTCAAAATCGCCCATCGCTACTGCCAGGAGTGACGGGTTCTCATACTGACAGACAGAAACTGAACAACCGCACTTGAATGATACCAAAATGAGTTCCAGAGCAATATCGGCAAACCCGGCAGCTCTGAATGGCACATCAACCCAGAAATCATTGTTGTCCGCTGATAAGGATACCTTTTTTATTTCGAGCACATTCATCATGCTGTGGTCCAAGTCAGGGCAAGCAAGGCAATCGCATTAGACTTCTTATCAAGTGTTGCATTATCACTATGCGTCTAATTTCACCTAAGTGAGACGGGCTTCGGCTCGTCAACTCGCAAACCTACCAGCTGTTGCATGCTCACTTATTCGTCTCATGTCTCCTAAGATAAAACAGTCAGTTTGTGTGGTGGTAGCTGCTTTTCAGGGCACAGAGACTTTAAACGGTGATCAATGTGCAGCTTGCAGTGCAACCTACCGTATACTTACTCACTTCCCAGGCCGACCGCCCTTGGAGGGTCTGAGACTGAGCAATCGCTGACGGTCCAGGGCCCACTGCTTCCAGTCATCGAGATCAATCTGTCCGAACTCCGTGATGACTTGATCCTTTTACCGGAGGTTCGATCTTCCTCTCCAACCAAGTTGGTCGGATTGGAAGGCCCTCTTGGAGCATTGACTGTCCAATATGGCAGTCGACTGATTTTTGTTTTCCTAACATCATCCACATCTTTGTGCAACTCAAGGAGTTCGTGGTTGTCTTCTACTCTGTTCACCGACGACACCATATATTCCACGTTGAATTTTTCATGTGAAAACACCAAGAGACAGTTTTGTTTAACGTCCAGCTGTTTGCAGCCTTGATAATGGGTAAGGGAAAGTGTCTCGAATTCTTTGTCGAAGGAAAGGTCAGTTTACGTGAATGTCCCTACGCACATTTGTGACGATTGCCTCGGTCTTGAGGCATTGGTTTAAATTACCTTGTCACGCATTTGAATTACATCATGCAACCATCATTGTGCCTCACTGACACTTTAAAGACTCTGGCACATCGAATTCTTTACATGCGTAGCGTCAATGCAAGAATGATGTAGACAAGATTACCCCTTAGCTGACAGATGTGACGTAGAAGAGGAGAAAAGCGGTTGAAATTGCTTGCAAATTGCGGAAATTAACATTCACTCACACTCACAATAGTGTAAAGTTAATTTTGTTTCGTACTTTTTAAAGTAAAGTATCAGAGTTTTATTGCAATTAGCCCTAATTTTCTTGAAATGGCATGAGGCTCATCTCGCTATACGTCACCCAAAACATGGCGGATTTTCATAAAGGGTAATCTTGTATACATCATGCTTGCGCCATATATCCGTTCACGGTGAAGTACCTAATGGAAGGGGATGACTTAGTGAATACATCAACGCACAGTTGACTTCATTTGACAGTAGCTTCAAATTCAATTTGAGCAATCTGATATTTATTTTGCAAAAATGCCTCCAGACGAGGTACTGGATTTACTAATGTGCTTGATTATACTACTCGAACTTAAAGACTATATTAATTACAAGAACAGCAAGCGTCGATTTTGGAGTTCTTTTGATATGTCACAATGTGTCGCTTGTCTGACGAAGAGAGAAAAGTCAAAGGTTGAGCAAATACATCCGTCGCGTGAGCGGCAGTGTTGGTCTATGTGCCACCTCCCATAAGAACACATGTATTGTATGTATCTGTCAAAGTATTGCTGACGCTGACGCATGTAAAGTATTCTATGTGCCTCAGCCTTAACTCAACGTTAGCATTTTTAAATAAAATAAACAACAAATAAATAAAACCACCCTCAGTCATATTTCATTTCCAAACTAAGCGATCGCGTTAAGCGTTGCCGTCTCCTGCAGAGCTTCTGTTTCAGCTTCAGTTTGAACTTCGGTTACATTCTCAAATTCATACGATTCCGACTCATAAGACGAATCGTATTCGGACGAAAGCCCATAATAACCCGAACTCTCATCGGAATCATAATACGAAACCGACTCCTCACTGTGATCTGTTCCATTCGATCTGTCGGCATCGCGCAATCGCCTCATTCCGCAGAAGTACACAAAAAGCCGGCTGCTTTCGCACATCTCGGATTGAACCTTCTCGCTTTGCGGACAATTGATGAAGAATTTTCCCTGAAGACAGTCGACAAGGGCATGGAAGTACCCGCGACAGCTTGGGCGATAGATTCGAAAGTCATTGAGGTGTTCAACTGAAATGGGAGCGAAAATGTTTTCTGGTTGAGTGGAAACATTTGTGAACTAACCTTCCGACAGGCACTTGGCGACAAATTCGTCCAGGGATCCGTGCAGCTGCTCGGGGAGATCCGTCTTGAGGAATTCAACCAGATTTTCTTCACTAATCGAACCGGTTTTGTTGAACATTTCATGGTGGTTGAGGTGACAAAATCGTTCACACTGGGAGAAGCATTTGGAGAATAGAGACATCCTATTATGAGGAAGGCTATCATACTTACCACAGTCGTTAAGTTGACGTCATTGCTACTGCTGTCGTAGGATGAGTTAAGGGACCTGCACTTGGCCACGACTTCTTCGAAATAGGGCATGGACGAGTCCTTGCAGCAATCCATGATTGACTGGAGAAAAGGAAATAAACAGAATAACATGCTAGTAAACATTGACGCTGACGCTGATTTCTTCCTGTCCTGTGCATCTGTTGGAGTGTTATGTGTTGTTGTGTATGACACACTGTAGTTGTTGTGGGCACACGCGAGTATCGTAGTTGGACACAATAAATGGATCGAGATACGCTCACGCGCAACGTAGTTGGACAAAACGTCTACATCGCATTGGAAACGCGCGCCTCTGAACAAGACACAACCACTGGACACCTGTTGCCTTGAATTACAACACGAACTAAGTGGAAGAGAAAGGAGTCCAACATCAAGGTCGGGCATGCTGTGCTAGTTAAGGAAGATCGGCTTTCACCAACTATCTGGATTATGGGTAACACAACGTCAGTGCATTCCGGAAAAGATAACGCAGTTCGTATGGCCACGGTGTTTAGAAACCATAAATACGTTCAAGAGGTCAAATCACCAAACTGTGCCTTTGACTACTAGGGACAATAAGCCACAAGTCGACTCCAAGATAGATACACCATCTCAAGCCAACGTCGACATTACAAATGCAAAAGAAGGTGACATTCCTGTGCAGAGAGTAACAAAATCTTACTGATAGCTCTAATAAGCCCAACTTCAGCTACACCATTCAACAGTCCATGTGAAGTCACTCAATTCAGCAACCAGACCGGTTTCTACTTTGAGGACACAGGACAAGATGACCGAGTGTCGAGCTCATGGAAAACTATTGTCTTTTTTAACAAGAGTAGTTTTTGACCAGTGGTGGACGATGGCGTTGTTGGTATGTGCGTCGACCCCAACCTCGACGTCGCAGGTTCGATTCCTGCTCTGTGCGACGAAAACAAACCTCTTTCGAGTCACTGACAATGCTCAAAGAGTATTTCTGGTCTAGAGAAAGCTTCTCAAACAAAGCCGTTCGGATTCGGCATAAAACTGTAGGTCCCTTCCACTCGTGAGAGAACAATAGCATCCACAACAAGAGTGGTTGCTGAGAAGCTAGGCCCTGGCCCCCTACGGGCTGTAGCGCCATCCATTAGATAGTTATTGGCCAGAGTATCATATAAAGGACATCGGCGTATGAACGACAACAAAATAAGTAAACAAGATCCAATCACAGCTTTCCACCTTCCACCACTGGAATTATTCGGGAAACAAATATCAGCCAGCACAGCCTTGAGACTCAAATCCCTCCGACTGTGGTCCGAACTCAACATCGTCCACTCAACCATTCTCATGGAATTCAACTCCCTTCCTAGCGACACTGACCGCCTAATAACCCAGGCTATCTTCGAGAAGAAATTCTCGATCAGCATTCCCTCCAGATCGGACAGGATGTCTGATAGAACAGACGTAGGGTGATCCTCTGCGTGTTTTCACAGACGGATCGAAGACTAACGAAGGGGTTAGTGCTGGTGTCTATTCCCATGATCTGAACATTGTCATCTCTTTAAAGCTCCCTGATCACCATAGCGATTAATGAGGCGCTGTCATGGTTTAAGGACAGCGTGATATCACCATCTGATCGTCCGACAGTCAGATCGCTCTAAAATCGCTGGACAATGTCATGTTCTACTCACAAACATCCCATAATTGAAGGCTGTCTCTTAACGAGATGACTGAGCATTTTAACAGTATTTCGAAGCGTTGACAAGCGACTTATGCAGGCACAGGCGTCTGCACTTAGCCTCTGTCAATGAACTTCTACTCTCACCTCCCCGTGGAGAAATCCGAGAGCCGAGCACCTTCGACTGAAGATGGGGTATCCAACCCCCGTGGGACGTCATTGGCGGCTGCAAACGAGAGTGGGGGAGAGTGGGTGAGTCGGTATCAGGGCTCATCTTCTTTACGGATGGCGGCGGAGGAGCTTATCATCAGATTAGCCAACGGCGACATTCAGAGCTACCTGGTACCTTTTAGAGGTACTCTGACATATTCGGAGCTCAGATCTAAAAGGTTGCCTTCAAGGTCATATCGGGATTTTGGAGTAGAGTTGGCGGCGGAGGAACCCTATCATATAAAGTCAACGGCGACACTCACAACCTGAGCGAGGTTACCGATACCGGAAGGCACAGGCGTCTGCACAGAACCTTCGCCCAAGGGTAAAATAAATGGGCCTGGCCTCCCAGCTGGGGGTTGTGCGTGGGATTAACGCCCTCTCCACGTAAAAAGCAACATGTTCAGAGACGACTAATTGCCTCGGATACTGACCGATCTACTGTTGACGACCCCAGCAAACGAACAAATGACCATGCATTTCGGTTCTGCACGTGGAATGTGAGGTCTCTTAACAGGCCACGTGCAGCCGAAGAACTCGCGGAGACCCTTGACTGCTAAAAAGCAGATATCACCGCCATCCAGGAAGTGCGATGGAATGGGCCGGGCAAGAAGAGGATGAAAAACTGCGACATTTACTGCGGTGATTGCTGCAGAGAGAGGCGCTTATTTGGATGTGGATTTGTTGTTCGAGGCAGAAAAAGTCTTAAGCGTTGTCTGTAAAAGCGAACGCCTCATAATAATCCGCATCAAGGCTACATTCGGCAACATCAGCCTGATTTGCGCCCACACCCCGACAGAGGTGTTAGTAGCAAGGATGACTTCTATGATCTCCTAGAAAGAACATACGATCAATGCCCCAGCTTTGACCCCAAGATCGTTCTGGGAGATTTCAACGCTAAGCTGGGTAAAGGAGACATTTTTGCTAAAGTCATCGGGAAACACAGACTACACGACACCACGTCCAGTAACAGACTAAGGCTGGTCAACTTTGTCATGGGACGCAATCTCTCAGCTAGCACGCGGTTCCCACACCTCAACATCCATAAAGGGACATGGCGGTCCCTAGATCAATCAACCGTCAACCAGATTGATCACGTTGCGGTCGACGTCAGACACTCCTCCAGTCCAAACGTTCCGAGGGGCCAATGTTGACTCGGACCATTTCCTTGTTGTAGCCAAGGTAAGAATCACGATAACGAGAGAACAACTGAGTCGAGAAAGAACACTACCGTTTGACGTCGCAAAGCTACAATCGCAATCGACCAAGTCTCCCAGAAACTCTCTGTAAGTTCGACGCACAAGCACAAGCGTTTGAAGAAAATAAGAGTCGTTGTCAAGAGGCCATCAAAGAAGCTGTCACTGATGTGCTGGGTTTTACGACACCACCCAGGAGGAACCCATGGTTTGATGACGAGTGCAGGCAGGCACATGTAGCCAAGCATTGGGCCTACAAGTCAACGCTGCATCCAACAACGAGATCTGTTCGTGAGCTCTACGAACAGAAGAGAAGGGAACAGAACCGACTTCTCAGAAGGAAAAAGAAAGAGCTTGAGAAGCCCGCTGTCGAGGAGATGGCGAAGTGTTACGGCAGGAAAGAGGTCCGAAAGTTTTACCAAAAGGTAAAACAAGTATCCGGAAGGTATGAACCTCGGACTGAAGCCTGCCGGGAATGGACAACTCGTAGTAGAATCGTAGTCGATGCTGAGAACTTGGAAAAATCATCTGTAGACTGATAAACGCGAATGACGACCCAATTCCGCTGAATGCTAAACTTAATCTGGACTATGACAGGCGAGAATTCCGTCCCCCGACTTAGACGAAGTCGAGATAGCGATATCTAGGCTGAAGTCGAACAAGGCTGCTGGAGCGCATAGACTCTCCGTGGAACTGGAGATGATCTCTTTGGCTGTACCAACTAGCTCATCTGTAAGATATGGTCGGAGGAAAGCATGCCCGACCAGTGGAATCTTAGCATCGTTTGTCCGGTCCACAAGAAATTAGACCCCTTTGACTGCGCCTATCGAGGGATCAGCCTCCTTAACATCGATTACTAGATTTACTTTTGTCAACAACCTGATAGGTCCTTATCAGTGCGGTTTCAGGCCAGGAAAGTCCACCACCGACCAAATATTCACACTTCGGCAGATCCGTGAAAAGACTCAAGAGATGCAGATCGATACCCACCACCTATTTGTTGGTTTTAAGGCCGCATTATGACAGCGTGCATAGAGACGAGCTATACACCGAGATGCCACGTTCCTGCCAAGCTCGCCAGGTTGTGCAGGATGACGATGGAGAACTCTCGCTGCTCCATCAAGGTCGGTAACGAACTCACCGAGACCTTTGATGCCAAAAAAGTTTTAGACAGGGCGACGCGCTGTCATGTTCAATATCATACTTGAGAAGATCGTGCTAAGCTCAAACGTAAAGAGGCACGATCTTCCAAAAACCCGTTCAACTGCTGGCTTACGCGGACGACATTGACGTGATTGGACGAACACAGCGAGCCGTCAATGAGCCGTTTGCTGGCATTGAAGCGGAAGCGGCTAAAATGGGTCTAGCGGTAAACCAGGGCAAATGAAAGGACGCACGGAAGGACGCACGGAAGGACGCACAACTCGGACAGAGCGTCATATTGGGCAGCAGAAACCTTGATGTAGTAAGGGACTTCGTCTACCTAGGCTCCGGAGTAAATGGGGACAACAACACCAGTACCGAGATCAAGCGCAGAATTACTCTTGCCAATCGCTGTTTCTCTGGGCTCAAGAGGCAATTGAGTAACAGACATCCCAGTCCTGCTCTATAGCGCAGAGACATGGACGCTATTGAAAGCGGATGAAGAAGCTCTTGGTTGTTTTGAGAGAGAAGTTCTGCGTACGGTCTTTGGTCCTGTTTGCGTTGATGGCGCTTGGTTGAACCACGAACTACACGAGGTGTACAGCGGCATGCACCTAGTTAAGCGTTTTCGGATCCAACGCTTAAGATGGCTAGGTCATGTAGAACGGATAGACACCACAGCTCCGGCCCGAAAAGTCTTCGACACCGAGATATTGGGACAGCGCATCAGAAGACGTCCTCGCACTAGATGGCGCACAGAAGTGGAAACGGATCTCAACCAACTTGGTGTGCGCAACTGGAGGCAGTTGGCGAAAGATCGTGCTGGGTGGAGAGGCATGTTGGTTGAGGCCCAAGTCCACCACGGACTGTAGCGCCAATCAAGGAAGAAGTACGCTGGATATGCAGACGCTCAGTATTTTCAATGGAAGCTATGGTTGGAATGCGTGCAGAAAGTGTATTGTAGAGGAACACTTTTGAAAGCTGTGTAAAGTTATTCACACATACACACATGTCTGACAGACGGTTCATGATGGCCAAAACCCAAATAGACTTGAAACCTGAAAGAAATTGTGTTCATCGAAATAAAAGTCTTAACTAATCAACTAGTCAAAGGAGGTGTCACAAAAGGGATCACGCAATGGAATTTTGTGAGAATCCTGAGTTAAAAGTCGCGCAAGTAAGAACAGCCTACGGAGACCAACGGAGGTACGGCGATAAATTGAAGTGTTTGAGCAACATTATGACAAATCATAATCCTCAAAGCTGAACATTTTTTGACAGATGCACTTTGAAACTGATTGTACACCCCCTTCCCTTTTTATGAGATTTCCATCCAAAGCATCCGTTAGCCCCCTTTCAACTCACCGAATAATCATCACCGGGCAATTGACGACACCCATTAAATTCAACCGCAACAATCGCCTTGAAGTAGACAAAACAATTCAATTGAAATTTAAACTCTCACACTGGGCACATACGTCCCCACTCAGAACTTACAGTGAACACGAAAATGAGAATAGTTAAGCGTTGCGGATTTCGTTCCAGCATTTTGTGTTCGCAGTAAATGAGGTGCACTTCGACGACCGATTTTATATGACGTTTGTGTGGGGATCTCCTACCGTTGCACATGCAATTATCGGCTAATTTGAATCTCTTTATAATTGCACGGGTTTGGTTTTAACACGAACACCTCCATGAAATGTTTTTTTAGTTCCATCAGAATAGATGTGAATCGAAAAAGATGCGGGGAACCCTGACAGTTGACGGATGTTTTTTTTTGTGAAATGAGAGAATTAGGTTTCAGAGAGATGGAAACTGTTGAACGACTGATGTAGTTAGACTGTGTAGTGGGAGGAGAAGGCAATGGAGGTTCATTCACATTGGATAACTCTGTAGCGAGGGGACATGGCGATGATTCGCAAACGCCCCTGGAACTCGTTTGTTTTGCAGGGACTGCGAAGAAGTTCCCAATTTGGGCGACTTTTCGGGCCGGAAGCCTATTGGCACTTGGCGATTAGAACGATGCAAAGCTGCTTGAGGCGTTCGTACAACACGATCTTCTATCTTGTGGATGGGGCATAGGTTGACGATATTCCAGTCGTCTTCCTCCTCTTCTTCTTCTTTGTATGAAGCTGCAGGAGGAGCATGGACTACAACAAAATACCGCGATCCCCGACAAGCTGACTGCAGATTCACACACCAAGTTGGTTGAGGGGCTTCTCCACTTGGGTGTGCCGCCTTAAACGCGGTTGTCATCTGTTGCGTTCCTCCACAGGTTCGGATTCGAAGCTCTTTCGGGCCGGGGCTGAGTTGTCCTTGCGCTCTACATGGCACGTCCATCGTAGGCGTTGGATCTGTTGACTCATATCGGCGTACAGCCCGTCCAGTTCGTGGTTAAATCTTCTCCTCCAGATCCCGTCAATGCAAACAGGATAACAGCCCGCTCGCAGAACTTTCTTCTCGAAAAGACGAAGGACTTCTTCCTCTGCTTTTGAGATTGTCAGTGCCTCAGCGCTGTATAGCAGGACTCTGATCATCAGTGTCTTATATAGAGTAAACTTGGTCCCTCGATAGAGGGCTCTATTACCCTGCCTCTTGAACCCAAAGAAACAGCAATTGGCAAGAGTAATCCCACGTCTGATCTCGGCACTGATGTTTTTTGTACAATTTACCCCGGAACCGCGGTGGATAAAGTCCTAAACCACCTCAAGCGTATAGCTGGCCATTGTGACGCATTACCCAAGATGTCGATGTTGTGTGTCCTTTCTCGAGGACAGCACCAGTGTTACCACAGGGACTCTATAGAGTCAAAAGGACTCATTTTTTTATCCTGACTCGGGGGCTCATATTTTTTTGATTCAACTGATTTTTTTCACATATCCATTTTCATAAATTTGCAGGGTGTGAACTACGCTTTAATATTTCCTGAAAGCATTCATTTAAAATGCCTGAGCACATACTGGTACTACTCTGGCTCTGGCCAGACTTCGAGCCAGAAAATATCTTCATAGATGGCTCCAGAACCTATGAAGGATCCGCTGCATTCGTCGAAGGCGACAACATTAGACTGTACACCTCATTAAGTATCAAACTATATTTGAGAAACAGGTTGAAGGGTGATGGTTTGAATTCTCGAGGGCACTATTGCAAAAGGCATGACCCTACAGGATGTAGATAGACCTAGCATTTGCTTCAAATTTCGCGGCATTTTTGTTGTTCTTTGACAGAAAAGACTGCAGACAACTTACCAGAGTACTAACAGGCCACTTTACTTTCGACTGGCTGGGGAGAGGACGGCTACATGGCAGAGCACTTGCACAGTCACTGTCCCGCCTTTGATTGGATCAGGTGGCATGTCTTCGGCGCTAATGTGGTTAGAGCTGATTCTGTAGTCCCTTCACCACAGAAGCGCCAGTGATCTTCCGAACGAATTGTAGGCTGCCACCGGGTAGTACATTGGACCAGTCTTGAGTCTAAGTGCTTCAAAAAAAAACCATGCTGGTTTCTTTTGTGTTTTTATGTGTTTTAGAGGCGTTGTGTTAACAAAAACTTTTGTTGGGACTCATTTATTTTCAAAATTACTCGTTTTTTAAGCTTCTGGGACTCATAAATAATTTAGCCAGTGGTACCACTGGTCAGCACGTATTTACTTCGTTCTGCCCTCATTCATCCCCAGAGCAGCTTTGGACTCAATGTTAGCAAACGCCGCATTCACGGCTCGTTGGTTTCTGCTTCATCGGCGTATGCTAACAGTTGTAAGGACTTCTGATAAACATTTCGGCCGCTATCTCACGAATAAATGCGTCAATGTTGTCTTCCAATGCGTCAATTGAAGCGGGCTTGTCTGTATAGACATGAGCTTTAACATAGCCCCACAAAAATAGTCTAAAGGCATTAAAACGCACGATCTAGGCGGCCAATTGATCGGTCCCAAACGTGAAATAAAATGTTCACCGAACTCGCCTCTCATTAAGTCCATTGTTGCGCGTGCTGTGTGGCGTGTGGCACCGTCTTGTTGAAACCACATGTGATGCAAGTCAAGCTATTGCATTTGGGCATATGGGTAGCGCTCACCATTCACAGTTAGGTTACGATTCGCATCATTTTTGAAGAAGTACGGTCCAATGATGCCACCAGCCCATGAACCGCACCAAACTGTGACTTTTTCTGGATACATTGGTAGATCTTGCAATGCTTCTGGCTGATATTCACTCCAAAATCGACAGTTCTGCTTATTTCATACCCATTGAGCCAAAAATGAGCTTCGTCTTTGAACTGACCATAAAATGGAAGAAGCGCGCGATGAACTTTCTTAACAGAGCACGCATTCTGATAATAAAATTCAATAATTTGCAAGCGTTGATCGTTTGTAAGACGATTCATGGTTAAATTATAGACCAAACTGAAGATGTTTGACAGTGAAACAAAACACGAAACGTGAGTCAGCTGTTTAAACCAGTGTTGCCAAAAAGATAATAGCCAAAAAATCACCATTTAGATCGTGTCTCTATTGTTGACAAGCGTGATTTTTTGCTCGATCTTCTCCAGGACGATGATGAAGAAATCAAACGGCAGCGCGTTGCTCTGTCTAAAACCTATTTTGACATCAAAGGTCACGATGAGTTCGTTACCGACCGCGACGCGACGACGAATGTCAAAACTGTATAGCTCGTCTCTATGCACGCTATATGCACGAATAGATGGTCAGTGTCGATTTCCACTTCTTGGGTCTTTTCCAGGATCTAACAGAGTGTGATAGCCTGGTCTATTGTGCTCCTGTCTGTTCTGAAGCTACACAGATATGGACTTATCAGATTATTAATGGCTTCAGACGGCAGAAGAGGTCTTGTACGCGATGTTAATGAGGCTTATCCCTTCTGTCGTTGCTAGATTCAAAGCGGTCTCCTTTCTTGTGAATCGGGGAAATGATACTGAGATTGAACTCGTCGGACATGCTGTCATCTTCCTGAGTTCGCTGCATGCTCGTTACCAGCTTTAAAGAGAGAACTGGAGGCGATCCTTGTGACTGCGAGCGCCATACCGTTCGTGTTGGAGTCGCCTCTCTACAGTTCGGAGTGTAACATGGTAGATTCCAGGACATCCGTGCGGATCCTGTATTAGGCGAATTGCGTCGAGATAGAGGAACGCCTTGGAAGGAATAAAGCCGGTAAGGTGCACTCTCTGACGGTACATAAGTTTGGAGTATTGAGCCCCAACGATCACACTTGTGGAAGAAGTCATAAATCGTGCAATATGCTTACCTTTACCTCGTTGTACAGGACCTGGTTGTGATAGTACTTTTTGTACTCAGACTCTGATGCACGATAAAACCAGAGACAAGCCTGGAAGGTACTCACGTGGAACCACAGTGGACCGGATTAGGGCCATGTAGCAGATTACCTTGACCCTGGCATTGAGTTGGCTGCTGTAAAACAACCCCTCCATGCTGTGAAAATAAATACATTGATCCAGCCAAATGCTGAGACATCTTACCACACTTTTTACAGCCATTCCCTCGAGCTCATGACCAGTTCTGTACGCGTTCAACGCGTAGATCGTAGGCGTACGCAATAAGGTGGGCCATGGATCCTATTTGATCTGAAGTGAGTATTGAGAAAAGCATCGGCGAACCCATCGCTCCCTGTTGCAGACCATTTTAGATGTCAAGGACCGTGGTCGAAGTCCTCGCCACTTTTCACGACGAATTTCATGTATCATGTCTTACAATGGTTTACTTATGACGAGCCTGACCAGCTTGAGGAAAAGGCTTTCCAGTCATACATTGTCGAACGCTTTCCACTAATCAAGCAGGCACCCGTCCATTGTGCTTGTCCAGTAAAAGTCGGACACCCGTTTAGACGCGGCATGTATGGTTTCATGTCGCGTGCTGAATCCGAACTGGTTATCCGGTGTGATGTTTATTTTTCTCAGTCCATTGTTTCAGAACTCGAATGACTATCTTTTCAAAAGCCTTGCTAATGCAAGGAAAATATGATCGATTGAAGGTTTGTCGGGATAGAAGTAGCTTTGTCCCTTTTAGGGGACTACAGCCTTTTAGGGTGCCGGATAGTGAGCATTACTCAACGCATTGTTAAGCAATAAATAATATAATATGGGTGGCGCTACACAGCCCCTAGGGAGCCAGGGCCTAGCTTGTCAGCAACCACTCGTGTTGTGCGTGCTATTGTTCTCTCACGAGTAGAAGGGACCTACAGTTTAATGCCGAATCCGAACGGTTTTGTTTGAAAAGCTTTTTCTAGACAGGAAAGTACTCTTTGAGACTTGTCAGCGACTCGAAAGAGGTGGGGATGTGAAAATTGTTTTCGTCGCACAGAGCAGGAATCGAACCTACGAGGGGTTGGGGTCGACGCACATACCCACAACGCCATGGGCCACCATATGTATATTGTTAAGCAATGCTTTGAATATATACACCGCTTCGCTGGGAAGAAGACTGAGCACAATATTCAGCGTACCATCGATTCCCACTGACTTTTACTTCTCCAGTGGGTTGAAAACTCCTCGCTTAGTACCTTAGGTGTGCATTTTAACGGTTTTCAAGGGTCGTGGTCGTTAAACCGATACGTCGATGTACGCGATTTTGACTGAACTGCATGTATTTATTTTCAAAGTAGGAACGAGTTGTTCACAAATTAAGTAGATCTACTAAATCTACTAAGAGCACTTTTACACGAACTAATTTCGACAGCAAGCTTCTCCATCTTGTTCGCAAGAGAGGTGAGACATAGGAAAAGCTTTAAATTCCTTGTCAACAAAATGGAAAAGCTTGCTTAGTTCGTGTAAAAGTACTTTAAGTAGCCGGATCCACTGATGTCCTAACGGTTTTGGCAGTTGGCTGCCAATGAAACGAAATGTTGTACAATGTTTGTACTAATTATAGGTTTATGCGTTTGGAAATTGATCAACAATTTCTTAAGACAAGAACTATAAAAACATTGAATGGGCTTCAGGATCGCCGTTGCAGAATCTTCAAAAGTTTTTTCTTAGCGTTGTCAGCGGCATCTGTGATTCAGTGGTGGTACTCTGAATCCTTGGTGAGGTTTGACAGAAGTTGACACAGGCGCCACACTGCGGACTGTCACAGCTAATTTAGGCTGCTTTTAGACACTTTCATTTTGATAGCAGGTTCTACCAACTTGTCAAGCGGGCGGCATAACGTAAGAGAGGATTATAGGCTGGGATTCTCCGTTTTGTCTTTAACACTCTTTAGTTCTCTTAGTGATATGAAAGAGATAAGGCATTTGTGTGAAAAAAAGCAAAGAGGAAAAAATCAAAAGAAATCTCACTCGTTGGGATTGTAGAACCCCGTGTGAGAAAGGCCCTTGCGATCACAAAAAAGAGGGTTAGATAGTGAGACTGAGACCATTATTTTACTAAAATAGCAGTCTGCGTTAGTGGCACGAGTGCTAGTTAGTCTAGCTTTTATCGACTTCATGCATATAGCTGTCCTCTGCGAGACCATAAACGTCGTTGCGGATGCGAGCGCCATAAAGCCGACGACAAACTGAACACCCTACAGTTCTGGTCACTTGCTCCACAAAAATTCAAAGCAAATTTCCACACCCAACGTTTATCATGTTTAACTGCCCTGGACTGTTAAAAAAAAGCGCATAGTTTACAAAGAATTTAAAATACAAGGAAACATTCTATTTCAGCTTATGTATTCTCTACTTTTAGAATCCATGAGCTTCTTCGCTCGGATTGTACAAAATAAGACGCGAAAGAGAGAACGACGGAAAGAAGAACATCGACATTGAAGTACAACTCGAACTGAATTCATTTAATGAATGACTGCTGCTGAACGATCCCGATGCCGCCGCCTTTGCTACCGGTGCTGGCGCATCTTCCTCTCTTGAAATGTTGCGAATTTACTTGCGGCCGACTGCAGCAACTGATTCAAGTGCAGGGTCAGTGATGCTCCCAATGGCGACAGCTCCCGCATTGCTCGATTCTGCAAGAAACACCAAAAGTTGCGTTACCCATAAACTGGCATCTTCTTGACCATCGATACTAACCTCAAACGGAGACAGCTTGGCCATTTTGAAACGTTGCAACGCCTCGTGCATTCGAACGGCCCTGTTTTCGAGCTCCGGCGTCGTTGGCGGGAATGAGCTCCAGAAGTGCTTAAGCAGTTCACTGAGCGATAAATACAAGTTTCTGAGCTCCTTCTCCACGTCCGGTGGAACCAGTTCTGCAAGGAGAAAAATTAATCAGAACTGGGATCAATTCACTCGGGTGTGATGGCGACTTACGTGCCAATGACTGTTCTTGGAAACCCCGCATCAACGCCCCACCAGGACTCAGTTCCCCAAGGGCGTTGACAGCCGCTGTGGCACTCACGGGGTACTTTTGCTGAGGTCGATGCGTGCAGCTGTCCGCGACGCGAATCAACTGATACTGTGTCTCGTCCAATTCCCGCGGATCGTCATGCGTGTCCTGATGTGACATAGGAACTGGTCCGTGCATGTAGCGTTCACCTTTGGCTAGATTCAATGTTTGTGACTTTTTGCTGGCACTCTGTGCCACATCGTCTCCCTCGGACACGGGATCACCGAGATCCTCGTACGAGATCTTCTCGATGATTCGCATTTTCTTCGGCTGCTTCTCGGGACTGCACAGCTCGTTCGCACCATTCGCCTGCATTTTGCCGTGCTCTTTGTGTTTGTTCTTGTCACTCATGCCGTTCAGGTTCAAGTCGTTCTTGTTGGCGTCCGTCTTGGACAACGACTGACTGGCAGCTGGATTATTTGGATTTGTCACGTCTGTGCAGGTTTTGAGTACCTAAAGCGGAAGAAATCGTTCAATTCACCAGCCCCATGCATGGTAGGTGCTTCCACCGAACATACCATGATTGAGTGCTGATTGAACCGCTTGATCATGTTCTGGTGGACAATGTTGCCGCTGTTCACGAGATGTCTGTCGCCGGCGACACTGCCGAAACCCTCCTCCAGTGGAACATCCTCGAAGCCCCGTAAATCCAGCAGCGGATCACCGGCTCCCTGCTGAACGGCCGCCTTCAATGCCTGATCGTCGATCTTGCCGCATTCACTGAAAATATCTTTGGTCCCGGCCGTGATGCGATCACGATGGAAATAGTGCGACTGAAAGAACTTCGTCCAGAACTCCGATTCGGACAGTTTGCCTGGCACGTTCTCCGCATGCTTGCGCTTAACAGCTGGATATGTCTTGAATATACAATGTATGATATCGGCGGTGAGATTGTACTTGAGGCCGTTGCAGCCGTCTGTCTGTGGTTTGATGTCGGCCAAGAACGCTCCAGAAACACCTTCACAAGTGGCGAAAGGGAAAAGAAAATGAGATGTTTCTGACGTGCACTGGATGATGCTGGATTTTCACACTCACCAATTTCTTGTTTTTTAGCATTCTTCTTGTCTGTGTACTCCTTAGCGTGGGTTGCCCAGAATTCTTCACTTGACAGGACATGTGTTATCACCAAGTCTTTGTACAGTTGCAACAGATTAGGATTTTCCGAGAGAATACGATTCTTTTCTTCAAGCTCCTTGTCGACTTTCCTCTTGAAATTTGGCAATAACTGTTGCAGTAGCTCCTTGACCTTATCCCGATCGGCCAGTTGTGCTTGCAGCCCGTTGCGATTGACAAAGTGAAACGTTGAGCTGTTGCCGTCGTGCAGGACGACTTGCAGTTGAACCTTTGGCTTGCCTTCCGGTGAGATTTTTTGCACTACAAAAGAAAATTGGTGAGATGGGGCGACGAATGGTTTAAGTGAGTTAATTTGTGAGTTTCTCGAGCAGACCCTGCGTGTTCTTTGTGCTGTCTGGCTTTAAATGCATGGAGAGAGAACGCCAAAAATTAAAATTGTGGTTCCTACAAGCAGTGTCTCATCACAACGATGCGCCAAGCTGCCACAACGTGCTGTGTGGAGGAAGTGCTAAAATTCTCTTTCATCGCAATCCACTTGAAAACTTGATCAAGCATTAAACGACGTGGACTACTGCTGTGTCGATCGACAGGAGATGAACAGCGACGCTTATGTGACAACCCAATGATCACTCATCCACAGCTAGGTATGAGAACTTGATAGGCAACATAGCTGGCAACAGTTTACTACTTCGAGACGCTGCTTCACAATGGTCGCAAAAATGTAAGAGAGCCGGGAAAGATGACTCAGAAAAATAATTGTTTTCAGTTGGTTTTAATGAAATTGATGTGTTGATTCACGATAATCACAATTTTGGACGTCTCAGTAGCTGTTGCTGAGCGCAGAGCCCTACGTGAGGGTTTACGTAAACAGCACAACACCGTCCCTGAAAAGAAACAACATTGAATTGGCCTTTCTTCTCGTCAGCAGAATGAGAGGCGCGGCTTTTGTGCCTAATTCACCGAGATCTACAAAACTGCGTTTTCGAAACTTGTTGCCACGGAAATCAATCTTAGCCCAAGCGGCGATGTACATCAAATTTCAAGCCGCGGCACTGTTTTAATTGTATTCCAAAGCTTACGGCTTAAATTCAACTGTTGATCAAATCAAACAAAAAAAAAAAACCTCACTCGGTCGACGGTATCCTACTCAATTGTCATACACAATCGAACCACCCGCTTGCCATCAAAGCCGACTTCACATGTGTACACAGATACACTGCTTAACCCACATAAAAATGAGACATACACGCTCCCGCATACACAGCTACTGCCGTCCGCCAGAAAGAACTTACTTTTTATATCGGCAAATCGATGGGACACCGCCACTGTATCGCGATGCTCCGCCATCCAGGCGAGGCGCTCGTTCATTACGTAAAATGTGCCATCGCCCTTTTTGTAGCGGACTTCGCCCATCTGAAGCAATACATCCTCGCTGCTCGTGGTCATCTTTAGTGTGTCCCAAGCACAGTCGAACCGCTGGATAGATGAGGTCTTCGGTCCAACCAAAGGTAATACTCCTCACAAAATTACAAATAACAGGAACTCGGCCAAATGGAGACTAATGAATGACGACGTATTGTTATCCCTGAAAAGACAACACAAAAAGCCCCCATTAACACACATAAACTGATGTGAATTAAAAAATCAAACAATATTCTAGAGGCTCTTGGTGTGGCGGTCACAGCAAACCGATTCTCTTGCAACGCCTTGAAAACGCACAAATCACACACATTTCAATGTAATTTCCATTCGCACATAAAACGAAAGTGTTTAAACACATTTTCAGTTGCAATTGAGGTGCAAAATAGTTGTGCAAGTAATAAAATTTAATAAAAATTCACGAGCACTCGGTAAACCAACCTCTGTTCGGAGGGCCGCCATTTGCAAAATGCATATTTATTTGAAACGTCAAATTCGCTGTCAAACGATAGAGCAATGTTCCCATAGCGTCTCTTCTCAAGTAACTGAATTGAAAAAGAAGAAGGCGAAATTGAAAATTTTTATTGCGCGACCAAGGCAAAGCGCGTGTGGGAGGAATGGAAAGAAGAGAAAAACACTGAACTTGGATATGCGCCGGCGTTCTCTTCGAATGGGAAAGATACAACTACACTCAGCTGATTGGGATGTGTCAAGGGAACGCTTGGAATTGTATGCGATTGTGCTCGCGCTACAAGGCGACAAGTCGTTATTTGCCGTCAGCTGGGATATGTTGGTTAGGTGACTTAATTTGATTATCTGCTATCAGTGGTGATTTAAGAGAATGTTCAGATTCAATTTAGAAACGAAAGGGTTTGCTTAGTCGCACTCAACAATCTCTCGATACGATTTGTTTGAAGAAAAAATTTGATGCTTGCTTTCACACACGGGAAATGCTTGACAGTTGTTAGAGAAACTCCGATGTGTTCATGGTTTTGTCGACCAACAAAACTTAGTCACCGTGAATTAATTTCATTGTAGAATTTGTTTTGTCCATACTTCTGGAAAAATGCCGTATTAAAAAATATCAAGTGGATATTCAGATTTACATATCATCTTATGTGCAACGGCACCTCGGTAAAATCCCATTCAAAAATGAAATATGTACTAAAGTTGGGCATATTCTCTTCAGACCTCACTACAGGTCGTTCAAGCAAGCCGAAAAGTCAATAAGTTTCATCTGCCGTTCTACCAACTTGTTGTTCGAGCGTTCACATTGATATACAGCAAATGACAGATATAAGAAACGATAACGAAGTCACCGAGACCTTCAATGTCTTAAAATGTTTTAGGCAAGGCGACACACTGTCTTGTGACTTCTTCAATATTATGCTTCAGATGATCATTAGAAACTCAAACGTGACGGTAAATGAGACGTTGACTGACTTTGAAACGGAAGCGGCTATAATGGGTCTAGCGGTAATCCAGGTCAAAACAAAGCACATGCTGTCATCACAGAGAGACGCACAACATCGACTTCTCGGACAGAGTGTCATGATGGGCAACCTCGGCTCCTCGGTAAACAGGGACAATAACACCATTACTGACATCAAGCGCAGAATTACTGTTGCCAATAGTTGCTTCTTTAGGCGCAAGACACAGCACCATCTCTCGAAACACCAAGCTGACACTCTGATCATCCCTGTCCTTCTCTATGGCACGGAGACATGGACGCTACTAAAGGCGCATGAAGAATCTCTTGGTCGTTTTGAGAGAAAATTTCCGCGTGCGATCTTTTGTCCTGTTTGTGTTTATGGCGTCAGCACAGCGGCATGTACCTAGTTAAGCGTCGTCGGATCCAACGCTCAATACGGCTAGCTCATGTAGAGCGGATGGACAACACAGCTCCGGCGTGAAGAGTCTTCGATTCCGAGCCATTGGGACAACGCAACAGAGGACGTCCGAACGAGATGGGGCACAAAAGTGGAAGCGGACCTCAACCAACTTAGGCAGCTGCCGAAAGATCGTGGTCGCTGGAGAGCCTTTTTGGTTGAGGCCCAGGTCCATCCCGGACTGTAGCGCCAAGCAAAGAAGAAGAAGGTATGATCGCCCATAGCTTGTGTACAACGCTCATATCTGATACGGTGCACGCATTACCGCCATGCTAAATAGAATCCATATTGGAGTAACTTAACTTATCTGTAGGCATAAATTTCGTTTCCTGCATTCATTCGTTTGACACAAGAAAAAAAATGCAGAACTGCAAAACTGCAGATGCATTCAAAATGGCTGAGGCAAGTAGATTGGCAGTGACAAGAATTATTTATTAAAAACAAATCACAAATCCTTGCTGAATTTTCCATTAATTACCATACTTCAAACAACTGACTGTTAAAAATATCAAACATCGCCTGTGCTGCCAAGTTTTTCTGATGAATTTTGAAGCCCCGCTTTTGTGCTTATAATTTAGACTTCTATACGACTTGCATTATAATACACCTACTATTGCGGAGTCATTAGAATCGCTTGAACACCGTCTTTGTCTCTGGTTTATCGCTGTTCAAAGTACCGAGTCATCCATTTCGCTTCCTCCTCCCCATGAGTTCACCAGCAATAGGAATTGCCATCAGTTTAGCCTTAAGCCTGCTTTTGGATGTACATACTGCACAAATATGGAATGCTCTTCCAAGCCCAATATTTTCCAATGAGCTCTTATCTCTCTCCCTCCACACTTTCGGACCATGCTGCAAAGATAATTTGCCTGGAGTCGACGAGGGCGTTTTGCAAGTGTCAAGTGTGATTTCAGAAGTGACATTCTGATTGAGCAATCCTTTCGGGGACGGGGGTGGGGACAAGTCCCCTCGGGGTCCCCTTTTGCACGGCCAGCTGCAGACCCACATCTGATCTAGAATGCAACTTGGGGATGGACCCCCGTAGGGTCTCAATAAAAATGGCCAAGATTCACCCAATAGAACAACGCCTTTCGGCGGTTTGTTCAAAGAATGGTGTTCCTAATTTGGAAGAACTGTTTGACTATCCTTGAAGAGGCGTAGTCAGGTACTGGCGTGTGCCAGGTTTTTTAGTGTTTGTTTAGAGGTGAGCGAATTCAGAGCGGCCTTCGGAAGAGAGTGCATCAGGAAGCGTTGAAGTGCCTTCGAAGGGCCGCAGCTGCGACCAACGAATGCGACTCCAAGCGTCCAAACGAACTGCGCCTCCAACGGCCCGCCCGGAAAAGCCCGGTCTTGTGATACTGTGTGTAACTTAGCTTAGCACCCGTCGGTCGACTTCTTCTTGCGGCAGTTCTCGGCGGTGTGGCCCCTGTAGTTGCAGTGGGAGCACCGGTTTCCGCCGCGGCTCGTCGACTCGATGCCTTCACTTGCCTCGGTGTTGTTGTGCTCGATGATGCGGCCCTTCTCCAGCAGGTCTCGGAATGACTTTACTTCGTGGCGTGCAATGTACTTGCGATAGTCGATGTGCAACAAACCATAGATCAAATCGATTTCGGTCTGCTCGTCATGCCGACCCTCGGGCAGCTGTGCAAGTAGAGCACGTTTCGCGCACACGAAGGTATCGATACCTATCCCGTCGTTCTGCTTCCATTGGAAGATCTCCATGTAGATCTGGTAGGCTGGCTTCGTTGGCGAAAAGTTGTCGCGAATCAGCTGCACGGCGTCACTCCAGGTGTTGGCCTCCCTCTTCACGCCCTGCCACCAGGTGGTGGCGAGCCCGTAGAACAGTAGGGAGAGTCCACGCAGTGCGTCCTCGTCACTGATGTGCTCGATCTCCTTGTAGGTGACAACTGACGTTATGAACTCCTCCACGGCGTCGTGGTCACGTTGGCCACCAAAGCGGGATTGGCAATTGGTAAAACTCCCCTTGGACTGCGTTGCAGGTGCCGCTGCAGCCGCTGCTGAGGCGCCGGCTAGAGCTGCACTGCGGACTGCTTCAATCAACTGCTGCAGCTGCTCCGTTGTCATCTGGACCGACATCTTGAGCGGTGGTCACTTCTCACAGAATCACTTAATTGAATAAATAAATCACTTTGTTCAGGCAAAGCCAAGCGGTCTGGCGAATGCTTGCGTCTGAATGCGGTACTACTGCACAAGTAAGCGCCCAAGAATTCGCCGCTCTCGCTTTTACACTAGTTGATTTGCACTTGTGGTGAAATACACAGACGCTGAGTCAAAGCTCTTCCGTCACCTAATCGGCGAATACCAGCGCGATTCTGTAAGACTGTGTGACAGTCGATGGGGAAGTGTGGGGTCTTACAAGGTCAAACATTTAGTAAATATACGATTTTAATTTGCTGGAATGATGGGAGCTTGGAATAAAAGATGAGAGAAATAATAGTGGAATCAAACATTTTGGGGTTTTCACTGAAATGGCGAAAATCATGCATTTGTATCGCTAATTTTTTTCACAATTTACTTGTGCTTCGCAAACGCAGATTTCGCTTTTTAGTACTCTAAGAAATCCCAAAAGCAAAGGGTAGTTTACTGGACACTGAATAAGTGCAATTTTTAAATAAACTGGAGAAAGACTGGGAACGGAACAGCCTTCAGAAAAATCCAAGCAAAGTCGTAGCACGTATTTTGTCAGCACATCTAACTTCAAGAACGTTCATTCAACACTTTAAGTTCACATCTTCTATTCGAGTCCAGCAAACCAGATTGATTGGTAATAATGTGATTAAATCAAAAAAGGATATACACCGGGTAAATGCCCATCCCTAGTGTGATCGCCTCATTAGTTGACGTCAGAAGAATATCGCAGATTAAAATTAGTGCAAAGCACATAGTGACTATGTTAGATTATATTCAAATTCCACGTTAAGCCCGGGAACAATAAAAACTTATTTCAAATGTACGTAATGTAATTTAATATTTACAATTAGTCTCCATTGCATGAGAAGAAGTCCTCAGAAAAGTCTGACAGAAAATGGTAACTGAATGACGTCACTCTTGTTTGACAGCAAATGAACATACTACACTGTATTCTGTTTATCATGCGTCACAATGAAGTGCCCACATTTAGCTTTGGAGTCATACCCCCTTTCATTTCGAACACAGATCTTCAAGCGGTCTTCGCATCAGTAAAGAATAAAACGTCAGTTGGGAACTCCAACACACGTCCCCCTGGAAGTGGTCAATATGTATACAATCCTTCTTAACAATGCTCTGAATATTGAACATTATCCGGAGCATTAGAAAACTGCATCGTATTCAAGCACCCATATTTAAGCGGCGAAAAGATCCTTCGAATCCGTGCAACCTCCGGTCAATTAGTCTAGGTATTCGAGAAGTTGATAAATAGAGCTCTAATCAACTGGTTTCAGAGCCGGGCATCATACCGTGTCGAAATTGGTGTCGGATATCCTATGGAACAAGAGCCAGAAATGTACGGGTTGTTAGGGATCTTGCTAAGCAGTTCTGGTAAATGGGAAGCCAGGGAACTCCCTCCTCGAATCCTTTAGACCCCGGGTAGTTCAGACCCCGAATTGGGAGTTGTCGGTTCCTGTCTTGCAGCAGATTGGAGCTTTAACCTGTGGCCGACACACACAGTCTAGGGTAGTTGGTAAGATATTAAAAGTAAGTTAGCATAAGAGAGACTGTACGTCCAACTATTGTAGTTTTAACCATTTCTGTCTTATACGTAAGCGTATTATGAATTTATAAGCATATATGAAAGCAAAAAATGAATTTAAAGCGAACGGCACGAGTTTCCAAAATTATATCACTCAGCATTTTATGTCATTCTTCCACAAGTAAACATCGTGCTCGATGGAATTTCATTAAAAACTGAAAAATACTCAAAAGGAATGAAATTAACTCATACAAATGCACATAGCTTGCTGTGTGTAAACGACACACAGAGTGAGAACCTAGTCAGGGAACAGAATAACTACACACCACTTCAGGAGGCATTTCAAAAATCCGTGTAAATTGGCTGAGTCATGTGCCGGCTTGTGAGTTGAGTGCTTGACTAGACGAAGGGGAATTCCAAAACAATTGGTGATAATTTGTTCTTAAAGAGCATACCTCAGGCATTGGTGAACAAATAATGTAATGCGTCTCACCAGCTTGGGTGACGATCATTTCGGCTGCGTACGAGAATCTTGGCACATTTCGAGTGTTCTCACTCGAATGTATTTTTATCTGCTTTATAGGTATGTTCTTAGAATCAGTCAGTGGACTTCGGTCTCGGATTGGCACAAAAAGCGCATCTTTGTGTAGGAGACTGTAAATGGGCGAGAGAGTTTGTATAGCAAGTAAATTGGCGGTTACGAGAGAGTAGAGACCGTAGGCGTTTGAATGTTTGTACGCTGTACATGCATACACCGACAAACATACTCCCCATGATACACAGAATACAAGGTAATATACAGTGTTACCACAGGTTAAATTATTTAGTCCCGAGCATAAAAAACGAGTAATTTTGAAAATATGTAAATCCCAGCAATGGTTCTTGATAAAACAATGCCTCCTTATGAGAACACTAAGAAACGCAAAAGAAACCAGTATGTTGTTTTTTTGAGGTTTTGATACTACACTGGAGCGCTCAGACTCAAGACTAGTCCATTGTACTACCAGGTGGCAAACTACAATTCCTTCGGAAGATCAGCTGGTGCTTCTAAAGGGCCTACAGAATCAGCTCTAACCACATTAGTGCCGAAGACCTGCCACCTGATCCCATCAAAGACGGGACAGTGACAGAGGAAATGCTATACTTTGTAGCCGAACTCTCCACAGGCAGCGCAGAGGGTATCTTATTTTAAACCCAGCACATTTAAGTCGCCATTAAGTCGTCTGCAGTTTTATCTGCCAAGGGACAACAAGAATGCCACGGAATTGGGAGCACCTTCTTGGTCTATCCACATCCTGGAGAGTCATGCCTTCTCTCTCGAGAGGTCCAACCGTCACCCTTACACCTGTTTTTCATATATACATACATACTTTATGTCTCATTGAATTAACGTACTATGAAATTATAAACAATTTTCTTTTTGCAAACTGCCTTTTTTAAGAAATTTTTCGAAATGTTGTTTTTAAAATCCCAAATCCTCAAATATATCTTATATCTAAAAAAAAGTTTTATTTATTCCCTGTCGTTAAGTGGAAACAAACACACCTAATATTGCGGAATCATTAGAATCGCTTGAACACATTCTTTGTCTCACTTTTAAGAAAATAGCTATCCATTTGCATTTCTCCTCTCCATGAGTTCACCAACAATAGGAATTGCAATTAGCTTCGTTTAAGCTTGTTTTTTATATGCACTACACAAATATTGAATGCTCTTCCCTTCTCTTCGTCACATGCTGCTAATCGTTCTCTGAAACACTGAAAGACTATTTGCCTGGTTAGCTCCAGACGTGATTTCAAAGAACGTCTCGAATGTCCGCATTTCGTTTTGAGTTGAAGCTATATTTGACGCACGGACTTTCTATGGCAAGTAGAACAACAAGCATTTCCATCTTTTTGGCAAGGGAGGTGAAACTTTTCCTATTTCTCACCTGCCTAGTAATACAATAGAGCAGTCTTGAGTCTGAGTGCTCCAGTGTCGTATTAAATCCTCCAAAAAACATACAAGATTCATTTTTCACATAAGAAGACATTCATGCCGATTATGGAATCCGCCGGATCGACTGCGGAGGGAGTAACTCACATCAGCAATCGAAGTTCAACCCTATTATGGAATCCGTCGGATGAACTACATTATCGGTCCGCAAAACATCTCTATCGACCCCTTCTGTAATCAGGTGTTTGCTGTCAATTTTGATATTTTTGATTCAATTGTTCCGAAGAATAGTTATTTACTGACTGAATTAATGTATATTATGGAGTCAAGTGCCCTTTTAATGTATTCAGAAGATCAAACAAATTGTTCCCAAGATGTTCGATGCATGATTAGAAGTAGGGCGAAGGATATTTAAATGAAGTAGAAGAAGTTCTTTTGTAATCAACCTTCTTTCAGATTTGTAAAATGATTCAGGATTGAGATATGTATGTTATCTTAACGAAAATACTACCACCTGTGTTGAGATCCACATCCTTGTTTCCGGAACATAAATTCGCGGCATGTTTAAGATTCATGGATGAGAATGGATATCGCACCAGTACGGTTGACAGTTGTTTCAGTTGTTCTGTCCGAGTGTAGCTATTAGAAGAATATTTATGTCCAATAGAAATAAATTAAAGCATGAGCAAAAAAACAGGAAGCAAATTATATTTGTATGAATCAAGGATAATTTTCATTTGTTTCTTGTTCTAAAATTTACTTCCGTTGCAACCACACATCCTTTTTTCCTCCAAATCCGCAACTCATTTGGTTCGGATTGAAAACGTCACAAAATGTATGAAGTGCGGATGAGTTGCGTTTTCTATAATAGCATTTTTTTCGCACTACATCACCGACATCCGCTCCCTTTCTGGTTTGCGTTTTCTAATAATATAATATAATATGGGTGGCGCTCCAGCCTGTAGGGGGCCAGGGCCTAGTTTCTCAGCCCTACAGACCTGGGCCTCAACCAACATGGCTCTCCAGCCAGCACGATCTTTCGCCAGCTGCCTCCAGTTGCGCACAGCAAGTTGGTTGAGATCCGTTTCCACTTGTGTGCGCCATCTAGTGCGAGGACGTCCTCTGTTGCGCTGTCCCAATGGCTCGGTGTCGAAGACTCTTCGGGCCGGAGCTGTTGTGTCCATCCGCTCTACATAACCTAGCCATCTTAAGCGTTGAATCCGAAGACGCTTAACTAGGTGCATGCCGCTGTACAGCCCGTACAGGTCGTGGTTGAACGTTCTCCTCCAAACGCCATCAACGCAAACAGGACCAAAGATCGTACGCAGAACTTTTCTCTCAAAACAACCAAGAGCTTCTTCATCCGCTTTCAAAAGCGTCCATGTCTCTGCGCCGTAGAGGAGGACTGGGATGATTAGAGTTTTATACAAGGTCAATTTGGTGTTTCGAGAGATGGCTCGAGAGATGGCTCTCTTGAGCCCAAAGAAACAGCGATTGGCAAGAGTAATTCTGCGCTTGATCTCGGGACATGAGCCAAGGTAGACGAAATCCTTGACTACCTCAAAGTTTCTGCTGCCCAATATGACGCTCTGTCCGAGACGTCGATGTTGTGCGTCCTTCCGTGATGACAGCATGTACTTTGTTTTGCCCTGGTTTACCGCTAGACCCATTTTAGCAGCTTCCGCTTCAATGCCAGCAAACGCCTCATTGACGGCTCGTTGTGTTCGTCCAATCATGTCAATGTCGTACGCGTAAGCAAGCAGTTGAATGAACTTTTGGAAGATCGTGCCTCGGGTGTTTACGTTTGAGTTTCGCACGATCTTCTCAAGTATGATGTTAAAGAAATCACATGACAGCGCGTCGCCTTGCCTAAAGCCTTTTTGACATTGAAGGTCTCGGTTAGTTCGTTACCGACCTTGATAGAGCAGCGAGAGTTCTCCATCGTCATCCTGCACAGCCTGACGAGTTTGGCAGGAATGTCAAAACTAGACATGGCGCTGTATAGCTCGTCTTTATGCAAGCTGTCATATGCGGCGTTGAAATCGACAAATAGGTGGTGGGTGTCGATCTGCACCTCTTGAGTCTTTTCCAGGATCTGCCGGAGTGGAAATATTTGATCGATGGTGGACTTCCCAGGCCTGAAACCGCACTGATAAGGACCTATCAAGTTGTTGACAAAAGGTTTCAGGCGTTCACACAGAACGGCAGAGAGTATCTTGTAAGCGATGTTAAGGAGGCTGATCCCTCGATAGTTGGCGCAGTCAAAGGGGTCTCCTTTCTTGTGGACCGGACAAACGATGCTAAGATTCCAACAAACATTCTGCCTGACAGCGGAATTTGTGTCGTCATCGCCGTTTACGAAAATGAAATTCTCAGCATCGACTCCAAAAAACATACCAGATTCGTTTTTCACATAAGAAGGCATTGTGTTATCAAGAGGCCTTGTTGGGACTCATTTATTTTCGTAATTACTCTGTTTTAAGCTTCGGGGACCCATGAATTATTTAACCTGTGGTAACACTGATGAACACACATTGCAACAACAAGAGGTAGAAGAGAGAAACGCGTGCCGTATCGACACCCAGTCGTGAGTCAGCAGCTGTAAAAATGCCCAATAACAATTTTCAAACAACAAATACACCGGGAAACAGATGAGTTTCTACATGTGCATATGGAAGCTGTTTTCGGACACTACATACATGAGATGTGATATCGAGCTTTCGTATACACATGAGCTAAATATCGATTTGCCTAAACACACACTTTTCGCTCACTCTTGATGTGTGTGTTCGTTTTATTATCATCTGGCCATAATGTATTTTTCACGATGATTAATGGGATTCGCGGAAAAGAAACGCTGAACGGTGTGGGGTTTCCATTAAATCAGTGATTAACTTAACAACAAATCACACAATCATCTTGACAACTGTTCGGCTTCCACTTGTGTAACTTTTGCGTCGCCAGCAAGTATTTTATCAAGCATTTTGCCGATGCTTGTGTCACCGTGTACTGACTGTGTTCCATTTCGTGAGTGGTTCCAAGAAATGTGATAACTTTGTGAAGTCAACGGATCTACTGAGGGCTAGAAGATCGTACACATGTACCACTTAGGTCGGCGATCCATGTATTCCTCTAGCTCATGTAATCCTAAATGTAACTGGTCTCAGCACTGAACGTCGGCCAGTCAGTTGGATCGCCAGATTTGTGGTTACGTAGGCTGTTCCAATTTCAACTTTCTTCTCCGATTGATGTTGTGAACACTTCCCTTCTCCAACCCAGCAAGTGTCTACTGTACCTTGTGGTACCGTCACATCTGACCGCTGCACCACATGGGCACTCGCTGCACACCAACCTCCAAACCTGGAATCTAAACCTTAACATCCCACCACTGGCGAATTGAAAGAACAAGATATTTGGTTTTTTTTCCATAAATCTAAAGATTTATTTACATACAAATGCTTTAACAAAACTTAACCTAACTTCATCTACTTCACTGGGAACAGATTCAAGTACAGTTGTTAATTAAAGTTTACAGTGGCGTTCCAATGAGTAGTTTCGCTTTAGGTTGCTTCGGAATACTTTCAGCAGCAGTTCTTTAGATTTACGCGTAGATTAGTAAAAATAGTTTGTTTGACTCATCGTCTTAGGTACAAAATGGATTGAAATAGTCTTGTGCTGATGTGACCGCATTCGCTTACAAAGTGATTTCAGTTGTTTGCTGGCGTGCTCAGCCAGGATGAATAAAAAAAAATAAATGTTGCAGACTGCGGCAGTCGTACAACGTGGCAAAGCCAACTCTGGCGAATGCCGTGGATCGTATCAATTTCAGAAATCTGATGATTTCTCAATCGATTGAGTGTGTGTGTTACATAATCACGCACATGCGTAATTGAGTTTCAAAAAGTTGTCTCTAGAAGAGACGGTTTGATTTTTTCATTCCTTCGGGAATACTGCAAAGCATTTTGAGAACGCGACAAGCTTAGGGCGGGTCTTCAACCCAACTCCACGCACTGCAATCCAAGGGCGAAGCCCCCACAGGCCAGTCATCATGAGAAGCCGTTGTCTTCGCATGAATCAGGCCTGGAGAGACTCGACCATCGGAGCACAGGTGTGGCGCTGGTGTTGAAAAGCCGCCGAACGCTTGTCAACCTCAACACGATTGAGCATCCCTTTCGGGAATGGGGGTGGGGACAAGTCCCCGGGGGTCCCCTTTTGTACGGCCGGCTGCAGATCCGCATCTGATCTAGGCTGTAACTCGGGGATGGACACTGAACCCCCGGAGGGTCTCAATGAAAATGCCCAAGATGCATCCAACGAATCGATGGGATCGTGACCGGACGTGCAAACGGGGTGGGTACTTCACAGATGTCCGCCTTCCGCTGAGAGCCAAGAATATGGGCGAAAATGTGCCACAGCAGATACGTCAGGCACCGACGAGGTCTTCAGGGAGTTCGAGGAAGCCGGCACAAGTACCGAGATCCTCGGACCCCGTCGTCCTCGCCAGTTCCACACGCTTTGATGCCACACAAAATGCCCCACTCTTGGCGCTCCGCTTTCAGCGGATTCCGTTCCGTACCCGGTTGCTTGGTGCCTTTCGGCGGTATGTTCAAAGAATGGTGTTCCTAATTTGGAAGAACTGTTTGACTATCCTTGAAGAGGCGTAGTCAGGTACTGGCGTGTGCCAGGTTTTTTAGTGTTTGTTTAGAGGTGAGCGAATTCAGAGCGGCCTTCGGAAGAGAGTGCATCAGGAAGCGTTGAAGTGCCTTCGAAGGGCCGCAGCTGCGACCAACGAATGCGACTCCAAGCGTCCAAACGAACTGCGCCTCCAACGTCCCGCCCGGAAAAGCCCGGTTTTGTGATACTGTGTGTAACTTAGCTTAGCACCCGTCGGTCGACTTCTTCTTGCGGCAGTTCTCGGCGGTGTGGCCCCTGTAGTTGCAGTGGGAGCACCGGTTTCCGCCACGGCTCGTCGACTCGATGCCTTCACTTGCCTCGGTGTTGTTGTGCTCGATGATGCGGCCCTTCTCCAGCAGGTCTCGGAATGACTTCACGTCGTGACGTGCAATGTGCTTGCGATAGTTGATGTGCAACAAGCCATAGATTAGATCGATTTCGGTCTGCTCGTCGTGTCGACCCTCGGGCAGCTGTGCAAGTAGAGCACGCTTCTGACAGACAAATGTGTCGATGGCCACCCCTTCGGTCTGCTTCGATTGGAAGATCTCCATGTAGATCTGGTAGGCTGGCTTCGTTGGCGAAAAATGGTCGCGAATCAACTCCAGTGCGTCACTCCAGGTCTTGGCCTCCCTCTTCACGCCCTGCCACCAGGTGGAGGCGAGTCCGTAGAACAGTAGGGAGAGTCCACGCAGTGCGTCCTCGTCACTGATGTGCTCGATCTCCTTGTAGGTGACAACTGACGTTATGAACTCCTCCACGGCGTCGTGGTCACGTTGGCCACCAAAGCGGGATTGGCAATTGGTAAAACTCCCCTTGGACTGCGTTGCAGGTGCCGCTGCACCCGCTGCTGAGGCGCCGGCTAGAGCTGCACTGCGGACTGCTTCAATCAACTGCTGCAGCTGCTCCGTTGTCATCTGGACCGACATCTTGAGTGGTGGTTACTTCTCACAGAATCACTTAATTGAATAAATAAATCACTTTGTTCAGGCAAAGCCAAGCGGTCTGGCGAATGCTTGCGTCTGAATGCGGTACTACTGCACAAGTGAGTGCTCGGTTGCGATGCGACTGGCCCAAGAATTCGCCGCTCTCGCTTTTATACTAGCCGATTTGCACTTGTGGTGAAATACACAAACGCTGAGTCAAAGCTCTTCCATGACCTAATCGGCGAATACTAGCGCGATTCTGTGAGACTGTGTGACGGTCGTTGGGGATGTGTGGGGTCCTACAAGGTCAAGCATTTTCGAGTTTTCCGATGACGTATTCAGTGTGAAATGGGGAGCACATGCAATGTTTTGTTTTTGGTTAAATGACATGCTGGCTGGGTGGCTTCGGACTGGCGGGTGGCCAAAATTCAACAAAAGCCAGTCAAACGAATTGCTTTCGCAATTTGTCGCATGTTTTATTCGATTTCCCCCGAATTGATGTCGTTATCGATTCAGTGCCATTTGTCGTATCTTTTTTGTGTTCTTATGTGCAAGAGTGTGTACGGTCAGATAATTCTGTTCCGTCGAGCGACACCCGCAAACACACACGGCAACCTACCCATATGTGCACAAGTCAGACAGCTTCAACTTGTTTTTGTTTTGGTTTCAACGCCGGCCGGCAAAGTGACGCGAGGGTCTTTTCTATTTTGGTCATACCACTCATTGGTTTGGGAATGAATCCAAAGCTTTCGGCTGCTTGTTGCGTTATCGTATCCGGTGAAACTTTGGTGGTGTAAGACGAGTTGCCACGGTTGGGAAACTGGCTGGTGCAACTGCATTGGTATGCTTGATTTGAAGCTGACGGAGAGGTGGCGCTTGAAGATGGCAGCTCCGCTGCACAAGTTAGGGCATGCACTCAGGAACGGGGTTAGTTGTTTAATTGAAGGGCGATACTGCTTGCTGTGGGTGGGAACTAATTTACGCAGTCAGTACTTTTACACAGGCTAATTTCGACAGCAAGCTTTTCCATCTTGTTGGCAAGAGAACAAGGCAAGAGGCAAAGGAAAAGCTTCATTTCCCGTGGAAAAAACTTGCTGTCCGATTTAGCTCGTGTAAAAGTAGCCCAAAGAGTCAACTGTTCTGCCTGAAGTGAAATCGTGAAATCGACAGCAATCGACGAACCTCTGCCTTTTGAAGGATGTGTTACACAAGACACACCCACTATCCTCGTTAGGTAGAGTTTCGGTCCAAGTGTGTCAGTCTGAGCTCGACTAATGCAAACATTCATCTGAGTCTCTCGAATATTTTTGCCTGCCGGTTGTTTTGTACTATACAAATAATAATAATAATATGCCTAGCACCTAGCTTTTCGGCAACCAATCGTGCTGTGCGAGCTGTTGTTCTGTCGCGAGTGGCGGGCAGAGATAATGGAATGAGAGAGATGTTCATCTTTCCATTGGAAAACCCCTAGTCAACCACAAATCCACCTCAGATTCTAAGCGTTTCTTGGAGGTGAATATTTGGCGTTGAAATTAGTGGCAAAGCCGGAAATGTCGGATAATTCACTTCATCAACTGCTCGCATAAGCTAATACTAATTCACATAAGCACATCCGCATTCACATTCAGCTGGTCTCGAGCTTTACACGTATTCACAGACTCTATCTGTGAAACGGTTGTGAAGCAGGAGAAAAATAGCTGTGAAATGTTGTCAGATGAATCCGAGGGGCAAGAAACGTAGAAGTGGCATATCTCCTCCTTCCATTATCTCTGGTGGCGGTCTTCGTACTCCGAACGGCCAAGTCTGATCGTACCGATCAGGGATCGGGTCTACGACGTCGAGGTTCAAGTTCGTCGGTGTCGACGCACATATCCACATCGCCACGGGCCAGCTTTTTACTACCATGGCCCTCTTTGACTGATTATTGCATCTTTAAATGTTCCAAGTGTCTTCAAAGACGTTTGTCGTACTATTGCTCTGGTTCTAGTTTAAAAAGGTCCCCACATTTGCCACATGAATTGTTAATGGTCGACAATGTCTCTACGAGTTTGACCCCAAAAGCGTGATTCCATTTTCCGGATGTACCTAACCAACTCCATTTCAGGACTAAAAACAGGCTTCCGTCCCAAAGATGTGCCCAAAATATCTCTGACGTGTTGCAAATGGAACACCAAATGTTTTCGAGGCCAAAAGTATACCCATTTCTACTCCTCGGACTGCGTATATAACCTTTTTCATTCCTTCCACATCCCACTCACTCTCTCCTTTTCTGACATCATCTAAAATGAATGATAATAATATCTAATTGCATGCTTCAGACAGTTGCCAGTTACATATATTCCAAGGCCAATGCACGCAGTTACGTACAAACGTCACAATCATTATCCACAGAATACCATGTACTATGTTTCCACATTTTGAATTTTATGTAATTCAATATATTTTATTAAAATTTGTCTCGATTGTATGGGAAGAAGTCCTCTCTCACAGAAAATGGTAGCAGAGTGACGTCACTCGAGTTTGACAGCGAATAACCATATTACCTTGTATAACATGTGTGATAGTGATGTGTGCACATTTAGCTTTGGAGTCGAGTCGCTCGAGTTTCCAAAATCATATCACTCAGCATTTTATGTCATTCTTTCACAAGTAAACATCGTGCTCGAAGGAATTTCATTAAAAACTGAAAAATACTCAAAAAGAATGAAATTAACTCATACAAATGCACGTAGCTTGCTGTGTGTAAACAACACAGAGAGTGAGAATCTAGTCAGGGAACAGAATAACTACACACCACTTCACGAGGCATTTCATAAATTCGTGCAAATTGGCTGAGTCATGTGCCGGCTTGTGAATGGAGTGCCTGACCAGACGACCGGGGAATACCAAAACAATTGGTGATAATTTGTTCTTAAAGAGCATACCTCAAACATTGGTGAACAAATAATGTAAAGCGTCTCACCAGCTTGGGTGACGATCATTTCGGCTGCGTACGAAAATCTTGGCACATTTCGAGTGTTTTCACTCGATTGTATTTTTATCTGCTTTATAGGTGTGTTCTCAGAATTGGTTAGTGGACTTCGGTCTCGGATTGTCACAAGAAGCGCATGTTTGTGTAGGAGACTGTAAATGGGAGAGAGAGTTTGTGTAGCAAGTAAATTGGCGTTTACGAGAGAGCAGAGACTGACTGAGTTTGAATGTGTTCTAAGCTCTCCATGCACACATCGAAAAACATCGTTTCACCACATGTGCCATAGCCGATGTGTTATTATGAAGCGAGAATTGTGGAAAAGTTAGTCATTAGAGCGATTCAAAAGGCATCGAAATAGTCTGCTGTCTGGTCGCAGAGTTTTATGTTTGGGTGTGATTTCCAAACGCAGTAGTGACATTTCAAAGTTAATTAAAAAATATTAAATAAATACGCGCACAAAACTGAATAATCACTGAACATTTTTCGTGAAAAGTGCTCAATAGTAATTTTTCCACCAGCAAACAAACTTAGAGAAACCGACGCAGCTCGACAGACTAAAGAGCATTTCACAATCAAAACAAATCTACATATGGCAACGTCACCGGTCCAACTTAAAGGTGCTAGCGATCAGCCGAGGAAATCAGCAGAACCCATGCTCTCACTAAGCATCGATCCCCTGCAGTACGTTTCGAACCTGCCCGAGTTCCACGGAGACTACAGAGAGCTCCAAAACTTCATTGATTTGCTTGATAAAATTCAGCCAATACTCGCCAAGTACGATGCCTTTTCTCAAAGTGTCATCTGCGACAATATTATAGCTAAGCTCAAAGGCACCGCTCGAGAAATGGTCGAGATCCACGCCCAGGTCACGGATTGGCTACAGATTAGAAGAATATTAATTAACAACTTCGGCGTCAAGGGCAGCATAGAGGAACTGTTTGACGAATTGATGTGTACAAGGTTTAAGACTAACAGCGCTGTGTTTTATAGCGATATAATAACGGCCTTGCATAAGTTGAACTTAAAAACAAAGCAGACCATGGATCCACTTCAGGCTGCCAGGGACATGGAGAGCAACAAAAAATCAGCGTTGACGGTTTTCAAAAATAAATTGCCCGAACCAATGAGGTCGCTGCTGTATGGCAGAAAACCCACAAGTTTGGAAGAAGCCAACGACATACTTCACGAGTGCGGCTATGCATACTACATGCCCGTGAAAAGTTCACACAATCCATTCCCATATCAACACAGACCATTTTCTGGCCCATTTAACATGTGCTCTACGAACAGTCAGAATAACTCAAATGTGACAGCTTTTGGTAGTACACAAAGTAGCAACAATGAGTTCCAAAAAGAGGCATGGACATCGACTGGCTCAAAGACCAGCCAAAATAACTCACATCTTGGACTTTTTGGTAGTAAACCGAACGTTGACAACAATGAGTTCCACAAAATGACAGATCGTGAAACACCGAGTGCGTTTGGTGCGCCATCTAACTCAATGGACAAATTCTGGCAAAATATGGACAAAAATTGCACACAGAATAGTCGAAATTTGCAGCAGCCTATCTGTGGTCCGTTCAACACGAATACGGGGACATTTTCCATTGCTCGGCCCACTGACAACCTACCGTTTATAGTGGTTCGAGGCGAAAATAGACCACTCAAGTTAATTGTTGACGCGGAAGCAACACATACAGTCCTAGATTCATGGTTATGCCCGTCAGGCTGTATTGAAAGCCTTCAAACTCCAATTAATGTCGTAATTTTCAATAAGTTCTTGCAATTAACGCACAAGGCCGTGATACCTTTATTTGAGGAGCTAAGCAGTTCCGAACAAAAAATCGAGTGCTACATATCCCCTCTACACAGTCGATTCGATGGATTGCTGGGAAAAGACGTCCTACTGCCATTGAAATGCAAAATTGATCTGGAGAACAACCTGCTAAGAGTGGGCAATAGGGTGGTTGAGTTGCATTTCCAAGACAAACAGTCAGAGGATGCTGACGAAAGGAAACCCGACATGAAGCCTGCTTTCAATGAAGCTTAAAGATCGTTCCGTCAGCCTGCGAACTTGGACAAACAACATTGGACCGATGCTGTAATGAAACGAAATAGATAAGTTGGGCCCTTGTTGTTGAGCCAACACGCTAACCCCTAGTTTTACGTTTATCTAGTTATAATTTAAAATTTTATGAATTAAAGCTTAAATCGCTGGGGCGAGTCTCATTCCCGAGTTAGTAACGTATTTCCATAAACAACGTTGGTTTCCTCGTCCTCACCATTTTGCACGACTCTGCAGTGCTTTCAGGTTTTCTTCATACAATCTTCGCGTATGTGCTTTGAGTGTTCTGCTAATAATTGCGTCCGGCGATATTGATACGATGGATTTTTCCTCTGGACGGAGAGAGGTTAGTAACAGACGAATTAACAGAATCTGAAGCAGTATCTCTTGGGCGTGAGTTCATCCAAAATCCAACATAGTGCCGATTAAAATTATTGCTAAAAGCTCTCTCTTTATATGTACGCATGTACGAAGTTTCGTATGGCATACACTCTCTTGGTTTTATAGCATATAGCTTTTGCTTCCACTCATTGGTACGTGAGTAATTCAAAACCAAGCAAAAGCTCACTCACTTGGAGAGCATGCATCCATGGTAGGTTTGGGTTTGTTCGAAGAGCTTCCACGGTTGGGAAACTGGTTGCTGGCAGCTGCGTCGCCTGACTGAGAGATGGTGCATGTACATATGCTTTTACAGAGTACAGTGTCCAACGAAAGTCACTTAGCTCTATCACAGAATCCATTCGTACAATAGGAAGTTACGATACGAACGAAATGAAAATGAGATTGCCACAGCGGCTCTATTAAACCTACCTATAAGTTGTATACGGTTCTGCGAGTTTGGAACGCATCCGGCAACATTGAAATGTTCCTCAAAAAAATGGACAGTGGTTAGTAAGGCGTTTCTGATGGTTTCCAGACTTCATCTTCCAACTGCCACAGCGGCCCTATTAGGGCTATCTCTGACCTGTGCACGCCTGTTTCCATGTTTTCGTGGGTGCGCTAATCGGTTCTGCGAGTTTGGAACGCATCCGGCAACATTGAAATTTTCCCCAAAAAAAATAACAGTGGTGAGTAAGGCATTTCTGATGGTTTACTGACTTCATCTTCCAACTGCCACAGCGGCCCTATTAGGGCTATCTCTGACCAGTGCACACCTGTTTCCATGTTTTCGTGGGTGCGTTAATCGGTTCTGAGAGTTTGGAACGCATCCGGCAACATTGAAATTTCCACTCAAGAAAATTGACAGTGGTTAGTAAGGCATTTCTGATGGTTTCCTGACTTCATCTTCCAACTGCCACAGCGGCCCTATTAGGGCTATCTCTGACCTGTGCACGCCTGTTTCCATGTTTTCGTGGGTGCGCTAATCGGTTCTGCGAGTTTGGAACGCATCCGGCAACATTGAAATTTTCCCCAAAAAAAATAACAGTGGTGAGTAAGGCATTTCTGATGGTTTCCAGGCTTCATCTTCCAACTGCCACAGCGGCCCTATTAGGGCTATCTCTGACCTGTGCACACCTGTTTCCATGGTTTCGTGGGTGCGTTAATCGGTTCTGAGATTTTGGAACGCATCCGGCAACTTGACATTGATTTACCCTGGCTAACCAGGAATCGGCGTATCAACCACCGGTTAGTTATACCTAAGTGGGTCATAACTGTTTTATTTGTGATGGTCACTACTGCCGAACCTAACCTACTATGAACCGAATTCATAGCTCCTTAACTGAGCAACGTCCCGCAATGAAATCACGACCGCACAAGATGATGAACGTATCTTCAGAATTTTAACGTGATCAAATACTCACAGCATCAAAGGGTTCGTTGTCCAAAAAAATATGTTTTCCTTAGTGAAATAAAAAAAATCCAAAAAGGGAAGCCGTTAAATGCAGGAATAAAGAGCCAGCCAAGTTTGTAATTGAAGCAAATAAGGGAAATAACTTTTATTGTGCTTCAGTCCATTCGCAATTGACCTTAGGCCAGTCAAGCACTCATGTCAAAATGTTGTGGCTACGTTTAGCTTTATAGCCAATCCCCAGTTACAGTTTACAATGTTGTAAACCAGATTGTACCATAAAATGTTTTTGGTTTCCAACCAGAAACAGACTGCGAGGCATCAGACATTGTGCGTGAAAGGAAAGTATGCGATGACAATAATTGAGTCAAGCAGAGCGACCTTCATGATTTCATTCAAATGATAAATCAAATGTAGGCGATTTCAGATGGTAAGCTCTATATGGCATGGAAAAGGGCTGGTTATGATGTGAACATTGCATGAATTTGTTCGAATTCCAGAATAAATGGAATGTTTGTGCCTGATGGAATAAGTTCAACTTGTTCTCGATTACATATGCCGCCGACTAATGGATAGTCTGAGCATGAGCATAGTTTTCTTCCTTCGGTGAAGGTCCTTGGCATACTGCTTCCAGTCTTCAAGAGCATGCTGTCTTGCATCTGCGATAACTTGATCTCTATATCTCTATATCCCTCTCGAACCAGGAGGCGAAGGCAATCTTTGCTGGAGCGTTGTTGTCCATTCGATGTGGCCGAGCCAGTGTAGTCGACGGATTTTTGCCTTCCGGACTACATCCACATCCTTGTACAGCTCGTGGAGTGCGCGGTTGTGTCTTCTCCTCCATTCGTCTTCTTCGCAGACGTAGAATTTTTCTTTCGAAGGCACCAAGAATCAGCTCTGCAGTCTTGCTTGAAGTCCAGCTCCATAAAGCAGGACTGGCAGAATAAGGGTTTTGTAGAGCATGACTTTGGTCCTTCGAGCCCAGTTATTTTGACAAACCGAAGTAGCCTCGGTTGCCAAGGGCGATTCTACGTCGGATCTCCACTACGATTTCATTCGTGGACGTACGTTTGCCCCGAGGTAGACAAACTCCTTTAATTCCTCGAAATATTAGCGATTGTAACGTTTTCGCCTAGGTGGTGTGCGGCGGACCGTTTTTTGCTCTACAGCATATATTTGGTTTTGTCCTCGTTGACCTTTAGACCAGCTCGTTTCGCCTGTTCCTCAATTGACGTGAAAGCTTCCACTACGGCGCGCTGGGACCGCGCTATAATGTCCATGTCATTAGCGTATCCCAACAGCTGGACTGTAGAAGACAGTGCCTTCCGCGTTGACCGCCGCACTGGTCCAACTTCTTCTTCTTCTTCTTGTTCTTGTGGTGCTACAGTCCGGGGTGAACCTGGGCCTCGGTCAACAATCCTCTTCAGCTGGCACAATCCTTAGCCAGCTGCCCACAATTTCGCACTCCAAGTTGGTTGAGGTCCTTCTCCACTTGAGTGCGCCATCGGGTTCGTGGTCGTCCTCTATTGCGTTGTCCCACTGGTTCGGAGTCGAAGACTCTTCGGGCTGGAGCAGTGTTGTCCATGCGCTCTACAAGGCCTAGCCATCTTAGGCGTTGAATCCGTAGACGCCTGACTAGACTCATGTCGCTGTACAGCCCGTACAGTTCGTGGTTGAATCTCCTCCTACAAGAACCTTCAACGCAAACAGGGCCAAAGATTGAACGCAGAACTTTTCTCTCGAAGAGACCAAGTGCGTCTTCATCCGCTCTTGAGATAGTCCAAGCTTCCGCGCCATACAGCAGGACAGGGATGATCAAGGTCTTATATAACGTGAGCTTGGTCTTTCGAGAGAGGGCTCTACTACTAAATTGCCTCTTGAGCCCAAAGAAACAGCGGTTGGCAAGAGTTATTCTGCGTTTAATCTCGGTACTGATGTTGTTCGCACTATTTACTTGGGAGCCAAGGTAGACGAAGTCCTTTACTACCTCGGAGTTGTAGCTGCTTATGGTGACGTTCTGACCGAGTCGTCGACGAAACGCTTCATTGACGGCTCGCTGAGTTCGGCCAATCACGTCAATATCGTCGGCGTATGCTAGCAGTTGAACGGACTTCTGGAAGATCGTGCCTCTAGTGTTGGCGTGTGAGTTTCGCACGATCTTCTCCAGGACGATGTTAAAGAAATCACATGACAGCGCGTCGCCTTGCCTAAAGCCTTTTTTGACATTGAAGGTCTCGGTGAGTTCGTTACCGACCTTGATGGAGCAGCGAGAATTCTCCATCGTCATCCTGCACAATCTGACGAGTTTGGCAGGGATGTCAAAACTAGACATGGCGTTGTATAGCTCGTCTCTATGCACACAGTCATATGCGGCCTTAAACCTACGAACCCATTGCATGATTTAATTACTGAATATTTTAGAAGATGCAATCCACTGTCGTAGTAGGTACACGTGTGCTGGAGTAAGAGTCCAACGAAACTGTTGGGTGGGCCCTGGATTGGGGGAAGATCATATGGCCACCCTTTTCAAATCAACTAGTTCCGTAGTTGCTTGTTGACATCATCATTGTCCCAAGAAATGGTATGCTTCGTGAATCTACGTGTACATAAGTGCCGCACGACTCACAACCCCATGTTGACACAAGACAACGCATTTCGTACACATCCGCCCTTCTTGCGGAATACACCTCTCAACGTGTAGACGACCACGACACTCTACCGAATGCAAATTTAGACAGTTCCCGGTGTTCTCTCGTACTCTCGTAAGAACTCTACCAAAACTACATCCAAATTGTTACCGAGGGTGATCAAAGCCAAAAGCTCTCTGCTCGCTCACTGCCTCCCCACCAAGTGCTTGCGGACATTTGTCCTTCTCCAGAGCGGATGCTGTCACTTACCTGGATCCCCCACGGAGCCATCAACAAGATCAGATTCCATCTGTTACCACACCCGCTAAGTCAAGTCATCGCAGCGCCGCACCTCTAGTCACCCAGACCCAGACGCAACGTGTCAGCTTAGTCGTTGGCGACGGAATTCTTTTGATCCGACCCTAAATGTGGCCCGGTAAAACGGCACAACAAGCAATTTGCGTCAACCTTGTGGCTGCTGTGCAACCGGCTTCAGCATCAACCACTTCAGTGTTCAAGCGAAAATCAATCCATCTGCCGAGCCCAAGACCATTCACATCTGACCATCTGACCACTTGAGCTTACAAGTCCTTAAATTAATAACATTCACAATTCCATACGTGCCATGTGTCGCTGGGATGCAAACATTAAAGGATTAAAGGCCATTTGGTCAGGCAAACATGCGCCCGATCCCAAATTACCTGCCACCCTTGATAAACAACCTTCGGACAGAGACGTATGTCGACGGGTGGTCCAGTGGAGCGTCCTTTCGACCACATCTCCGTGTGTGTCTCGACCGGGCACCGAATGACATGTTTCCACACACCCACCACCCACCGGACTCAATAATTCAATTCCAGCCGAGAAGGACGGATCCTCGTGATTGACTGCTCCTGATTGAACAGCCCCACCGGTGTGTACGGTCGGTGTGCACCTGAAATCAAATCGATTCAATTGCTCCATCGCCTTGGTCTTTGTTTCGGTGGAGTGCGATTGTCTTTTGCAAAAGGTAGCAAACACTAAATCATGACTCCTTGCCGCTGGCCACCGGCCCTGCTCCCACCTGGCAGCAGCAGCAGCAGCAGAAGCAGAACTTGAGACGAGCACCGAGAACAATTGATTTTCCGTTGGCAACCCCATCGAGGGGTAAATAATTTATATCAAGACTCTTCATGCATAGTTTAAGTGGTGGGAGTGGCCCGGCACCGACCGCCGAGCCCCCGCCCTGCCGGTGGAGGATTTACATCAATATTAACCAAGAATCGCAAACATTTCCTGGAAACGGAAGGGGATTCTAGCGCTTCGCCGGTCGACTAACGGCAAAATGAAGGAAAAATGAAAATGCCAACGAAAACAACAACAAGAGTGGAAAGTCGAGAACCAAGAGCCAAGAGCCAAGAGCCGAGAGCCGAGAGTATTACTCATGTTAAATGCTTGCACAAGGATGAAGAGGTCTTGAAGGAAAGTTTGCATTTCAATGGAATGGTCGGTCGGTAGCAAAGCTTAACCTTCCGGGAGAACTATAATCTCCGCAAAGAGGATCTGTTTGGAGTTGCCTGGCTGCAGGTGCCTTCGCCTTGGAGTGCTCCACCACTCCTCCGACCACCATCCGACACGACCACTCTTGCTCGCCGATGCTGTACGGGTGGGTGTGTGTATGTTCGAGTGGCTCAATTTTTATTTAACCCCAAGGAAATCAGAAACCCTTTCTCGTTCTCCGTCGCTGCCATCGTCAGTACCACCGGCGTGACGCGCGCGCCACCACCTAGCGGTGTCACCGAGTGGAGTACGGGTGCCCTGCTGCCTCTTCTTTCAACCGTCGTCAACATTTGCCGGGCTTGTCGTTTGTAGTTTGTCGAGAATATGGAAATGAGGACGAATGAAATTGTTTAGCTTTTCATTTTGTTTGCGTGCAGTATCCTTGTGAGTTGAACTTAGCATATCGTACCGCTTTTCATTCTCCATCATTTCGCTTATCCTTTTTCACTCGCTCTGACCTTTAGCGTGAAGGATTTAGTTTTCTGTGGCACTCGCAGAGAGATGGGAAGCGAAATTGTATCTTTGACGACAATAATTCAGCTTTTTTTTCCTGTCCCCCAACATCGTCGCAACAGGACAAAGGGAAGTGCTGCGCTGCTTTTTCTTCATCTTTCCCATTCATATCTTGGTACAAGAGCAAATCCAACTCGATTTACATAGAAGACGTTGTTTGGCGCTGATGTGAAGGGAGCCTTACAATTTATTACCGCCCGCTGTCATGGCGGATGACATTATAGAAATGTCCCTCCCCCCACGCTTTTGCATTTGAAACGCTTATCTGGTGTGAATGCGAGGGCTTGGGCGCTTAGCTGTTTCTCGGACAAGTGGAGCGTTTAGTGGATCATGCGGTCCGCTCTTGAGTTTTTAATAGTTTCATGGGTCCATGATTGATTGTGTTTCATAATCCACCGAGTGGCTCTCTTTGTGGGTAATGCAGAAGCAGACATTCGCGTGCATCCAAGAAAAATGACCGTCGTCTCGCTAAACTCTTGGACTCCTTGCACAGCGTAGGTTATGTTTGAGCAAGGAGATGTCCAAGTTACACCTTTCTTACGCCTTGATTTCATCGGACAGCGTTTTCGTTCGATTTTTCGCCGCTTGTCTGCAATTAGCTAGCACATTATGCACGAATTAATGGGACAATCGACTTACTTCACTGCTCTTAGCCACTGCTGCGATGTGATCAATGAACAGGCGCACGTCGACATGCATAGGTCATTCAATCTGAAATGAAAGGACAATAAAAAGAGTAAGAAAAAAATTACTTACTAATCAGTTAGACGAACCATGAATTGTCTGAGCCTGAGCAATTGCAGCCTTCCATCGGTGACCGTCCCGGGCACGCTGCTTCCAGTCATCAAGGCCAAGCTGTCTTACACCCGCGATGGTCTTTGTACCCGAAGTTCGGTCTTCCTCTCCTTCTCGAACCACGAGGCTCGGATTCGAAGGCCCTCCTTGCTGGAGCGTTGTTGTCCATTCGCTCGATGTGGCCGAGCCAGTGTAGCCGACGGATTTTTGCCGTCCGGGCTACATCCACATCCTTGTACAGCTCGTAGAGTGCGCGGTTGTGTCTTCTCCTCCATTCGTCTTCTTCGCAGACGGGACCATATATCCGACGTAGAATTTTTCTTTCGAAGGCACCAAGAGTCAGCTCGGCAGTCTTGCTTGAAGGCCAGCTTTCGGCTCCATAAAGCAGGACTGGCAGAATAAGGGTTTTGTAGAGTCAGGATCCTTAGAGTCAGGAGTTTCGAGCCCAGTTGTTTTGACAGACCGAAGTAGCCTCGGTTGCCAAGGGCGGTTCTACGTCGGATCTCCACTTCGATGTCATTCGTGGAGTTTACGTTTCCCCGAGGTAGACAAACTCCTTTCCTACCTCGAAATATTAGCCGGCGATTGTAACGTTTTCTCCTAGTTGGTGTGCGGCGGATCGGATTTTGCTCGAAAGCATATAAGTTAAGCCACAAAATATTCACTTCCTCAAAACTTGTTCCACGTCCTCATCACAGCATCGACATCGTTTCCCACAAGTGGAAAACGCTGATTTGACGTCAGCGAAAATCGGAGACACCAAGGTCGCTGCATTTCATCACGTCCGGCGCACGGAAAGCCGAGTACACCCGTGGGAGCATGTCATCGTTGCGGACCTGCTGCCGAGTATTTATGGTAGCGCTAAGTTAGTTTAAGTGTGTTCGATTCTAAACTTTTTTTAATAAAAAGTAACAAGCAAATGCTTAATTTATATTTGGTTTTGTCCTCGTTGACCCTTAGACCAGCTCGTTTCGCCTGTTCCTCAATTGCCGTGAAAGCTTCCACTACGGCGCGCAGGGACCGCGCGGTAATGTCCATTTCATTAGCGTATCCCAACAGAGGGACTGACTTGTAGAAGACAGTGCCTTCCGCGTTGACTTTTGCCCGCCGCACTCTCTTCTCCAGTACCAAATTGAAGAAATCACACGACAGCGCATATCCTTGCCGAAATCCGGAGCAGGTTTCGCACCGAACTGCACGGTGCATTGCGTATGTGTCAGCGTGGTGCGACACAACTGGATCAGTTTTTTTCCGGGATCCCGAGTTTGACCATCGCTTCGAATAGCTCCTTGCGTTGAATGCTGTCGTATGCGGCTTTAAAATCGATGAAAAGATGGCGAGTATCGCTGGTCTTCACCAGAATCTGCCTTAGTGTAAAGATTCGGTCAATAGTCGATTTGCCGGGCCGGAAGCCGCGCTGGTACCTGCCGATTAGTGCGGTGTAAAATGGCTTTAGACGTTCACACAGTACGCTGGATAGGATCTTGTAGGCGACGTTGAGCAGGTATATCCCTGCTATTGTCCTTGCAGGAGGGTGGATCGCCTTTTTTGTGGATGGGACATATGGAGCTGATATTTCAGTCGTGGGGCATGCTTTCATCTTCCCAAATTCGGCAAATGATCTGATGCATGCTCCCTACCATTACATTGCCCCCAGCTTTGAAAAGCTCCGATGGTAAGCCATCTGAGCCTGCGGCGTTGTTGTTCTTCAGCCTTTGAAATGGCTGTACCGACTTCTTCAAAGCTAGGTGGGAGGACTTCTTCGTCGACTGGAGTTGGGATTTCCTGGTTCCCTATCATTGTCTCCTGATCAGGCTGGAAGTGTTGCTTAAAGCCATCCACTATTCCCTGTGGGCCCGTAACTAGATTACCCTCGCAACTTCGAAGGGCCTGGGTGCCTGTCCTAAAGTCTGTGGCCAGGGTTTTGGCCCCGGTTTTTTTGTTTGTCCCTAGACTCTTCGATAAAAAATATTAAAAAATATTTGAACAAAAAAAAAAACTGAAACGGAGGAAGGACTTACATCATTTCACAGCGTGTCTCAGATGTCATTTATGACGCAAGCAACTTTGCCGTTGATGATTGGAAGCACCGTGCCCAGGAAGGTCAGCGATGAGCCATAGCTTAGCTATAGTCTTAGACCTCCTGTGGGCGTCATACCTAAGAAACAAGTAAACTGACTGATGCAGCAGTCAGGTTTGAATAAATGGCAACGGTGACCAATTGATTGTTCAATCGTGACTGCGCGTGACTGCCATGTCAACACACAAACTGACCGACTGACAACAGACTGAAGGCAACTACACGAGGTGGCCAGTTTTCGGAGCACGAATTGCATCTAACGACAGAAGGCAGGGCTGTGAAGAACGATGAGGGATGCTGAATGCGTAAAGCAGTCGTTCAAATCTGGACTCAGGTAGTCTATCCTGGTGTGGGAACTAACGAAGAGTGCTCTATGCCGTGTTGCTCACAAGTAGCAAAGCTGTGCGCGCTGTACTTGCAGTGTTGTGTGATCTTTTCTTCTTTGTTTGGCGCTACAGTCCGGGGTCGACTCAGGCACGATCTCCCGCCAGCTGCTTATGGTTGCGCACTCCAAATTGGTTGAAGTCCTTTTTCACCTGTGGGCGCCATCTCTACCGGAGACTATTGAGCTGTGTGACAATAGTCTAGTAAGCATAGTTAAGCGGCACCGCATATTTTTGGGGGGTTCACTGTTTTAGTGCGATAGTACTGCAGCTTCTGGACCAAGTCGTTGGTAACGACGACTTCGATGGAATGTCTTCTAGATGGAAGCCCGTTGATCAATAGATCACCGTCACTCTAAAACAAAACTGGTCAGGGTCACTCCACTGAACTGAATTCAATTTTAATTTCCAACCTGCGCAGCACATAGACAACTTCAATGGCCGGTCTTTCCTCGAGACTCTTCCTCTTCGACTAGCAATGATTCGTCCTGTGATTCCCCCCCGCCCTGTCTTCTGAGGTAATCGCCGCAACGCCAGCATGAACTTATTTCCGTCTCCGTCAACCCCCGGCTGACAGCGAAAAGAAAACACATTAAAGCATCGCCGACATAAATTCACTCCAATTTACGGGCAAGGAGATAGAATCTCTCTCTTCCTCGCCGTCTTAGCGCCCACAACTGAACTGAACTGAATGATAAACTCCGTCAAGGATAACTGACCGTCGGGGAATGCAAATTGGTTCATTAGGTCCCACCGATACCCGCCCCCGGTGTGTGTTTCGAGGGTAGGGAAAAAATTTAATTAACAATCGAGACATCACCCCACCCGGGGGCCGCTCACCTTGTTCAATTGAATTTAATTGGAAAGCCACACAGGCCTGCGGCCAGGTCAGACAGAAGAGCGGCGAACTCAATTGCGGATGTCCTTAGCAGTGTTTCGCTCCCCCGCACAAAGGAAACACAGAATTTCACTTAAGCCCTGGTTCGGGCTGCCCGTTGAGCTGAGTGAGTGATGCAGCAAATACGAGTAAGTGGGACAATATCCTCAGCTCCCCCGAGGGATGAATAACGAAGGAATTACATAATGGCTGGACGAGTCAACTAAAAGAGTTCGCCAGGATGCAGGATGGAGTTTATGTTCGACAAGAGCCGCTCTCTGTGCATTGGGGCCGTTGCATTTCAACCGACAACTGTCGTTGGGGCCTGGTGCCGGTGGAGCGGGCGCTGTTTTCTGTCCTGTTGTGTACAGTGCACACGGCTGGGGATTTAGTTGCGCTTTTATTGCCTGGTTACCTACAATGTCCACATGAAAACGCTTCACAGGGTTATGAGCGCGCAGACAATGTCACTGCAAGAGAACCCTCCGAGGAGTGTTTTTTTATGAGTTTGCACTGATGTTAAGTTAAGGGGTGGAGATGGGGTGTACTCTTTTTCTCAGTTGATGGATGCTTTAAGGGTGTCTTAAAAATCTTTTGGTTGTGTTAAGTGCGTGGTCATTAATTGTTGCATTTTCGACGGGGAAGGGTGGGAAGATGTCCCTCTGTTTGTCGATGAAACAGCTCTGCATACAGAGTCTTGGGTTATACGTCCAATAGCCGCGCCTGTCAGACGTGATGCCACAAGACTTGGCTCTGAATGTCTTGAGACTCAGTTATTTGATCTTGCGCTGTAGCTTCGATTGACGATTACTGATTTCTTTTGCTTGGGAAAGCGGAATAAAGTCTGTCAAATCTGAGCTACGAAGCGGATCTTAGGGAAATTTGGCACACATTTTGACTGTAGTATTATACTTACTGATCATCCCAGTCCTGCTCTATGGCGCAGAGACATGGACGCTATTGAAAGCGGAAAAGTTCTGCGTACGATCTTTGGTCCTGTTTGCGTTGATGGCGTTTGGAGGAGAAGGTTCAACCACGAACTATACGGGCTGTAAAGCGGCATGCACCTAGTTAAGCGTCTTCGGATCCAACGCTTAAGATGGCTAGGTTATGTAGAGCGGATGGACACCACAGCTCCGGCGCGAAGAGTCTTCGACACCAAGCCATTGGGACAGTGCAACAGAGGACGTCCTCGCACTTGATGGCACACAAGTGGAAAAGGACCTCAACCAACTTGGTGTGCGCAACTGGAGGCAGCTGGCGAAAGATCGGGCTGGCTGGAGAGGCATGTTGGTTGAGGCCCAGGTCCACCCCGGACTGTAGCGCCAATCAAAGAAGAAGATTATACTTAAAGACAAGGGATGGACCGAGAAAAAAAAAACTCAAGCGACCTTTCTTTATTTGTTTATGGCTGCTGTGATCGTGCGGGTGACGACCGTTCGACTGTCCCCGGGCCATCTGTGAGGCGGGTTTTTATACCCGCCTGCATCTAACGTTACAATACATTCTAAGAATTTCGCATCAACTCCACCCCCCTGGAGCTCTAATACAAAATTGCACAGTTTGTGGTTTGGAACTTAGGCCATCACAGCGCCAAGCTTACATGGCACCTTCGCCAAATTTGTCCATGGATGGATATGATTTTAACACTACGGATAGTGCGTGATTTCATCTTTCATATAGTATCTAAACTAGGTTTTCCTTGAAGCAAATGGAACCTTCTTCTACAGTCTAACAGACATGAAAACACACCCTTTCCATGGATGGGTTCGAATAAGATCATTGCATAAGAAACTGAATGTCGCAGAGTTCCTTTGACGGATTTGACAGATTCCTTTAATTTTTATGGGTTTCTTTTAAAAACAAAACCCCAGCTGCATTCTTTTCAATTATTATTAGCCAAGAACTAAAAGGACCAATGGGAAAACCGTGTTTGTTTAATCTGATACATCGCCATTAATTTGAACAAAACTCTGTGACGCAACTTGAAAGTATGAACCACACAATGGCATAAAGCAATACGTGTAGTTTCGCGTAGGATATTTTCAAAGTCAAAAAATATTCATCAAAACTTGTTTAGTATGTACCTTTCTTTGAGACTACTTACCTAAGGCTTCCTTAAAGATTTTTGATTTAATTTTTTAAATTTTAAAAGTTGAAGACTATACCAATAAAATGACATATCTTAACTATATATAAAGCAGCAAATTTTTGTGTCGCAGAGCTCTGAGATTTTCAACAAAAATCATTCTAAAATTTAGATGCTAAATGTGAGTGTGAATTTTTAAGTCGGTACTACATACGGTTCGGAAGTTACGAGCACTTTTTAAACGGGAATAAAATTCTCAAAATAAGGGTGGTTGCATCAATTTGATATGAAACGATTTCAAGTTGCGTAGTCATGGATACCAACCATCCCTCAGTGTGTTTCAGAGCTAGACTAATTATGGTACATAATGTGTTACAAGATTCATTTTTTTCACGGTTCATGAAGGTTGACTTCAGTTTGCACAACAAGTGAACATCGCGCGCAGGTACATAGATGGGATTTCCAAGAACTTCTTTATATGAAGCGGTTGTTCTCCACGTTGTGTGTAAATGGTTGAGAAAAAACCGTAATTTCCGTCCATTTTGCTGCGGCACACTTTGATAATTCAAACTTCAATATGTATGCACACAGTCAACGAATTGTACTCATTATGAGCAGGGATGTGAATGACAGATTGGGATAGGCGTCAATGACAAAAGTAGATTCAAATTCTTCTCTGAGTTCTGGTTCGAGCAGTCTTATTATGGTTTTAAACTAATTGCGGAGTAAACATTTATTCAAAATCATCTTCAGTGCATCTACAACGGAACACTATTCTCCACATTTTTCGTAATAATCACATTATCGCAAAAGTGCAGAGAAAAAGGAAAGCTGTTTTTGAGCCTCAGCAATCATGTGTGAAAAAACGGTGATTTCTAAGATCTGCACAATCTCAAGAAGTAAGAGTCCAAGTTCGTGAAAATGACAACTTTGCACAGGCTGCCAGAAGAAGTAATGAAACACAGTATGAACGTGAAAAACGTAACGCAAGCAATGCATTGGCCCGACGCAACCGTTTATTGATTGAGACTTCTCACGTTCGCAGTGTTAGACTCCAGAAGCAGTAAACTGGACAAGGTAAGTTACGTTCTAACTATTGGCTGTATACGAAAGAAGAAGCATTCAACTATGACCCATCGTTGGAATACTTTAACTTTCCACAAAACTCTATTGGTCGCATGTCGTGAAAGCAATGAAGTTTGAGGGAGAGACTCCCAGTTTGTGTTGCGGTACAGGTAAGGAACCGGTTGAAGAAACAAACCTGGGCAAAGCCGGGTCTAGTGTATGCATCAGAGATAATGGAAGGAGAGGATATGCCACTTCTACGTTTCTTGCCCCTCAGATTCATCTGACATTATCTGCGGTATGTGTAAAGACATAAAATGTATCCTAAGGAACTTGAGAAAAAATGTTTGTTAACTTTTGTTGAAAAAATGGTTCAAAACTTTAATGAATAACTTGTTGATTTTGAGGGGTTGTAAATAAATACATCGTACATACCATGTATGTATGTAGGATTCGGTTTATTAGTTTTCTTTATTATTAGTTCAATTCACAAACAGTATTAAAATGGTGACTGCGTTTGGAGACGCTTTTACCCACTTTCCTGCTGCTACTGAATGGCTCTCTTCCTCATTTGTGTGTCGTGTGTTTTTTCGTTTTTTGTGGCTGTTGGCGGGTGGCCTTATTAACGGTTGTGCGTCAACGGCTAGTACGTCATAAAACTTAAAAAGCTACATACGACTTTTCCACTCTCAGACCACTGTTAGCAGTGGTGCCAATCTATTTTTGAACTTTCTTGTTTTTTTTAGTCTTAAAACTAACCTAAAATGGAAGTATGTTGGCCACCATCGTCAACTGTCATTGTATTGTTTTGTTCTGGTGCAACCACCAGAAATAATGCCGCCCTTTCGCACACTCTTTTCTATCGCGAGCATCAATTCAATCCCTCTGGATCGCTCTACTGAACCGAGGAGATACTCGCGGGTGCGAGCGACTTCCCGTTCGTATCGGAGTCGTCTGTCTGTCATTTTTATTTTTTTTCTGGCGTCAATTTATCTCCTAATCTCCTGGACTATCCTTTAATTGCCCGTCCTTTTTACAGGGTACGCACATCAGCTTGCTCCTATCGCCAACTTTCTCCGTCCCTAAGCGACATTCCCCATGTTTGTGGGTTCCTTTGTGTCCGACACAGCGAGACTCCACATGCTTCGTCTCCTTTAATGTAAATCTTGAATAAGAATAAACTTGAAACTTGAAACTTAAACAAATGCCAATTTCCGCCGCTCTTCCATCTCGATGCACGTCACACAGGCAGAACTGTCACAATGTCACGGCATCAGCCTCGGGTTTGTTCCCCAATCGTGAAGTGTAATCGAACAGTTCCAGTCAGTCAACTCTGGAAAGAGTACAGTTGTGAGCTGAGCCCATTTCATATCGAATAAAAAAATAAAATAAAAAAAAAAAAAAGTTTTACACAAACCTCCCCGACGGGGAATTGAACCCCGGTCTCCCGCGTGACAGGCGGGGATACTGACCACTATACTATCGAGGATTGTTGAGAAACGGTAAGCAAATCTTCATGAAGTACTCACTTGCCGTCGATTTCAACCCCCGCTGCAACAGTGTCCATCAAACGGGGTCAATGCCATCCAAATGATGAGATAATTCGCAGCGTCGTCTCCATATGCACCGCATTCCGGCACAAACTGAACTCATAAATCACTCCTTCGTGGAGCCGGCATGTGTTGCACGCGTAGTTGTTGCAGCCGCGTCAGTGGCAGCAGTGCCGCGCCATGCTTTCACGTTCAATTCCCTTTTACACGCTTTTGTCACACAATATCCGCGAGTGAAGAACTCTTAATTAGTCGTGTTCGGGTGTCGTAAATCTTTTTCGGTTGTCAGCGTTCACAGCTCACTGCTGCACGAGATAAGATTTTGCAAAGCAGCGCGTCGTTTTGTCTTAAAAATGTTCGCCTTCTCTCAGCGGCGCAGGCAGCCCAGATACACGGTTGCGTAGGGTGGAGGCCGCAGCGCCGCGGCTCCGAGGCGAATGCGTGCTAAAGAAACTCTCGCGACAGAACTCGATTTGTCATCATTGACGATGGGAAGCGATTGCGCCACGGCCTCCGATGGAAGAGGAGGTTGTAAATAATTTGTCGCCCACTTGTCGTCTTCAATGTGAAACAAGCAAAATAAAAGAACAGAAACATAAGTGAAAGGCGGGCGCCTCACTGTCAAGAGAAAAAAAAAGAGGAGTTCCCCTCCGTGACAATGTTTTTGCGACATTGCCGTGACCAGGATTCGAACCTGGGTTACTACGGCCACAACGTAGGGTCCTAACCACTAGACGATCACGGCTACAGGGGATGTGGAAGAACGGCTGTCCAAGTTCGCACATAGCTCCAGGTGGACGTCAAATTCTGGTTTCTGGCATTCGGAGAGGTGGAGTCTTTATCAGCAACACAATCTCTGGTCGACTGAATATTTCGAAATTTATGACCGCTCGTTCTTTGTCTGTGGTGCAAACTAGTTTCGAGCAGTTGGCGGATTGTGATTAGAAGTGGATTAGACTGCGGCCAGAATAACAACTAGTGCTTCCGGTTCTTGGTTTTGACAAGACGAAGAGATTGCTTGGCGTAAGGTGATGAAATATATCGGTTAGATGTGATTTTTTGGCAGATTGCGGCTGGACTTGACTGGCTGGAGGGTGTACGCTTTGTGAAGAGGTGTTGAGCGAAGATTGAGTAAATCTGTTTGGGGGCACGTGAATATATTCATCAGCACAACAATGGCGCGTGGCTTCTTAGCAGAACTGTCAAAAAACGACCGCATTGTGTGGCGGCTGAGAAGCAATGAGATGACACGTCAAACACAAAATTCTTCTATTCAAGGGTTGGATGTTTTAGCAATTAAATGCAGTCCACATAAGGCGCGTCTTGGCAACTTCATAAACTCTGATATTTTATTTAAATGGAATTTTCTTTATTCCCTGATAGCTGCGGGTTCAAGCTGTGGACCAAGTCTGTGGATTGTATTCTCTGCTTGACAAGTCGTCAAGAAAATTATTAAGGTCCGTTCATTTGAGGTCGCCACGAGTTGCGAACTTCGCAAACTCTGACAGTTCATTCAATGGAGTTTTGTCATTCGCAGAGAACTATGGGTGCAAACTGACAATTCACTGCGAATTTTTTGGTCGTCGTGGTTGTGGATTGCGTTTGCCCGTTTGTGTATTGCGATTTCAGCTTGACAGTTCGCAAAGAGAATGATTGATTCGCGGTGAAAAACTTTTAAATCATTAATTAGGATGCTTAAACTAACTTTTATTGGGATTTTTGTCGATGAAAAAACTCGATAATTCAGCTACAATCTTATTGCATACCAAGAAATATAACTTTTTGTTCATTTTTGCTGGAAAAGAGTTGTTTCCGAAAGTTCGCGTTCGCAGTTCGCCGCTCATGTGAACGGGCCTTTAAATCGTTCGCTGAGAAGAAGCTTGAGACAGTTAATTCGGTTTTTTGACGCCAGTTTATGGCTTATGGATGCGCAACTTTTGCCATACCAAGAAGTACAGTCAGGGGCTTATTGCGAGAATCTATTCCCAATAGAATTAAGGTCGAATAGAAATTTGCAACTGAACGCTCCTCTCGCGAATTTCGTTAATCTTACATTTTAATCTCTTAATACAACATTTTTTTGAAGAAACGAAGCACACCGCTCTTTTTTTTCTCATTACTAATAAATTGCGAGTGTTGAAGGTCCAAACCCATAGAATCCGGTGCGTGCGTTGCGTCTTGTCAAAAATTGACAACTCATAAGATCTAATAAGAGGGAGCGAGATAACGAGTGTGGGCTATATGTGGAATGCATCAGAATGGATGAACTTTTGGCGAACTTTTAACTTTTCTTCCGTTTGACAGTTTATTCTCACATGTGTGTATCATTTATGCAGGTATGTGTATCATTTTACTCTCATGGACGTGTGGGATTGTATGTACCCTATGTATACAAATTTCGGACGCAACGTGCGTATTTCATTGGGCACTTCTTTGCAGTCCGGCAAATACGATTTTTGTGGATGTCAACTGCAATGCACGCACCGGATGCTATGGCCTTGAAAGACGACGGCAGCAGCAACAGTGGTTCATACACAATTCCTTGGACCTTCCAGAGCACTTGTTAATTATTTTTGCTGTTTCGGAGCATTCACATTTTTGGCTGAGGCAAGAATAATTTTTCATACCCAATGTATGTTCTACGCACAAATCTGTAATTTAGCTTCAAGGGAAATGCCACACATTCGCTGGGACACACATTCGAATACCAGCTACCTGCCTATCGGCATGCCAAGATAAACTACCATATTTACACTATCATTGTCAAGAGTCGTTGTGCATGGTCACACATTTCTGTACACATGTGGGATTGTGAATTGTGGCCGACGTAGTTGCGAATTGTGCGTCTACCATATATTGTTCGGGTTGACTAGTACATTTGTTGGAAAACAAAAACAACTTGCATAGAGAGACGGAATTAAGATACCTATGCTCACGGCGTTTTTGTTTGACTGGCCGTAACATACACACAAATTGTTGCACATTTCCTTCCGAAGGGGAATATTCCATTGTCCAGTATTCAAACACACCACATTGGTCGATTTATGCAAGGTACTCGGTGCACTTGACACTTCGAATGCTTCTCATTTGAGAACCACATCGTAAGGCCCATCTCTATCACGCACATGTTCTTACCTTCCGAGTGTCCCACAACAGGAGGGTCCTTGTCACAAAATTTCACATTTAAAGCACGCTCTGTAAATCACACATTAATTCTCTCGGCATCACGGAGCAGATTTTAGAACTATATTCAACGCATTTCACCAGTTAAGTGGTGATTTTACATTCCGATCGCAAGCCTTTCGTTCAGTTTTCGATGCGTCCTTTGTTTCCCGACGACCGCAATCATCGCCGCCGCCGGAGATTGTCTGCATTTTCACCCTCGTATTTATTTATTGACGATCCCTTGCTTAGGTAGCTACGCACAGGGGATCAGATAAGATGCGTATGCAGATAGATAACACAAGCGCACCGATTGCACAAGGGACACAACCGTCGACATATCTGAGTCGTAATTGAAATGAAGATATGCAATTCGACATGGGCTATTGATCTTTAGCTGGTCTTTGCTTTATGACCGACCCCTGCTAGATTGGATATTATTATTTTTTTTAATTATTGTCTGTCTTTAGCTGCAGACAGAGGAAAATGTGCCGGTGTCTTGACAAAATTTGAGATCGCAATAAAAGCCTTTGCGGAACAAACACATGCCTCCGAACAGACGATTCCACAAAAACAGGAAATGCTGCTGTCAATGATTTGCTAAGTGCATGATAAATTTAACTGAAAGTTTGGTCGCTTGACTGGTGATCTGTTTCACGCAAAACTTTTAAAACAAACCTAACACAACTGTGTGATATCAAAATACCACAGTTTGTAGAAAGTTGTTCCAACGCAAAGCTCGAAGTTCACGGCTTCGCTGATGCTTCAATGAGAGCATATGCGTGTTGCATTTATGTACGCAGCCAAACCCAAAACGGTATCAAGTCGACGCTATTAACAGCAAAGTCAAAAGTGGCTCCTTAAAAAATAAAGTCACTTCCTTGGCTAACAAATTGTGGATGAGAGTATCGGCAATGTTGAATCTTCAAGTGGAGCGAACAATATTTTGGACATCTGAAATAACTCTGCATTGGATAAGAATCATCCTTCAATACTTACAACGTTTGTGGCCAATCGCGTACCAGAAATCCAGGAGTGGACACAAAACATATCGTGGAGACATGTCCCAACCAAACTAAATCCAGCGGACATAGTATCTAGAGGTTGTAACGTGGAAGAACTAAAGAATTCAATTTGGTTCAATGGCCCACAGTTCCTTCTAGAGGGTGCATCTGCGTGGCCTAACAATATTCACTTTGAACTGTCGCCGAGTGACGAAGTTTTAGAAAACCGAAAAACGAAGCTTACATTAATAGCTGTCGAACACCCACGGAATTGTCTCATGGATCTCATCGACAAAATTTCGTCGCATCCGAAGCTCGCAAGTATCTTCGTATACATACATACGGTTTGTTCGTAAAATTAAGAATAAAAAGAAAACGTTCGAAGCCATACCATCGGCTAAAGAGTTAAAGTTGGCATTTCTAAAACTAATAGAAAAAGTTCAACATCACGAATTTCCAGAGGAAATTAAAAAATTAAAACGAAACGTCGCACTTTCCCCCAATATTCAGAAACTCAATCCATTCATCCATGATTTCAGAGATGGAGAATTTACATTCTCGCTTCTTCGAGTGGGAGGACGTCTGCTCCATGCACCGATTGAGTATGATGCAAAATTTCCGCTGTTGCTTTAAAAAAAATACGAACTTTATCAAGACGTGCGGTATTTGCACAGAAAAAACTGCCATGCTGGTCCCAAAGCATTGGTAGCGCTGCTTCGCAAGAAGTTGCTAGTGAACGCCCAAGAAGCATGCCGAAAAACTGTGCAAAAGTGTGTACACTGCTTTAGGTACAGGCCAAAGTTGCTGACGCAAATCATGGGTAATTTGCCAGCTGACCGACTCAGAGCACAACGACCTTTTTTAATATTTGGCGTTGACTTTTGTGGTCCAGTGTACACAACATTAAAAATTCGTGCTCGACCACGAGTACAAATTTTGTGTGTTTTACGTCCAAAGCTGTTCGTTTTGAATTAACCACAGACTTGTCTTCCAACATATTTATATTTGCTCTTAAAAGGTTCTTCGCTCGCCGAGGCATTCCGAGGACGATTCACTGCGACAGCGGAACGAACTTTGTAGGAGCTTAGAGGAAGCTCCAGGATGTTCGCACGCAGTTCGAGCGAGGGAAGGAAGCAGTCCGCCAGTACGCAGTCGAGGTAGTATTCAACTTCGACTACATACCACCAAGGGCTCCTCATTTCGGCGGTCTATGGGAAGCAGCTGTGAAATCCGCGAAAGGGCTGTTGCAAAAAACAGTAGGGAACGCACTGTTGACAAGCGAAGAGCTACTAACGGTGGAAGAAGCAGTCCTCAATTCAAGGCCAATAGCCGCACTCAGCGTGGACCCCAGCGACGGCGAGGCACTGACACCCGCGCACCTGCTCATTGGAGGCCCACTGCTAGCATTGCCAGCAGAACAAATGCCAGACCAAATGAGCTGCTTAAAAAGATGGCAGCTTGTATGCTGTCTCAAGCAGCAGTTCTGGCGGAGGTGGTCAAAGGACTACCTTCTGAGCCTGCAACTTCGCAGCAAATGGGTGCAGGAGCAGCCCAACCTCGTCATCGGAAAGCTCATCGTCGTCCACGAAGCCAACAGTCCACCGCAACAGTGGAGAATAGGTCGAGTCGTCGCAGTCGTCGAAGGGGAGGACGGAAAGGTCAGAGTGGCGAACGTGAGAACGCGAAACGGCATAATAAGACGCCCCATAGTGAAGCTAGCGGTTCTTCCTGAAGATGTTTGAAGCCTGTAACCCTTCAAAGTGGCCGGTATTTTGTCAGAACACATTTATTAAAAAAAAAATGAATTCCTAAATTAAATTGCAAACAATTCTGAATTAATCATTCAAGTCTAACAAAATCGTATAATATTTGAATTGTGCGCCTTAGCGGCCATATTTATTTATTTAACGAAACACAATAAAAGTGCTTGTAATCGAATCGCCACCCAATACGCACGTATTTTTAGTTTCACCGCCGCCGGTACGTCGAAACACAGTAAGTAAAAAAGTTTTAATAAAGTAAGTAGTGCAAAATTACTTATCTCACAAAAAATATTGTAAGAAATTTTCAGTGGTGAAACTACTTCTCCACCTCAAAATTGTGGTGTCAATTTTGATGTCTTGCCCTAGATGGTGTGCGGGGAATCGTTTCTTGTTCGTTGACTGGGGCGTGTTGGCAATGCACGTCAATGTCATCTGGGTGTCCCAACAGTTGGACAGAGTGCCTTCCGTGATTTCAGCAGACCGCTGCACTATCTTCTCCAGTACCTACCATATTGAAGAAATCAATGTTTGTTGAGGCCCTGGCCCGCCCCGGACTGTAGCGCGAATGAAAGAAGAAGACTGTCTTCTTTAATACCATTCACACGACATCGCATCTCCTTGCCGAAAGCCGGCGCAGGTTTCAAACGGCTCGGAAGTTCCTTAGCCGAAGTGCACGGTATATCACGTATGTGTTAGCGTGGTTCCACACAACCGGATCGCGGGTTTCCGAAATCCACCATCACCTCGAATACATCCTTGCGATGAATGCTGTCGTAAACGGATTCAACATCGATCAAATGGTCCTGGGTATCGATTTGCTGCTCCTGGTTTTTTTTTTCCAAAATCTATTTGATCGATGGTGGCTTTCCCTTGGCTAAAGACCAGCTGGTATGGATCGACCAGGTTGTTAACCAACGGCTATAAGTGTTCAGACAGCACATCAGAGAAGATCCTATAAGCGATGTACAGAATACTGGCGCAGTTTAGTGGATCTTTTTTTCTGTGGATCGAGCTCGGAGCAAATTTTTTAAAGTTGTTGACTCCTGCAGAGTCCTGCTCTATGGCGCAGAGACATGGACGCTATTGAAAGCGGATGAAGAAGCTCTTGGTTGTTTTGAGAGAAAAGTTCTGCGTACGATCTTTGGTCCTGTTTGCGTTGATGGCGTTTGGAGGAGAAGGATCAACCAGGAACTATACGGGCTGTACAGCGGCATGCACCTAGTTAATTGTCTACGGATCCAAAGCTTAAGATGGCTAGGTCATGTAGAGCGGATGGACACCACAGCTCCGAAGAGTCTTTGACACCAAGCCATTGGGACAGCGCAACAGAGGACGTCCTCGCACTAGATGGCGCACACAAGTTTAAAAGGACCTCAACCAACTTGGTGTGCGCAACTGGAGGCATGTGCTAGCTGGAGGCTGGAGCTGGAGGAGGTGAGCTGGAGAGGCATGTTGGTTGAGGCCCAGGTCCACCCCGGACTGTAGCCCCAATCAAAGAAGAAGAAGACTCCTGCAGAGTGGTCTGTTCATCCTTGTAAAATTCCTGCGGAATTCATTGCGGCTTAGTCATCTCTAGTGCTCCAAGAAATGGTGTTTAATAGTGACTCAAGTTTGGTCGATCACTCAGTCGCCTATATTTCGGAAGGACTGTCGTATTCTTAGCGGAGGAGTGGTGCTGGGATTGCATTATACAATACAGAGATTTTTCGGCTGTGAACCCAAGTCTTGGATGAACCTGAACCTCAGCCACGTAGCGCCCTTCTAGCTAGAGCGATCTCTGTCTAGCTGCCTCTACCAAGTTAGTTGAAAACTTTCTCCACTTCTCCACTTTACATGTCTTTTAAAATGCATGCGTCTTCTATTCGTGCTTTCAATTGAAGGCACTTCGAGCAGGAAACATATTGTCCATGCGCTCTACTCTTATGTTCAGGACACAGCCACCTGATATGACGTATTCACAGACGACTGACTGGACTCATATAGTTGGCATCAATATGGCACATAAACCGCACGTAGGCCTTTTCTCTTAATGACACCAAGGACTTCTGCATTTGGTCTTGAGATTTCCCATGGCTCAGCCCCGTACAGAGAATTTGGAAGTCATCTTGAAGCTTTGCACGAGGACCCTGTGAAGCAGTTGCCTATTGTACCCTAAGACTACAGCGGTTGGCAAGATTGATTCGGGGTTTGGTCTCGGTGTTGATGGTGTTCACTGGGGAGCCAAGGTAGACTGATTGTCTTGAGGTCACAGCTGTCCATTTGCACGTTCCATCGATGTTGAAAAGATGGCGTACATTTCAGTTAACCTTCATTCACCGTTTCAGACGCTTTCTTCCCAAAACTAGCAATTGCCTCATTGACAGCACGCTGGCAGTAAACAATAACATCCATATCATCCGAGTGTGCTAACAGCTAAAGAGATTTTTCGAAGATCGTGGGCCTGGAGGTAAAGTGTGGGTTTTGCGCAACCTCAGAAAGCATATAAAGGGGGCACATGATGTGCGTCGCCTTGTCTGAAACCTTTCTTGGCGTTGATTGGTTTCAGTAGATATCTCTGCAAGCTTTGGGAAGATCAGTTGTAAGTTCGTAGTTGTTCTCCGCTTCTGAAGGTACAATAAAACAAGGGATTGGACTAAATGATGAAACTCATCAAGCACCGTCCCGACAATTTTTAGCGGTGTAAATTTTGGGGCCTTGTCGTATCATGAATCGTCATCTCTAACAGGGAAAAAAATACGTTCAAAAGCAACAATGGACGTGTGTTTTTTGAGTATTTATACTCAGCTCATTCACACTTTTACACGTGAATCAAGAACAAAACAACTTACTGAGTAAAGAGTACTCAGTAAAATGCGCGTTGAAGAATGCTCAATCAAATGTTTATCAAAATCGATTAATCAATACTCGTGTGTGCGTTATTTTGACTATATTCTTGTTCGCATTTCTATTTGTGTTGAACAGAATCCTTGAATGTGTGTTAAATCATAAAACACACCAACTTTTGAAAGAAAAAATTTAAGTAACCAAAGAGCACACGAAATTACACTGTCTACTAGCAGTATTAATATTTTTTAAAGAAAATCAATGTCCACCCGACGAACACATCCCTTCGATTATCGATCCGAAAACGTCTCAGTCATGTCTGCAAATGCAAATTCGACATGACATTTCTCTCTTAACCGTTTCACTTTCTCTTCAAACCCAGCGGCTCTCTCTAGCCTCTGGTCTCGCTCTCTTCGACAACGCAACACCGGAAACAATTTGGAACATTGGAACGGGCAAATCAAAGCCAAGCGAGCATATGCACGGAAAATGAGAGTGGAACGACTTGGTGAACTTAAACGAAGAGAACCAGAAGGAAAACAAACACAGGCAGCGGCACTCGCCAGCCGCCACCACCGAGTTGACATGACAAACCGAAACCACGCCAAACCAAAATAAGATTTCTTCAGTTTCAGTTTTCAGTCTGCAAGCAGTCAAGATGGCGTTTGGTTATCGTAGCGGATAGCGAGAGTTCGTGTTGTTTTCCCCCTCTGTCTGCCTGTCAAAGAAAATCACTCAGTTTTTCTCGGCCACTGGTGCAGTGTTTTACGTGAAAATAAGCAGCAAAAAATCCCATCGGAATTCGGTTCGCGTTCGTGGTTCATTCATAGAATTCGCAAGTTTTATTAGTTTTTTCGTGTTTCGTGTGCATTTCGCAGTTCCCTTCGTCTTCGCGTTCAATCATCTCCGTTCCACTGTCAAGCCAACGGCCTTGCGGTCGGCTAGTGCCGAAGAATAAAACAAGATCCAAAAAGCAGTCGGAAGAAAAAAAACGGCCAACAAGAGCAAGGAGCGACTTTTTTTTTTGTTTAGTGTGGGTGTGTTTACCTTTTAAGCGCTTGTGTGTGGATCCTCGCTCCCTCGTGGGCAGCTTGCCGTTCGAACGTCGTCGGGTCGCGTGCTTTCCCCACTCGGTGGTCGTGATTAGATGCGAAATGAATTGAGTAGCAGCAGCAAAAGTGTGCTCGAATGGATGTGATAACAGCCGATTAACCAATTCAATCGAATATGTGAGACGATAACAAAGCCGGAACAGGTTTCAGGTTCTTTTCGTTTTGCTGCTGCTGCTGCTGCTGGGGTTGCCAAAGAGAAGGAAGAAAGAAGAGTGAAAGAGAACGGTGTTTCGTTGTGTTTGTGTTCAAGAAGAAGAAAAAAAAATCAAGAAGAAACCTCTCCACCATACCCCCGCAAAAGAAAAGCAAAAAAAAAAATAAAATAAAACACCCCACCGTCTGCAGAGACGTACAATGCGCTCGAAGGAAATTTGTTGTTAGAATAAGAAGAGTTTCGTGTATCAATTGTCAAAATCGTGTGTGTCCAGGTGTGTTAGTGAGTCAATCACAGATTGTTTGTTGGTGTTCTTGGATTAGAAGAAGTTGAAGCAGGCCGCCCGTCACTGCAACCATGGACCGGGCTCTGGGATTATGTCTGGTGCTCTTGCTGGTGGTGGCATCATCTCGGATTGCACAATGTCAAGGAAGTCAAGGTAAGGGTAACATCGCTTGATCAGAGGGGACACATAAACAAAAGACGCTGACACAACTTGTAATTACATTTAATTTGTGGTAATTGTAATTAATTGATGCTGTGCACACACAGCAGTGTATCGTCTCACTGGACAAGTGGCCTTTCTGAGTCTCTCTCCACCGAGACTGTGGGGCAGTTGCCAAGTTCCGGTAATAGCTCCAGCAATTAGAATCGGATTTTGTCGATTGTGAGCGGAGATACCAACTCGTGTTGTCGTGTGAGGGGTGTAACGTTTGCGGACAGCAGCTGTCTTCTTAGCCTTAACATGAGATGATGTATGAGCTATTCATGTGTTTCTCGTATTTGCATAATGATCATTGCTGGCGTTGTTGTGAGATTCAGGGGGAGACGAATAAATCGTCTTTTTCAAAGAAAAATGGATGCTAATTCACCTTGAGAGTGGACGCATCGAAGGTGTGGCCTTTGTCTCACGTGTCCTGGTCGAATGTGAGGTGTGATATTTTCTTAGGACTGCCGTAGTGTCTGCGACTGTTCATTTGTTTGTTTTCTTATTATTTTTAGGTGAAGTCCCACTCAGAGAGATGCTCTTCAGTCGCATCAATGTGCCGCATTGACTGCACGGCTTGCTCGTGGGTGCATGAAGGTGTGTCAAAGTTCCCCAACGCACTAGACGCGATTTGAATGCAAGATCTATTGTCTAATTATTGACTTAGCTTGTGATGCTTTAAGTCAAGGAGTTTTTCTTCTGCAATTCACAATTTCGTTCGGATTTTCTTTGGACTGTTCGTTTGTTGGTTTTGGTATTTTCTGCCGTATGACAGGACAGCAACGATGTCCATTTGCTTCAGTGCAAAGGCACCTTCCTCCGAAAGGTCCATTTCTTGCCTCTGGCAGTTCGTCCTCTTGTCTGTCACACTCGCATGCAGTCGGTTGGTGTTTGTTGGACCTTCCACTGCATTTGTCTAGGTTCGAGGAAGACCTGTGGCTCAACGAACTTGTTCATGTTTTAGGGCACGGCAGTCACAACAAATCTCCAACTTCTTGGAGACATTAGTCTGCCCTCCGACAAGTGAATCTTCCTGATGAGATGCTTTAGATTTTCCTCTGTCTGGTGGTCAAGGAAGACTGATCTTTGATGTTCAATGAAATTGCTTTTGATTATGTCTTATGCGTCTTGTGTGTGAAGCGAATATGTGATATTCTCGACGAACAATTGGGAAAATTCGAGTGAAGAAACGAGAGTCTGGATGAAAAGTTCGTTAGACGCTTGCCAATCATGCATCTACCTCTAGTCAATTGCTGGTTCATTTGCGATCGATTTCAGTGCCATAGAACAGATTGGTAGATGCCTACTATATGGAGAGAATCCACTTGCTTGTCATTTTCGGTGGCGAACCGGCAGGAAGCGTCAAAGTTATAGTTTTCTTTCGCACAATGTCACAACAGAGTTGAACAAAGACCTAGTGTGCGGAAGGAAGTAAGTACCAAAAATTGGGTCTTTCCAATGTCGATTTTTCAAGGGAAAACAAAACTATGGTTAGCAAACAAACAGAGTTAGAGAGAAATTCGAGACTCTCCTTAATAGCAAGTGTAATGGTTACCTCGTTTGATCTTTCATGGATTACCTCTTCCATCGTGCTCTATGCAGATTCGAATGAATGAACGCCTTAACAAACGCAGCGTTGTGGATTGATGCTTTCACTACAACGCTGGCGGTTCAAATTTAGGCATCGATCCCTCTAGAGACACTGAATAAGCTCGCAGAGAATTCTTGTCTCGAAGTAGCTTCTCAAACTTCGCCATTTGGAGTCGTCGCTTAAACTTTAGGGCTCTTTAGTAAAAGAGTGACTGATGTTGAAGGTTGGTCCCATGACCTTTCGGGCTGTCACAGAACTTTTGTTACTCGTCTTATTAAACACAGAACGAGGATTGTCTCACTCGTCGGATCGTTTTTACTGTGAACTTGCGAACACAACCTGGGTTTTTACATACCTATTTCATTTCACCGGGCTTTATAGGCACCTGGTTTCACACATTGTCCTTCGTTCAATGTTAGGATGTATTTTGTATTTTTTCTGTATTATTTCACTCAAATCTAAAGGCATCCGATGAATAGCTGAAGACAATTGGTCTTATCCTCAAAGGTCAATTGTAATAGATCAACCTAGAGAATTTTTCAAATCTGTCTCATCTACTATCGAAAGTGTACAATCGAGTATGTTCACATTTATAATTTATAATAAGTCTGTTCCATTTGCTGTGAAATTCATCGAAAATCACAGGAAAAATGTCCAAAGCCGTTCCATTTGTTCGTAGTTTTTGACAGAAGAGCGTGCTCACGAGAGAGTAAAAAATTTCCCCACCCTGCGAATTTGAAGACTGTCAAATTCAAAATAAAAACAACAAACGACAGTTCATTCAGCATTGAACAAGTAGGAATCGAATATATTTTTTGACGTTTCTTGAATTCTGTGCATTTCTACGAAATGTCGTTCCAATAGTTTGTGCACAGTTTCTCTCTCAAAGAGAGATTTTTACCCCCATTTCTAAAAATTTGCTCAACTACGAATTTCTGTGCACACATCAATTGGAACAGACCTAATTTGTCTCGATCATTTCTCTTTCTGGATTCTTGTCCCTCTACCGCTTCGCCCAACACAATTTTCAAGGGTAATAGCTATGTTCACAAATTGACAAAGAAGTGTCATAATTGACGTTTGTGTAAACATACATTAGATTGCGACGCACTGACATGGAGGTTGATTACTTACAAAAATTTGGCAGGTAAACAGAGTCTAGCAAGATTTTTTTCAAATTGACCTCTCTTTTCTTTCTTTGAACTGTCACACTTTGAGTAGTTGAAGTCGCAAAGCATACGACATTCACCTTACATGACGTCGATCAACAACATACGAGTGCCACTGCAGAATCACAACTCTTGAAGTGAGTTTTCACATTGTTGCCATGTTTAGCAATAGCTAGTGGAATCTTGCTCACAAGATCTTGCAATTTGCAACATTGTTTGCTGTGACAGCTGATTTGACAGTTTTTTTTTTTGTTGTTTTGAGATTAGTTTAATTTGACAGTTCATCAGGAGAGCCTGATTTAGGGCGAAGATGCTGTCAGAAGCAAGCCATGACGTGATTTATAAAATAAAGAAATAACAAACATTGCTGTCTAGCTCTGTTCCTCTTCATCAATTTGAAATGTTTTGAGAAGCCTCGGCACCGAAGGAGATTGTTCGACTTCGAGAGACTGGACTGTCGGCAATGTAGCGTAATCAATGCCTTAGGCAGTGTCGCAGCTACGCGACTTTAGATGCAATTTGACTCTTTTTGACATGGCGAGACCGTGACACGTCTCCTCGTTTTTGACACTTATTATGGTTTTTTTTCTGACTATTGGAGACTCTATTTCGAGACACTTGCGACTTTTTTTTACCGACAACACTGGCGATAAGTTGCTTTCGACTCTTTCTCTCTAGAAAGAGCGGGTTTTGCCGACTTATATTCGTTGCAAAAAATACACTTAAAACTCATCCAGCCGCCACCCAGTATCTCCTCTTGAAGGGTCTCCTAATCGACGATGAACGGCTCTGATCTAGACCATACCAGCCTGTCATATTCACGGACGTTCTTATGCACGGACATTTAAAGGAAGCAAACCCGCTTTTCAACTTCGCCTCTTCGTCACCCATTCACGTCTTTTCATTTATTCGACTTTGCCATTTGCATTTTGTAGTCACTTATGTGTGTCCAGATGCATGAGATTCCACAGGAGAGAAAAAGAAACCAAGCAACGCAACAAATCCATTTGTCAAGCACCATTAGAGTTTTGTTTCGTTCTCCTGCTGGGACGCTGTTCCACATCAGACACACACACACACAGAACGCACACGCCGGGAGATGAGGGTCGCTGCATACCCAAATCAAAGCCGACATTTGTGCATCGTCACGTACCCGGATCCCTTGTCTCCATGCAAATTCCGACTGTATTTCGAATGCCGCCACAAACTACATCAGCCAGCCAGCCCACAGGGACTCGAATTCATTTAGTCAAAAACCGAGAGAGGGGGCATTGTCCCAAAATGCAGTTCGTCCCATCTCAATGCGGAATCCATTATCTCACGTCATTGTTTGTCAAATACAATGGTGGATCCCATTCAGCTGCGCCCCCCTTGTGAAATCAAAATTCGCATAATCATGACATTTCTAAGTAAAGAGCTATAAAAACCGAACCGTTTGCATATTTCATCTATAATTGATGTGATGTTTGTCCACGGCTACAGCGATGGACAAACATATGGAAAATAAATAGACCGCGCGATACTTTTGTTTGCCTGTGAATTTTCGCGTGTTCCGCGCCGCGACGTTCGCGTTGTCCGCTGCTGGTCTGTGGTGTCTTATGGTTTGTTCTTTTCTTCCCTGTCACCGCGGCAAAATGAGTGTGTTTTCAACCGTTTGGTGCCTGCTCCGGGGCTTGCATTTGAATGCGATACATTCAGCCTGGAATCCCACGGTGTGTGCTTGTGTTTCGGTTTTCCTCCGAGAATGCAAAAGGAACGACGCCAGTGGAGAAAAATTACATTTTGAATTTGAAAGCTATGCGCCGCTATCGCTTTCCAGGGAAACGCAACCGCCGCGCCAATGCGTGCGGCGACGGCGGCGGCAAGATGATTTATTCAGCATTTCGAACTAATCACACAGCCAGCCTCAGCCAGGGCACAGCACCGCACCGCAGAGCACACCGCAGAGGCTTACTTTTTTGGAGTCGCTTTTGTCTACCTGAAGCCGCCCGGCGGTGGTGGGGGTGGACTTATGTCAGCTCTCTCCCTCATCGATGAGTTATAGAATCTGAAGGTCTTTGATGTAAGTAGATCGAGATCAATGGAATGAGGAGTATGGGGGGTGGGGAGGCTGACTGAGTTTGGGGAGTGCCGACCGGTTTTTGTGAAAACCGAAAAGAGGATGGAATCAGAACGAAAATCTCGTTTGTTCTCGTCTATTAAGATGTCGACGTTACCACCAGAAGATACCTGAGACAGATGACTTTAAGGGGTTTCCTTCTCGCTCGTGGTGGACTCACCCGCTCCTTGGAGCACAATTGTTGTGTGTTGTGACTTCAAGTGCGAAGGGAATTGTTGCAAGAAGAATGAACTGTTGACAATGGGATTCAAAATGGACCTTTTTTTTTGTCATTTTTTTTTGAGTCAACTCCGACCACCTATTGAGCCGTTGTTCGCGGGGATGCTGTGTGCGTGTGGGTTTGTGTGTCGGTCGTAACGTCTTTTTGACGCACGATAATGCGATTATTGATTGCCAGTGGAAAGGTGGTGACTTTCCTCTTAAATCTGCCAAATCCTGGAAATATCGATTTTTTTTTGTCGTTTGGCTGGTCTGGGTGTGCGGTGCGATGTTGACAGCTGTGTGCATGTCACGTTCGGTGAACTTCTCTGCTCGGATTCGGGGACTTCCTGTTCTGCAAATCCTAATGGACCTGTAAGTGGTAGGTTATGATGTTGAGCTCGTGTTTATGCTCTTCTGGCAGCAATGGGGATGGCTGATGTATCCCTCATATACTACCATCATTAGTATGGAGTGAAAGGGAATGGGGGGCGATTTGGTGGACGGGAGTTGCGCTCAGACAGCTGGGGTGGAAATGGAATAGTAAATGTGTGGATCCAACATACCGGGGGTTCAATAGAGACCGACTCCTCGGGATAGACTGAGCTTAAGTTTAAGGTTTCATTTGGAAGCACACAGAATTTTCACGATTTGCAGCAAAAATAAGAAAAAGAACCACAATTCGTATGATTTCTGACAGTTGAACTGTCAAGTTCTGGCTGGATCTGTTTGTTTTGACATTATTTGGATGATCGCTCAAAATAGGATTTTTAACAGTGGTTTGAGCTGTTTAGGGAATTTTTGGGACATTTTCTTTAACAAAAAAAAAAAAAAAAATACCGTGATTTTTCATCCATTTTGTGGTTCCGATATAAAACACAATTATGCTTTCGATTCCAATGAATGTCGCCATCACCATGCCTTCCGATGTGAGCCTTAAATGCGACACCATCAGGAAGGCGTCCCATTGGAATACCCACGATGAGGCGATTGGGCCAAGTTCAAAAAGCTCGCTTGGTTGCGCCTGGGTAAAAATCCTGATCAGTAGATGGCAGAGGATCGAGTGCAGATCTCTAGTGAGTAATTTACGGCCAGTGGATGACGCGGGTCAGAAAAATGGTGATAAATTGCTTGGATTTGCAATTTTTAACACAATTCAAAAGTCTTCCACAGAAGTTCTTCTGCCAGTCATTTTCGATGAACTTTGAGCGCAAATCGGGTATTAACGGGGACACAACTTAACGAATGTTCGTTCTTTAAGCGTCAGGCTCCTGCGAACTGTTTGCTTATAGACGATCTGCGGTATAACACCACCTAAAGAAGCCAAACAGCGGCAAATTACCCGCTCAGATCAGATAACGTCCCTAGAACTCAAAATAACTTGTAACTGGTTCGTAGTGGTCACGGTGATTGCTACTCTTCCTCACTTTCAAAGAAGGATAGACACCACCCGACTTTACTGCACAGCGGGCAGTGATGCAATGGTTGCATATTGATCCCACATGCGACCAATTTGTGAGTCAACATGACCACATGTGAAAAAGAGCCTTAACGGCGAAGAGGATCTTGTGTGAAATTTCTACAGAATCATTATTTTTCTGTTTATAGTTAAACAATCCGAAAGAGGCCACCATTAAATAAAACATTCACCACGTCTCAAATGACAGTTCGGTTTGACATAAGTGATTGAGACAGAACTGTCAAAACCAGACCCCGAATTGAATGGCTGTGTATTTAAATCTTATCGAATTCATCAAAAAACTCTTTTCGATTCGATTCACATTTTTTTTCAGTCCGTTTCCTTCACTCATTATCTCCAGAAAAAAAGAGATAAGAAGTTTTTTTTTCGGGTCAGCGACTCGTCAAGGATCTGTGTTTGGAATTGGTGGAATGTGTTGTCGTTTGTCTTGTGGACGGGGTTTCAGTTTCAGGTAGCGACACGCGCTTAACTAATCGAATCTGAATATTGGGTGACTGTTTTTGTTCTCTCTTTTTTTGACTGCTGGGCAGCGATGAGCGTTTTGTTGATTTTGTTGTGTATTTTCACGGTCGGGAGTGGAAGGAGATCATTGACATATAGTGAACTAAGTGAACTTAATTGAATGCACACGCTTTCGTTGAGTTTCGTTGAATTTTTTGACAAGCGTGTAAAATGGAAATTAATTCTTGGTTGGTGGTGGTGGGGTTCTCAGAATTAATTAGGGACACTTTTGCAGTTTGACATTGCATCTGGCGGTTGATTCTAACATAATCCTAAGTTTGCTTGTATCAACCATGTTGAGTCTGTTTGATAACACGTGTTTATTGAAATGTTTTGCTGAAGTTTAAGAAGTCAAGATCTCAAGAATCTCAAGAAAAAAATCGAAACGAAAGCAAAAAAAAATTATGTAAAGGAGTGCCCCCTAACCAATGTCAAGCAGATCTTCTGCCTCAAAAGCCATCGCACCGCATCGCGTACATCGATGATGCATGACTTAACGATTCAATTCCAGAACTCATCTCAACCAACGAAGCGTTAAGAAACGTATCCACGAATCGAAAGGAATCATTCAAGTCAAGCGCAAAGAAAAGGGGACTCTCGTCCCGGTTCCCTTATGATTTACAACACCCACCAAGGTGTGGTGAATCTTGAGTACGTTCCAAGGGCTTTTACGGTCAATAAACACACGTATTAATTGCCCGAACGTATTCATATGCCATTTTAGGGAACTCCCTCAAAGCCGTGTGACGTGCGAGTGAATTATAACGTGAGAACAGATGAATTACTACCGACGGTTACGCACCAGGACACCGATACGTTGGAATTCTTTTCTACTTAGGTACTCCTCGTATTTTTTTCTTTTTTTTTTAGCCAAGCGTGTCATTTTACTTCGGGGTTGGTGGCGAGCGAGAGAGTCAGAGTCCATTAGAGGTGAGGCGATGGACATGTGGAATGTCACGTGAGCTCCTGCCCAAAGGGACAGTGTCACGCTGGTCAAAGTGATGGAATTCACTTTGATTTGTGATTGCCTTTCAAAAGAGGTCATCATCGAGTCACATGGAAGCAGTCATCAATCACACAACCCGCGACGGTGACATAAATTTCCCAAGAACCCTCACTTACCAACCCGATGAGAACCAAGAAAAAAAACCGAATTTCTTGTTTCTAATCAATTTTTTCTTTGTTGATAAAACCTGATGTGGCGATACCGCCTAGACAATACCAAATTGGTGATAAATCCCAACCGGTCGCGCTGCTATCTCGCTCGCCGCACAAACGGTCTTCATGAATCACAAATAAAGTAAGAGGTCCATTACGAGCCCCTTTCGTCAGGTCACCGGAACTCCTCTCTCTCTCTCGCTCCGCTGATGGCGAATTTAATTTAATTCCCCACTCTTATCTGGCCGAACAGCACTCTCAATCAAATCGAGACGAGAACGCTGGAAACGTTCTCGGAATAAATGTACATTTTTACGATGCCTTCGACTCAGAGACTCCGAATGCCGAGTCCATCGTAAAAGAACCAACAAAATCGCTAATTGGGCACCGTCAGGTGGTGAAGGAAGCCTTACCTAATCCATTGACATGATTAATTCGTTGTGATTCAAAATTTGATGCCCCCCCCACCAATCACCGTTCATCAACACCTGACACTCGTCGATATCGAAGGGGGTTTCGTTCGTCACTAAATCAACTGTCATGCCCGAAATGAGGTATCTTATCAGTTTCTGTTTTTTTTTTGTCTTGTTGTCTTTCTGATACGCTGGCCTTATTTATTTCGAGGTAAAATACAGAAAATTTCGTATTCTCGGACAATCAAACATCGTGCCATTGATTGTTGACATGACAGATGACATGTGTCAAAGTGCAAGTCGCTAGCAATGCCATCAAGAGTTTATGCTTATGGAAATTGAACACATAAACCATCATAATTCAATGCTGTCAAACGTGCAACTCACAACTTTATGTCATTTCGTCGTCTTCGGTGTATCGACTGTCATCGCCATGAAATGTGAAATGTTCCATAATCATTTATAACTGGTAACGTCATAAATAAATTAACGAAACATCGTATTTTCTGTGTATTTTATGACTTTATCATCCCCGGCGTCGAAAACTCGTCCGTCTGCCAATACGTCAACTGCCGCTGACTTCACACCGCAGCACACTCAGATAAAATGATGGATAAAATGATGAATGTCAAAGTTGAATGCAATAAAAAGAAAATACCACCGAACATTCGGATAAATCTGAGCCTGAGATTCGGAAAATTTATTCATTCTGTACGTCACACGCAGAGCGACAATTTAGATTAATTAGTTGTCATAAAAGAACAAAAAAAACATCATAGTTTCCCACCATGATTGCCGTTGAATATCAATAACCACTCAATAAAAGGCGACGACCACGATAATGAAATTCTACTACCGTTGAACACATCCACACACGTGTCCAACGATTGATCGAAACGAAAACGACTGAATTTGTGACAACACTCACGTCGGCACAATTTTGCGCGAACGCAACGCATTCGTCGATGGTCTTTTATGTTTCGCTCCGCCTTGTCATCGTCATCGGTATTGTGTGTACAACACAGCGAACACAGTTAACGAACACAGCCCGGCTGAATGTAATTTCCAGCGGCAACCGGCAACAGAACAGACTGTTTATGTAGCCGGTTTAATTGCGATTTTAACGCGTCCTTGCGTTATCGGTGACAATTTTATTGGTCCGCCTCCCCTCCCACTCTGGTCATGTTCATCTCAATTCGCTGAGACAGTATTTTTTCCCTTTTTTCCTGCTTCCCCTCGCGCACAACGCAACACACGCTGTCGATAAGGGCAGGTATTCGAAGATATCACACATTCAGCTATGTCAACAGTGGTGTCTATCTCTGTGCGGATGTTTGAGTGGGTTTGGCGTTCTCTTTTTTTGGCGGGAAACGCGATGCAAATTTCGCTGTTCGGTGCCAGATACTTATCTAGCCCTGGCAGACGATCCGTCGCCGACAACAAACAGAGCAACGAGTACTCGCACACAGACCGTGTGCCGAGTAATTACGTTCTCATTTTATTTGGTTTGTTTTCTTTTTTTTTTTTCATTTTCCCTCGCCTCGTTGTCTTTTATTTTCATTTTGAAGTGTTTCGTGTTTTTTTTTTTTCGAAATTCTAACGAATCGTATCTTATCGATTCAATAATGTTTTCATTTTATAGCGCTCACTCTGCGGACAGCGTCAGCGAACCGAGTGACAAGAAGGGATCACAATTGGTTTGGCCGCAGAGGGTCACCAATGAAGTGATAAATGCGGTACGCACTTTACGTAAACCGAGTGACACTGGCAATAAACACAAAAACGTGAAGAAAACGACTAAATGTCTTTATCAATTTTGTGAAAAACAAATTTGACATTTGACATTGACATCTGTGGGACCAAGGAGACGGTGTAATAATGTTTTTTTTTAGAGATTTGACATTTTGGTTGTCACTGACATTTGTCTGTCAAACGTTACACGAGTGCTGAGCTGGCAAGTAGGTGCATTCTAGAGTGATTTGATTTGTTACCGTTTATCGATCGTCATGAAGGCAATCGCTCACGTTCGTGGAATGTCACGTAAGCACCTGACACATTGCCTGAATGTTTGCTGAAAAGCTAACTTATCAGGGAGATATGGCGTATTGTTGCAGCAGAAGTGAGAATGTGAATTTTTGAGTAAATAAACAAGCAGAACTTCAAGTAAACACTTGAACGAGTAGCAGCGAGTAGCGCTCTTGAAATCAAAACACACATTCTGTCAGATTTGCGATTGCGAGAAAGCTGATTGTGAAGATAGATCGAGACGTCAAATATTGACTCGCCTTATTGCAGGATGTGAAACTTAAGGCCTTGTGGACTGGTGCAGATCATCAGATTTCGCATGGTTGCGAATGCACTGAATTTGTGGTTGTGTATGCAATTTTTCCAGCACTCGTCTGAATCTCCTTAATCCGTAGTGTGTTCTGTTCAGATTGGTCGTCCCGAGTTAGAGAACAGGAGCAATTTTAAGCGTGACCGCAAACCGGTCGGTCGATTTTGTGGTATTGATACACTGCGGTGGAGTCATTGTTATTGACTTCTGAATGACCGCTAAGCGCAGAAGATCAACAACTCACTACGGAAGCATTTTAAGGGCGACCAGATAAGAACAGTGGAAAAAGGAAATTCAGTAAAACAACAACGGGGTGAGGCATTAAGCCGATTCTGGCTTTAATTTGATCATCAGCGAGATGGCAACCTCGGTTTCGATGGTTTTAAGAGCTCGGTCATTTCTCTCATGTCGCTGTGGAATATTTTTGGCAAAAGCGTCTCTAACGTTGAGGTCTTGTTTGTTAGCGTAGATGATAATGATTTTTATTTTCGTTAATGAGTTCTGTCAAACCGATCCACTTGATGAGGTCTAGCCGCTAACAGAACTAGACTCGTGACGCTATTGCCACAAAAAAGGCGTTCATATTCCCCAGAGACATGAGAAAAATGACCCCCAGGCACCAGTCTCCTAGGGCTAAGCTGTCCGAGTTTGAATCACTGCTGGGATACATATATCCATGTTGTCTAGCTGTTACTCTGATACCATTGACGCTAAAGGTATCGCTATGAAAAAAATACCCGAAAGCAGCAAACGTCAGTCTTTGTAGGTTCTTCATCCAACACTTGTGTGTTGGCAGCCTCGTTGTTTGGCAGCCGCTTAGCAAAAAGTGGTCCTTGACAGAGATGCTTTTGTTTTTAACCAAAATCAGGATCCTTTCCAACATTTCCAGACACCAGACTTAGACTTAGGCAGAATCCCAAACTCTGCGGATGCACAATTCAGTCAAGAATATCGAGGTGGGTTCTATCCCCTACAACGGGAGACTTTTCTTCATTTTGCACCAATCAAACGAAACCTGATGGTGGTGGCGTAGGTTCCAATAGACTGCCCACTCGCTCAGCCCAAAATTTATCATGATCGATCGAACTTACGCCGAACTTTTCGTGACGTAAAGGGTGATTTTTTAAAAGCTATAGGAAAGTTTAAAAAAAAGAAAAAAACATACAATTCAGAAAAATGCATGAAATCGTTATTTGAATCGATAGAGTACGGTCCATATAATTTAATGTTTGAAGATTATTTCATGCAAATGTTGACCTTGACTGCGCCTCAAATGGTTTATCCGCTTAGTCCAATTTTGGCATACTCTTTCCAACCGGTATCTCACGAATAAATGCCTCAATGTTGTCTTCCAATGCGCCAATTGAAGCGCATGCTGTGTGGCATGGGGCACCGTCTTGTTGAAACCACATGTCATGCAAGTCAAGCTCTTGAATTTTGGGCCAAAAAGGTTGGATATCATCTCACGGTAGCACTCACCATTCACAGTTACGTTACGATTTGCATCATCTTTGAAGAAGTTTGGTCCAATGATGCCACCAGCCCATAAACCGCACCAAACTGTGCCTTTTTCTGGATACATTGGTAGCTCGTGCAATGCTTCTGGCTGATATTCACTCAAAAATCGACAATTCTGCTTATTTACGTAACCATATCAATATTCCCTCCATATCGGACTGGATGACTGACTAGACTGAAAGATCCTCTGCGCATCTTCACAGTTGGATCAAAGACAAAAGAAAGGGTGGGTGCGGGTGCCTGTTCACAAGACCTCAACATTGCTATCTCCGTGAAGCTCCCTGATCACTGTAGCGTTTTTCAGCAGAAACCATAGCGGTTAAAGATGCGCTGTCTTGGCTTAAAAACAATGTGATATCAAAAAGGGATATCACCATCTGTTCCGAGAGTCAGGCCGCCATAAAAGCCCTGGACAATGTCATGTTCTACTCTAAAACATCCCTTAATTGCAGGCTGTCTCTTAACGAGATGGCCGAGCATTTTAACATTCACCTCATGTGGGTGCCGGGACACTGTGACATACCCCTTCTCTCTTCCCTATCGAGAGAAGGGGTACCACCTTCCATGCCGATCGCTACAGCCTATCATTTTTTAAAGATTCACACAATTAAAACCACCAGTGACAAATAGAAGCCACCATCTGCCTTAAATCAAAAGAAATCTGGCCATCACTCAACCTAAAACGGTCACTCAGTCTACTTGGACTCAGCAAGCCCTCATTAAGGACCCTCATAGGAGTCATAATCGGACACTGTGTAATTGGCACTCATGCTCGCAGGATGGGTGCTCCATAGAATGATTTTTGCAGAAGCTGCATGGATGAAGAGGAGGAAGAGAGCACTCATCAACTTCTCTGCTCCTGCAGTGCTCTTGCCAGTCGTAGGTTCCTGCACCTAGGAGCCTACTACTTTAGCAGCCGTAAGGAGCTAAAAAGTGCCAGCATTGGCCAACTAAATCGGTTCATTAGCAGCACCAACTGGTTCCAGCGTTAGGAGAAGTCAATCCGCGTGGTATCACAATGGGCCTACTCTGGCCTAAGTGTGACTGCTCTGCAGCAGTCAGCCACCACAACCTAACCTACGTATCCATTCAGCCAAAAATGAGCTTCATCGCTGAACACAATTTCTCGGTAAAAAAGTGGATCTTCGGCCAACTTTACAAGAGCCCATTCACCAGAAATCTTACGCTGCGGCAGGTCGTTAGGCTTCAATTCTTGCACCAGCTGTATTTTGAAAGCCATCACACCTAAATCCTTCCGCAAAATTTCTGCGAACGCCGACGAATCAGTAATTGATGGTCATCATTAACACAGGCCGATGCAGCTGCGATATTTTCTTCAGTTCGCACTCTACGTTAGCGTGTTGGTGGTTTAATGTCCAACAATGTAAATTTGGTGCGAAATTTAGTCACAATGGCCCGAAAGAGTCCTCGACACCGAGCCATTGGGACAGCGCAACAGAGGACGTCCTCGCACTAGATGGCGCACACAAGTGAAAAAGGACCTCAACCAACTTGGTGTGCGCAACTGGAGGCAGCTGGCGATAGATCGTGCTGGCTGGCCCAGGTCCACCCGGGACTGTAGCACCAATCAAAGAAGAAGAAGAAGAAGCCTGAATAGCCACTTCAGTGGGTCGATTAAACTGACCATAAAATGGAAGATGCGCGCGATGAACAACTTTCTTAACAGAGCACGAATTTTGATAATAAATTTCAATAATTAGCGTTGTTCGTTTGTAAGACGATTCATGGTTAAATTGTAGACCAAACTGAAACTGTTTGACAGTGAAACAAAACACGAAACGTGAGTCAGCTGCTTAAACCAGTGTTGCCAAAAAGATAATAGCCAAAAAATCACCCTTTATTTACAACTGAGTAAGAATTTCGATTCAATATCAAGACTGAAGTCTAACAAAGCTGCTGGAGCGAACGGTTTGCCCGCTGAAATATTTAAGGCAGCTGGAGATGATCTGGTAAGGCACATGCACCAGTTCATCTGCAAGATATGGTCTGAGGAAAGCATGCCCGACGAGTGGAATCTCAGTATCATTTGCCCGATCCAGAAGAAAGGAGACCCCTTCAACTGCGCCAACTATCGAGGGATCAGTCTTCTGAACATCGCGTATAAGATCTTCTCTGCCGTTTTGTGTACCCGCCTGAAGCCGTTCATTAATAATCTGATAGCTCCATATCAGTGTGGCTTCAGGCCAGGAAAGTCCACAAAAGACAAAATCTTCACACAACGCAGATCCTGGAAAAGACCCAAGAAATGCAAATCGACACTCACCATCTGTTCGTCGATTTCAAGGCCGCATATGACAGCGTGCATAGAGACGAGCTATGCAACGCCATGTCTAGTTTTGACATTCCTGCCAAACTCGTCAGGCTGTGCAGGATGACGTTGAACAACTCTCGCTGCTCCATCAAGGTCGGTAACGAACTCAACGAGACCTTCAATGTCAAAAAAGGTTTTAGGCAAGGCGACAAGCTTTCATGTGACTTCTTCAACATCGTCCTGGAGAAGATCGTGCGAAACTCTCACGCCAACACTAGAGGCACGATCTTCTAGAAGTCCGTGCAATTGTTAGCATACTCCGAGGACATTGACGTGATTGGCAGAACTCAGCGAGCCGTCAGTGAGGCTTTTGCTAACATTGAGACGGAAGCGGCTAAAATGGGTCTGGCGGTGAATGAGGACAAAACGAAGTATGTGCTGTCCTCAAAAAGGACATACATCATCGACGTCTTGGACAGAGCGTCACAATGGGCAGCTATAACTTCGAGGTAGTCAAGGAACGTCACTTACCGCGGCTCCGGAGTAAACTGCACTAATAACATCAGTACCGATATCGAGCGTAGGATAACTCTTGCCAACCGCTGTTTCTTCGGGCTCAAGAGGCAATTGAGTAATAGAGCCCTCTCCCGAAGAAGCAAGCTGACTCTATACAAGACACTGATCATCCCAGTCCTGCTATACGGCGCGGAGGCATGGACAATCTCGAACTACTCTCGTAATTACTCTTTTACAATTTAGAACTGGGTATGCCAAGGTATGCCTCAAAGTGAAGTACTTTAGAAGTTAGCACTTTCCGTATCAAAATGCATACGAAAACAAAACAAAATCGTCTCGCCAGAAAATTAACAAAATTTGACATATCCACGTTCTTGTGTCCTCAAACGTCGTCCGTCCACCTCCCCCTCATTGAGTCATTAGAGGACCCCTTTAATCGAAGCGAAATGACTCAACACCTCGTCAATTCCTCCGCCACTTGCCAGAGATATTAAAAAACAAAGAAACTCGTAAACGATCGAAATACGACGCAGGTTGATGTCTCTTTCTCAGTGACTCCATCGACGGGCGTCCAATGTCTCCCTGATTCTCGATTCAAACTCCAAAACTTATTGGCGTCCATTCGAAAAACAAAGAGTGTCACCAAACCAAGCGCTCTCTCCCTCCTCACCTCACACGTCTAGACGCATTTAATTTGACTCAGCTCCTTGTGCTTCTCTAATTCGAACGACAAACAACCTCCTCATCCGTTTCGCAAAAGTTCGGCGTGTTTGCGAGGCAACTTCAAACACAAATAACCAGCATCCTCTCGCTCAGTGTGACATAGTTTGGGTCGATCCGCATGGACTGGACACAGTCACACAGAACTAGTTTAGAACTCGAACACACTTTCATTAAATTATTGAACACCCTACATTGTCCAGTGGCCGGGCCACCCTAACTCGTAAAATTCCTCAACGCAAAAACTACTCCCCATCCTCTCTGGGGGTCCCTTTGTCGTTGGGTTCGGGTTGATGGTCTTTTCGAAAGGGGGGGGACCATATGACAAGTATGTTAGAATGCCTCTGCAAGCACTACGCCTTCAAGATTTTCTGCCTTCATTCCCGCCGGCCGTCGCACTTCTGACCCAGTTTCGGTTGTCGGTCGGTCGGGCTCTTCAGATTTTTGTTGCTGTTCTCATGCAATTATGGAATTTAGAGAATGACCGAGAGAACAAAAAGAAATAAATAAATTTAGCTCACCCTTGTATCTGGGGTTCCAGTTTGACTGCACGTCCATCCCTTAAGGCGGCACCCGGTGGCGGTAAGTGCGCACGCCATACAAAAACAACATGAAAACAACACCAACAACAACAACATCATCATCATCGTCGTCGTTGTCGTCGTCGTCATCGACATCATCCTTGCCATCCGACACTCAACAGCCGGGCTAACTACCCTAATGTGGCAGGCTGAGTGAGTGAGAGAGGAGCGAGAGTGTATTGTCCTCATCTAAACACAAAACAACCCTCGGTTCAACGGTTCAAAGCGCAGAAATTAAAACACGACTCGTAATAATGATAATTCATCTCGCCCCCCGTGCGGCATTTCACTCACTCGCCCTCTCACACTCTGCGGCACCACTACATCTCCGATGCAGCGGGTGTATGCGTGGCTCCATTACTTTCAATCAGAAACAATATCTTGAAACAAATTTCCCTTCATTTGTGTCAGCGATCCAACACGCCACGCCACATAAGCGATGAAGATATTCACCACCGGCCGCGGTGGGGGTTGAGGGGGGATATCAGATTGAAAGAATTGAGGCGGTAATGATAAGAGGGGTCGGGCGCCGGAGCTCTTGTGAAATCTGAGCAACGCACCGGAATCGTTGATAAAAATCTTCCACTCGTTCCCTTGCACAAGGGTCCGCCTTGGTCCCAGGTCCCCTCTCCACTCACCCACACAGGCGCACGCATGCACGCACACCAAGCTCGCGCCTGCCTACCTGAAAGGTGAAGTGTGCGTGATGGCAGTGTATCGTGTATCCTGGAGGACTTTGAGGAACTTTAACGAATTTACTGCGTTCTTGTGGCGTATCCCTGCGTCTGCCGTCGCCTGGATCAGCTCCTCGTCGCACTCACACTCGCACGAGGGTGTACAAGTGAATCGTGTCCTTTTGTGCGACACAAACCGGAATATCGTACACCTCTCATGGCGAATCCTTTTCACAGTGCACGAAGCATAATTCTCAGGATTCGCTGCTGCTGTTGCTGATGCCTCTCAGGTAAGAAGGGTCTGAAGTGCGCAGTATCTTCCGCCACCACCACCGCCATCGGCGACGGAATGAACGAATATTTGTTTGGGATGGTTGTCAAGACATTTTTTTTCCGAGTAAAGGAACGCTGTGTTGTTTACCATCTGCATTAGCAGCGCGCAAGGAAGTTTTGTGGAGCACGGTGTAATGTGCTGATTTGCAGTCTCAGTCACCGCCAGGGAACTGTGTGTGCCGCTTTATCTGCTTGGTTCGACTGCTAAGGGTGTCGTGTCGTAAATAACTAATTTATTGCAGTGCGCTATCTGCTCGGTTGTAAATAACACAAAATGTTCCATTCGGATTCTGAATTTCGGATTTTTGAATGCGGAAGCAATGGCCTAAGGTGCAGGCGACTGCGACGGTAGATGGGGTGTTTCTTTGTCTTTCACACACACGGGCACACACAGAAAGCAGACTGCATTTCTCTGGAGGGATTTTATTCGATTCCCATGCTAAGTGAGCAGACGAGACTCAGCTGTTTGCCGAGAATCGTATTTCGATTCATTGCAGTGGAAAATTGATAGGATTTTGTGCAGAAAGGTATTTCGATTGTGATTTACCTCTTTGAAGAGGGATGTTACTGCTCAATTGTTGGAGGCACTTTGGGGATCGCTTTAAATGGGGAGAGTGGTTTTTGGGGTGCCTTTTTTGACATTTTTTTCTTCTTGATGTAATGGCATCCATAGAAATGTTCCTACACTCGAATGCATCGACTTGATGATCCTTAGCTGATGTAGGGCACCTTTTGAGAGTTGTTGCTACAATCATTTCGGTTGTTAACTCTTCGAGTGACGTGGACGCGTAATGACGTTTGACACAGTAGCACTGACCTCGTTCAGCTTTGGTGACCTGTACTCGCGACGAAAGTTGTCAATTTATGTGTTGATGGTGTCTATCAGGAATCCATTCGCTCTTCGAGTCCTTCCGTCAGAAAGGGATAGTGAGCATAGGCTTTCGATCATTTAGTTCATTTAGTTCATTTAGTTAATTTAGTTCATTTAGTTCAATTTATAAATTGGATGAACTAAAGAAAATATCGGGTATTATTTTGCAGACTACACGAATTCAAAACGAATTCAGTCGTTGACTTTAGTTTAGTGCGCTTATTTAAGTGTCCGAGAAAGACGTACTCGAAGAACCCAAAGCGAAGACGTCTAGGGTAAGGGCCCACCTAACACATTTTCCACTTTAACGCTGTGTAACTAATTCGGTGGCCCGTGGCGTTGTGGGTATGTTCGTCGACCTCATCCTCGACGTCCATAGGTTCGATTCCTGCTCTGTCCGACGAAAAAGTTTCCACGTCCCAACTTTGTCGAGTCACTGGCAATGGTCAAAGGATACTTCGTGTCTAGAAAAAGCTTCTCAAACTTGGCCGTTCGGAGTCGACATAAAACTGTGGGCCCCTCCACTCGTGAGAGAAGAATAGCACGCACAATAAGAGTAATTCCTGAGAATCTAGACCGTGGCCCTTAATCGGCTGTAACGCCACGCCAATTTTAGATGTCTTCCGAACCCGATGGCGCACTCAAGTGGAGAAGGAACTCAACCAACTTGGAGTGCGAAATTGGAGCCAGCTGGCTAAGGACCGTGCCAGCTGAAGAGGATTGTGGACCGAGGCCCAGGTTCATCTCGGACTGTAGCGCTACACGAAGAAGAAGAAGAAAAGCAGCCGTACATGCGTTTCCAATAATTGCAGATGGGATTATTGGAAAGACAAAATACGTTTGTATGAATTGCACTTGGAAGTGTAGCTTCAATCACCAACCGCATTTGAAGAAACCGATCCTGTTCTGTGTTTCTAGGCGCATTTTGTATCGGTTGCGCTGTTTCTGTAGGCTGTACCGAAAGGTTTTAAGCATGCCTGGAATGTCGGTTTTTAGGTTAATGTCTTCTCTTTGTCTAATCTTTGAGCATTGTCAGTGACTCAATAGAGGTGGGGCCGTGAAAATGATTGTCGTCGCTCAGAGCTGGAATCGAACCTACGACGTCGAGGTTGGGGTCGACGCACATACCCACAACGCCACGAGGCCACAATTGTAGTCACGTGCCTACGAAAAAATAGAAAGCGGCCGGATACAGGTGCACTCCATTCACTACAGCACTGTCATCATACTTCAAAATTATGATGCGTTGATTAGAGATCTCCTCCATTGAACTGATTCATTCGCTGAGGGATCGTATTAAAACTAGAGCTTTACCACCACGAACGTACAAGAAGCTGAGATCATGTCCGAAAAGATCAGTGATCGTTGATCTGTCGGACTCTTCTAAATTGTCTTGGCTATCGTTGTCTATGAAGGAAAATAGTTGCACAAGTCCTCTCTGGTTAGACGATCCCACTAGTCCGTGAAGTTCAACAGACATTGACTCCATGGTTTAGGAGTATTGTAGTGTATTGACAACAGCAGAGTAGGTGTTCTTCGATGTGTCATAATAGTCAAGACACGCATCTAAGCTATTGCCTCTGTTGTCTTGTGCGCTCGTTAAATCTTGTATTCAGAAGAGTTGTGATCTGACCACCGACATGCGCTGACTACAGTCACGTCCATATATTGACGCAGCCCATATCTGTTAACGCATCGTGGTGCCTGAACATCGCTCAAGATTCCTACAACGAACTAGGGCAACAAGAATACTTCATCACAAAGTATTCATCGAAGTCCAGACAAAGGCAGTCTACCCACATATATAACCTTAGTCCCATCGTTAAAACCCTTTCATTTGTAGTGACAGCCTCGAAGGCTACAGAACCAAGCCCCTGCCTGTTTACAATCTGTGGCGTGTTTGTCGCGAGGGAATGATACGGAAAAAAAGTTAAGTGCTCGTGTTGCCTTAACTTATTCACTTTTCAGCCCAGAGTCTAGGTGAAAGCTGCTTTAAATCTGGAGACGATGCTTCAGATGGCCAATGTGGTGTCAATTGGTATCGATTGTCAATTGCTTTGTAGTCGCATTTTCAGGCTCTTCTACCACGTGCCCATTGTGGCGTCCTTGCCATCTCCTTGAACCAGAACGTTATTCAATTCGACGGCCCACTTTGCGAGAGCATTGCCGTTCATGCGCTCGTGGCGCATTGCATGATTGAGACAATTTTTCTTGTTCTTGCGCGATTGGCAATTGTTCTTGAGAATTGTCACCGTCTGTAATCTGCTTCTGGAGCTTTTTCTGTAATGCAATGTCAACCAAGTGGAGCAGTGCTTACAGAGAGGAGTGCCCTCACATCTCTTCCCATGTGGATGTCATCAACAGGCACTCTTTCATTTTTAATTAATAAGACACTGCCTTCAATTGGTTTGACAGTTGCGTCACGAAAAATACTTGACGGTTTGAGGGAAACCTAGTGAAGTTTGTTAATGCAACCTACTCACCTCTAGTCTCCTTGGTAACCTTTCCTGGCGAGCATCATAGACAACCGCCTGCTGTTACTGTCACAAAAAGGCGCCAAATAATCTTAAGCTGACTGAAGCCTTTGCACGGGGAGCATTGGATTGGAGAACCGAAAGCGCTGAGAATCGGATTCCCACCACAAACCCTAGCCGCCCCCGGTTACCAGGTATCAGTGAAATCCAATTAAAACCCCGCTCATCAGGGACATCATTCAACTCGTCGAGTTACGAGGAACAACCGAACTTCGGTCGGCAGGGTTTTATTTTCCCCAGAATTCCGCGCACATCCTTCAAGCTTTAATTCACCATACGCCACAATGAGTCATCACATAAAGTCGCTCTGCAGGCTCCGTCTGTTTATCTCGCCCCCGACGCTGTCGCGCATTCCGCCGCAAATCCTTAGTCAATTCAGATTTCAGACGAACGGAAGGAAGACCTCTCGAGGAGTTAGGTCTAAAAATAAATTTAATTTCCCACCGTTCCACAGCTTGTCCTTGGTTTCACTCGCGTACGTTGACTCTGTGCGACAAGCCGAGCGCTGCGCCAGCCCACCCCCGGCGCCCCGTTTCAACTATAATTTCATTAACTTTTCATTTTCTTGTTGAAATAATTTTCACGGCGCTATGAATTAATTGCAACACTTGAGCTACTACACACGACGAAACCTGATACGCTGCCTGGCCGCGCCAAGCTGCTGTGAGTGCGCGGCTCCCGAGTGCCTCCTGTGCGCGCGGGGGCACGTGAGTATGTGCCGGAGGGTGGGATGGCATATCCTTAGCCGAGCGCCGCAGCAATGCAGAACCGAAGGGGGGAAAAAAGCGGCGAAGAAAACCCCGTCTAATTGTTGGCGTGAAGTACTTTCAAGTTATGCAGGAGGCAAGAGCATAATTGGATTAATTACGGGGTCCTGGCATCTGAGTTGCAGAAGTATTCCTCGCCACGCGCTGTAATCATCGCCGGCCCACACACTCGGCGGGTGTGCTCGAGCGCTGATTTGTACACATCTGCGGCCAGGCAGTTAGTACGGCTGTCTACGTTTAGTTTTACCATCCATTAGCGTTGAGGGCGCTTCAGTTTTAGTGTCGGTCCGCATTAGCAACACTCTAGTGGCAGCGGCGTCGTGGCCGCCTCTGATTGGTGTCAGCGACACCGAGCGGGCTCAGATCGGGGATTTGCCGGGGGTTCGAATTGACTTTGATGCGATGACACGGATTAGCTGGGGTTCACAAGGGGGGGAAGCTAATCCTTCATTCGGTCGGTCGGTCGCTTGGCTGTGGTTATGTTCGCGGGAATGTAGGTTAATCGCTTGTCTGGCGACGACAACAGGCCATCGATTGACAAATGGAGGTGATTGGTGTTTTTCTTCTCCTTCCCTGCATCTCTTGTTTTACGTGACTCATTATGTGGTTACATGATTCGGCTTTTATGTGCGGCCAGAGGACTCAAGCCGTGAGAATGTGGTCGAGATCATTAGAGATTTTTTATGGCTCAGTTGTTCTGCATAATTGAGACGTTTTACTGACGTTGATTCCGATGCGAGAGATGGTGGCAGTTGTGGACGAGTTATCGTGTCCCCGGGCTGGGTGACAACAGATGGTTCGCTTCTTGTCGAAGAGGTCGTTAATCAACACGTCTGCTAGTCGCGCGAGGCGACAGCTGTGGTGGTTGCTTTGATGGCGTTTGGCCATGTTATGCAAGCAAACGACTTGAGGATTGACAGAGCTGAAGTGGTTTTGAAATTGTCACCTCGGACTGATTTTGATCTCTAAACTGGACATGAGTCTTCGCAATCCCATGAGACGTCAATTTCTAAGTGACATCCCTCCAGAGTCAAACGACTTGTTGGTTGAGTCTGTGTGATGAATTTGTCGGTTCCACTAGTTCAGTCAGACTGATGTGATGCGTGGCGCTTAGCCAAGAAGGGAGACACTCTGCCAGACTTTGAAAATGTCATGTACTTGCGCCCCTAATGGGCCCACAAGACCTCGTAATCGCTATGTGCTTCAACCATCTCTCCTCTTTGACTACTCTGCAAGCTTCCGCCAGTCCGTCAGCCGTCTTGAATCGTTCCACCGATTGGCTCTGCCAGCTTTGCAGGCGGAAACCTTTTCAATCTGTGACCAAATCTTCGGCCTGCTATTTCCACCATCGTATGGTAGTGTCTATCGCTTCCTGACCCACTCTCTGCTAAAGCAAGTTGCGACAGCCACTGACGAACGTTGTCTTCTGACAATTATGGCGACTCTCCTTGTGATACAGTCTTAACATTGCAATCGAGGAGTTTGCATTTATCTTCCTTAGATGGCGCTGCAGTCCTGGATGGGCTCTGGCCACAGCATGCCTCTCTATCTAGCCCGTGCTAGTTGCTTCCAGCCCTGCACGTTCGACTGATTAAAGGTCCCTTGCCAGCTGGGTGCGCCAACGGAGGCTTGGTCTTCCTTCACCGTGTTGTCCCTCAGAGTTGGAGCCAAAAACAAAGCCTTCCACAAATTCGGAGTTATAGCTGTCGATGGTGACGTTTTGTCCAAGACGTCGGTGTTGGTGGCCCCTTTTTGCAGACAGCACATACTTTGTTTTACCCTTATTGAACGCAAGCCCCATCGTGGCCGCTTTTTTCTCAATGCGCCGCTGACATTCCGTTTAGTTCTTCCGATGATATTGCATTCATAATGTTCAGAGATCTTAAGGAAATAATAAATGAAATGAAATGAAAATGAAATGAAATGAAAATGAAATGATAGCAATGTCATCGGCGTATGAGAGCAGTTGCACAGATTTGCTGAGATCGTGCTTCTGGTGATGCCGTTTCAGTTCCACCTTTTGCTTTGGCGATGCTGTAGTTCACGTCTGCCCCTAGTTGCGACAGTAGTTCAAAGGTGCTGCAATTCTTCGCGATTGATGGGAACAGGTTACTTCAACGCATGCCTCCTTGAAATCTTGGCATTAATTGTTTTTTACTTGCCTTTCATGCCGTTTCATGGTGTGTCCTTATTCTCTACGAAAGATGGCTTAGGAAGCGAGATTACATGCCTTTGTTGAGTCGTTGGTGTCCATTTCCAGTAGTCGGCGCTACGGCATCCAAACACAAAAGAACATGAATCGGTGATAGCATGCAGCCCTGCCTTAAGCCACTTCGAATCTGGACTCAACTTCAGTTAGAAGCGCACTCCTAACCTTCATGAGATGTCGGCACTTCACAAAGACTCTAAAATAACATCAAATGATGCCTAGGATCGTGGTGGCCCGTAACGTTGTGGGTGTGTGCATCGACCCTAACCTCGACGTCGTAGGTTCGATTCTAGCTCTGAGGGACCCCACCTCTTTCGAGTCACTGACAATGCTCAAAGAGTATTTCCTGTCCAAAAAAAGGCTTCTCAAACTTGGCCGTTCGGAGTCGGCATTAAACTGTAGGTGTGAGCAGGCACAACACGAGTGGTTGCTGAGAAGCTAGGCCCTGGTCCTCTATGGGGTGTAGCGCTACCCATATTATATCATTATTATTATTCCTAGGATCATCAAAAGCGGAAGTCTTCAATATTTTTGTGGGCTCAAGCCATAGCCGCTATTGTCTATCGATTTCGACTATTTTTAGATTTTGGTTTTGATCGTCTTGTTCCTCTCTGGACCATGGGCTCATTAGCAACCGCTTTTGATTCGAAGCATGTGCTGCAATTTATTGATGTGATCTCCTCTTAGCTCTCTATTTTTAAAAACAATTTCGCTTTTGTCAGCATTTTTACAGTCCGGGGTAGTCGTGGACTGTAATCAACAAGCCACCTCACACCACAAAATTTTACCTTTTCCCCTTGCATTAGCCATCTCCATCAGGGACGTTCTCTTTTGGCTCAGATTCGAAGAGTTGACAGGACGAGGTTGCAAATGTCCGTCTGGAGACGTTTTACCGAAACAAGCGCCTGTCGGAAATGGTGTGCAATTGCATCGGCTTACCTCACCACGGTCAACTCGTTCCTACGGTTGGTTGCTGCAACTCAACATTGACCTTTGCCAGCATTCGTTAGAAAATCGTCAAGGAAACAGGTCATCGAGTGACTTTGGTCATTTCAAAAGTGGCGCCCGACTGAAGTTTTATCGCAAAGCTTACTCTGCTTGGAATGCTGCACGGTCGCCCCATCGGTTGGTAGATCCGCTAGTGAAATTGGCTCATTTCAAAAGTGGCGCCCGACTGAAGTTTCATCGCAAAGCTTATTCTGCTGCACGGTCGCCCCATCGGTTGGAAGATCCGCTACTGAAATTGGCTCCGCAGTCGTGTTTGTGCTCACTTCTAAAATGGCGCCCGACAGGGGTTTCTTATCAACAGAATGGCTACTCCCAGCAAAACACATGAAAACCGACTCTGCTCAAACTGCACGCCTCATAGGTCAACCCGCAGCCCCACCCAGGCTGTCTCCAAATGAATTCGTTCGCAAATAAGCACCGAGAACCAGTTAAACGCATTCAAGATCATTAAGGACCACAAGAAATTCCCGTCCCCACATAAAGGAGCACCGCATTGACAGCCAATTGAGTTCCACTTAATTCCCATGTCCGGTGTAGCAACAACCCATTCACAAGATGTCCACGTCCAACTTGATCAAAATAACAACACACTTAATGCCTGGCCGCAGTCCGGCCAAGGATCGCAGTTGCTGGCCCCCCGACGCAATGCCTGCCCACACAGCGCACCCAAATCGCACTTAAGCCGTAATGGGGCATTTTAATGTCGCGATACAGTAGTGCCTTCGATAGCCGCGCGTCGATATCACTCGGGGCCAGGTGGAACAAGGAGTGGTTGTGTGTGCGCTCGAGCGCTCATGAGACATAAATATAATTCAAGCTGTGCTCGGAATACTTGAGACTCTGGTGGGGTAACCGTCGCGCCGTTTTTCCACAGGATGCAACTAGCGAAGCTGGAATTAAATACTACTAGTCGCGGGACAAAATTAATTCACTCGCCCGAGTCGTTGTTCATCTTTATTCATGGCGCTACCGGAATCTGCGGCAATCGGACGCCAGGCGTCTTGGAGAATGCGCCAAAGAAACACCCAGCCGTGGGCAGAGTTGGTTGTTGGCTTGTTAATTCGAAAATGTGTTCAAACGCCAGCCGGAGTGCTGCTTACATTCGCTTATCTTGATCGTGAATAATGATCAAAGCGCGATCAGGTGTCTCGGAGGAGTTGCAGATAAGCGGAAAGCAGTCGCAATGGATTGATTTGTCGTCGGTTTTAATAAGGTGAGGACGGAGTTTTCATGTTGTTTCTTCCGAGAAAGGATGGCAATGATGAAATCTTTATTAAACGGTCCGGCAGTGTGTGGTGTAAACCTGGCCGAGTCGGAGCATCTAACGAATGACGTCCACGGGCTAACGTGTTGCTTGGCATGGTCACTGATCACCTCTGGCTTCCATTCCTAGTCGTCGGCGATGATCTGGCGACCAAATTCAGCGAGTACCAGGCACGGAGTAACCATGGTGCGGTGCAAAGTTGATGCGAAGGAATCCTTGTCGGGCGCCATTTTAAAATTTGCAAATGAGACTCTCCTTTGGCGTCATTTTTTGGAGCTGAACCAATGACGACCAGCCAAAGAGCAGAAGACGTTTCCGAACGAACGAAATTCCATAATTTGACATTCAACGTGTCACCCGTTGCCTTCTCGGCGTCCACCCTCATGCTCCCACACTTGACAAATCGCTCACAGTCTTGCGTAATCTGTCCGTTTTCTTGACAAAACCTTCAAGAGTAATGACTCTGACGGAACATTTATTAAACGTCAGCGCCAAAGGGAGAGAGTGTTTTTGACTGAACAACGCCCAGTTGCGCTCGTTCTGTTCGTCCACCCGTCCCAGCGTGACTAATGATCCATATCGCAGCCTTTGACACGAACAAACAGCACTGCAAGTGACCATGTCAGCACGTGAAAGAAATGCGATTAGGTACACCTTTTTGACGTTTTCATTCTCTCTCAAAGTTTGACAGTTCTTCGGGGCATCTTTGACAGAATTAATTGACAATTTGAACAGCAGATCAAAGGGCCACCGCCTTGACGTTTCTGGGACACTTTTAACATTTTCAAAATCGAATCCGTTAACGATCACAGATTAACTGGCCACTTCTTCAAACGCACTAGGGCCCCAAATTCGATTTCTTTCACTTCTGTCACGTGTATGAGGCCCTTCTGGCTGACATGGTTTCACTGTCTCCCCCTCAGCCGCTCAGTGGGTCATTTCGAAAGCGTAGGGAGTGAGGGCGCTGGCTTGGGGCAGCTAATTAGCAAAGCTGTCGACATAATACCGCCAGGCAAACGCAGCAACAGCAGCCGAAGAAAATGAAGAAAATACAAGAAGCCATTTTTTTAAGTGGACTCCGCTTTGAGTTAATTAAGTCCAAAGCCAGAGCGGAGCAGTCAGGTGGTGCGCGCTGAACGTTTGACGGCTGGACGGCTGGATGGCTGATGGCTGAATGTCTGGTGGCGGTGCCATAAACCCGGCGCTTGTCATGTCCCATGCCTGACGTGGTATGCGGTGAGCTGTAAATGCCAGTGTGTCGTGAGCACTAAATTAATAATGCCTTTTTTACCTTCACGCCGCTTTGAATTGACGGTAATTTTTTTGTTTTCCATTCGAACAGTATGCAGGTGTTGGCTGCATTGATTGAGTCACTTGTGACTTTCGGCTGGCGTGTCACATTCCGGCGTCTCGAAAACCGATGCGTGCGGTTTTATGGAGCGCGCTCGTTAAAAGGTTTTGTTTCATCTCGAAAATCTGTGCATTTAAGATGGAGCTGATATCGGCGTGCCTGGCCACTTTATGGACTGCACTTGAATGGGCTGACGATGATGGCGTCGATTATGATTAGCGTGTGTGGGACAGACGACCGCGCAGCGGGAGCTGGGAACTTGCATGCATGCACAGGGTTCGAATGCAAATATCTCGCGTTTAATGGGCATTCGGTGAACGATTGCTTAATTGAGTTGTTAAGTGGGCGGATGGTTTTCTTCTCCGAAAGGGGGGCGAACATAAATCGCGAGTTATGGGCGCGTAAACGAAGTGTCGTCGCGGCTGCTGCTGTGGCTAACGGTTCTCTGGCTCTTGGTCTGCATGAAACGACGACGTTTCTCATGTCTGTTCGGTCGGAAATCCAGCTGACGGATTGACATCTTGTGAGAGGGTGCGTATGATGGACGTGCCTCTGTGACTGGCAAGCGAGACAGCACATTTCTGGGGTGGCACAAATTGGTCAGAGGTTATTCCGTTATTCATCCCCCGGGGGCCCAGCCTGTGGGATAATAAATTGGCAAAGTGAGCAATTTTGTTGACAAATTTACGTCAAGCAATTTTGTAATCTGTTTTGACTTTCATTCGATGGTTGTGGGGAGGTGATGGGAGGCTGATTGAGTGTGGACGCTGAGGGGAATTTCTGGTTCGTGGTGCATTGTCTTAGCTCGCTGACAGATGGGGGCGTCTGGATGCACTTTGTGGGAAATGTCAAGCATTATTTTCAACAGCTCGTGTTTGTATTTGCAATGAGAGGTATTTGCGACACTCTCTCAGTGCCCCCATGCACAAGTAATGTGATCATAAATAATAGGGTTTTGACAGCGTCACAGAAACGTCAGAGTTATATTTCTAGTTGGTTGGTTTTTGATCTTTCTGGAGAATGGCGCGTCCATGTTGTCTCCAAATTATATTCATGTTGACTTGTCTGAAACACTCCTGTCAGAAATTCAAAGGAGAACTGTCAAATTGAAGAATATGTCACAAAAATTGGAAGAATGGACGAAATTGTACGAAATCATGTCTATTTCTGAGCACATGTGGAGATATACGAGCTCTCTTGCGTTCCTATAAAGCAATTTGACAGAACTGTCAGAGAGGATGGACGCTGGAACGGTAATCACACTTTTGTCAATCAGACCTAGCGTTACTCAAACTTGTTGACAAGTTTGACGGTTCGGTTAAGGGTGCGTTCACAGTCGAAGTTCAGAGTTATCGAGTCTTAGTTGTAAAATGTGAGCGATTATGAAACTGAGTTGTTGCGTGAATCGCTGTTAAAAAAACTCACGATCAACAGACAAGGAGTATGTGATTGTCCGTTAAATTTGTCAACTGACAGCTGTCATATGTCTCAAGTATCTACTAGCTCTGTAGATTTTTGACAAATAAACATCAGAGAAGCGCTCGAATTTAACGTCTCAAAGACGATACGTTTTGAACTTGGTTTAATGGGTATTGACGTTTAACTTTGACGTTTCAAACAACTCGGACTGGACTGGGTAGGACTGGTAGAAACTCCTAAACCGTGCCAGAAGGACATGACGTTATCATGCCAAATCAAAGGAAATCGTGTAAACGACCTTTTTTTCCCCAAACAGTGTACATGAGAAATGGGTGTACACCTTAAATCTGGCGAATTCTGAAGTTGACTGCAATATGTACCTCAAAGACCCCGTCTAGTCCTTCGAGTGCTTGAACTCCGATTTCAATGTCAATGTGTGCTTAAAGTCGAGGTCGGATTAAGCGCATAATTCAGCAAACAACTTTAGTCGCCTCAATTCGGCTGCACCTTCCAACATTTCTGACCGCCACTGTTTGAACACGTCACACCTCGAGGCTTATGTCCAACATTAATTTCCGTTCAAAGTGATCCTTCGGAGAGTCCTTCGCCCGCCGCCGCCGTTCCCGCCTCCGTCGTCGTCAGCAAAACAAAATTGAAATTAAAAAAGAAAAAAAGCCAGAAAAAACCAAGGAACGTAGATAACTCATAAGAAATTCGTTTCGCTTCTTTTCCTGCTTCCACGTCTGTTGGCCTTCCTGTTTGTTCCTCCCCCCCATGCAGTCGTCAGCTCCGTCGTCGTCCATACCTCAGGCGGGTAGTGTCAAAAGAAGAAGACATTTGTTTCGCCATCAGTAGCACAGTGCTGCAGTGCCTAGGAGAGACGACCAGCAGAAGCCGGGACGAACGAACAACAAAAAAACTAAAACCTACATATAAGCAAACATAATTTATTTTTATATTTTTTTAAATATGACTTCGTGATGTTTACACGTCATTCGACGGTTCTTGATGGCAATCCGTGTGCAGCATGGACGTGGAATGGCACAGCCGGTCGCAGGCATGCACCCAGCGCGCGAGGACGTCGGAATTCAAGGCGTCATCGTCACTCTCTCTCCCTCTGCCGTGCTGTGCGCTGGAAACAATAATAATTTTCATAACGCCACGCGAAGCAGTGGCTTCGGATTCGAAAAGGAGGAAACCCTTCGCCCAGGAGTCGTTAGCGTTAGCGAATAGAGAAATCGTCGGCTCCACACCGACAGCGAGCGTGTGGTTTGCACGCAGAAAGAACAAAAAAGAAGCAGAAATGTCGAATCATCGTGTGTGCCACGGCTGTTGTTCGGAGGAACACACGGCGCGAGAGCACAGGTTGAAGGAGCGACGATGGGACGACGGAGTTTTCAGCTAGCTTTGTGGGGATAACGCGCCATTCCAGCAGGTTTGGGGAACAATATCCCGGAATAGTGATGTTGACAAGTGCACTATTTGGAGACAGCTTTGGAATGCTCGAACGTTGTGAAGGCGCGCTGCTGGGGGAATGCGGCGATTGCTGGAACATTCCCTTGGCTCTGCGGTGATTCGTGCTTGGAGTTTATTAAACGTGAAGCTCGCTCGGCGTGTGTGTGATGTGTGGCGTGGTGGTTGTATTTACTTTGAGGTGGCTGTGACGGTGAACAACACCTGTCAGTGTGTCTCGCCATGCGACGGGTCTGAAATGCGGGAACGTGCAGAAAACGGAGTGAAGGAGTTCTAAAGTGGATTCGGTGTTGTTTGCTGATGAAGAGATTTGATGTTCATCCCTTGTAACGAGGCTGATATGGCGAGGGCGGGGCGGCTTGTCAAGATGCACTTAGTTCTGGGCATTGGCGTGGGTTAAGTTGATTTGGATGACAGGGGGAGTGGTCGCCTGTCGAATGCTGCCTCAAAACCACATGTGGAAGTGAAATTTGAGGGAGCTGACGTTTGCCAACTTCATTGGGAGTAGCTGTGTAGTGCAGGCGTTTGCTTGCAGCTCTGAAGACGGTCAAGTAATGGCCCTCTTTGAAGGAGTCAAGGGTTCACTTTAGTCGGACGAAGCCAACTGGAATTGATTTCACAAAGGGCAGGCGAATTCGAATCATTTTTGCGTTACAAGTGGTACGTTGTGCTTTGGATGGCGCCCCTCGCTTCTGGCAAAAGGTCATGCGTTTCTGCTTCAGGTTTAGTGGCGAGTGCTTTGTTGATTAGGAGAGGGCACGAGCGAGGCAGCGACACTACGGGTCGAGCAAAGGCCTCATGATCTTGTTGTCTGCTTGCTAGCTGCCGATCTACGGTCTAAGCAAAGTCTAGCCGTGCTTCTTCGAACAAAACCAACGGAGGAAGGGAAGCGGTTGTCGGTCAAAGGAAGCCATGGCCCTCATCGCTCCGCCAATACACACGTGAGCTGATCCCTGCTATTTGCTTACCGGAATGCAGTTGACAGCTTCTTCGAGCCCCATTACTCAAATTGCAGCACATTGCCACAGCACTGGCCTGACAATGGTCAGTTAAAGACGTTGGTGGATATAGTGGAACCCTGTGGGAGTCCACTCTTTATCTCAGTTTTCTGTAAATGCAAAAGGATAAAAGTGAGTTTGGAGGGATCTGACTAGCTCAGACGCTTACAAGTCTTGGCACTGTGGCAGGATTTCTGGGCGACTACTACTCTTATCAATTTAGAGAGATTTGACATGCCTGGCCTTGTCGGCGTGGTGTTGAGTGATGCAGATAACGTGCTCCAGGTCGGAGAATGTGTATTTAGTGGATGTGGAAGATGAGGCGTGGAATCCTTCAAAAATGCCTTACTAACCACTGCCTAGATTTTGGGGTCAAAACCTCAATGTTGCCGGATGCACTCCAAACTCTCAGGATCGATTAATACACACACCAGGACATGCAAAAGGGTGTGAGCAAGTCGTTGGTAGGCCTAATAGGGTCGCTGTGGCAGTTGGAAGATGAGGCGTGGATTCCTTCAAAAATGCCTTACTAACCACTGCCTGGATTTTGAGGTCAAAACCTCAATGTTGCCGGATGCACTCCAGGCAGCAAGAAGGACACATATTGTCATCCGAGTCGCTTTGGAGACGAGAAACTAAATTGTTTCCGTATTGAATTCACACCTAGGCTTGGATCGTACGCTTTACCTTGAGTAGAGCTATGTTCCCTCCCAATCGGCGTGCATTACGATCGGCAAATTTATGATTTCCTCTAGATAAGATGCGAAATTGACTTCACCTTCTCATGAATTCGATAAACATCAAAATAATCGTGAAGTTTCGCAAGAAAAACAACACAAAAACCCCACATATCGCACCGATCATCGCCGGTCATGAAATTGACGATAAAACGATGAGATACTCGAAAGCAGGCAAAATTGTAATCGCAATAAATTGCTGCTCACCAACCAAGCCCACAATCTTTTAGTCATTGCCCAGCGATTTCTCCGCGCTTTCTCCCAGTAATTTGACAATTTCAACATCGGCACATAATCACGGCTCGCCTGAGCGCGCGCAATTAATCAAATTTAATGATAACACAAAACATAAGAAATAAGAAACAATTTGAATTTATGCCGACACATCAGGTATTCATTCCGATGGTGACCGCTCAGCACGGTCTTTGTCAGCTATTATCAATTAGTCCGGGGATGGTCAGTCGGCCAGGCAATAAAATATCGGAATCGCCACGCGAATTCCGGCCCGGCGCACATGTCACATTCGCCACATGGAACGGCTATAATCTTCTGCTTAGGGACACAATTATCTTCTTTGAAATGCCATTCAAGGCTAAGTCGCACCTAGATAGCCCACCATCCAACCACCCATCCCGTGCCCGCCCAGAAATGGAAGCATAACTCATTTGTACTCGCCCGTGTGATGGCGCATGTAACAACTTTATCATCATCCCGTTTTTGGGGGTAAATTACCGCCACACACTGCGTGAGGAAGGACGAAGGGAAAAAAATGAACACAACATATTCGAGGACGAACACCGGAAGTGAAATGAAAACGAAAGTACAAGGTTGGTGGTGGTGACGACGCCAAAACACCCACCGGGCATATAAATCACTTACACGCCTATTTTTCACCGTCAATACCCTAAGAGTACTATTTTTTCCTTTGTTCACCACCCCGCCTCACTCACTTTAGCCAGTTTCACTAAGTACTTCCATTTTGCCACAAAAAAAAAAAAAAAAAAACAGCAACCTACCGCCGACGCCCACAGTAGAGGCTATAAAATGATGTACAATGGTTTATGTGCATATTTAACTGACACACACGCACATACCGCCTCCCCCACCCACAAAATAAATCCATGAAGCGTAAAGAAAACAAGAAAACACCAAGATGTGTACTGTTCATAGACACGAAAAGATGCTATTTTTCATCACTTTTAAGAGAAGAACATTGTATCCTTTTGTGGGTGTCCTGTCGTCGTCGTCTGCTGCGAGACCTTATCCTTCACGGCAGACAGAGAGAAGACGATGATAGATGAAAAAGTTTTCGTATAAAACCCGACTACGTGTTGAAAGTTAAGTAGTTTGATGTTTCCTGATGAAACATGCTCTCAGTGGTTTGCTCTGCTCTTCTCGTCTTGCTTTTATGCCTTTGATGGTCGGGCTTAACTTATGCCTGTGTGTCGTTAATGGTACTTTTTTGCTTTTTGCTGGAAGCGCCATTTAGTGAGAATTTCTATTTGGTTGCGTTGGGCTTAGGATGCAGAGGGGATTTTGGGACGCCTCTGGCATTGTAAGCTCTGAGTGAGGTTATTCTGATTAAGCGTCACAAACGGCAAGGACTACAAATGTCATTGTTTGAAATACTAGACGTGGTTTTTTGACAAGTCAGTACTCAGCTTAGTAAGATTTCACACTGGAAGCAACAACAAAACAACTCACTGAGTTAAAACTGCTTACTCCTCCGTAAAATGTCACTGTCATCACTGACTAGGACGCGTTAAACATCGAAATCATAGATGGCGCCAGGGGAAATTTGTTGTTTACTAAAGATTGGTATCACTCGATTACTTGACACTTGTAGGGGTTTTCTTTTTTTGTTTTTTTATATATTTACTTCTTTAAGTGGCGGCCCGTGGCGTTATGGGTATGTGCGTCGACCCCAACCTCGACGTCGTAGGTTTGATTCCAGCTCTGGGGACCCCACCTCTTTCGAGTCACTGACAATGCTCGAAGAGTGTTTCCTGTCTAGAGAAAGCTTCTCAAACTTGGCCGTTCGGAGTCGCCATCAAACTGTAGGTCCCTTCCACTCGTGTGAGAACAAAAGCACGCACAACACGAGTGTTTGCTGAGAAGCTAGGTCCTGGCCCCCTACGGGCTGTAGCGCCACCCATATTATTACATCATCTACTACTTTTGACATCACATCTATGCAATGGACGTAAGCGCACGAACCAACTTTCAGAAGAGAAAATTAACTCAGCAAAGAAGCGTTTTATTGGGAATCATTACTAAGCTGAGTACTGATTAGTCAAAAGAGCACGCTTACAGTGTCATTCAGCAAGAGGTGTCAATGTCATTCCGTAGAAAATAGGGGAAATAATGGTACAAACTGCGCTACAAGCTCTGGCGTAAAAATTAAAGAACAGCATTTTAAGAAGCAACGTCATGCGGATTCAACAGTCAGGACGTCATTTAAATCCGCTTTGAAGTGAAATCGCAATTGTTGCATGGCGTGGTCTCTAGCGACGTGTATGCATTTAATACAGCGACGTTCGAAAAGAGCATTCATGTTTACGACATTACCAAGGTTACAACTTTTTTTTGTACCAGAAGCACTGTCTGTCATTTTTCCAACCCAACGACCACGAAGAAACGATACAAACGTATGTCTGTGCAGACAATCGATTCAACGGTGTGTCAGTTCGTGTATAGACCCCATAAGACAAATCCAGCACAAAAAGCGCGCACTAATTCTTCTTCTTCTTCTTTGTGTGGCGCTACAGTCCGGGGTGGACCTGGGCTCAACCAACATGCCTCTCCAACTAGCGCGATCACTGGCTAGCTGTCTCCAGTTTCGCACACCAAGTTGGTTGAGGTCCTTCTCCACTTGGGTGCGCCACCTTAAACGCGGGCGTCCTCTGTTGCGTTGTCCGACAGGTTCGGATTCGAAGATTCTTCGGGCCGTAGCTGCGGTGTCCATACGCTCTAAATGACCTAGCCACCGTAGGCGTTGGAACCGTAGACGCCTAACTAGGCTCATGTCGCTGTACAGCTCGTACAGTTCGTGATTGAATCTTCTCCTCCAGAACCCGTCAACACAAACAGGACCAAAGATCGTGTGTAGAACTTTTCTCTCAAAGAGACCAAGGACTTCTTCATCCGCTTTCGAGATTGTCCATGCCTCCGCGCCGTATAGCAGGACTGGGATGATCAAGATTTTATATGGTTCTCCGAGAGAGAGCTCTATTACTCAATTGCCTCTTGAGCCCGAAGAAACAGCGGTGGGCAAGAGCAAGAGTACTGATGTTATTAGTGCAGTTTACTCCGGAGCCGAGGTAAGTGACGTCCTTGACTACCTCGAAGTTATAGCTGCCCATTGTGACGCTCTGTCCAAGACGTCGATGTTGTATGTCATTTTTTGAGGACAGCCTATACTTCGTTTTGCCCTCATTCACCGCCAGACCCATTTTGGCCGCTTCCGTCTCAATGTTAGCAAAAGCCTCACTGACGGCTCGCTGAGTTCGGCCAAACACGTCAATGTCACAATTGCACGGACTTCTGGAAGATCGTGCCTCTAGTGTTCGCGTGTGAGTTTCGCACGATCTTCTCCAGGACGATGTTAAAGAAATCACATGACAGCGCGTCGCCTCGTCTAAAACCTTTTTTGACATTGAAGGTATCGGTGAGTTCGTACCGACCTTGATGGAACAGCGAGAGTTCTCCATCGTCATCCTGCACAGCCTGACGAGTTTGGCAGGAATGTCAAAACTAGACATGGCGTTGCATAGCTCGTCTCTATGCACGCTGTCATATGCGGCCTTGAAATCGACGAACAGATGGTGAGTGTCGATTTGCATTTCTTGGGTCTTTTCCAGGATCTGCGTTGTGTGAAGATTTGGTCTGTTGTGGACTTTCCTGGCCTGAAGCCACACTGATATGGACCCATCAGATTATTAATGAACGGCTTCAGCGTTCTAATGCTGATGCTCATTCGTTGTGTCGGTAATGTAGTTACATCGTCTGCAATTCGTCTTCTCGGAGAATGCTGGATTTCCGGACAACACAACACTAGATGGCGATAGACTCGCTTCCAGATGACGCCTTGAAGTGTACAAACTATGGACATAAACAGCAACGATCACCAACAACTCGCGCCAGTCCTTCTGACTTAACTGCTTCTCCCCTCGACCACATTCAAATTCACTAGAAATAAATAAAAATTCCAGATCAAAGATAGTTCCACAAGGTTCCCTCCCCAAGTTCCTCCTCCTAAACGATGTACCACAAGGTTCCCCTCTTAGTCCGCTCCTCTTGACAAACAAAAAAAGCAATGTAATCCAGTTGATTAGCTCGTTTCCCCTGTCTGATATACATTTAACACACTTTTAATTGATACCAATCTTCTCGCGTCCACATCCGTGGGACGTAGGCCTCGAGTGCTGTTCCCCCCCAATTTTTGATGAAATTCTCTTGAAATTAAGTTGTGTCTACATGCATTTGTTAACACATTCCCGGTGCAACCTTCTGGCTCGTACCCACTTCGTCGGCGGCATCTGTCTCCGTCTCTGTGCGACGCAACAAAGGTGTCTTGTTAAACATCCACAAAATAGAATCTAGAGCAAACGCTTAACGACTTCCGATTGGAAACCGAAAAGCGACGGCAGCGATGGTGGTTCTGTCTGAGAAAAAGAACAAGAATGAAACAAGAACCATTCAGAGAGATGGAAAACTTTCCAATACTTGTACCGCAGCGGAGCGACATGTTTATTGGCGTTGTAAAAAGAAACCCATGTTGGAGCGTCCCACTCGACGTCCAGGTACTCCTTGTTTCGTGGCCCACTGTTTATTTGTTGCGCCTACTAAATTCCCAACAGACCTCTCGCTCTGTATTTTAAATTCCCCGATCGACTTCAATCTGTAATCCATGTCGGCATGATCCACCGTGTGGCAGACGATTTGAAGGAAAGGAAGAACAAAAGTCGAACGACCAGAAAAATGCATTATGGATGAGAGAGGGGGGACCCCCAGACGTTGTAATGCGATACACTCGCGCCCAACACCATCGCCATCTGCAGCAGCACTCGAAGAGCAATCGGTGCTTTACCATGGTGCGTCCGTCGGTAGTTGACGCAGATCTGAACACCAGCAGCGGCTCAGTGCCTAGATCGTCGCGTCACCTACCCACGGCCCAGTGAGTCGAGGGAGTCTCTCGCTGCAGCGTCGTGTGTCGCAATGGCGCGGCAGTTTAGTGCGTAACGACTAACGATACAGCAGAGAGCAAGAGCCGGGCGACAGGAGGCGAGTCTCAGATGAAGGTTTAGTTCATGAGCTCCAATTGCACGCGAGAGAGGTTCGCGCACACCGCTGCGACCATGTACCACTTAATAGTCGAACCGTATAACATGAGATGCACACCTACTCTCACCCCGTAGGCTCATGGCTGTTGTTGTTCACTGCTGCCTCTTGGCTGTTGGCTGTTGGCTGTGGGTTGACTCCGTTTGTGTGGATCTCCTGCCGCCGCACGGTGCATGTTTATGTTTGTTCTGTGCTGTGGTGCTGTGTGTTTTTTCTTCTTTTTCCCCATCCAGGGCCGCATTGACCTCCTACATATAAGTGCATCGAAGTTTATATATATGCGCTTAGCGGCAGATAAGATGCGAGATACTTTCTCGACGAGCTGCTGCTGTGTTCTACTTTTCACAGCCTCTCCGCACGTACACATGTCCGTCGGTTTTGTTTTCTCACCTTGGGTATCCATTACCTGCCCCGAGTGTATCGCCTAGATGTAAGCCATCATCAGCGAAACGAAAGATAATCTATTCTGAAGTGATTTTGAGTATCTTTCTCCTCATGACCACCCACCTCCGTCCCTCGGCTCTGTGAACTACTTGACCATGCACTATGGCCCAAGAGCAGGAAAAGGCCATTTTGTTGTGATTTGCCAGAAGACACCGGCGGTCGCGAGGAGGGTGCGCTGCGCGGTGGTCTTCTGTGTTAATTACCGTCCAATGCATGACTTGCAGCGTCCGTGTGTCGTGAGCCGGTGCGACGAGAGTCGTTTGTTCAAATTTTCTTTTCACCGGGGAGTGGTCAAACGAAACTGCGTTACATAACCGTCGCGGACACCAGACACGAGCCATCGACCGCAGGGTGGTGCTGGCAATAAAAACAAAAAAACCGAAAAAAAGCCCAGCAAAATCGGTTTGAATTCAAATTCAAATGGGAACACGCACGGTTCTCCCGCCGGGGTAATTAGAAGGAGCGCATATTTTTTTTTATGGTAATTGCTTTCCCATTTGCCGGGGCATTCCTTTTGCATTCTGGCCGTCATATCGGCCACCGAGCAGAGGCCGGAGTTATACTTTCACACTACTTAAATGGTGCGCAGTTAAAGAGAAAAAAAGGCCATAACTGGCCTGGCCCCGTCGTCGACGGGGAAGTAAATAGTTCATTACCACTTGTGCGCGGCTGGGAAGTGATTAATTTTCTTGACTTTGACGGGAGTGCTATTGGTTCGGGGGTACTAATAGCTTTGTTTTAAGGCCGGCCGAGCGGTAGTGTTGCGGAATCGCCATTCCGCGGTCACTGACTCGGACGGAGGGGGAAGCCTGATGCTCAGAGGGTCTGCTGATGCTGGCTGTGGACGTCTGCCGCTGCTTTGGCTGCTTGCAGGTGTTGATCGTTGCTTAGATGCGGAAATTGGCTTGGCTTAGCTCGGGAAATTGGGTCGTAGTTGGGTTGGCAATGAGGCCGCGAGAGGAACACAAATCAATTAGTTTCAGTTTTTTTTTGAGGCACTTGGTGAGAGTCTCTGCAGATGGGGGTCTTTGGGGCAGTCGCCAAACGGGTCTTACTGAGAGAAGACAAAGATGAGGTGGTGGCTGCGCTGACCTTCACTGATCCTGCATTCTCAAAGATTCCAGTGAAACACCAGGTAAGTCGTGGTGTCATTCAAATGGACTTGGTAATCGTCTTCTCGAAAACATAGCCTCCAGAGATCAGATAAATGCCCCAAAGTCCGTGAGTTCTTGACGAAAAAATTACCAACGGAGTGCTTTTACTTCTGATATGTCCTCTACAACTTAGATAATTCCCAGGATAGCGTCCTTGGAGCTTCCTTCTGTGGGCAGTTGCGAGGTATGATCACTTCCACAGGCAGTGAGTTTCTAAGCTAGGTGTCTGCCTGCGACTCGGACTGAAAATCAGCACTCAGCACATTCAGTTGCTTTGAAACTGTCTGGAGGTGTCATTGAAGCTTAGAAGAGACTAGGCATGTTCTTCATCACAGAAGAGGGCCTCACGACGTCGAAGTCGTCCGTTTGTAAGGACCACCAGAGGAGGTCAACCCATTTCGTTCGTGGCAGTTAGAGTCTTCTAGCTTGTTCGGCTTGGAGTCTTCTCTTTCAAATCGCCGGTCAGGCGGTGGTCAGTAAGTAGGATGAGTGGCACTACAGCCCCCAGAGGACCAGAGCCTAGCTTCTCAGCAACGTATTGTGCGTGCTATTGCTCTCTCACGAAAATTATTTTTGTCGCACAGAGCAGGAATCGAACCTAAGACGTCGAGACGTCGAGGGCCACGGGCCCCATTTATTTCGCCCATCTGACTTGTACCAACGTTTGGGCTCTACCGCGGGCCAGCCTACTCTCTTAAGTCGTACCACATTAAATGACCGGGCTTCAATCAGTTCGTGATAAGAATCCTTCGAAGTAACGTCCTTAACAGAAATCTGCGTGGAGTCGTAATTTGATGAGCTGCACTTTAATTGCAAAATTATTGGTTGAGTGCAACGGATGACATGTGTATTTAAGCAACTTTTAAGCCCTTGGGGAGCATCAACAACGTCTGCGCGTGGCCACCCTCTGGGTCATACTGCAACGCGTTTGAGCTCACTTTTAAAGCTTGATTCCTCATCAACTGTGCTGCGCCATGTTTGTCTATGGCTTCCTCCAGTTCTGGCTGTCTGTGTCTACGGATCCCTCTGCATAGCGTGCTTCCTGATTGATTACAGTGCTTTTCCAGACCTGAATATACCAGCGGGTAGGACGACACGTCCCAACGACCAAAAATGCTTTGCTTTCACATTGTACTTCACGGTTGACGGACTTCGCATGTTTTTCATTCGACCCTAAACCATATCATTTTCATTCATACCCTGATGCTCACTCGCTGAAATCTAAAACGTGAATGAACATTTTAACTGCGGTCGTACCACTAATGTTCCATCATCTGCTCTACGACCGAGGGAAAACGTTTAAATTCCTTACGACCGACGCACGACCTAGTACAAATTGATCTATGCGACCCAGCTGTTGGACATGTCGTACTAGTCCGTTCGAAGACACCGCGATTAGCCAAGACCACACTTCCTAAGTTTATTTCGGGAACATTCATAATTTTCACCTCTTTCGAGCCAGTGACAATGCTTAAAGAGTACTTCTGTGTAGAAGAAGCTTCTCAAACTTGGCGTTTCGGAGGCGCCATCAAACTGTATGTCCCTTCCACTCGTGAGAGAGCAATAGCACGCACAATACGTTGCTGAGAAGCTAGGCTCTGGTCCTCTGGGGGCTGTAGTGCCACTCATCCTACTTACTGACCACCGCCTGATCGGCGATTGTTTAAGGGCGGCAGTTTTTGCTCCACTTGGTCTGTCACTGTGGGCCAGCAAGTGAAGGTCCATTATCCGATGTGAAAGTAGTCAAACTACGTCACCGTTGTCAAGGATTTTGTAGGTAGATCAAATACACCGCTGATACCCACTCGAAACAATAGTGGTGACAGCATGCAGCCTTGACGAACTCCACTCTAAACCTCAAATTCCCCTAAAAACTTACCGTTGTACAAGTCGTGACATTTAGTAGAATCTTCATTCATATGTTTTATAATAGGTATGAGTTTTTCGGGAAGGCAGAAACAGGATTGCATCTCTATTCAGGCTTTCGAACGCCTTCTCGAAATCAACGGCTGTAGCGGAGACCTATACTCAACGCATTGTTCGATGACGATATGTGTATGATACGAAAATACAGTTGGTTGAGTGCCTGCCTTTGGGTATGGGGAGTCCAAGGTTCGAATACCAGGTCGTATCTGGTTCAGTCCATGGACCAACAGTTGTATGTTTGCTGACATCCTCCGACAACCTAACCAAGCTATGAAACAAAAAACCCGACACAGCTCAGGACGTACTTCTTAATCATCCAAGGATGGTCTTAATCAGCAGACAGACTGTGGCTAGTACGGGAACTCGTTTGAAATCTCTGGATATGGTGGAGACACAGCACGGAGCGTTCTGGACATTATACTTTGCTTAATGAAAGCGTTCTCAAACAGCATCGCTCCCAGATCACGGACAGTCTCAGACAGTCTCATTTGTGCGCATTAATCGAAGACGGGGTGCGGTTGTCTCTGCTGGTACTCAACAGTCAGTTTCCATTCCGGCGAACAAATCTCTGCTGCGTCAAGCATAGATATCGTCCTCTGTTCCGAAAGCCAGGCATAGATCTGAGGGTGGTCTCACATTCAACGAAAAGACTTGCCTGAATTTCTGGCCATGCAACGAGAACGAGCACCGAACTTCTGGGGCTGACAAGAGAATGTGACATTCCAGAAGATTGCGAAGCGGAAGGGGCACCGACTTCGTACTTTATCCGAGTGGACGTCTGAGTTGGGCGCTCGCTCGTCTCCCTGTTCACCTTCACCGCTTGCTGCGTTCGCGAAACATGATCGATTTGCGTGGTAACACTACCTCTAGATCAGACATTTCAAGGGGTACTAATTAATTAAAGGGCTCCGCGTGGTCCGTGCTTTCCATCGATTGTTCGGTGGTACTTGACCCTTGTGTCAATAAGCGGGTCTGTCCATTTTCAAAATTCAATTTTTACCAAATTTTCCGACCCTGTCAGTGTTTATGGCTCTGGTGTAGACAATGCCGTGTCTTGACAAGCTCTACAGTCAATCCAATGTGTGTGGCGAAACCTACTAATTGGGTGAAGGGTTAAGGATGCTGCTTAATTCGAGGTGCGGAGGCTCAAACCTACCTTTCAGTGTTCAGATGCAAGTGTTCGTTCGTCCATTCCACTGGACTGGACTGCAGAAACGTGCGACAAGTGTATACAATTTGCTTGGTATCTTGTTAAACTTCTCACTTTCCTATTGATCGATAGTAGAGCTTTGGGTTTTTTTCCCGAGTAGTGACCTGGTCGTCCCCCAAGTCTTCAAAATGACACGCGTCCTTCAAGCAGGTGTGCCACAGTGTTCAATTATGAGGCCGTTGTTATGTAGGGAGGTAGGCCTTCTGACCGCGGCGCACTTAGACCAACGCGGTGGTTCCATTCTGCTCTAAGTACTCTCCCAAGCCGCACTCGTGACTGCAGCAAACAGCAGCCAAATTGTAGTCAAATTGACTTCGAACGACTAATTCAGTCATCAAATGTTTTCCCTACAATCTCACTCGTATCGTTAGCATCTGCAGCAGTCCAAAGTGGGTCCGCCGTTGACTACCTTTCGGCTGAAAAATGCGCAGTAAAAGTGGAACAGCTTAAAACCCCATGACGTCGGCCGGTCGAAGAATCTCGACCAATGCCTCAGCAGGACACCTACAAGCAGTAGTCGTCCACACTGCCCCCACTTGAATTACGATCCACATTTGTATGCCCATTGAAAGTTCACGGTTATCTTTGAATTAAGATATGCCCCAGCCATCCCACACGCTGCATTGCCTGCGTGTGTTCTGCTCCATCTGCACACCTGTCCAGAGACGGACGCGTCTGTCCACGTGTCCATTTCAGGCGCCGCAGCGTAGGCGAAGACAATAGAAGCGTCGTAGCGGCTGCTGTCACCCGGGCGACAGGAACCATAACTTACCGCGACGGTTACACCCAATAAACAAGCGCGCAACTATCGGCGCACAAATCTTCACACATTTCCCGATGTAAATCACTGTAATTAAAGCCGATCATCTTGAAGCCAAACAACACACGCTGTCGCGCCCCATCGATTCACCAAAAGCAAGCACACAGCAACAGGTGGTCCTCGAGTCTGCGGCGCATCGGACGCGAGCGCTCTCTATCTCGGAGAGAAATCTGAGACCGCTTTCTACTCTGAAATAATATAACAAGCTTATCATCGCGCGGCCCCCATTATGTATTCCGAAAGCCGACTCCAGTTCATTACACGCGTGTTTTATGTGACACCGTGATGGGGGTACACGGTGCGTGCACTGGCAATCGAGTGGCCCCCATCGTCGTTCTAGGCGTCCTTAATTACCGAACCAGCCTAATGACACATAAATTACCAAGCACGCGGTGGTGTAATCACTCTTTTCACTCGCAAACGGCCGGCCAATGCATCATGCAGATATGACCCAGTGTCTGGCTGAGTTTCGCAGGGAAACTACTCGCGAGTCGCGAAGTCCGGCAGTGCACTGTGTTCATTGATGTCACCACGGCCTACGCACCGATAAGGGAACTTCGTTCATCTTGCTTGTGCGGGCAGCAGTACACGAGCGCCAGGAAGCGGTGAAAGGTGGCCCTTGGTCTGTGAGTGGGTTTTCTGGTGAAGGGATGGGATTGGGATTGGGGCTGGGATTCCCCGCTGGACTGAACTTCGGAATTTCCAATAATAAATGCCACGGCAAGAGAGTGTGGGACGGAACTCGTGCCCATCCTTGTGGCCCTTCATGAGATCCTCGGGGCAGCTCGTTCGACCGGAATTATGATCAATTTGAAAACGGCCTGCGGGTGCAATCGGTGTTGATTTAGAGCTTCTTTCAAGTATTTGCACACCGACACTTGGTTGGTTGGGTGTCCCTTCTCAGCTTGACCGGTGGGAAAAAACCTCGTGTACTTCTGCTGCATATTCGATTGTGACTTGGAAATAAGTGCCTGGGAGCTTGCTTCGCATGCAGTGATTAGCAAGATTAATTTGCCTGCATTACAGCGACAACACCGAGTGAAAGGTCGACGCGACTCAAGCGGCTTACAGCATGCGGTGTGAATGCAATTCAATCAATTGGCATTTTAATTTGCCGGGTGTTTCATTTGATGAAGTCATTCGATGAAGTCAAGTGTGCTTAAGATGCAAATGAATCTGCACATGATGCGGTACAAGACGACACTTGTTCTTTGTGGGAAATCTGAGCAGTCTTCGAATCGGTGTTTCTTAGAATTGAGTGTAAATGTTCACCGAACCTTCTCCAGTCTCTCAGCACGGAAAGAGAAACTTGTCATAGATTCAGAAAAACGAATGCTTGCTGATTTAGGCACCGTCACTTTCGGAAATTGAGGTGTATTCAAGGGCGTTCATTTCTCGTTGGCAGTTCATTTCTTATGTTTCAGCAGCTCTCAGAGTTACAATGACATCCATTTGAATGTGGTGTGCTATTCTATAGAAATCATATTCCAAAATCAACGCAAAGCTTCAATCAAATGGAAAACCCATTTTTTTTGTCGTTAGACAGCAGTGGCTAGGTGACATCGGACAGATGGCATCTACGACATTTCTGGCACATGTCCACTCTTTTGTCAAACTTTTGCATGTTGTTTGATTGGCGCTACAGTCCGTTGTGGACCTGGGTCTCAACCAACATGCCTCTCCAGCCAGCACGATCTTTCGCCAGCTGCCTCCAGTTGCGCACACTAAGTTGGTTGAGGTCCTTTTCCACTTGTGTGCGCTAGGTGCGTCCTCTGTTGCGCTGTCCTAATGGCTCGGTGTCGAAGAATCTTTGCATGATCGTGCATTAATGTGACTGACTATCGTTTATGCAACTGCACGGCATGTAGCAGTGTCCCGTCGAAGCTACACATTGGTCACCCCAATGTCATCCGACTTCGGTTGAAAGAACTGCTTCATAAAGTCGCACCTTCGACCTGGATTCTAAATATTTATCATGTACCGAGTAACAGTCCCAACTTGACCAGCTTCATATTCAAAAAAGCTGTGCTCCACTGATGAACCGTCAGTCAAACAACAGCATCACACTAGTTACGCGGTGTGTATGAATCTTGGCTCAATTTTTACCAAAGCTTAACTGTCGGCTGACAAATATTTTTCAGCTCATTTCAGCACAAAACGGCTCCACCTCAAAGAGTACTTCTTGTCTAGAAAAAGCTTCTCAAACTTGTCCGTTCGGAGTCAGCTTACTTTAGAATTGGGGCGTATTCGAAGCTAGCGTTAATTGGGAGAGATCCTTTGAAATGGCATGTAGCCATAAAATAAAGCCATAAGCAATTCTTCATCTCATTTTTTACTTAAATTTCTTTTCCTATCGTACTTGTCTAGTCACCCCGTATTTTTTAATTTCCTTGTTTAAAACTTGATTCTATTCCTTCCTCGTCTGGACTTGAGTGAATGTATGAAAGGCTTTTAAAGACACTCGTGTCTTGCACACATGATTGATTAATTCTTCATATGTCTTCGAACTGGAGACGATGAGTTTGAGAAGAATTACGCGTACCGATAGGCAGACGATTAGTTTCAAAAATTCAAAGCAAAAATCTGATTCAGAATTGGGCATAATTATCATGTCTCCTCGCTGATGATCATCAGTTGTTTGAAGTCTTAGACGAAAAGAGCTCTGAATTCCTTCATCACGCAAAATATTTGGACGCCCACCCACAGTATTTGATTTCAGAACACAAAGTTATGTTGGTGCTACCTTTTCCAACTCGAGCAATACCCAAGATATTAGATTGCACAGCCATTCTTAGGCTTGTAAAAATCTGAGAAAAATAGCGCAATAACCACCCATGTACCAGGTACTGAGTATTACCTGAAAATAAGAATGTGTCGTAGAAATGGTCGCCGTTTTCATTTTTTAAAAGCGTTTTTTAGATTGCTTCCATGGATCAAACATTTTCGTGATTTTGTGTCATCAAAAAATTCATTATAATGAGGCACTTGCCAATGGACCCTCAAATTCGTCTGTAGGATACGGGGAAAGTTCGAAAGTAGTCCTTTAAAAGAATTTGAGCCACAAAAAAAATATTTTTGATTAAATAATTTTCGATAAAATAAGCATTTTTGAAAAAAATAAAAAACACAAAATATACTAATTTATTTCTCTTATTTTTCAGGTAAATTAACATTCCGTCTTTAGAGAGTAAGTTTAAAAAAATACGCCATATATATTTATTTATTTTGGTTTGACTGGCATTTGTTTGCTCAATATCCTGTGAAAGCCCAACATTGTTAGCTAAATGTCTACTCTTCTGAAACAAGATATAAACCTTTTCAATCGCTTTTTGAGGGTTACTTACTTCATAACCAGGCCGGTGACCCATGGAGGGTTAGAGCCTGAGCAATCGCTATCTTCGATCGGGGGTCGGTGTGGGCGCATTGGTTTCAGTCATCAACATCAAGCTGTCTTGCATCCGCGATGACTTGATCTCTATACCGCAGGTTGGGTCTACCTCTCCTTCTCGGACCAGGAGGCTCGGATTCGAGGCCATCTTAGTTGGTGCGCTGGTGTCCATACGCGCGATGTGGCCGATGGATTTTTGCCTTCCGGACTACATTCACATCCTGGCTCGTAGAGTTCGTAGAGTTCGCGGTTGTGCCTGCTTCTCCATACACCTTTGCAGACTTGGACATATATCTGCTTTGTGAGGTTATCACCACGAAACATTGCCGAGTCTGGCCCCGCATTAGTAAGGTTTCTCGAAAGACTTCTGAAGAAGTTTTTTGGATGAGATTTAGTAAGCCAAGTTTTAGCCTGGCTGTAGTCTATTCAGTCGCGTATCATCCAAAAAACGCACGGAATCTAGTGGCGTAGTTAAAGCGAAGCCAAAAAAGGCATTGAACTTATGAGAAACTGTGCCGACTAACCACATGAACAAGGTTAGTCGACTCTTTGCCTCTCCATGTGACTCCATGCAACATCAGGTGATTGAGAATGGTTAGGTAAGGTAGAAGTGATTGTCACATCTAGAACAGGTGTGACCCGCTTAGATCGATTCATGACTATTTGAAGACTGCCGCCCAAGAAGTAACCGCTGTTATCCAAGTATTCTCTAAGGAGATTGCTTCACTGGTAATGTAACCAGTTTGTCATATGAATCTTACTAATAATAATAAGGGTGGCGCTACAGCCCATAGAGGGCCAGAGCCTAGCTTCTCAGCAACCACTCGTGTTGTGCGTGCTATTGTTTTCTCACGAGTGGAAGTGACCTGCAGTTTAATGCCGACTCCGAACGGCCAAGTTTGAGAAGCTTTTTCTAGACAGGAAATACTCTTTGAGCATTGTCAGTGACTCGAAGGAGGTGGGGTCGCTCCGAGCTGGAATCGAACCTACGACGTCGAGGTTGGGGTCGACGCACGTACCCACAACACCACGGGCCACCAATCTATAGACTATAGACTATTGGGTCTATAACTTAATTCGTACTGCTTTTATTTCTTCAAAATTTGAACGTATATGTAAGACAAACATTTACGATAGTATTATTCAAAGTAGTGCCCATCTGAACTTCTTACAATGACAGTAGCTTTCCAACGCATGTTCCAATGGAATAATACCAGTAACGCCATCTGTTAGCAAACCGCTCCAATAAGTTATAGATCGAGTATATTCTAAATTTGTATGTTAAAATACATTTGTACTTGGAAGCACCTGTTAAGTCAAGTTCTGTAGGAAGCTATATATCCAGCAGGTCGTTGTGTGTTGATCCCATTTTTGTTGCAAGTGTGCCGGGATGCCCTGCGACATTGGTAAGACATAGGTGTGTCTTCAGGTTTTTGTCTTCAGGAAAGTAATTCCTTGCTTGGCTCCATAACTTCCCAGAGAGTCCTTGGCAGTTCAACCAAAAGTGTGCTCCAATGTTGCTCCAAAGCGCAGAACTTTTCGTCGCTTCATCCTGTTTTCGACTTGCTTTTATCAGACGGTCGGTTCTTTTGACGTGCTCAATGGACCAGGAGATTGAATCAATGAGCCTGAGAATTCACATCTACGATGAAAGTGTTGACAAATTGCACAGGATCTTGCTAAAAGCCTCCGAGAATGTGAACTCCTTGTGCAGTGCTACTGAATGAGGGCGAAGATCCAACGATTGAGATGGCTAGGTCATGTAGAGCGGATGGAGACCAATGCTCCGGCCCGAAAAGTCATTGAATCCACCCCCGAGAGACAGCGCAGTAGAGGAAGACCGCGACTCAGGTGGCGCACGCAAGTAGAAAGGGGGGACCTCAACCAACTATGCGTGCGAAACTGGAGACAGCCAGCTAAAGATCGACCTGGCTGGAGACGCTTGTTGGTCGAGGCCCGGGTCCACCCCGGACTGTAGCCTCACCTTAAGTGAATAAGAATGTTGTTACCGTTGAATGGGATACTCACATTAAACACTCAAAGAGGCAACCCAAGTGGTCGCCATGCCATAATGGGTAGGTTCTTCGATTCAGCGCTCGGTTCAGTTCCCAAAACGAACTCTTTGGCGTAATTCCCAGTTCTGCCTTTCTCGAGTAACTGAAGATGCTCAGAGAGTATGCCTCAACCTCTCTGGTTGAAGTCTCTGTTCAACTGCTTACAAATCTCATCCACGATGAGTAGAAGTAGGTCCCTGCTCGGACAGTAGCCGCCACCCCTTGTTCCATTACAATTCAGTCAGAAACTCGCTGTACTCCCAGACATTCTCTGACATCGCTGCGAGTTGTTCTCACCCGCAACACTTCGGTTGCATGTTCTTCAGTGTTTTCTCAGCGCATTCCGACAGGGCCATTCCGAATTTGTCGACTTTTGACTTCGTCCCCGCCCTCCTCGAAATTCACTTTGTCACTGTCAACATTCCGGGGGGACCCGCGGCGGCGCGTCGCACACATTTCTCCCAAGAAACTATTCCAACTTCCGTTCCCCGGTCCCCCGAAAACCGAAAAAAAATAGTCACGCAAACTTACTCCCTCGTCAATGGTCGGGGCGATTACAAGCTGAGTTTGCTCGGGAAATTCCCGTAAATCGGCTGCGCAACAAAAACCAACGAAGAGGAACTTTTCTCCGCCCCCCGGCGGCCCGGTGGCCCGTAGATCACTTGTTAATAAATTCTCGGCTTATCTCCGGTCGTCCCCCTAATCATTGCGTTAATTCAACGCAAGGCATTCTGCGGCCTGCGATAATGGTTTCGTTATGACACTAAAATAGATTTATTAATTTTTTGTTGCCTGTTCCGGGGAACATCTTCCTCATCGCTCTAGCCCACCCCACATCGGGGGCATAATTCACAAGTTTCTCCCGCCAGCCCCTGGTGCTGTGTCTTCGCCTGTTTTCTTTTGGTTCTTATTTATTGTCGGGAGCCGTCCCCATAAACACACACACACGCCCGCTCCCATGGTAGCCCCAAAATAAATGGCTCCATGCGGAGACGGGGGATAAAAATGTCGAAATTAATTCCCCATCCGAGGGACCGGAGGACGCTGAGCTTAATCTGTCGCCTTACATGGCAGCCAACGACGGCCGGGACACGCCGCAGCGGATCAACAGCTGACCACTGGCCACTGGCCACTGGCACCGCCCAGTGTCAAGATGTCGCCTAAGAAGACAACTCGCGCCAGGACTTGCCCAGCAAATTTAATCCTTCTTGTTTCCGTTCGGCTTACAAGCGCGGTCACCCGTCCTCCCTGGGTGCGCACCCTTTTCGCGAGAGATGGCCACGCATCAGTCGGGGTTCATAATTCAAATTGGCGGAGCATGCGAATACGCTCTTGTGCCTTTATCGCGGCATCCGCACGTCGAGGTGGGAAGTTCAAAGCTGCCCGGTTCACTTGGTGACTGCAACTGTGCGGCGCGCTGGCTGGGCCCCCGCGCACACACAGCGCAGTGGAAGCGCCAAACGTAAATAAACAAAAATCGATTTCCGTTTCGGGCGTGGGGCGCAGAAGGTGCCACCAGGATGGTGTGGCCCGATGGCGGGCGGGCGGGCTGGTTGTACGGAGGAGGAACGCAAAAACTCAGACAGAAGCAAGGAAAAAGAAAATAATCGCTTCGTCTGCGGTGGCGTATGGAGAGTGTGCGGCTGTGTGCAGATGGATGCAGCAGCAGCGACTAGAAGCCAACCGCAGGGGCGGCCTTTGATGCTGGTCGCGATGTTTGTTTTTGTTTCGTTCCTTCTGTTGGTGGTGCGGCTGCCGGAGCGAGTGTGTATCTCTGCGCCTGTTCGCCTGACAGACAGACGGTCAAATTGTCTATTGATCTAAAACTGTTGCCCTGGCGGTGGTTGCTCGCCGTGAGTGCGTCTGTGGGAGCGACGTCGAGCTGCCTCACCCTCAGTCGCCCCCGTCCGTCCAGCTGCGGCATATTTGGTTTTTGATTCTGGAAGACCCGATAAGGACGCACCCTGGGCTGCTGCTTCTGTTTGGATGGCGACGTCGATGTCGGGTGGCGTGCGGGCGGCGAATGAAATCGCTTCGGAAATGCAATTAGCAACGTGGGTGTGATGTGGCACGATTCGAACGGGAGCCCATACGCGCCGAACAGCGGCGGGCATTGAATTCGAGTTCGAATGAAGCGCATTCCTGCGTCTCTGCGGCTGGGCGAGAAGGACTTTTTGACTTTTAATTCCCCCCCGTCGGTTAAGAGCCCGCAATTCGAACTCGTCGTCGCGGTCGCCGGCACTCGACACACAGAGTTCAGAGCAAACAGCCGAATTTCAGCGCGACGGCAGCCAATCAAAGCGCACTCGCACGGTTCACTCGTTTTAGGGTAAACAAGATGGAAAGTTAATTAATAGACGTTGCTGGAGGGGGCAGGATATTAAGTTCATTTTTGGTTTTTCCACAGCGACCAGGGAGCGGCGCCGGGTGGATCGATGAACGCCACAACCAGGGAATTCCGGCGGAAATATGCGAATTGTAATGAACTTCGGAGTTGCACATGTCAAAGGCGGGGAGTTGGTTTTTTTCTCTGTCCGTCAAAGAGCCCTCGGAGCTCTGCAGATTTGTTGGATTTTAACGATGATGACAGAGAGCCTTGTCGGGTTGTGACGTGCCCCGGAATCAAACGAGCGCGCATGGCCTAGGTCCCGATGCAAATTGCAAATTGCGACGTTGTTGGGGGCTGTTTACTGTTCTCAATGTTGCATCCCCCGCGACCAGAGGTCTATCACTTTTGCGGGCGAACTCTGGTCCCGCTCAAGGCAGATCGCCGGGTTGTCAGAATGCACCGGGAAGGAGACATGCAAAAGCTGCCGATTAGCGCGGATAATCGGTGATGGACGGGCATGTCGCAGGCAACTGCTTCGATGCGACAGGCTGGTGTTTCAGTAGTCCTTTGTGGTTGGAGGCCTTTCGTGATTGATTTAGAGAGGCAGGCAGCCAATCAGTCAGGCAGTCGGTGAGAGACAATTCAACCACGTCATCTGCCGCCTTTTGAATCAGGGCATCGAGCGAAACTAAAATAAAGCTCTGTGACGTAGTTTTCGTTAAATGGGGCGGAACTAGGGGGATCCTGGCAGTTGGGTGCACTCGGAAGAGTCTTTAGGTAAAGTGGAACGTAGTGGCGGCTTGTAGGCTTGTTCGCCCAAGACGATCTAGTTGCACCCCTTTTCAACTTTTGTGCGCCGCCTAAGATGTGGGCATCATTTATTGCCTTTTCCCCCAACCCTGGGATAACCAGCGGATATTGAGGCAACTAGTAGTTGCAGGCCGCTATGGTTTGAATTGGAATTTCGAGTCAACCCAAAAACCGATCCAGCTACCTTTTCCCCTCTGCCCACATCGAGTCGAGTGAGCATCTGAGGTCGATTAGAGTGCTACCTGATGACGTAAGGTTAGAGCAGGTTGTAGTGGCCCACTTAGGCCCCATTGTGGCATCACGCTGGCCATTTGGAGCACTTTATAAAGCGAAGAAGATGACCGACTTTAGACTGTCAACCATAGGACTGTGCCTACAAGAAGAGAGAGCACTACAATCGCATAACTAGTGTGCAATTGTTTCTCCCTCATCCTCGTCGTTGGGTGAGGGACGTCTATTCTAGAGGCCGCCAATGAGGGTTCTAAGATAAGGCCTGCTCACGTTGATCATGTCAAGTGATCGTTTGGGATCCAGCATCGGGCAGGGTTGTTTAGTTATGAGGCATCCTGTGTGAGTTGATCATCCACGATTTGCCTAAGCGAGCGTATCAAACTTCCCCTTTAGAGTTGCGAAAGCTATGGATCGTCCGGAAAGAGTACAGTGCTTGAACCCGTACCCTTTTTAGCGAGTTTGTCCGCTTTGCAATTCTCTGGAATGTCACAGTGTCCTGGAGCCCTCATAAGTGGGATTTAAAAATACTTGGAGACCAGCGGGAATCACATGAAGTCTTGGAGTTGATTTGATTGCTGCCTGGCTGTCGGGAAAGATGACGATACCTGTTAACGATGTCACATTTTTTTTAGCCTGGTTAGAGCTTCTGTGATTGCTTCAGTGTCTGCCTAGAAGGCGCTACAATCGTTCGGTAATGGGAAAGACAGCTGAATGTTCAGATCCTTGGAATAGACGCCAGCACACACACACCGGCGTCCATCTTGGGTTCGTCTGTAAAAATCGCACTGGACCCTCCAGCGTGTCTGGTTCAGACGATCACTGAGGCGTGGGACATAAAATAATGAAATCAAGACGTTCGCCGGTAAGGACCGAAGAAATGCTTCGTCCACCTTGGCTCCGCAGTACACAGTACGAATGACAACAGTGACGAGATCAAAGATGGAGCAACTTTTGCCAACCGCTGGTCCTATGGACTCAAGAGGCAACTGAGAAATTGAGCCATCTTTCGAAGATCAATGTGTACTCTAGATAAGTCGCAGATTGTCTCAGTCACGCTGTAGAGCACGGGGGCATGGACAATCGGATGAAAAAAGTACTTGGTCTCTTCGAGAAAAAACGTCTGCATCCGATCTTTGGTCCCGCTTGTGTTGACAGTACTTCGAGTAGAAGATTCAAACATGGACTGGACAGCCTGGACGGGTGTCTGCGGGTCCAACGGCTCGGGACTCAGGTCCGGCCTGAAGAGTCCTCGAATCCGAACCTGTGGAGAGGACTGCCGCCATTGTGGTGGCGCACCCAAGAGGAGGACCACAAAAACTTGGCGTGCGAAACTGGAGACAACTAGCCACAGATCGCCTCGTTGGATGAGGCTTAGGTACACGCTGGCCCCTAGTTCCATTCAAAGAAAAAGAACTGAAGACACACTCAGTCTAAAGCATGGCGAAACTGGGTTCGAGGGTGGATGTCAGTCTGACTTCCCGACCACCGCCTCGACGACACAGCAGAACACCTGTTTCACATCATTTCAGACTGCTCAGTAATGACAAGTATCCAAGCCGTATTGTGCCTAAAAAGCGATTCCAACAGATGGTCAACAGGTTGGAAAAGTGCAAAGACTCACTTGACTCCGTGACTCCGAGAGGCAATGCACGGAAGATCGAGTTGGTTGGCGATCGTTCGTCGTTTGCGGGTCAGAAGATCGTGAAGATGACGACCACGTGGTAGCTTGGTAGGGTGCTGATAAGGTGATCTGCGAGGTGATCTTCCGTCAGAATCAAAGAAGTACATCCGTTGTCTCCAATTTCCTACACCAAGTTAGTTGAAGTTCTCTTTCGCTTGTGTTGCCAACTTAAACGAGATCGCTCCCTATTGCGTTGTTCGATTACTCTTCGCTTCGGGATGGCCCATGCTGTCCGCTGAGCTCAACACTTGACAAATTAACTCAAGGTTAAGGAGCTTTTAAAGTCAGTGTGCGAGTCCTGCTAAAGTTGTTGAGCCTGGGGGCTGTCAGTTCTGCCAGAAGACCGATCCCAGTATAAGTCGACATACAGCGTCGATCGGGGATCAAAGACGGCCCAATTGCAAGATCGACCGTAAAACCACAAGCCACGAGTAGGGAGTGGGAGGAGCACGCACACCTTCGGATATTCAGAGTTCTCCGAGGGCACTATGTGAATGTCGGACTTGTGAACTTGAAAAACTCCATCGAGCCCCTTGCACATTGAGTCAGAGTCGGCATCATTTGAAAGAGTAGTCGACGTATGTGTACGTCGGACCATGTCTGAGGATCGCCGTCGAAACTATCGCCGACACCATCGTACCGACCGCAACAGCACACAAACCGATTACTCATTACCATCCGGTGGAGCCTCAAAAGAGAGAGAGAAACAAACACCAATTTCCAACCCACCGACATTCGTTGCGCCTACTAAAGCTAACTTGTTAACTTCTTAGTCACACTCGTCGCATCCATCTCCAGTGATGCCCACTGATAGTCCCCACTGCGTGCGACCAATCACTTATCGGCAGGGGGCCCGTGTTTGACAAGGTGAAACGCATTAAACATACACACAGCCGAGCGCGTGGTGCATGCTCATTCTCTTTCTATTTGTGCAGTACATCCATACGCGCTAGGCAATAAATCATTCCCTCAGAAGTACACCGTGCCGGGCCCCGAACGCAGGACCAAGTCGCACCGTCCGCGTCGCGGAACGTGACTTCCAAAAATTAACCAAAAGCCGATGCATTCTTCGAGGCACGTACTTGTTATAAATTAAAAACTTCTACTCATTCCTCAGCTCTGTCGTAGTTCTTGTAGTTTCCGTTCCTCGGCTTTGGGGAAAAGAAAAACGACGCGACGCCACCCGTGGGAGGGTCTGTCGTCTGTTTTTTTTTACGAATCCAATAACCTGCCACGCATAGAATAAGCTCATTTCATGACCACGGATGCACTTGGAATTCAGCCAAGGGAGCGGAAAAACTTATGGAAAACTTTTCCGTCCGTTCGTCGAGTGGGTGGGTGGGAGTGTGGCCCACCCATGGTGGTCCTTGCGATTTTCCTTTGAATACAAAGCGAACGAAAGTGATGCAATCTGCGAGAGATAAGTACTCACTGTCTGCTTCCACTTGACAGGACGGCGCAACTAGAGCCCAACTATTCAGGACTAGCAGTTGTAAAGTGGCGACACACGCTCCCTCCCACAGAAGTGAAACGCAAACAGCCGCCGCCGATGGAGAGAGCGAGTGGGTTCTCTTGCGCCACCAGGCAGGGGCCGCTGCAGTGCCGAATCGCCTGCGGAGATGAGACACAGATGCGTGTCAGGCACAGTTTTGTGTGTTTTTTTTTTTTTTTTGGGAGAGCCACCCCCTTTATTGTCTCGCCCGCGTCTCGTTGCATTCCACACCCTGACTAGCTGGAGCGAATGAAAATCGCACAAAAGATGTGCAGTGCACGGCCGCCGCGCATCAGACGCAGCGGGAAGGTGGCACTCAGAAAATGATAGTTTGCCGCTTTGTCGGGACGAGCCGGGTGGTGGATGCGGGCATATCGCCAGAGTGCAGCCCCCCATCGAGGTGAGTAGAGAACAGTCCTCAGAGAGCCGTTACCCGAGGATCATAACGATGATTAGATGAAAAGTGATGATAATGGAAAAAATGGGCTGGCGGCTCGTTACACCAGTTTATTGGCAGAGTTTTTCCTCTTTGCAATAAAAATGTAATTTTAATTGGCACGACAGCGACGACGACGACGAAGTTTACGAGATGTAGATGCGTTCGCGTTCGAGTTCGCGTTCGCGTTTGAGGCTGAGTTGTGAGAAGTGATTTTATGGAAGCCGGTCTGTGAAAACGAGTTTCGAACAATGTTTGCTGCGGCCATTGCCAAGAGGCTGACTTTGTTGTTTGTTGTCGTTGAACATGTTGTTTTTTCGTTTCTTTTTGTTTGAGAAGTTTTCCGGCTCTAATGAGGGCCGTGTGGGTGGCAACCGGCGGTCGCTAGGGAGTGGATTTTCTTTCTGTCGCCTGCCGATAATGAGGATACCCACGTAATTGGGAATTTGGGGAATTTTTGCAGACACTTTGAGACAAGAGGTGGTGGCGAAGACATGTTGTGCCAGTTAATTGGAGGAAATGTGGTGCATTTTCTACGGGATTTCGGTCACGAGGCGGGCTATTTTTATGTCTTTTCGCTGCCGCCAGTTGTGATGTGCGTCTGTGAAGGTCGAGGACGCTGTCGAATGAGTGGGGTTTTCGAAGATGAGTGCCCTCACAAGGAGGCTCACTGTATCGTGGGTCTAGTGCGCATACGCGTAGATTAGAGGAGGTAGACAAGGTGTCATGGAGACGGGCTGGGCTAGGAAGAGTCAACAAAAGAACAGGAGTCTGTCGACTGCACGACAAGATGCATTTAAGGAGGCGTTTTGCTGATGAAAGCGGTAGTGAAGACACCGCCGAAGCGAACATTGAAGACAGCTAGGAAAAAAAGAAGTCAACAAGCAATGTCTTAGCAGTCAGGGGAGCTTGTCCTCTTCGAGAAAAAGGAATGATTTTGCCAGTCAAGGGAGCAAGGCTCACACTGGTTCTAAGTAAAAGACGCTTCATGTTCAAGCTTTGCTCAGACGCTCTGCATTGCCGTATACAGCTGGCGAAGCGTATGTGGCCTTGTTGAATGTTCCTCTCGAAAAACCATCGAAGTAAACATGACCAGCTAACGCTCTCTCTCTTCCTCTGGAGGACACCATGAACTTGATCCGCTTTTGATATTGCTCATACCACCGCGCCGTACAGCTGGGCTGTTGTGATAAGTGTTGTATAAAAAGTCCTCTTTGTCCTTCGAGAGAGGGCTTCATTAATTAATTGCCTCCTAAGCCCGAAGAAACCAAAGTTGCTGATTGCCCTCAACTTGGCGAGATGCCATCGAGGATCGCTGTAAATGCGAAGCCTGACATACAGCCTCCTGGTGGCGGCCTCTGGATAGCCTCTGCAGCAACCGCTTCGATGTGAACCAATGTATGCAGCGGCCCCTTGTCCAGTGGCTTAATATAGGACTCGGTGGTTACACGTGGGGAAGTTATTCCCCACCGTGCAAGAAACAAATAGTTACGAAGCAACAACAAGCCTCGTATATAGATGATCGTACCGCTGACGACCCTAGCAGACGACATACTTCGAATTATCTTCGGTCCGTCCCGAGACTGAATGACGAGCTGTACGCGCTGTACAGCGACATCGACCTGATCAAACGAGTTCGAATCTCTCGTCTCAGACGGCTAGGTCACCAATGCTCTGGCCCGCAAAGTCTTCGACTCCAACCCCAAGGGACTACGCGGTAAAGGAAGACCACGCCTACGGTGGCGCACAAAGCTAGATTGGTACCTGAGCACCATGCATGTTGACTGAGGCTCACGCCCATCTCGGACTGTAGCGCAAGAGACAACGCGGTAAAAGATTGGTACAGGATGACCACGACCTGAATAAGTTGAACGTGCGTGGCTGGCACAAGACCGGGCTAGATGGAGAGACATGTTGGCTGAAGCTCAGATCCACCCCAAACTGTAGCGCCAGCCAAAGAAGAAGCCCGAATAAACAGTGCTTGCCAAGACTGCGATTGATCTCTGTACTGATGTTGAGTGTTCTGTTTGCTGCGAAGCCCAGGATAAGAGCTGTCGAGTCAAAAACGATCCGCCGCACACCACCCAAGCCGAGACATAACAGGAAGAAAGCTGCAATGTCGAGGCAGTAGAGGAGTTTGTCCACCTCGGGGCAAACGTAAGCTCCGCGGATGACATCGTAGTGGAGATCCGACGTAGAATCGCCCTTGGCAACCGACGCTACTTCGGTTTGTCAAAACAAACTGGGCTCGAAATTCCAGGATCGAAGGACCAAAATCATGCTCCGCAAGACTGGCTATGGAACTGAAAGCTGGACGCTAACCAAAACTGCAGAGCTGATTCTTGGTGAATGCCGAAAGGAAGATTCTACGTCGGATACATGGTCGTGTCTGCGAGGAAGGCGACACAACCGCGAACTCTACGAGCTGTGTCAGGATGTGGATTTAGTGCGAAAGGCAAAAATCCGTCGACTGCACTGGCTCGGCCACATCGAGCGAATGTTGTGCAACGCTCCAGCTAAGAGGGTCTTCGAATCCGAGCCTCCTGGTACGAGAAGGAGTGGAAAACCGAACCACCGGTATGAAGACGTGGATGTTACACCGCTTGGCCACGATCACCGGAAGCAGCGTGCCGAGGAGTGTCGCCGTTAGAAGGAAGATAGAAGGACCATCCATGGGTTGCTGGCCTGAGTGGGTAAGGTAGACGCAGTGATTAACAACCTCGAAGTCATAGCTACTCGAGGACCTATCAGATTTTTAAGGAATGATTACTTGCACTCACACAATAGAGAAGGCAGAGAAGATCGTATTAGCCAGACTCATTCGTCGGTAGTTGACGCAGTCAAAGGGATCTGATTTTCTTCTAAATGAGTGATCCACCGCTCCTACATCTTTCAGATGAGGTGGTTATTTCTTAGCACAGACCATCCCCAGAGGCAGCCTCTTTAGACTTTAGTCTTGGTGTTCCTATCCTGACCCATCTAAGTGTGGGTGTCGACAGAAGTGATCTTTCAAGATTCCAAGCATCGGCTTCGTTTCAGCCTGATCACTACCCACAAATTCGAGGCACAATGTACGTAGTTGGGCGACACGCGATCATAGTGTCAATAGTGGCGGCCCGTGGTGTTGTGGGTATGTGAGTCGACCTCAACCTCGACGTCGTAGGTTCGATTTCTGTTCTGTGCAACAAAAAAAATTGTTCCATTGCCTCACCTCTTTCGAGTCACTGACAATGCTCAAAGAGTGCTTCCTGTCTAGAAAAAGCTTTGCCGTTCGGAGTCGCAATGAAACTGTAGGTCCCGCCCACAGTAAGCTAGCAATTATTGGGCCAACGCAAGCCTCGCCATATCCCGTCGACTATTGCAAACTTGAACCTCGGTGTCTGCTATGTACGACAGAAAAGCTTTTCACGCCCCGATCTCTTTGGAGTCTGTTTAGAAAAAGCTTCTCAAACTTGCCCGTTCGCAGTCGCCATCAAACTGTAGGTCCCCTCCACTCGTGGGAGAACAATACAAAGCGAGTGATTGATGAGAGAAGCCAGATCCTCGCCCTCTACGGGCTGTAGCGCCATCCATAGTTCAATAGGTGGCTTGGTAGCAGTGGCGTAACCCGATTTCTACCGGGATGACTTTTAAAATTTCTGCTTTTCCACTATGTATCAATGCAACAAGGAACATGATCACCTGCACACGCAAGCCACAAAAACCAGCGGACACACAACATGTTCACATTATTCGAACCAGTCTCATTCTTCGGTCGTGAGGGTTCTTGCTTAGGACTTCATTTCGAACTCGTCATGTTTGGGATGCCCCTTGATGTGTGTCTCAAGCTTATTCCTGCATGCTTCTCTAACTGCTAGGGCCCTCGCTTCAAAATCACACCCGAAACCAAGATGTCTGCTTGAGCAAGGATCAGATTGAGGCCGATGTTCGTTGACGCCCCTGGTTCGTTGAAGTCTTTTATTAAGCGAAGCGGCATTTTGCAGCGGAGTACTTTAATGGACACAATTCGAACCATTTTGTGTGAAGACGACCGACAAGTGTCCGCTCGTGTACTCTTAGGTATACCGTTGCATTCAATGGAGGCACTTTGTTTTCAAAATTTGGCACATATTCCGCTGTGGTGGCCTTAATCGGTGGTCTAGGACGTTCGGCGTGACTTTGACAGCTGTCAGTTGACGGATGATGTCACAAGCAAACGAAGATTGCGATATTTTTTCACAATTAATGCAAATTTTGTTTCTGATGAGAAATGCAAATGCAAAATTTATTACTTACCTGCATCCCCTTATGGGGTCCTAGGGCCTCTATAATGCCTGCGCTCAATCGAGTTCGCCTTCTGAAGGCATGCCTCAGCTCTCCCCAACCTTTTGTGGGCGTTGTGAGCGTCCTTCTCAGCTGTTCTGCACCACGTACTCCTAGGACTGCCGCGTCAGGTATCCTGCCATCCTGAGTAAGCGGGTTCCCTTGCATCACTTGGCTATCTGTGAATCTGTCACACTTTCGGAGAGTTTGACTGGCTCTTTCGTCGTCGTATGGTTGGGCCTACGGGTTCATGGTCCGTTCTCTGATAAGGTTGTTTGTTGGCGATACGTCTTGGCCAGAATATCCTCTAGATTTGGTGCACCTATTGGCACACTCGTGCAGCTTCCTCGTGATATTGTTGTGATATTGGAGAGAGGGACTCTACATTTGCTGTCATATGGTGAAGGTCCAGTATCCTGTGAGACAGAAGGCACACATCGCCGCCGTAGTCAAGGTGTTTGGGCTTAGATGTAAGAGGCAACCGAATTCGTCCAATTCCTGATGAAAAGACCGCATTCAGCACATCACAGCAACAATAGAAAATGTACTGGTTCAAGTACGCAGCCTTGCCGAACCCCACTTTGGACTTTGGAATTCCTCAGACAGGCTTCCAGGTGACACGTGGACCCTGCCCAAAGCACGATTCACACCCTCAAACAATGACCAGCAGGTAAAGTGGTGATCGAAGCTCAACACGCTGCCCGATGATGCTCCACAAGATGTTGATGAGATCGACACACGGAGGGACCAAAGCGTAGACCTGCTTGTTCGGCATCGAGTGTGTCTTTAAGGGGTTCTTTGAATGGCTCCAGGATGATTTTGGCCACACTAGGCATTTCTGTAGAGAGCTTGACGATCATTCAATTGTCCCGCTCGTCCGGAAAAGACTCGGCTTCCCATGCAAGTGGCAACAGTTGCGAAACCGCTCCGGAAGTATGCCATCAAGTCCTACCGCCTTATTGGTATTCTGCGCACTGATCGCGGCAATTATCTCTTCCTTACTGGGGATATCAGAAAGGCTTTTAATAAGGAGCGAAAGGCCTTCCTCTGTGCAAGACGTGTCAGGTGGACCCTCATATCTGCACATGCCAGTGATTGTGGCTCTTGAGCTCTTAAGCGGTCAACACTTGTTTTGATTTGGTTTTCAAACTATTTTGAAACCAATTTTTGAATGGTGTGCCCTTCTCGTTCAAACGTCATGAGGGGACGAAAGATTCTAGACGAACCTTGGAAATCCCTCTCAAACGGCGCAAACGTAAAAGCTGTTCTCTCTGCAATTCCGCAGCTATCCTGCTGAGATGTCTAAAGTCAAACCGAACCGCTTTAAATTCACGCCACGAAAATTTTGCCATCCACTCATCACGACACCGAACTGATTCCACGTCCGAATCGCAACCCATCCCCGAGGAAACACCCGAAACAGCTGCTGCCCAACCACCGACTGCGAGCGAAATGATTTCTCCAAGGGATTGCGTATCATACGGTCCAACAGGAACCATAAACACATCGATTCACCGGATCGACGGACCAGCATCGCATCGCTCCTCTGGTCCAATTAACAAATTCTCCCGCTTTCAACTATCTCATCTAGTTTGCAATTCCGCCCGCCGACTTGCACTCCCACAGCCGTGACCCGTGCATGGACGACGATTTGCTCGCATTCCCAGTTGCAGCTGCATTATTCAGATGCTGCGCCAAACGGCCGGCCACCCCGCCCCGCCTCCACAGAGCATGTCCTACATTCACTCGAACAGCAGCAGCAACACTCGTATTCCTAAATCAACACGTTTCACTTCAGTCAACATTGTCGGCCCCGGCGCATACATTCGGTTTGGTCTTCTCGCCTGTCCTGCCTCCTCGAGAGTGCGCCATCGTAGCCACCGCCGCCATCGTCCACCCACTCAGCGTCGGTCGGTCGGGACCGAATTTAGAACTCAATTACCCGAACTAAATTATTACAGCTGCAATCTAATAACTGTGAACCTAATCGTTACCCAAACACGAATCTATCCACATCCACACCACCCCCTGTCCCCCACACCCAGCGCCCCAAGCCGGGATCCTTGTGTGCACGACGACGACGATGACGCCGCCGCGCACTGAGTGTTGGGGCAGTTCGATGGGACCGAACAAATGGGAACCTCTGCACGTAGCCATGTACCCCGTCTGCAAACAACAATGTTCCACTAATGGACTAATCTCCCTAAAGACCCTCAAGTTGTTGCACGCTCTCCTGGCGACACACTCGGCACATGTACTGATCCCCCGAAAGGCCGCGCGGCCAGGCGGCCGTCTGCGTTGCTATGGTGACTGGCGAGCCTTATCTCTGCGAACGCATCATCATTAATTGAGAATGTCGCCCCATTCATGCACGCTCGACCGAGCCAGATAGATACTATCCGCTGCCCCGGGGGCTACTCGGAGTCCGCGCCGCTTGCCGGCTACCAGTGGAGCCCTTTTTTCCACGGCACTGGCACTGGCCGTGGCCCCCGGGCGCGCCTGGGTGTTGTCGTCGGCGGAAAGGCCCCGGCCCTAGTGCGAGGAGCATATCTTATCCATGCTCCTCATTTTGTAATCGCCATCGTTTGTGCAGCAAACCTACAAGATGAAGGCAGCACCTTTGGCGCTGTCGATGCAGCGCGCAAACGCGATTACAACCGCGGGCACTAGTGGATGTGCGCGCGATCTGTGCGCTGTGCCTAGGTACGTCGTGATGGCTGGCTCCCCTCTCGCTCGTCGGATGTCGTGTCTGTCGTCGTTTCCTTCTCGCTCTCCGTGCGGCGGCGGCGGCGGCGTCGTCGTTGTCATGGCGTGGCTTCTCCACTGGAACCGTGAAGCAATTTGTAATTTTACATGTCAGACTCGAGGATAATCCGACTTGAATGTGAGCGCGCGCGCACACGCTCTCGCCGGCAGTGTCGATAGGGGCCTGCGGTCCCTGTGTCTGCGCAATCGACTCAAAGCCGATCTTATCGACTGTGTAACTTAAATAGGTACTAAGTGTACTTCGACACTGACCCGATTGGAGGATTTATCTTGCATTGTTTGGATACAAGCATGCCGCGGTCGAGGAGTGTGTGCAGACACGCTAGTGGCGGGGCGGCCGGAGCGCCTGTTGGAGCCTCGAAAACAGGTCTCTCGTCGAGTGGATGAGAGATTGATCGATTCAATGTCGCCAATGTCTAAACACTGACACGATGCTAATCGCAATTATGTCGTTGTCGACGTCGTAGTTGTCGGTGTCGGTGTGCACGCTAAGACCACGGCATTCAAGTTGTTGGACTTCACACTTTGGATTGCTTCGCGCCACGGGAGACGTATGCCCACCGCCAGTGCGATCACTTTCCGATCAAATTGGCGTCAATCAATTTGGCGATGAGGAGGGAGGCAGTCGGGTCAAGTCTGGGCGAACTGGTTGGTGACAGAGAAATTATTTACGTAACATAATGATATCATTGGTCATTGGTGTCGGGCGGTGGACTACCACAAGGCTGGCCATGGTGGCCTGGTGCTTTTCTGGTGAATGTCTGAACATGTGTTACTCACTGGATAAGAAGTGTTTTACAGGTCGTTTGCTGTCAGATTAAGAGGAGAAAAATGGTGCAGCCATCGGCGTCAAGTTATGCAAGTCGTGGTCAGTATGGGGCTGTTGTTGACAAGTGCCTCGAGAGAGTTGATTTTTTGAAGAAAATTGAGATGTGTCGTGCCGTTTCGTGGTGAATGATGAAGGAAATTGCAGCAACGTCAAACTTACACAGTTGCGTTTAAAATTGATGTAACAAAATGGTTTTTCTTCACAAAACATGACGACGAGCATGCGAAGTTATGGCCAGCTTGCAGACATTAGCGGTCCTAAATTAATCAAAGTTGAGCTGAATTTCAGTACCAATTTGAAGAGAGTTTGGTCTCGCTGCGTGGTCGATGATGCTTTAAGATCGGTAAAGGGTTTTGCAACAAGGACAAATTTTGTCTTAAATAGAACGCAAGACCTTTGAGATCTTTCAAGAACTTTGTTATCGATTTGAAGCCTAATCAAAACATCTATGGATCGAAATCGCCTTCCTTCATTTGGCCACCGCGGGCACGTTTGCAGCGGTCGATTCGTTGGACCCAATTTTTAGCACATTTTAGTCGAAACGGCCTCTATTTCGCGTTCAATGTTAGCCCTTCAAACGTCATCGGCTTGTTGGGAGAAACCAATGACGGAACGTAGCTCCAGAAAAAATAGTCAAGAGGCGTTAAATCGCACGAAAGTGGCTGCCAATCGACTGGCCCATTTCATAAGATAACGCGCTCACTTTACTTCTTTTTCTTTGAGCCTCAACCAACATGCCTCTCCAGCCAGCACGATCTTTCGCCAGCTGCCTTCAGCTGCGCACACCAAGTTGGTTGAGGTCCTTTTCCACTTGTGTGCGCCATCTAGTGCGAGGTGCGTCCTCTGTTGGGCTGTCCCAATGGCTCGGTGTCGAAGACTTTTCGGGCCGGAGCTGTGGTGTCCATCCGCTCTACATGACCAAGCCATCATAAGCGTTGGATCCGAAGACGCTTAACTAGGTGCAGTCCGCTGTACAGCCCGTATAGTTCGTGGTTGAACCTTCTCCTCCAAACGCCATCAACGCCAACAGGACCAAAGATCGTACTCAGAACTTTTCCCTCAAAACAACCAAGAGCTTTTTCATCCGCTTTCAATAGAGTCCATGTCTCTGCGCCATAGAGCAGGACAGGGATGATCAGGGATTTATACAAGGTCAATTTGGTGTTTCGAGAGATGGCTCTGCTACTCAATTGCCTCTTGAGCCCCAAATCTGCGCTTGATCTCGGTACTGGTGTTGTTGTCCCTATTTACTCCGGAGCCTAGGTAGACGAAGTCCTTGACTACCTCAAAGTTACTGCTGCCCAATGTGACGCTCTGTCCGAGACGTCGATGCTGTGCGTCCTTCCTTGATGATAGCATGTACTTTCTTTTGCCCTGGTTTATCGCTGGACCCATTTTAGCCGCTTCCGCTTAACTGCCAGCAAACGCCTCATTGACGGCTCGCTGTGTTCGTCCAATCACGTCAATGTCGTCTGCGTAAGCAAGCAGTTGAACGGACTTTTGGAAGATCGTGCCTCGGGTGTTTACGTTTGAGTTTCGCACGATCTTCTCAAGTATGATGTTAAAGAAGTCACATGACAGCGTGTCGCCTTGCCTTGACCTTGACATTGAAGGTCTCAGTGAGTTCGCTACCGACCTTGATGGAGCAGCGAGAGTTCTCCATCGTCATCCTGCACTGCCTGACGAGTTTGGCAGGAATGTCAAAACTAGACATGGCGTTGTATACCTCGTCTCTATGCACGCTGTCATATGCGGCTTTGAAATCGACATATAGGTGGTGGGTGTCGATCTGCATCTCTTGAGTCTTTTCCAGGATCTGCCGGAGTGTAAATATTTGGTCTATTGTTGACTTTCCTGGCCTGAAACTGCACTGATGAGGCCCTATCAGGTAGTTGACAAATGGGTTCAGGCGTTCACACAGAACGGCAGAGAGTTTTCTTATACGCGATGTTAAGGAGGCTGATGCCTCGCAGTCAAAGGGGTCTCCTTTCTTGTAGACCGGACAAACGACGCTGAGATTCCACTCATCGGGCATGCTTTCCTCCGACCATATCAGCACACAGATGAGCTGGCGCATGTGCGCAACCAGGTCATCTCCAGCTGCCTTAAACAGTTCCGCGGACAATCCGTCCGCTCCAGCAGCTTTGTTCGACTTCAGTCTAGACATCGCTATCTTGACTTCGTCTAAGGCGGGGGGACGGAATTCGTGTTCATCGTCGTCGTTGAAAGTGTTGAGGGAACTGAGTGAAAAACAAGTCTTAAGTCCCGATTGCCATCAGTCCTAAATGTTCAGCTTTCAGAGCTTCAGTTTGATTTTGTGAACGCCGAGGATTGTTGTACGATCAACAGGACGGAAAAACCACGCAACTGCGCAGACTTGTCATCACATGTGCTTCTGTTGGCCATGCAGAGTGCAGTCTGTGCAGTCTATGGTAAGAATCCTTAACATCTTTGCATGAAGCTACAGTTCAGGGTGGACCTCAGTAAGCACGTGCCTCCAGTCAGGTGTCTTGCCGAACTGGTTGGGATCAGCACGTCACTGTTTATATGCTGCATTGTTGATCGAGCTTAGCTGAAGCTTGACCAAAACGGAGGATGACACATGCAAGCTGGGGACCATCTTAATCATTTTCAAGGTCACTTCAGCGTCAAAGGCGAAAAAAGAACCAAATCATTACTGCTCACTTGTTCATCTGTCCGTCCGTCTCTCCGTCCACCCGTCTACGAGTCTGTCCGGTCATCCGTATCCTCGTCCATCGGTCTGTCCACCTAATCATTTGCCCATCCAATCTGTGTCCACCCTTCAGTACACTTCCATTTGTCTGTTCGCTCATCCGGCCGTCTGTCCACATGGCCATTTGTTGTGCGTCCACCCGCCTGTGCTGCGTGATCGTTCATCAGCCCGTTCGTCCATCGGTCAGGCTGCCTTTCTGACTATCCGTCTATTCCTCGTCTGGGGGAACAGAACCGTCAGGTCGGCTGCAAGTCTGTGTGTTTGTCCACCTACCTCTCCGCCAGCTCGCCTGACTGTCCGTCCATCGGCAAGGCGGCCTTTCCGTCTGTCCGTGTATTCCACGTCTGGAGAAGCAGCCACTGTCAGTTCGGATGCAAGTATGTTAATTTGTCCACCAGCTCCCAGTCTGCCCGTCCATCCGTCTGTTGCTTGTTCAGACGTCCGTCCGTGTTAGAAGATTGCCGGAGATTGTGTCTATAGCCTTAAGGGAGCCACCATAAGACTAAATCGAAGCTTGTCCCACCGGGAATCGCCCTGTACTGGACCACGCACGAATCGTTCTCACAATAGACGTGCTGTGTAAAACTTTGAGAATCAAATCCGAAATTCACAGCGGGACTGATGTGCATTTTCACGAAATCCACCGCCAAATCCTTGAATTCTCGCCAAATTTTCTGTATCTTGTCTGCTTAGACCTGATACTTGGACTGCCCTTCTTGGAGGAAGTTGCTGAGTGACTGCAGCAACGAATTCAACTCGTTTGAGTGAAGCAACGATGCCAGGAAGAGGTTTGTCTGGGAATGTGCGACGGAGTCTTCCCAAAGACGTGGAGTTCACCGGAAATGTTGACCAACTTTTTGCCACAAAGTTGCTCACTATCAAGTTTGTCATCGTCCCACCGAGGCGTACGTTTCAAAGCATTTTGTCCATTTCCAGTTGACCACTGGGCTCCAGACCAGTCGACACCAGGGAATCAGGAGTGAGTTGAAGCAATCTCAAGTGAGTCGCGCAGCTGCGGCTGAGGTTGCCACGGAAGGGCTTCAAAGCCATGAATAAACAAAAAAAAAACTAAAAATGGGATCAATCGTAAGCCTCTTATCCACCAACTGTCACTCATTCCTCGCCTCACCTTCTGGTCCCACTTCGATTACAAAGAGCACTTCTGACAAAGCTTGCTGTCAAGTTTAGCGTCTGTAAAAGCAGCCAAATTGACCGCCCAGCCTAGCCGCCTTGGTTTCCTTGGCAAATCAACAATCGCGGAAGCTTTTCAAATGGCAGTCGCTTCAGGACGCACTGCATGTGCACCGCCGTGAGCCGAAAACACTGCATCCCGTACGCGTGTACAACATGGGCTGTTTTTTAATCGAATTTAAATAAATCATTTGAAAACCAAAAAATCGCTTGGAAATTAATTAAAATCGCTACCGCTGAGCTGCACTCCAATTAAGCTCTCACAGATTTTTATCGCATACAGGCGCCTGTTTTTTTTTCGTGTCGCGCTACGAGGCAGTCTGTGTTTTTGTGTTCGTTTTTTTTTGTTCTCTCCGCCGCTGTTCGAACATAAGCTGGCGATTGTGGCATCGATTTATCGCGACAAAAGTTGCAAATAAATACAAAACCGCAAAATGCTCGCCGCCGCAACTCTGAGGTTTTCCCCGTGTACAGAGCGGGAGATGGCTCCGAGCATATGGACCCGCATGGCACCGATGACGACGGCGACGGTGGGGCTGTAAGCTCTCGCGTATGCATGCCTTTTGCTGTTGCTGTTGTTGTTGTGGCTGTGAAGAAAAGACAAAAATATTGGTCCAATTATGAAACTGTCACGGAAAATTTTGCAACGTTTCTTCTTCTTTTTTTTTTGCATTTTTTTTTCATTTTTTTTTGAGCCGCAATCGTGCTTATTTCTTGCGGACCATCTTAATTGGCTCTATCTGAATGGCTCTCTCCCTCTCTGGGAGGTGGCGGTGGTTGGGGCCGCCTTTCACTTTGAATCCTCGCGATGCATGCAAACCGATAGTGTTGCCAAACAAAAAGAAAACTCAAAATCCCCCGCTCCGGTGCCCGACTGCTGTGCAAAAGCAAAAAGAAATGATTACAAAAGTGTGGGAGGCGCTGGAGGGTACGTATCTACTCCTGGGAGCGATAAGACGACAGGAACTGCAACCACTGGGAGGAAGTCGCTGATTGACATTTCCACTCGTACACACAAATGTTCGACATCGCCAAAGTTCCGGATCTGGCGATTGTGGGCGGTGTGGGAACGAGTGCCTCTAGCCGGGGCGAGGAAGGAAATGTAACGAAACACGTTGACGACGGGTGCGCAAAAGTTCTCTAATGTCACCACTGGCACTTGGCCTAGGCACTGGGAATGCGCTCGTAAAAGGAAGTCATTCGCTGGTGCGGTTGAGCGACGACAAAAACTGCCAACGGCAGGGTGATTAATTGCTTGGTTAACATTGAAAAATGAAGACATTCGCCGCGGCCCGATAAGGATGTGTTCTGCTACGCAAATGCCTAGTGAATTCTAATTTTGCACAATCGGCCTCATTGGGTGCTGCTGCTGCTTGTCTGGCCGTAGTCGTCACCGCCGCCGCTGCTGCTGCTGCCGCCAGTGCCGCCTTCAATAACAATGGACAGTGCTTGGAGTGTGTTTTCGAGTCGGCAAGTTGACTGAACATGACAGGTAGTAGGGGACACTCGTGAGCGTGTATGGCGAGTGCAAATTGCAAGCGCAACGCGGAATGATTTACGAGGCCACCGTCTGGATAGTGCGTGTTTGGCACCTTTTCCATGCCCGCGTCGAGGTGTTGAGATGTCTTGCGACGAAAATTGGGTGCAGCCGGCAACCCCGAACATGGGTGCGTATGTCAGTGACTTGTGTGGCAGCGAGTGTCTTAAGGAATGACTGGTCTACAAATGTGGGAACGTGACGAAAATGCATCCGTCGTTCGGGCCATCAATCAATGCGACGAGGGCTGTTGTTGGAGTGGAAGTGACATTAACAGGCTTTGTGCTTCGATGTGGACTGCGGCCGGGTATGGGCATTGAACGCGGTGCACTCCGTATGAGGGAGACATGCAACTCGATGCAGATGATCTGCGGGGAAGAACAGGAAACCAGAGGCTAGACTAGACTCATCCGTGGGATTGCTTATACGGTGCGAGTGGGGTTGCAACGGCAAATATTAGGAAGGGTCTGAGGTTTCAAATTCAAATCAGGTTCAGACGACGATACTGGAGAACAGGTGAACGTGGAACAGCATGCACATCACTCAAATAGGACACCACGCCCGGAGATGATGGTAGACACCAATGCCGGTTAAGGCGGGAAGAGCGACGCTAACAAGCAGGAAACGCAAATCCTCAGCGAATCGAAGGAAATTGAAAACCCATCATCATTACAAGTGCAAGACAGATAAACTCAGAGGGATCATCCACAGGTGCTCCTAAGCTAAACAAGCGTTGATTGAAGAATGCCGTGACGATTCCTTGACTGCGTGGAGCACAGCCCAGGTGGAAGGTAAACCAGTGCAGAGGGAGACAGATTTTTGGAGGAGACGTGACTCAATTCCCGCCACGACCAACTTTCATAACATCCAGGCAAACCCTTCGAATTGCGCGATGGCCTGCGGACACTCAATTTCCGCAGCAGAAGTTTGCAAAACTAACCGAATCCAGTTCAGCGAAACCGCTTGCTCGGGGCGCTTCTGAAAACCAGAGATTTCTGTAACTCAATTCGGGGGAGAAATTGCTCAGAGGCCGGTCGATGGAAGGGTTTGGATTGAGATCCATTTCAACTCGGGTTGATGTAAAATCACAAGGTGCTCCCGAAAGCTGTTTACTAACAACAGTTCGGGCGAAAGGAAACATCATCCATCGCAGTCGCATTTAAGTAAAGAATGGTTGCGTGTTGTGAAGCAACAAGCTTCAGATCCACTGGACCACCGAGACTCAAAAAAGTGGTTCATGGTTCAGTGTAGCAACCTACATTTGATGAAATTTCATGGGAATGCCAGCAGGGAAGAGACCCACATCAGCAGCGACAAATAACTGCCAACTGATCCGAACAAAGGCAACACAGTGGCAAAGGAAGTGTTCCGCAGTGTCGTCTCGTTTCGCTTAGGTGAGGTGAGCGGTCATCCTCAGCAAAACATCTTCTTAGAGGAACCAACAAGAGCAGGAAGTATTTAAGATACTGAGTCAGCTGAATTGTACAAAAGCTCCTGGAGCAGATAACGTCAGACCAATAGATCTCAAACTGAATGCCATGTGTCTCAACTGAATGTGCCAAGGTTGATGAGAAGATCGATAATTCGCCCAATGTACAAGGGAGGGGAACTACGGGCCGATTGCAATCCTACCCGCTGTCGAAAAATGTCTGGAAGAGGTACTTGTCAATCGTGTCAATTGTTCTCCGAATCAGTGCGGCTTCCAAAAAGGCAAAAGCACCCAATCACGTCTGGGGGAGGTTTCAAATGTTGTCAAGGCCCATCACGTAATTGTGCTATTTATCGATTTCAGCAAACCTTTCGATACTTTGACAAATGAAAAGCTCGTAGAAATTGTCAGCAGAATAGGCTTGAGAGGAGTCCTGGCAAAATGGCCCAAAAGCTATCTGACTGACAAAACTGTCGAAGCCAAGGCAGCTGATACATCGAGTAGTGAAAAGAAAGTCAAATACGGAGTGCCACAAGGTTCCAAATTGAGCCCCATTTTGTTCATTCTTTTCACGAACGGGCTGCTGAAGATATTGAAAAAATCGACTGCGTATAAGCATGCAGACGACATACCAATCGTGGTGTGGCACACCTTAACTTGTATTCAGCTGTGCAGATAATGCAGGACGAATTCAAGGTTGCATCCGAATGGTGCCATGATAATGGCCTAGGCATAGATTCCACGAAAACAAAGGCGATGCACATTCGCACTCCATCAAGACCTGCAGAAGTTATGTACACAGGGCAAAGTTGCTGACTGCACCCAATTTGGTAGGATGCCAGCGCGATCCCTGACATACAGCCTCCTCGTAGCGCCCCTGGATAGCCATCACAACAACCGTTGCGTGGTGAACTAATGTATGCAGCGATACCCTTCTGCCCGAGGGTCAAATAATGGGCCTGGCCTACCAGTTGTAGGTTGTGCGTGAGGTTAACTCCCTCACCATATAAAAAAATCGACGGAAACGAAACGACAAAAGGCCGGACTCATAGTTGACGACCTCGGCAAACGATCAAAGGACAATGATTTTCGGTCCTGCAAGTGGAATGTGAGGTCCCTGAACAGACCACGTGCAGCCGATGAACTCGCGGAGGCCCTGGACTGCTACAAAGCAGATGTTACCGCCAACCAGGCGATGCGATGGGATGGGCCGGGCTAATGGAAGATGTCGCAGTTTCTCATCTACTGCGGTGATTGCTACAAAGAAGGAAGGCAGCGCTTATTTGGACGCGGATTCGTTGTTCGAGGCAGACTTAGGCAAAAAGTCTTAAGCTTTGATTATATCGGCGAGCGCCTCATAACAATCCGCATCAAGGCTAAATTTGGGAACATCAGCCTGATTTGCGCACACGTCCCGACTGAGAAGAAGGATGACGATAGCTAGGATGACTTCTGTGATCTCCTAGAAAAAACATACGATCGATGGCTCAGCTTTGAGACCAAGATCGTTCGAGGAGATTTCAACGCACAGCTGGGCAGCCTCTCTGTGATGAGCACGCAATTCCCACACCTCAACTTCCATAAGGGGATCTGGCGGTTTCCAGATCAATCAACCGTCAACCAGATTGATCACTTTGCGATCGACGTCAGGCACTCCATCCATATTCTCGATGTCCGAACGCTCCGAGGAGCCAACATCGACTCGGACCATTTGTAGCCAAGGTAAGGATGAGGACATCGAGAGAAGTACGGAGTCGAGAAAGAACACTACGGTTTGACGTCGGAAAGCTACAATTGCAATCGACCGCTAGGAACTTTGCCGACCGAGTCTCCCTGAAACTCTCTGAAAGTTCGACGATTCTGCCTGCACATTCAATAGAAGAAGAATGGAAACGTTGTCAAAAAGCCATCAAAGAAGCTGCCACTGATGGGCTGGGTTTCACGACGCCACCAGGAAGGAACCCATGGTTTGACAACGAGTGCAGGCAGGTACATGCAGCCAAGCAGGGGGCCTACAAGGCAACGCTGCATCGAACAACAAGAGCTGCTCGTGAGCTCTACGAACAGAAGAGAGGGGAAGAGCACCGGCTTCTCAGAAAGAAAACAAAAGAGCATGAGAAGCGCGCGGTCGTGTAGATGGAGAGGTGCTACGACAGGAAGGAGGGACGAAAATGGGCAACTAGTAGTAGATTCGCAGTCGATGCTGAGATTTTGGAAAAATCACTGATGGAGACTGTTAAACGGCGATGACGACTCAAATTCCGCTGTCAGGCAGAATGTTTTAAATCCACTTCAAAATTAGTAACGATCAATTTTCAACCACCTGCAGGTAAGCATGCAGCTTTGTAGGTAAACTATGGTCAGGTACTATTGCATCAATAAAAACAAAATTCGGCAGCCGCTTGGCTTCTCCACATGTCACCGTCGGTTGTGCTACAGGGAGGCCCAACCATCGATGGACGCCCTAAGCAAGGGCGCAGGTAGTCAAACGCAGGTTAGGGTAGAGTCCTAGGAGTAGCTCCTCTGATCCTTGTGTCACAAGTTTATCGGCGATAGCATTTGGAAACCAGTGTCTGTCACACGTTCTTCTCAGTGTGGTTCGCGGCGGAGGATCGCGGATCATTTTTGGCTTTGACGATGATCTAGTCTGATGCTGTCGTCTTCCATGAAGGCGTCCGGGCCATACCCTTCCTTGGATTTGGCAGCATCCGTGAAGATTCGACCACAGTCCTTTCCTTAAACAGAACATCGATAGATCCAGCTGGATCACTGCTGTCCACGAGACTAGGATCAGAGGGAAAAGTTGCAGATAAAGCCTCCATAGGGTCGAGTTGTGCAATTTCTTTCATTTCAAAGCGGAGCCGGCCTTTGAAATTGCCCTTTATCTTAGCCACAGTTTGACCCCAGATGCATCAACTCTTGCTAAGACAATTCGACAAGACGTGGACAAGGGTCTGGCTTCTACAACAACCTCTTGTGCTGTTCATCGTGTTTTTGTTTTCTCGTAAGATCGCTTCCGCTTCTGTTCTGCAAGGACCCGAAAGATGAGGAGGAACTGTGGTCACAGATGGTCACGGTTCCTCCTTTTGGGAATAAAAACAGAACTCCCTTAGCATCGTTGACCGTGTGGTTGTGATCCGACTGCCTCCGCAATGGAGAAATGTTCGAAAGTTTTCGACTCCAAACCCGAGGGAAAGCGCATTAAAATTAAACCACGTTTTCAGTGGCGTTCTCAGCTGGAAAGGGATCTCATCCCGCCCAGCGTGCCTAGCTGAAAGGGATGTTGAATGGAGAGGAATGTTGACAGCGACTCAGGTCCATGACGGACGATGATGAATGTTCGAAAATCGGACAATTCGGAACTGTTCAACCGCAAAACTCTTGAGCCTAAGTGTCTGTCTGCCTGTCAGCCGAAAACGCAAACATCTTTGAAATGTAACAATCCATAGTTAGGCCCCTTATTTGCAGAAACCATTTGGACAGTGGGTATGTGAGTCCCAGTGCATGGACCAGGTTTGATCCCTGGTCTGTACGACAAAATAATTATCAACCACCCCTTTCAATGCAATGCTCAAAGGATAGCTCCTGTCTAGAAAAACATTCTCAAACTTGGCCTTTCGGAGTCGGCATCAAACTGTAGGTCTCTTCCACTCACAACTCGAGTGATTGCTGAGAAGCTAGGCTCTGATGGACTGTTGCGCCACCCGTGTCATTACTTGGACCTTACGTGCCTCTAATATTACAAAAGTTCAATTTTAGTATTCTCTTGCTAATTTGTTCACATTTTCTCTCTCTTTTCAGGTAAGTGGTTGACGATCGATGATCTGGTGCATGAAGTCGCGAGAATTTCGCTCTGAGGAGGCAGTGACATAAGTGAAGTATCCTCTCATTGCAATCGAAGCAGTAATTCACTTTCACAATAAGGGTCTTTCTAGAAGGCGTACAATAGTGAGTATAGGCTAAAGTGGGTGAGGATGGCATCCACAGTCTGGCTGGCCCGTCTGACTCCAAGCGAAAGAACTAAGCGATTGATTGGGAGGAAGTAGAAAAGCTTCGAATGAGAAAATTTGGTTTAGAATGATATCCTCTTTCTTGTGACAGCAGAGCATATATGTTGTGCGAGACATTTACTTGACAAACAGGCCCACTCATTTGCCCACCCTTGTGGACATTCACTCTCAGGAACAACCAGACTCCAGCAGTGTTTCCGTATGGTATTCCACAAGGTTGCTTACTAGCAGTTATTCTTTTTTTTTTTGTTCTTTTCCTGCTTCTTGGTCTGGTCTTAGAGGCTGCTGACAACTCGTCTGGTTGTTCAAAGACGATTGCGAGTGTTCCGTTAGTTGGTCTAGGAGGTCCTGCCACCGCTGGTTACTCGTCCTGCAGGAGTACTGATGCGAGGAGGTCTTGTCTAGTACAAACGAAACTCATTTTGATGTCACACGGCTTCTTTCCATTCATAAACCCATTTTTCATGGCTCCTCTTGGGAGCATGTTTAAATTGGCAATCACAAGGTAAAGGTGCCCCACTTCGACCACATTTCTTGCTTCAGTCGGCAGTTCTTCGACCTGACCCTTCGTCCTTTGCTTTAACGACGCCAAGAAACCGAGTCCCACGGGCATAGTGCCCACCTTGATGTCCCTCATCGCAATTTGTTACTTCGGGACAAGCTCACTTCGAGTTTATGACACACTCCCCCACAGTCCATGGTTCTTTCCCATAAACCCCAGAGACCTCAATCCACACAGCGGATTCCATGACAGCCGCCCGCTCCTCGCTCTAAAATAAATTTACGATCAAATAATTGCCATCCACTCTCAGTGACCATTCGAACCTCTTCGGAAAACCACGTCACGTTCGAACCCTTTCTCACGATCGACGCTAAGCCGCCCTGAATGCCCTTCCCAGAGGCACCCAATCACGAACTGTCGCCGGATTGATGCAACTGCCCTCGCTCGGCCACTCGTAGCGTCACAACCTTTGACAGCTCGCTGCTTGTGCTTTATGTGCATGAAGCTGTCATATTTCGAGTGCGCCCGGGTTTAGCATTCAAAACGCACTCTCCGTGGACACAAATTCCTTCGACCGCAGCACAACGACTGATGTGACAGCCCGGGGACCCGGCTCTCCCGCCCAGTCCTAACCTCCCTCGGAACTTTCCATTTGGAGCACGCCGTGTTTCCATGCCTGGCATTTTTCTTCTTCGTCGTGGAGTTGGAACAAACAACAGAAACCGAGTCGATAACGATAAATGGTCGTCAGTTGCGTTGTGCGGGTGTGGGGGTGGAATAGCGTGTGCAGTTGAAATCCAATTCGAAAACGTACGAGTGCCCGAGTCCAAAAGGAATTGGGAGCACGACGACTTGAGAAAATGGTTTCGGACCGGAGGGAGATCTCTTCCACGTCGCTGCTGTCTGAGATGAAGATGACGACGACGACGACGACGACGTCGAGGAGGAGGAGGAAAAGGAGATGGCGATGGCAATGGCGCGGTGCACATGAGATGCCGGTGGTGTTCCATATTTCACGCTTTTGTTGCTGTCGCCCGGGCCTGTGCGCGGCTCGGTAGTCTTCTTGTGCGCTCGCAAAGTGTGTCATGCTCAATTAGTGAAAGATGATTGTTTTCCTTGTACGACTGCCTCCACGCCCGCCGGGGACTCGTGGAGCGGCCGATTCCCATTTCGGCTCGTTCGTGAGACTTTTGTTTTGATTCTGTGATTGAGGGAGAGAAAATATTTTCCCAGCGTCGGTGATCGGTGCGTGGAAAAGTAAGGAATTTTACATAATACCCTGGGATGGCTGAGTGGAGTGGTGGAGTGGTGGAGTGCTGTTTACCGATTGTGCCAACGATGACGGTCCAGAAACCGGCTGACAGACAGATGATCTAGATTTAAGGACGCGTCGAGGTAGTGGCTTGCACAAAGTTCCCACGGCGTGCAAATTGGCGTTTCCTGTCAAACATGCAGTGTTCTATTCGCTTCCCTCTGTTCTCTGTCCTGTGCTGCTAAGGATGTCACAACCAACAGACATCACTGTCTGTCGGGGGTCTTTTGTTTGCGTGGGAGGAGCCGGAGCACCCTTGGATGCCTGCGAGGAGCTTACGAAACAGGGATAGTTTGCCCGAAATGCGCAGGAAGCCGATTACAAAGCGCGCAGAGTTGTTGGAGCGGACCTAATTGGGGAACAAAGAAACGCCGAGAATGTGTTGGGAACACCCTTGGCAGCGACAGCAAATTGGGTGGCTACGGGGAGGATGACTGTCCGGACTGTCTTCTAGAACGAAACCAATTTAATAACGTTCGACTGTCGGTGAATGCATCGTTTATGTCAATTCGGCTCCAGGGCTGCACACACAGATGGCACGGTTTACTGCACGTTCGTGATTCACTGTTTCGTCCAACTCAAGACCGCTTTTGCAGAAGTTGTCGGTGATGGTGTACAATTTGTTCTGATGACACAAGCTTGGATTTAGTAGCATTTCCTGGTTGACGCCAGATGATTTTTAGCCAAATCGGCGTGTGCTTTTCACTGCTCTCGAATCCAGTCCTGGTCGAGTTTCTTCGTATCCCATTGATCAGTTGGCCAAGTCGCCAAAATGGACGACCGACTGCGCAGACCTCAGCTGTTATTGCCCCAGGTGCTGTTGGACAATCTCACTGACATCGGCGATGTTTTAGCAGATCGCTGACTGAGCCGTTCGTCGTGGACTTGGTTCTGTCAATGCAGGTGTTGCTCGACGTTGTCACATAGGGCCGGACATTTGAGATAAAACTGCCAAGATGTTTATTGCCCGCTTACCACGAGACTCCTTAGCCAGGACACGAAACTCACTTTGTTTCCACGTTCGTTCAAGTTCAGGCATTTGTTTGCGTTTGTCTAAGTTGACCCCCTTCGTCAACTACCGCGTCGTTTAGGCGTTCTTTGGCAGACTCTTTTCTGTCTCGAGCAGAGATCGCTCTACTGAACCGGAGGAGATCCTCGTGACTGCGTGCGACATCCCGTTCATATTGAAGTCGACTGTCCACTGTTCGGCGTACGACATGGAAGATTACAGGAAATCCTTGTGGATCCTGTATCAGTCCAATTGTGTCGCGATGGAGGAACGCGTCGGGAGGAAGAAGGCGCACTCTGTCATAATACAGCGTGGTGCCAAAGATCAGGCTGTTGGAAGAACTCACAGCTCGTGCACCATGCCTTCTGGTCAGCTATTAATAAAATTATCGATCCTGTTCACGTTTGCCTCGTTGGGGTGGTACTTCTTGTACTCAGCGGAGACAATTCCGAAGACATTGTCTCTCGAACAACCTCATCTTTTCCATCTGGTAAGAACTCAGATGAAACCACAGTGGACCATCGTATGCCATAATTGGCTGGATGAGGGTCATGCAGCGGATTACCTTCACCCTGGAATCAAGTTGGCTGCCGTAAAATAACCTCCACAGTGACACGACCACACACAACTCGATGTTTTTTGAAAGCACTCAAAACTACGTCAAGGACCAAGAGATGCTGTCGGAAACTGAGCCTTTGGACCACGAACCTGTTGCAAGTTTGCGTTGAAAGTGTCTGAGGAACCATATTTGTCAGACCATCAACACTTTGGCATGCACATGCCCAGCCTGTCGGACTGACTACATCCTGTCAATCTTGGGGGCACGTCTAGGCAACCAACTGTTGGAACAGCCGACAACACTGAAAACACAACCTTTCATGTCAGTTTCATTTGGTCAGAGAGTCCTGTCATCTTTTTCGAGCCTGCTTCTGTAGGCTCTTGTAGGTTGCTGACACAACATTTCTGCAGCTCATGCTTTGTGTTTACAGTCGATTTAGGCTTTGTATGGTTGGTTATGTGCAACGGATGAAGACACATCACGATCGATGGGGCTATTGAGCTGAGGCAGCTCAAAATTGTCTATTTGCCTACATCGGGACAACAGTGAGCTCAACAAACTTGATCGGACGAAGACTCACCTTTGACAACCGCTGCAGCTTCGAAGTTCTCGGAACAACCCTACCCCGTCATCCGAGCTGTCCTACAGATGTGCATTCATCCGGGCCTGGCTCATCAAGCTGCAAGGGGCTGAGTACAAGCACTCTTAATTCTAAGCCGTCTGTCATCAGATTGATGAGTGTTTGGAGTCAGTTGCGCAGAAATCGACCGTCAGAAGTGAGCGTGCGCCGCAAACATGATTTTTATTCAGTCATTCATTCCGATGACCCGGTCCGCCAGGGTCCTGATTGAAGAGGAACCGCGAGATCTACTGTACCCGGATGTGGATTTAGTCTGGTAGGCAAACATCAAACCGCTGTACTAACTCAGTCAATGCTTTAAGAGGTTCTTCGTTCCCGATCGTCCAGGGTCAAGATGGAGCGGTAGGCCGAGTGATTACTTCAAGGACCAAGTGATCAAGGACTCAGGACTGCAGCCAAAAGCAGGACTTGATCACTGGGAGCAGAGTGTCCGGAAATGACGACAGATCTTATTCGGACACCTTGTAGTAGCAAACGCCATCAGACGCTATTAGAATTTTGCAAATCAACTGGTGTGAGGAATGGGCTATAATTTCGATGCATGGACTGCAAGCTTTGCTTTTCGGTTCGGATTTTGGGGATTGTATGCCATTTCTTTGGTGGCGTTGTGGGTATGTGCGTCGACCCCAACCTCGACGTCGTAGGTTCGAATCCAGCTCTGAGCGACAAAAATAATTTTCACGACCCCAACTCTTTCGAGTCACTGACAATGCTCAAAGAGTATTTCCTGTCTAAAAAAAAGCTTCTCAAACTTGGCCGTTCGGATTCGGCATTAAACTGTAGGTCCCTTCCACTCGTGAGAGAACAATAGCACGCACAACACGAGTGGTTGCTGAGAAGCTAGGCCCTAGCCCTCTATGGGCTGTAGCGCCACCCATATTGGTATATTATGCCATTTCGTCAGAAGGACAACTGTTGTCACTTATCTCAAACACCATTCGTGTCTCGCGTCATAATTCAGCCCTCTTCCATGGCACGCCTCGCCTTCGTCCACCGACCGCAAGAAAACAGATTTAAAAAATCACTTCAGACTGATTCCACCAGGCATGCAGCATGATTATGCCAAAGCCCTCTGTAATCAGGTACGTGACTCCAGTTCATGCTGATGAGCTGCCCGCGCCACCCACTTCCCCCGGCGACACTCAAATCACCATTCATTCGCATTCCACATCAGTCACACAGACACCGCCGCCATCTAGATGGCATGGCCACTCCCTAACCTTCACTTTAGTTTGCACTTCCGCCATCGGTAGGTGCCCATGCCCCCGGTCCCAATTATGTTTTGAAAACTCACACAAACCTAACCCCACCCCTCTCATTAGGTTCATCTAATCCAGGGGCGGGCTGATTGCCGGTTAGCTGTGGCGGCACACACTATCACTCACTCCCAACGAGCGCACACCGCAACAACCGCGCGAGCGATGTTTATCAGCGACTTTAGCTGGTTTCGCCTAATGGGCCTCTTATCGCGGGCGGCAGATCGTCGTCTAGCGCAAATTCTGAAATGAACCACCCGACAGCGGGGTTGGGCAAATTGCTTGCGCTTAAAATCGCAATTTCTCACTGGGTGCCAAAAATGTCACCTCGCCGAACACGAACAAGTGTCAAAGCAACTACACACTAAGAGCGGCAAAACAGAAAAAAAAACAGACCGAGTAACGAAAATGTTTTCATTTAAACCCTCCGACCCCATCCTTTGACTGCCTGTCCCTCCACCCCACACACACACACGACCCCATGTGTGTGCCGGCTGGGCGATGGGGAAAATTAAAAGTCGAAACCCGAAACAATGGCACGCCAGCAATTGACGATAACGAGTGAAAATATTTCACTCATTCACCCCCAGCCACCAGTGTTGGCAGGACCCTTTCACAGGATGCACACACACACACCCACTCACACACGGTCCCCGCGTTGGGGTTTCGGTTACAGAGGACAGAAGGAATTTTTATCTTCTGCTGTCCGCCCGAAAATATATTTTTGTTGTGCGCCCGGTTTGGCTGTGCGACCCGACCCCCCGGCACGCTGGGGCTGAGATTAATAGCCCGGGCATTAACGGCAAAACTGGATAAAACACACTCTCCCGGCCACACACTGTATCCACCACCCGTGCACCGGATGTTGTTCCTTCGCCAACCCCATTGTCTGCTGCTGGCTGGCTGTCTGTCATCTGGTCGTGGTGCGCTGGGAGATGGCTGACAGAGAGGGATGGGGGCGGTTTTTGGGGGATAAAAATGAAACATTTCATTGTCACACGAGCGCAGAGAAGTGAATCGTGTGGATAGACCATCGAGACCACCGAATGCTGATAAAGACACAGAACCCTCCCCGACACGGACCAAGGACAGCCTAGGAGAGGGAGTGGATTAAGCCCGGCCAGGAGCAAGGGACAGGTGTGAGATTTCAAATAAAAACAAATACGAGCTCGTGTCGTGCCTATGTGGGGGCACAATTTAAAGGAGTCCGGAGCTGGATCCGACCGCAGGATCGGATATGATGGGTGTCGTCGTGTCCTGTTTTCGCCCCACCCACAGGGCGAGCGCGTGTGCGGCGCCAAATGAGGATAACGACAGCATCCTGCTGTCCGCCGGAGAGACTAGTCTCTCGTCCTTGTGTGGGGGATATGGACTGCTGCTGCCGCCCCTCTAGCCCCCCCCCCACTGAAGAAGCAATATTCGTAAAATGTTTTGCATTCGCTTGGCTGTTTTGGCAAATAGATACGTTTCGTTTGCGAGTGTAAATTTCAAGGAGGGAAAGGTGAGTCTAGCAATCGAATCGATTGCTAACGCTGTTGGCATTTAGCTTTGCGGATGCAGCTCCCTTTCGCTGCTCGACAGGCACCTCGAATGTTTGTCAAGTGATGTGGATGTGTTTTACACACTTCCTCGAGTGGGGTAGTCGACATCGATGTCGAGCACAAAATCGACAGCCACGCGATGGCATGTCGTGCACAAAGTAACCACAACATTTTACCCATGTCCTCGGGCACAGAGCTTTCGAGTTACTCGTAAAGTTTCGCTTACATGGGCTCTTGTGGAAGTATTTTACGTTTTTGAAAACATTCCGGAGCGTCACGGGGACGGGACATTCAAATATTTAATGAAACGACGCCAGCAGACCAGCAGTTTAGCTTGATTTTCCCTGGTGAACCGACTGCGGACCATCGGCATCTGGGGGCAGGGATCAATTGACTTTGTCAGCTGGCTCTGGCTGTGGTCATGGTAGCTGATTTCTTGAGAAATTGAAGAAGTTCTCAAAGGCGACGGGGGGGCTGCCTGTGCTGGTGATGCTAATCGAGTGTGATGCTTTTGACTTCTTTGCGCTCAATTTGTAAAGGTTTTCTGAAGTTGAGGAAAATCAGAGCTGGCTAGTGACACTCATGAATAGATGGAGGTGATCGAAATGCAGTCATTCGACGTGCTCGATTCGCACACGATTGAGCGTTGCAATCTTTGAAGAGACTTCGACTTTGTTTTCATTTTTGGTGGTGTTCCAGAACCCAGGTCCGGACTCCTTTCGATTGTGCCCCCACATAGGAGCGTTTTTCTGATGGACGAAAATATGTTTCGATTGTCTTGAGATGCGATGGCAGTTGACAAGCGTGGTCTATGGTAACTCAAGTCCATCGCGAGGAGACACTCATTACGGAAGCTGCACGGATAAACAGCAGGAAGGCAATACATGACCTCCCCCAGGGCACACATCTCTGGCCCTACTTTTTTCAAAAACTTCAACGAACTGATCGACAGTGTAACCGAACTAACTGGCTTGGCTCCAGACATAAGACGTTGCCGATACCTTTCTCCAGAATGGATAATCTCTTGTGTGGTATTACAGGTCTGCACAAGAAACGTGATCAAGTACATTATTTTGTTAAGACAGTGACTCAGCATTATAAGGGGACACTTACAAGTATGAACTATTTTTATTATTTTCCACAAACTTAGAATCGTTACAAAGCGAATATATTTTAATTTTAAATGTCCATGGGGTCAGCTTATTAAAAAACAAAAATCAAATGAAATTACTTCATTAGGATCTAAAAAACACCCAAAAACTCAAAAATCCTTTGCCAAACTAATAATGGGACGATCACCAAGCTCGCTTTGTTCAACCAATCACGTCCTCGTGGTCCGCGTATCCTAACAATTACACGGATTTTTGGCAAATCGTGTCTCTTGTGGTGGCGAGTGAGTTTCGCACAATCTATTTGATGTTGAAAAAGTCACATGACAGCACGTGGCCTTGCCTGAAACCTTTCTTGTCATTATAGGTCTCGGTGAATTCGATACCGACCTTGATGGAGCAGCGATGCTTCCCCCTCGCCATCCTCCACAACCTGACGAGTTTGGCGGGAATGTCAAAAGTAGACAAGACGTTGTATAGCTAGTGTCTATGCGGCCTTAAAGTCGACAAATAGGTGGTGGGTGTCGATCTGCACTAGGGCTGGACCTGGGCCTCAACCAACATGCCTCTTCAACTCGCGATCCCTGGCTAGCTGTCTCCAGTTTCGCACAGCAAGTTGGGTGAGGTCCTTCTCCACTTGGGTGCGCCACCTTAAACGCGGGCGTCCTCTGCTGCGTTGCCCGACAGGTTCGGATTCGAAGATTCTTCGGGCCGGAGCTGTGGTGTCCATACGCTCTACATGACCTAGCCACCGTAGGCGTTGGATCCGTAGACGCCTTACTAGGCTCATGTCGCTGTAAAGCCCGTACAATTCGTGTTGAATCTTCGCCTCCAGAACCCGTCAACACAAACAGGACCAAAGATCGTGCGTAGAACTTTTCTGTCGAAGACACCATGGACTTCTTCATCCGCTTTCGAGATTGTCCATGCTTCCGGGTCGTATAGCAGGACTGGGATGATCAGGGTCTTATATAGAGTCAACTGGGTTCTTCGAGAGAGGCCTCCATTACTCAATTGCCTCTTGAGTCCGAAGAAACAGCTATTGGCAAGAGTTATCCTACGCTTGATCTCGGTACTGATGATTTACTCCGGAGCCGCGGTAAGTGAAGTCCTTGACTACCTCGAAGTTATAGATGTCCATTGTGACGCTCTGTCCAAGACGTCGATGTTGTATGTCATTTTTTGAGGACAGCCTATACTTCGTTTTGCCCTCATTCACCGCCAGACCCATTTTAGCCGCTTCCGTCTCAGTGTTACCAAAAGCCTCACTGACGGCTCGCTGAGTTCTGCCAATCACGTCAATGTCACAATTGCACGGACTTCTGGAAGATCGTGCCTCTAGTGTTGGCGTGTGAGTTTCGCACGATCTTCTCCAGGACGATGTTTAAGAAATCACATGACAGCGCGTCGCCTTGTCTAAAACCTTTTTTGGCATTGAAGGTCTCGGTGAGTTCGTTACCGACCTTGATGGAGCAGCGAGAGTTCTCCATCGTCATCCTGCACAGCCTGACGAGTTTGGCAGGAATGTCAAAACTAGACATGGCGTTGTATAGCTCGTCTCTGTGCACGCTGTCATATGCGGCCTTGAAATCGACGAACATATGGTGAGTGTCGATTTGCATTTCTTGGGTCTTTTCCAGGATCTGCCGTAGTGTGAAGATTTGGTCTGTTGTGGACTTTCTTGGCCTGAAGCCACACTGATATGGACCTATCAGATTATTAATGAACGGCTTCAGGCGGGTACACAAAACGGCAGAGAAGATCTTATACGCGATGTTAAGAAGACTGATCCCTCGATAGTTGGCGCAGTTGAAGGGGTCTCCTTTCTTGTGGATCGGGCAAACGATACTGAGATTCCACTCGCCGGGCATGCTTTCCTCAGACCATATCTTGCAGATGAGCTGGTGCATGCGCCCAACCAGATCATCTCCAGCTGCCTTAAATATTTCAGCGGGCAAACCGTCGGCTCCAGCAGCTTTGTTAGACTTCAGTCTTGATATTGCTACCTTGACCTCGTCTAAGTCTGGGGGACGGTATTCGCGTCTGTCATCGTCCAGATTGAGTGGAACATTCTGCCTGACAGCGGTATTTTGATCCTCATCGCACATTGCAGGTCCCGGGAAGGTTCGCTAACAACATAACATATTTACATGCTGTCTCACATCGATGACAATGTTCTTATCAGCTTCCTATTGGGTCTTATGTTTATATAAACTTCGTTTTGAAAGATGTCGCAAAGAAATCCTGGATTACAAAAGCTGAATCTGATTCAAAGCTGTCCTACGAGATGGAATTCGTCTTGTTAAATGTACGAGAGGTTATTAACCAATCGAGCCGCTATCATTGCCGTTTTGGAAATCCTCAACAGCGGCCCTTACTCGAAGACGGAAGGAGAGCAAACCTAAAGAAAAGGTCTCTAGCAACCTCCCAGCTCAAGAACATCGATACAAGATTTTTATACACGGGCCTTTTATAAAAAGAAGCCTCAGACGATAGGAAAGGCAACCAGGCTTTTCGAAATTGCGAGGGTCCACGGACCCACAAAGAACCCAAAAATGATTGTATGTCCATGGCTTACCATCAGAGCTCTTCAAAGCTGGTGGCAATGTCGATGGTAGGAGCAGATCACGTGCTTAATTTGGGGCGTGTCCAACGAGCTCCATAAACCCCACTCAAAAAAAAGACGATACTATTTCTTGCAGCAACTACAGAAGTATATTCCTGCTCAGCGGCGCCTACAAAGTCAGTGTCCAGCGAACTGTGTGAACGTCTAAAGCCGGCTTCTGGCCTGGCAAATCGAGCATAGCCCCAATCTTCACTCTGAGTCAAATCCTGGAGAAGACCAGCGAGCTTCAAGTCGATACCCCACACCTTTTTATCGATTTCGAAGCCGCATACGACAGCATTCGAAGCGATGGCCGAATGCGGGATCCCGCACCACGCCCTTCGAAAACACGCACTGGATTTCGGCAAGGAGATCCGCTGTCGTGTGATTTCTTCAATCTAGCACTGAAGGAGATCCTGCGGCGGGCTGCTGTAAGCACGGAAGACAATATTTTCTGCAAGTCAGTCCAGCTGTTGGGATACGCAGATGACATCGACAACAACATCCCGCGGTCCACGTCCGCCTTTCACGGCAATTGAAGAACAGGTGAAGTGAACTGATCTAAAGGTCAGCTGTGTAGCAAGAAGTGATCCGCCGCACACCGCACACGTCACAATAGACAGCTACAAGTTGGAGGTAGACGAACTCCTGTCTGGTTCAAGGCACAAGAGAACTCCGCGTGGGGATCCGACGTTGAGTCACCATCGGCAACCGATGCTGCTTCGGTTTGCCGAAACAACCCGGCTCGAAGCTAATATATACGCGATGCAACGTGCAGTTCGGCTCGGGGACCTCCTGAACCGGATTTCAGCAAGGAGATGCGCTGAAGAAGAAAAAGTCTAAAAATCTTTTTTTTTTTGACTATTGCCACTGAGATTGAGACAGCGAACCAGATCACCATCTGAGGCGTCAAGGGTTCTTGAGACACACTTTCTAAATAACGCTTGACATGCCTGGTCCAGCACAAATGAGCTGCAGTCCGAAGAGTCTCCGACTTCACGTGTGAGTTAGAACGCAGAAGAAATTGTTCGCATTGAAGCTGGCGCAAGTGAAGAAATCCCCCAAACAACTGCCGTGTGCACATTCAAAAGCAGCCGAGAGAGAGACAATTTAAAAAACAAGCCACCGTGCGGGCTATGTTGCGACATTGGTCTTACTAGGCGTCCGTAGATTCAACTTCTAAGGTGGCTCGTGGAGCGCATGTATAACTTGACGAGTCTTCCCCTTCAAACCAGGAGGACAACGAAAAAGGGAGGTCGGTGCTGAAAGTGGCATAAACTAGTGGAAAGTTACCAAAGTGCAGTGAAACTAGAAGAAAGACACCACAATCGATAGTGCCCATGGGTCCAGATGGAGTCCCTGAGCCGCTAAGTTTCAAGACGATGACTTAGAGCTCTTGGATGGAGCTCTCGGGTATTGTTCAAGGTTACTTCCACAAGTGAAGAAGGACATCAACCAAGGAGACAGGAGAAATAGGAGACAACTCGCCACAGAGTTGGTGAAGGTGAAGGTCTAGTGCTCTCGTCTAGTCATCGAAAGTGAAACGTATTAAATCCGCCTTGTCCGCCAAAACAAAGCCCGCCACAGATCATCAATCATTATTTCGGCGAATCACTGAAACCCGCCGCATTCGGTTGCTGTTGACCTCGTAAGCCCAAGACGACCTCCAACTGCAGCGCCATCGCCCTCAGACCCCCAATCCCACCCAAGCGGGCCTTTATTCTCCCGCAAGAATTATCGATCTCCATTCCGCCAAAGTAAACATTTAAACGACGACCTCTCGTTGCCGCATCATCTCTCATGAATGCTTCATCATCTTGGCGCCATGATACCCCAGCGGTCCCCCCACCAAAAGGAGGCAACGACAAAAAAAAAAAAAAGAAACCACAATCGTGCCCACAACTTCGGCACTTTTGAGTAGTCCCAGCGCGCCCCTGCTGCACACGCACAAATCATCATTTTCGCCGCGTAATTTCATAAAACAATTTCAAAACAAATCGCTTCCCGCGTTAAGCGCAATTTCTGTTTAGTCTACTGGGCCCCGGTGGCTGTCGGGTGGGTGTAAATAAAATCACCAGTCACGAGTCGACTCACTCGCCGTTGTTGACTAATCGAATTAAACGGATTAAACGCACAATCAATGAACTTCGATGCTCACGTCGGAACTGCTCCACCGAATCGCAATCAAAGCATCCACCGAGCAGGGCGGCGACGAGAGACAGAGGCTGGCTCCGCCGAAAAAGCAAACGCATCTGCAACATTGTGTAAATAATTCACTCAATCGATTAGTTGCGGCTGTGTCGCTTGGATTCTCTCTCTCGCACACACAGCGCCCCACTTGTGCCACCTCAGCGGCCTGCAGTCATCTGAGCTTGAACAATTTGCTTTCATTTTCCGCCTTATGAAGCAGATCACAGACTTTTGGCTTCTCCGCCCTCTCCCCTTTTGGAGCATCAACACCAACAAAGGCGGAGATGGGAAAACTTTAAAAAAGATAACAAAAAACACACCAAATCGCTGGCATAACAGGGGATAGCCTGTATTTTCTACGGACAAGGATGTTTGCCAAGGAGTCGCACAGAAACACACAGGCGCACGCACATGCCTCGAGGCATTTCCCTGGGCAAAGTACTTTCGATTTCTTCCGCCTGGGATCACCGCACTTGAAAATGGAAAATGCCAACTCAACCAACCACTGTTCCCGTTTCGCTCCCTCTTCCTGATTCCGTCTTTCGCATATTCATTGCATGACGCTGCATGATAATGATAAACATTTTTTCTGCACGAATTTCCAAACCCACCCAACCCCACGCGCAGGGGTTGGCAACAGCCCCTTAAACTCAGTTTTTTTTTTTGGTTCGCTCTTAAATCTGCCTCAGATGTTATTCGGTTTTAATTTTAATGGGCGAGTGTACATTCCAGCAGCGAGGTGAAGCCAGCGTATGCGTGCTGAGCAAGGGGGGAGATAGAAGAACAGACGAACGACTCATAAATCCAAAGAGATACTCGTTTACAAGCGTTCGCTTCTGCATCTTCTGCATGCACAGAGTGATTATTTATGCTTACATTCCGTCAATGGCTGTGTCGTTATGTGCAAAATGCATCTAGATACCGGTGGTAAATTGCATCGTTGTCGTCGTCATCGTCGTCATCGTGGTCGTTGTCATTATCCCCATCTCAGGGGGAGGGAGTCGTTCACGATGATACCCCCACGGTGAGATGCGCAGTGCATGCAGCAGCAGCAGGTTGCCTCCGAGAGAGAATACGTAATTAAGTCAATAATTCTTCGTCTGATTATTAGTTTCGAAACGTGCCTTCTGGCGACATTTAATTTAGTTTTAGATTTTCTTGATTTTTTTGTGTGTTCTCAAGTTTTTCTCGCCAATCGTGCCTGCCGTTCATCTTGATGCCTCTGCGAGACTGCAATCTATTTTTAGTGTCGCAAAGAAAAAACATTAAACAGTCTCAAGTGTGCGAAAAGTAGTTAAAATCCCAGAGAGAAGAAAAAAAGAATTAAATGTATTTTTAAGCATTAAATAAAAAATGTCATTAAATTCGAAATGGTCGAGTGAACCGCCCGAGACCGAAGCTCAGTTGGGACATTAAAATATCAAATTCAACGGAAAAGTGGCGCTAATTTATCTAAGACGCCACTCGAATGCGCCAAGCACACCATCGCTAGCTTTCGGCGAGCCTACGCCAGCCACCGCAACCGAAGCAGAAAGCCAAAAAAGAAAAAAATGATACAAATTTACTCATCCAAATGGAAATTGTATCTAAATGAGGGTTAAAATGAATTCCGTTGCCTCTTTCATTTCACTCATTTAATGACGAGACGGATGTGATGTCGGATGCGAACCGAAAAAAACCAAAAAAAAGGATGGACACAAAATAACTCTCATGAAAGAAGTTCAAGTGATGTTGTTTTGGTCTCGGTTTTTCCAGAGAGCCCACAGAGGGATGCGGATACAATTGTTTTTGAATTTTTCAGCCTTTTCTTTTTCTCGAGATTTAATTAATTTGTAAGCGAATTAAATCTGTTCACTGGCAGCAGCTTGTATACACATTCGGTTGAGTGGGTTTTTGTGGTGGTGCTTGCTGTCGGAGCGGGTATCTAATGGTCGAGCCAGATGGCCGCGTTGGGTTGGAAGAGGGTGCAAAGCCGACACGATGTAAACACAACGAAATGGTTGATGATGGAACCGTATGTCCTGCTAGGAGGTCGATTGTGCTGAAGTCAAGGGCTGGTGGTTGCCATCTGAGTGCTTTGTGTTGAACAGATTTAGGGAATCAGTTGTGCCATTGTTGTGGATTGGAGGTGATTAAACTGAACTTCTGTTGTGTTCAATGATTTCGGTGATCATCGGGTTTTGATCGGAATCAATTGAATCAATCAAATGAAGAAGGGACCGAGCGAGAGGACTGAATATAGGGTGCTTCTGGCGACAGTAGACAATCCATTTGTCATCCAATTACTGAACGTCAAGAAGTGAAAAATATTTGGTCCTCGGAAATAGAGCTGATGTCATCAAAATTATGGAAATAGAGCCGCGTGCCCCCACAGCACATTCATCTTGGTCAAAGGCTGTTGCGACATCATTCAAAGTGCAGCGAGGGTCTACATCGCAACAAGTAGTGTTGAAAAAAGGAAAGGTCCTCATTGAGTACACCCGCTCAATCAACCGGAAGTCCTCACTCTCTCTCTCTCTGTCGTCTTCAAACGCAAATATAGTAATCTGCACTTAGAATGTGTTTAGGGCTGATTGTTTTATTGTACCGCCACTGGAACCTTTTGGGTATGATCCACCACCACTGCGGACTAACCACCTAAAGCTGGTTAAGAATAAGGAGGTATAATATCTAGGTCCAACACTAGACGAAAAACCCACTTGGAAGGCTCACATAAATAAATCTATTGACAAAACTAGGTCTCAGTCTCTTGGCTAAAGAGGAGTCACAGTAATCACCACAGCAAAATAAAAAACTGCACAAGCCAAGCTAAACAAACCACAAAGACTAGCATGCGTCAGCATCACAAGGGCCATGAGAACAACCCTCACAGCGACTCTAGAAGTCATCACAGACTCCATTCGTCCCCCCTTCGTCTGCAGATAAAGAAAGAAGCTTTGGCTAACGCCCCAGAGCTCATTACAGAAGACGACTTTAACTACAGGCTAATCCAAACTGACATTCTCAAAGAACTGAAAAGGCACGAAACGCTGAAAACGTGTCTCGCCTGCCCAAGTACAACTTCAGCCTAAATTAAAAGGTCACCCTCCCGACAGGAAACAATTGGGAGCACGACAGACCCACCGTCATCTGCGGGTATCTCATCTGTCTTATGGATGGCTCCAAAACAGATCAAGGCGTTGGGGCTGGAGCACACGGAGTCAACACCAATACCTCATCTCTCATCTTACAGTGGGCGCACTCACAACTTCGTATTTCAAGCAGAGACATTTGTAACTGAACTCGGCCTCAGAGAAAATATTGGCACATCGATATTCATTTGACAGCAAAGCTGCTCTTGTAGCCCTCAGAAGCTACGAATTGGGCTCTAAACTAGCATGGGACTGCCTACAACTGTTACACCAGCTGGTCAACACGGAGTCCGCCTCATTTGGACACCATTTGGACACCACAGCGGTCAGAGAGGAGACGAAAGAGCCGACCTACTAGCCAGGGAACAATCCGCTTTACCATTTATGATACGTATCACTCCCGCTAAGAGCTATTTAATTAATTGGCTCAGGGACATGGCCAACAATTACTGGATGCACACTGAAGGTAACAGGCAGGCTAAAGTGTACCTGCCAACAATTTTTGTTAATAGAACGAAACAACTCCGCAGACTCACAAGGAGTTAGATTCGCATAAATGCCATAATAATATGGATGACCCTACAGCCCGTTGAGGGCCAGGGCATAGCTTTCTCAGGGACTTACAGTTTTATCCGGACTCCGAATGGCCAAGTTTGAGAAGCTTTTTTTAGACAGATGTACTCTTTGAGCATTGTCAGAGAGGGGCCGTTGAAATTAGTTTTCTCATACAGACCAGGGCTCGACCCTACGACGTCGAGGTTGGAATCGACGCACATAGCCACATCGCCACGGGCCACCGCCGACATTTGCCTGTAGCAATCATCTTAAAACCATCGGCTTACCGGAAGAGGACACTTGCAGAATGTGCAACGACGACGAAGAAACTGCAGGACAAATACTGACCCACTGTAACTGTCTCACTGTCCGTCAGGACATGGCATCGACACCCATTCTTATACTACCTTGAAGCAGAAAAAATAGCCGCTCAAATATGTACTGTTTCATCATGAACTCAAGCTTTCTGCGTGAACTCTGAATGGAGGAAATCCCAAGCTGAAGCCACGGTCTTCAGGCGATCCCTGCCCACCCGCTTCTCACATGTGCCCATACTTGTGATGAGTCATCTAGTGAGTCGTTGAAATGTCAGCTTTTAGGGACTTGGTAGGGTAGTTGTTACAATCGACAGCTACAATTTCGAGGTAGTCAAGGAGTTTTTCTACCTCGGGGCAAACGTAACCTCCCCGAATGACATCTTAATGGAGATCCAACGTAGAATCGCCCTTGGCAACCGGCGCTACTTCGGTTTGTCAAAACAACTAGGCTCGAAGGACCAAAGTCAAGCTCTTCAAAACTCTTATTCTGTCAGTCCAGCTTTGTGCAGCCGAAAGCTGGACACTAAGCAAGACTACAGAGCTGATTCTTTGTGCCTTCCAAAGAAAAATTCTACGTCGGATATATGGTTCCGTCTGCAAGGAAGACGAATGAAGGAGAAGACACACTCGAACGCTACGAGCTGTACAAGGATGTGGATGCGGAAGGCAAAAATCTGTCGTGTACACTGGCTCGGCAACATCGAGCGGATGGACTAAAACGCTCCAGCAAAGAGGACCTTCGAATCCGAGCCTCCTGGTGCGAGAAGGAGAGGAAGATCGAATCTCCGGTACAGAGACCAAGTCATCGCGGATGTAAGATAGCTTTGCCTTGATGACTCGAAGCAGCGTGCCCAGGATCTTCACCGATGGAAGGCAGCAATTGCTCAGGCTCAGACCCTTCATGGTAGTAGTCTGCCTGATAAGTAAGTAAGTAAGTACAGGAACCATGAAAAAAGCCTACCTTAGCTGCTTGATCGTTTTGTCAAGAGGTTAGTACCTGCTCTTCGTGAACACACAAAATACATTGCCAATCTGGAGCGGTAACTACGGTAACAAAATGAAGTGAGACTTCACTTCCTTCAGAAAATCTCATTAAAGTCCACAGGAATCCACAGTTGAGCGGCAGTCTTTTGTTTCAGTTCCCCAAATGACGCTACGATTCTTGATGGATCTCTGTATACATCTGAGTACCGAAAGTCGCAGATTAAGTGACCCCTTGCCAGGTATCACCCACACCATGTACCGTCATTTTGATTGTGCTTCCATCAGCCAGAATGCCGCCCCGTCTTGAGTCGTCACGCCAACCTTTGAAAAAAGAATCCAAATGCAAACTATTTGTCCGTGATAAATTCAGGCTTACGTTTATGATATATATCGTTGTTCACTTGATCTCAGCGAAAATATACAACACACAAGCTTGTGGTATCGGAAGTCACAACAATTCATTGGGCGAACCTAGATGTTAACGATTTGTCAACATTTCGGAGCGCATTAGTCGTGTGGCCACGTCCAATTCAGGATCAACAATCCAACCACACTCCCAATTGAAGTTCCTTGTCAGATCGGGCCACATCCGACCGATCAATCCAAGTCCAATAAGACAACCTAGACGAATTCCAATATGTGCTCACACATTCTTCCTCTTTCACTAAGCATTGAGATCGACCATAATTGACTTAAGCAAACGCAACATTGCCGCATAATCTAACAGAAGTCGGTCAGAATTATCCGTACATTTCAAAAAATCTAAAAACGAACGCCATGTTCCCATGACATCGGTAAAAAGCAATTAATTTCGATCCCCACTCAAGTTTTTTGAAAATTTAACGAAAGTTGACGAAACTGAGGTGAGTGAGTGTTATTATGGTCACAGTGTCTCAACACGCGCTAGTTGGTTGATGCCAAGGTCCACCTCGAACTGTAGCGACGCACGAAGAAGAAGAATTGTCTCAAAACTGAGCGAAATTTGACGGAACCAGGGGAAGCAGTTGTCATGGTCGAAGTCTCCTTAAGTTCACGCATTTCTCTTGTCAAAGAAATCAATGCCTGCTTCATTTAAGGTCCAATGAGGCAACCTTGTGGTATCCCATCATGAATTTAATAGTCATTTGACGAAACCATTGGAAGCGGTTATCATCGCCGATGTCTCCTTATGTTCACGCATTTCTCTTGTCAAAGAAATCAATGCCTGCTTCATTTAAGGTCCAATGAGGCAACCTTGTGGTATCCCATCATGAATTTAATAGTCATTTGACGAAACCATTGGAAGCGGTTATCATCGCCGATGTCTCCTTATGTTCACGCATTTCTCTTGTCGAAGAAAGCAATGCCTGCTTCATTTAGGGTCCAATGAGGCAACCTTGTGGTACCCCAAAATGAATTTATTTGTCAGATTCCTCAATGCTCACACGTGGTCCCTACGGACTCAGTCTCTTCCAATGATTCAGAAAAAAAAAAGAAATCTCCTCAGTTCCACCATTGCAACCTTGTGGCATCCCCTACATGGAATCAATGCTCAGATCCACATTTTTCTGTAAATCATGCAGCCACGTACATATGCAAATCCATTTCAGTCCGTCATATCTCACCAGCCAGTCACGTTCGCCCCGGTCCAGCGCATGATTCATTGCCGCCATGCACCTGTGCCTTCTCTCTGACAGAAAAAAAAAACATCTGTCAATTTCCCCCGTGAAACTAATCACTTTTTTCCACCACTTACGCGGCTATCAGATGCAATTACGTCAATTTTTGCAAATCACAACTGCCACGCCAATACCCCCGCGATGTCCGCATAACCCAGATCTGCATCTAACCTGGGAAGAAACAGAAAAAAGAACGTTCCTCCTTATCTGACGGCAAAATCTCCGCGTCTAATTGCATTCCCATGTTCGATTGCCACCTTGTCAGCGTGTCAATTTCGACTCGTAGTAATTCACATACTCGGATGCAGTCACTCGGACACACGCACTCGCCGCTGTCGGACGTTAATTATCCCACAATCCGTGGCCGATACATTTATCGGCCAATATGATTTCATTTATCTATTATTTACTGCCCCAAGCGCAGCGCGAAGTGCATTCCGTGGCCAGCAACAAAGCCCTCCCCGGACGGGAGCGCAAGTTTTTCAATTAAATTAATTTTCAATTAAATGCTGAAATCATTTACATTTTCCGCGCTGGACATCGACGACCGGTCGCCGTTGTGTTAGAAACGCATTCTCACACCTGCCACGGGCCCACCGACTGACGACAAAAGGGCCTGAGCAGACGACAGCAGTGACCGCCGCAACGTTCATCAGTATCTGGCTGCCCGGCGGTGCAGTGGTGGTTTCGGTTTCATTCCGATATAAAATCCAAAACAAATAACTCCGGGTGTGCAGCGAAATTTAATTCACAAAACGTTTTGCGGGCACGCTCTCGGTTGCTGTGCAAATAGACGCACCGATTTGTGTGGACGGCTGGGGGAGGCCTAAATTGCACCGTCCGTCCGTCGAGCGCACCGAACTGCGAGAATAATGACCACGCTATCGGATGAGGAATCAGCATCCGTGTGTGTGTGAGGGCGAGCCTGCATCTGCATCCGAGAGTGAGTAATGTAGCGCATAATGAACACAGACGATCTGTAAATTGAATTTCAACGCGACACTAGCCGGAGAATCGGTAGTTGGGTGTGCTGCTGCGGATTGCCGTGCTCTAGTAACGCCACGCTGCTACTGCTACTGGTGCTGGTGGCTGAGCAGACTAGTCGCAGCTCCGTACTTCGGTAGCGGATCGGGTAACAATGTTAATTGCCGCTGGTTTAATACCACATGCAGATCGTATATCAAATTAATGTTCTCCTAGATACGAGCTGCCGCTGCTGCCGCTGCTGGGTCAGAGATTCATAGATACCCCCACCGCACACACAAACCCACTCAACGCCAAGGAGCACAACAAACAGACAGAGAAACAGAAACACATTCCAGCCGATTGTCGTTTGAATGCTGCCACTGTGGCAGTCGTGCTGTGTGTGCCGGCCACTTGAAGTGTCGTGTGTTGCGAAGCGATGCGTAACCAGATACATACCTCAACTGCTCCAATCCTATCCGACGGTCCACGGACTGCGTGTGCATTAAGCAATTAACAAATCGGATTGGAAGCGATTTGTCCCGAACGAGGCTCCGGCAGTGGCGGCGGCTGGAATTGAATGATGATGGTAATCTCTTGGATACCAACAGCGCCGCGGTGATCTACTTCTGGTCAGTGTGCTGCGGCCCCGGTCCGCTTAAGTCGGGTTATCTGTCGCGATAGCCTTTATTCGTCTTAATTCCCCCTAATTACCGGGAACCGGAGTTCGTAGTGTGCCCCCCTCCCGAAAGACCTTCAAAGTCTAATTTATGACACCGGGCGGGGAGAGACTGACTGACTTGAGCGCTTCCCCTCAAATCGTGTATTCCACCGCTGTCGCTAATAATGGGCTGTGCATGCTAATCGGGGCCCCGGTCGACATAGATAAATGGACGCAGCCGCTCCCGCCAGGGGGATGGCTGGACAACTGAAGCACTAATCAATGCCGCCCGGAGCACATATGCCGCGCATCGATTGTTGCGAATGCCCGCAGCGAGATGGGAAGCCGATTCGGATGCTAACTAGTTCTGTTTTCGAATGACCGCGATCCCGATTGGACAGAGATCAACGGACCGATGCCGCGTCGCGCTTTGCATACGGGGCCGCCACAGACACGGACGCACATCCGTAAATCGTGCGGAGGCCGGCTGGGCAAGGGATCGCGTCGCGTCGTCCAGACCTGGTGGTTGGCGAACATGTTGACAAGTTCATTAAAACTAATTTTATGGGTGGTTGGGCCCGGAATGAATGAACGGAGAATGGATTTGGTTTAATTTCATTCATCCAAGTGACAGCCGGCGACGGGTGTTGAATCGAAAGTGCGGCCAGGCGGCGATTGATTGTCGGTGCGTACGCAGGTGGATTCTCAATCGGCGAACATTTCGCTGCCGCCGTCGAGCAGATCTACGATGATAAAGTGAGCGGTGAACATGCTGACCACGCGACGGTCAACGATGTGAATCGAGGACGTGAGAGATGGTCCAACAAAACATCGGCGTCGGCAGGTGGACACAGCTTTCTGTAAGATGCGCTCTGATAATGCTGTCTAACTGAGTGCCTGTTTGAGGTCACCTGCAGCTGCCGCAAAACTGAATTCCAGACGATGCAGCATTTCAAGGTCCGTTGATGGAGACGATGGCAGCCAATGGGGGAATTTTAGGTGATTCAGGAGTAAGTTCAGATCGGCTGGCGTGTCCGAGTGTGTAGTTCGTAGTGTTGAGAGAACATAGCCTTTGGGGTCAACATTCTTCGGCTCGCTTGGACGGGAAGCCCATGGAGGTAGACACTCCTTTAACGCTCTGGAACTCCACTTCTTCTTCCTGAACCTGAGCCTCAGCCAAGCCTCTCCAGCTGCCACTATACTTAGCCAGCTGCCTCCCATTTCGGACGCCATGTTGGTTGAGATCGTTATCCACATGTGTGCGCCATCGGCTTCGTGGTGATCCTCTATTGCATTGTCCCACTGGTTCGGGGTCGGGCTTTAGCAGTGTTGTCCATGCGCTCTACATGACCTAGACATCTTAGTCGTTGAATCCGTAGACCCCCGGCACTCATGTCGCTGTACAGCCCCTACAGTTCTTGTTCTCCAGACGCCTTCAACGCAAACAGGACCAACGATTGAAGGCAGAACTTTTCTCTCGAAAAAAACAAGGACTTCTTCATCCGCTCTTGAGATATTCCAGGCATCCTCGCCATAGAGCAGCACATGGATGATCAGTGTCTTATATATTGTTAGCCTGGTCCTTCGAGATAGGGCTGAACGACTCAATTCCCTCTTGAGCCCAAAGAAACAGCGGTTGGCAAGAGTTATTCTGCGTTAAATCTCGGGACCGATGTTGTTCGTACTTGGGAGTCAAGGTAGATGAAGTCTTTGACCACCTCGAAGTTGTAGCTGCCTCTGGTGACGTTCTGATCGAGTCGTCCATGTTCTGTGTTCTATCTTGGTGACAGCCTACACTTCGTTTTGTCTTCATTCAGCGCGAAACCCATCTTTGCCGCCTCCGTTTCCAGCTTTCATTTACGGCTCGCTTCGTTCGACCAGTCACGTCCATGTTGTCTATACAATCTCGGTACTGGAGAAGGTGCTGCAAAAGTAAACACAGAAGGTACCGCGTCACCGTGGTGGAAGCTTGCAGGGAAATTGAGGGACATGCGAGACGAGCTGGTCAACGAGGACAAAATATATGCTGTCGAGCAAAAACCGACCGCCGTACACCACCTAGGCCAAAAGGTAACAATCGACGGCTACAATTAGTAGAGTAGAGGTAGTAAAGGAGTTTGTTTACCTCGGAAGCGCCACGAATCACATCTTATTGGAGATCCGACGTAAAATCGACCCTGGCAACCAGTGATACTTCGGTTTTTGAAAGCAACTGGGTAGGAAACTCCTGGCTCGAAGGACCAAGTTCATGCTCTACAAAATCCAGTCCAGTTCTGCCAGTGCTGCTTTTAAAGCCGAAAGCTGGAGGCTAAGCTGCGGATCTGATTCTTGGTGCATTCGGAAAAAGATTCTACCTCAGAAATGTGGTCCTATCTGTGAGGAAGGCAAATGGATGCGCGAACTCTAGAGCTCTAGCAGGATGTGGGTTATTGACGCATTGTTTCAGGCGCCCACACAAAACGACAGAAAATGTCTTACAAGCAGTGCCTACGAGACTTATCCCTCGAAAGTTGGCGCAGTTGAAGGGACTTCCTTTCTTGTGGGTAGGCCCTTGAACTCTAGCGTCTACTAATTGGGAGATGGCAACTAAAGAATGAGGCACGAAGGCCATACGGTGGAGAGTCCAATTCAAATTTCTCCAATCCGTACATTATGTTTGCCATACAAAATGTCCTCTAACTTGACGTCCCCTGAAAATTCGACTTAGGAGGAGCTTATGGGAGCTGGAGCCACTTTGAAAAACAACACACCATTTTCGAAACCACTATGGCAGTTATTGCATCAACAACTCATTGTTCCTCGTCTGCGTTCCTCCTAATGCGATCGTGTTCTGGTGCAGGCGACTTATTTCAAACTTCTCAGACCACAAAGTGGAATCACCACACTTGTCTGGACGTCAAAAGTTATCAAATCGGGCGCTCTCGGCGACTAATTCACATCACCTATCTGTGAGCTGAGCATGTCCCGAATCCCTCGTGCAGGATTTCCAATGTAACGTCAGTTTTGTTGGACATAGCGCCGTCCAGTTGCGACCACATGCCGTTGTTGTCCTTATCAGCAAATTGAGGTCAAAATTCTCTTTCATGACAGTGATGGCCTGCCCAACATTGTTCCCAAAGCCGGCATCCCCAAATTCAGGATTCATCGGAGGCATCAAACAGCAGACAGTCTGGAACACTCGAAAGACTGCGACTGAATTTTCGCCGATTGTCAGACCAACACTCCTGCGTTCAGTGTGTTCAGTTCTACAATCAACTGCAAGGCACTCAGACGCAACAACACACGCCTCCACCTCCGCGCCACTATAAATATGCTCGCAAACAAATTGCAGCCAACGCTGAATGTATGACTATCAATTTGGATCACCTGACCATTCACTTAAAAGTCTCCACTCGTTCATCTGGTCATCAACTTTCTGTGTCACTTCGCTACAATTTGGGGTATGGACGGCTCTTAAACGGTCTGGCGGGATGGCTCTAGTTTAGCACACCACGCTGGACTAGCCCCTTCTTTTCTTGAGTGCCCTTTAATCTGTTGCGTTGTTCCAAATACTCGAAGACAGGGCATGTTCCAATCAGACAGCGCGCAAAACTCGAATTCCCTCGAAGAGACCAAGATCACCTTCATTTGTCCTTATACAGCGGAGCAGGCCTGGAACGCAAACAGTGTCTTGTACTGCCATCGCCGTCGTCTGAGTAAGGTCTCCGTTGGCCTTGTTGCTTCATGTGATCTCAACACTTGCCGTGTCTGTACTCACCGTCGGGCCGAGGTCGACAAAATGCCTAGTCTATGCTGTCGCTTTATCTTAGACAAGCTGTTTCCCTGATGACTTTGCCGACGATGTCCTCCTTACCTAGCTTAGCGCTAAAATGTCATAGAAAGGCTTTGATGGGGAAGTTTCGGAATTGGTTCTCTCTAGGAGATCACTGAAGTCATCAATGGTATTTTCGGCGATGTCCTCTGTTGGGGCGCGAGCGCAAAACAAGGCTGATGTTCCCTCATTTTGCATCGATGCGGCCTGGTACGAGACAAAGACTTTCTGCCTAAATCTGCTTCGAACAACAAGAGCATCTCTCCCTGTTGCCATAACTTGCAGCTTTTCGTCCACTTCCTGGATTACGGTGATACCCCTCTTGTAGCAATCCAAGACCTCCGCGAGTCCTTCCTCTGCAAAGTCGTTTGCCGGTCAAGGCATCTCTCATTCCACATGCGGAACAGACTTCCCGTGTCCATTTTGTTGTGGTCGTCAACATGAAATACGTCCGAATTCGGGGTATGACGTTGACTCCGAGTAATTTTTTTGTGGTTTGGGTGTTAAATTCCGGCATAAACCCCAACTGGTGGGCCAGACCAGGCTCTCATTGACCATCGGTCGAAGGAGCCGAACACGTCAGGTACTGATAGCCTCGCTGAGACTATGAGCGTCGCCGTAGACCCTAGCAAGATGTCACCCGCTGCCAACTCTATTCCAAAGCACCGACCTGGCCTGACTGACTTAGATCTGAGCTCCGAATATGATTTGTGAGAGGAGTAAGGACTCCATGAGCCCCTGCGGACTGAGGCTCTGAGAAGTCGCGGTTGGCCAGTCTGTCAAGCTGTAGCTCCTCCGTCATCATCAGTCAAGGGAGATGGGTCCTGGGACAGTGAGAGTTCCTTCCTCAGGCGTCAACAACGCTCCACGGAGGGTACCACATATTCAGTCGTTGCTGCTCATTTTTAGAATTTCACCACGTAGAGCTGAGAGTAGGATGTCGTTGACAGAGGTTCGCTGCAGACGTCCCATTCGTTTTCGGATTCAGTTCTACTAGGTCGTTCTGGGATGGCCGAGTGGTCGCCTTTTAGCTTTTGTAGGCTGAGCCACGATCAGGTCATCGGCTGGGACTCGACGGAACAGGAACTGGTCTATCCACCAGCTCAAATGTCTTGTTTCTAGCAAACTGCCGAAGCAAAGTCATAAATTCGATGACAAGAGGACAAGAGCTGACAACATCCGTCCACCCCCAGACCTCCACCGCTCCCGACTACTAACTCAATAAAATAATTCCCGAAAAAAAAGGGACATCCATTTTCCAGTCGATATTGGCCCCGGGTGAGTCCATTTCCTTTCCTGTTGCATGCACACACAGACGAGCTGTCCTTATCAGCGCCGGAGGTCGTGCGTATTTCCTCTGCCCGGTATATCAACAGAACGAGAAAACAGCATTTTATCGTGTGTCGACCGTTTGAACAGTTATCGGAGCCGATAAATATCTTTCAACTCATTTTAGGTCAATTCAGCAGTTCCGCCCGGCCGTGTCCAAGTCGCCGTCGTCGGTTGGTGGTGGTGTCAGCGCACTCGGATACCCTACGCTATCGCGTCCAATAAACAACTCAATTGACTTTGTAAAGATAGCAGCGCCGGTGGTTGTGGCCCGTCATCGCCATCGTGCACCCATTCAGAGAGCGAGCCGCATGTGCGCGCCGTGCGAGGGCAGCCGAGCGAGCCTCAAATGATTGATTGAGAGCGCAGCGTACACGAGGAATTAAAATGTCAATCGCTTGGGTAAATACGAAGGAGGAAGTGGCCGAAGGAAGGCGCAAAAAAACAGACAAGAGGAGGAGAAGTAGTTTGGTGTCCACCGACGGAGGCGGAGATGCCGGCGGAGCCTACTCATCGAGCGTTTGTCTTCCTGTGCTGTGCCATTAACCGTTTTTGCTGTTGTCGTCTTTCGTTTTGGGATGAGACGACTTACGTTATCAGCCAATAGACCTGCCCACAAGTGCTGACCGTTCTCCCTTCGGTCGAGCAAATTCGATTTTGTAAACACGTCACTGATACGGATTGATGGCTTCCCACGGCGCGGAGACAGATGCCTTTCGCAACTTATGCCACCCGGGTAATGGATTAATAATGACGAACGAGTTCCCGTTCGCACCGCAGCCACGGACTGAAATCGGATAATTTACGGGATAAATCCAATCGAAGTGTGGTTATTTATTAATTAGGCAAATCCATTGGACCGGGTCCAGACTTAGAGAGGTGCCGCTTTAACGCGAATGCGTCGGTGGCGGGGTCTTGGGCCAATAACTTTGAGATTAACAAGACCCTGAGAGGATTATGCTCGCACGTGGGGGAGGTGGTGGTGGTGGCCTGCCGCCAGCGGATCCATAAATCAGTCTCACAGTCGGGCGGAGTGTGTTTTTCTGTGATTTAGCCCTGGAATGTGGGTAAATATTGACAAATGATGGCCGCGCTTGACGCAAAGAATGTGTAAATTGGCGGCTGAGTTGTGAGCGAGGATTTGAATAATTTAACAAGTATCTCTAATCCGGCGAGGCGGCTTGTGGCCGGACGGACAACAGGTTGTGTCGTCAGATCGGATCGGGCTTAAATGTGTCGACTCATGCGTTGTGGCCGTGCGTGGGCTGGGCTTAAGGCGGACACGCTCAATCATCCTTATTTTGTAAGAACTCTCTCCAGCTGGCATTTCTTTCCGGCCAAGGGTCTGGACTTTGGTGGGATTTCAACAGTTTGCTGCTGTCATGGATGGCGACAAGACACAGCGTCTTTGAGAACGTTGTCACGCTGGACATCATCACCCACTTGTGATGGGCTTAAAGCCGGGGTATTAGTGCTTCCGGTTGTCGGAAACGGAGCTCAGTTCGTCGTTTTAGTTTCTTTATTAATTTTTAAGTCGGTTTTGGGAGCCACCTTTTCGACCGAATGTAAGCTGAATGTGACTGGTTCGTCTTGAGGCGGCGAAATGGGGCTCACTCCACACTCCACGTTCAAAATTTCGTGCGATGTGTGCTTCTGGTCATCCTCTTATAGTCAACGACCATAGCGCATTGGCGAGAAAGAAGCTCTTTTCCGACAGCGCCTTCATGTCAACTAGTTAGCCTGGTCCTTCGAGATAGGGCTGAACCCTCAATTCCCTCTTGAGCCCAAAGAAACAGCGGTTGGCAAGAGTTATTCTGCGTTAAATCTCGGTACCGATGTTGTTCGTACTTGGGAGGCTAAATGGGGCTCACTCCACACTCCACGTTCAAAATTTCGTGCGATGTGTGCTTCTGGTCATCCTTTTATGGTCATTGACTATAGCGCATTGGCGACAAAGAAGGGCTTTTTCGACAACGACTTCATGTCAACTAATTTTGAACTTTTTGATCAAAATGCTGTTCAAGTGCTTGTTGAATTGGTAAAGGTTCAGGATTCGTTGTTTGTTGCGAACTCTGGCGTGTGCTGCACCATGAGATCGAGGGGATCCACTGGCAGCTGTGTTCGGTGGAGTGCCATTGAAGTGGGGAAGAAGTTCTAACATTCTAGTGATTGGAGGAATAATATTGAGCTCTCCTGTTGAACTCTCCCGATAGCAACTTGAAAGATCTGTAATCAAAAAGACTAGAGTGGCTGCCGCTTAACAGCTATACTTGTTCCAACTCTCACCAATGGTCATGTATTTTGAGAAAGAATCGAAGGAATAAGGTCGTGTATACAAGACTTCTGTTCTTTTCTCAAAAGGAAACTCCTTTAATTCCTCAAAACAGTAACTGTCGGTTGAGATATTTTCTCGCCGGTGGTGTGTAACGGAATTTCTACCACAGCACGTTGGGAACGCGGGACGATGTCGATATATCACAACAGTTGGACTGATCTATAAAAGATAGTGCCTTCTGTGTTGAGCTTTGCCCGTGGCACAACCCTTTCTTCTACCAAATTGAAGAAATTACACGACAGAGCATCTCCTTGCCAAAATCCGGTGCAAGTCCGAGCCGAAGTGCGTGGTCTATGTTAGCGTGTACGACACAACCGGATCAATTTTGCCGGGATGCCGAATTCCGCCATCGTCTCGTAGTTGACACATTTTTTCTGCTCACACTCGCCGTCATACCGCGGATTCCGAGTGGGGCGGTAGGTGGTCTAGGGTGATTTCTGCTACCTCTGATTGATGTTTGACGTGCGCATACCGGGGAGTCTCTCACTTAGTTGCTCTTCCTAGGCTCTGGCAACCTCCTTTTTGCTCAGGCTTCCAATGTCAAAGCTTCTCTCTGTTGCCTGGTGCGGCTGACTGAAGTGAAAAAAGCGGCGTAATATGTGTGTCCAAAGTGGGCAGACAGAAAATTTGAGTCTCTTCCATAAAATACCTCAATTCAAGTCAAAAAGTGAAGGATACACTTTTCCAAAGCACTGTCGCCTACAGCTGTCATGGTACTCCGCTGCAACACGTTTTCATTCTTATCTTGAATGGCAACGTCTCCTTGTCACATTGGAGCACCCACCTCCGAAATACCTTAGATTTCAGCCATTTTACAACCTTCAAATGAAACACCGCTTATTTTGAATGCTTCCCATCGTTGGAGCATCCCCATCCCCACCCGGTCGGCCCATCAAACTGTGCACTCATTAGCATATCCCTGAACGACTCCCAGCCCTGAAACACCTCGTTTCACTTCCTGCCAGTCCACTCGCAGTCCCAGTTTTTACGCACTCCAACCTCGTCAAATCAACCTCGTTCGGCCAGGCCCAGCCTCGGCTGATGACCACCGCCGTCACCACGCCGGGATATTTATCAGATTTCGTATTTTGATTTATGCTGCTCCTGCTCTCGCCCCGCCGCCGCACACAATAACCACATAAAATCATTTCATTCCTGCAATTTCCGTGTGAGTCTTGTCATTTTTTCCCCGCCCTCGCTGCTGATAAAATTGCTCAAAGCGCAATTTCCGGCTCGCCAAAAAAAGGGGACACAACACACACAGAACGAATTTAACTACACCGCAGTGGAGTCCTTCTGTCCGCCTCTCTCTCTCTGCTTTTTTATGTGCACCATATCTCGTCGTTTTTTTTTCTGTGGATGGAGCCAGTAAATTTCCTCCCTTGATTGAGTGTAACGACGAGATGTGGGCACCCAGTGCGCATCGCTTTAAGAATTCGTCTCACTGGTGGACCGTAAAATATTCTAGTTCCTGAGTCCCCTCTGCTGTCCTTTGGTGTGTCGTTCGAATGACTTGCATATTTCATAAGGCAGTCCGATTGTAAGTGGTCTTCGGCAGGGGCTGGGAGCAGGGGGTTGGCATTAAAGGAGCTAATCACTGACCGGTGAGCATTGTTGAGAGGATCTAAGCTGGTTCGGTCATTCATCACATCGGACGAATGAATAATGGAATGCGACTGGCGGATGGAGTGCCTTAAGGGTCAATTTATGGTCCATTAGTCGTTTGGATTTTTTTCCCTCAAATTAGGGATTTACTTAAACAAACTGGTGGAGGGAGTGCGGGAGGATTCTATTCCGAGTGTGCTGGAGTAGGGGTGCAGCCGTTGGAGTAAGGTTTGTCTCAAAGCTTGTCAGTGACTTGCACAACATACTCGAAGTTCAAAGGGATTCAGGAACAAATGAAGTACACTGGTTGCTTCGGTAGCTTGTTGGAGTTTCGCAGTGTCCAAACAGTTAAAAAAAAGTCCATGGCCACGACTTCGAAGACGTGTCTCGTATGCGACACCATCGGGTAGAGAAGCGAATTGCGGACGAAAACTAGTCCGGTTTCACTTGTGCATTGCTGACGAGTTAGAGCAGAGGGTCCAATGGCCTGGAGATCCCTCGTCCGTTCTTGGCTCCCATATCGTGCGGTTCAGAAGGTGATGCAAGCGCATTTCCTGAATCGCGAGGATATCTGTGTTATAGCTCGTGCCCGTGCTTTCTTTCCAGTCAAGTGAATTCTTTCCAGTCAAGTGAATTCTTTCCAGTCAAGTGGCGAGTCACTGTTGGGTCGTCAAAAGAACGTCCGCCCATGCTTTGTATGATGAAGCAGCATTAGGGGTCTAATCCTCATCCTCATCCTCATCCTCATCCTCATCCTCATCCTCATCCTCATCCTCATCCTCATCCTCATCCTCATCCTCATCCTCATCCTCATCCTCATCCTCATCCTCATCCTCATCCTCATCCTCATCCTCATCCTCATCCTCATCCTCATCCTCATCCTCATCCTCATCCTCATCCTCATCCTCATCCTCATCCTCATCCTCATCCTCATCCTCATCCTCATCCTCATCCTCATCCTCATCCTCATCCTCATCCTCATCCTCATCCTCATCCTCATCCTCATCCTCATCCTCGTCCTCGTCCTCGTCCTCCTCCACCTCCACCTCCACCTCCACCTCCACCTTCAGATCATTTTTGACAATTGTTCATGTTTTCAGTTGTTAAGTCCAAAATCGAATTAATTAAATTAAAAATTCGTTGAAAAGGGGTAACACCATGACCAGGGACTCCCAACGTAACCTGGACTACGCTCCCCAGCAGGCTAGCTCCACCAAATCATTCCCAATTCAACGCATCCACGCATGAAAAAAATTACAAAAAAATAAAAACAAACAAATCGGGAGCCCCCCCTTCAAAGCACTCCATTAACTTGAGGTGGCAACAAATTATTTCAAAATGCCTCTCTTCGTAATTAAAATGTAAATAAATCCTCGCCAGCAACCGAACGAGTGCCGAGAATGGTCGCCCAGTGCGGGTGCACGAGACACCACCACCGCCCCAGCCATTCGAGAGTTGGCCACAAATTGCGCGCCCACACACCGCAGAGCCTCTCATAATCGCAGCATAAGTGAAAATGTTTAAACAAAATTCAATTATTGCAAGCAGTCCCACAGCCCACTTGATCCGCTGCTGCGCCGGCCAGGAGGGTCGCCGCCGATACGCACTCGATGCACGTCCATAAATGCGCTTAATTACAGAATCCATCGAAGCCAGCAGCGTATTAATGAGTTTGCAACCACCGGCGCGTCGACTTGGGCAACAGGAAGGTGGGGGATGGAATAAATAAACAAACACACGCACTCTCCGACGGCTGTGTTCGAGTACAGTTAATTAAATCTATCTCTGATTGCAAATAAATACAAAAGGATCAAGCAGCAGCAACATTCCGCAATTGTATCCATCCAACGCAGCGATGCAGCGCGCTGCAGACGTCGACTGACGCGCCCGCTCTGGTGGTGGTGTCATGTTGTTGACTATTTGTCGTGTTTTTTTTTTTGTTCACTCGCTCTCCCTGTTGTTGCCATTCCTGAAGTTTATCGCATAAAACTCGACTCGGAGTCAAACAACGAACAGCAATTTGTTAGGCCGACCGGGGCGGGGCGGGGCCCATCCCCCCGGCACGACACTTGGCTGCGAATTCAATTCCACCACAGTAAATATTAAATATCCACTCGCTCGTATTTACAGCAAACACACAAGTAGTATATCCCATCGAGTCCGATAACGAGCAAATAGTGGAATGTCCGCATCCAGCAGATACGATACCCCACAGCGGAGTGAGGCCAGTCACATCAAATATTGAAGGCGATGTGCTCGCTGAGCGGGGGCTTTCGAATCGAAGTCAAAGTACGATAGGCACGGCAGATAATTAGGCGACCGCGAAGAAGAACGAGAGCAGAATGCGACGCCGCCTCCCCGCACGGATCGCACATGGTGCGCAACCACTTAGAGGCAGCTTCGCAGTCCGCACTCATGACATGGGGCCTTATCCCGGTGAGTTCCAGTGAATCGAACTTGAAGTCGATAGAATGGCTGCGCAGATGTGTGCGGCATGCCCGAGCTACTAAATATTTAAGCAACCGCCGCTTGACACAGACATCACTCAGATCGACGGTGGTGGTGGTGCGGCTCGGAGGTTAGTTGGGTGACTTCGAATTGTCAAGACGTGATGAATAGGCTGTGCGCGCGGCCGACGTGCGTATTCACTCAAACGTCGTTGACATGCGGGGACGCGTGTAGAGGGATGTGGCGTCTCGGCCTGTTTGTGGGTGACTTTGACGTGCTTGTTAGTGGGTCTGGGGCATCTTTAAACGTGTGCCGCCGCGACGGAGGTGCGTGCTGATTCTAGTGAACGCCTGATTTGGCCAGCGGGTAGACGGGCTTAGGGCACGTCTCACTTGGGTCCTAGTGGACCCGCTGTGATGATTGAGTTATTGCGCGCCCAATTAAGATCCCGATGTACCGAGAAACACGACAATTGACTCAAGGCCTTGCGAGGAATTAGAGACGTTCGCTTGACAAGGCGTGGCAACCTTCGAAAGATACTAGTAGTCGGTTTCCTAGCCTAGCCGAGTACTCGATTTCGGGCATACGCCTGCGTACTAACCCCAGGCGAAGTCAGCCGATGGCGGTTCTGGCGGTGAAAAGCCAAGTCAAAATGGAAACAAGATCTTTTTTGTTATTTTGTATGTACCTCACTGGATCTCTGAGAGTATTTTAGACTGACCACACCCTGCACTCTTCTGCCACTCTCACCACGGAAGCTGTTGTGTCAGCAGTTGAACAGATACCTGCGGTGTCCGGCGTGACCAGACAGAAACTGAGTAAGGTGGTAGTTGCAGTCAGGCAGACAGGTTCAAGGTTATGTGATGGGAGCTTGTGGGTCCATCTTCGCTTGGTGGAGTTGTTGACATGCGGGGACACGTGTAGAGAGTTGGTCCACCTCTTTTGCCCCTGCTCTTAAGATCTGGCCCTTTCCTAGGCTTTTCATACACACTTTGCATCTCGCTTGCGACAACGTCGATGGGGATCGTACCAGCACAAGCAGCTTCATCTGATATACCTCTGAAGCCACATATTGCTGTGATTGCGCAGAGCCTGCGCACCGACTCCATCATCCGTGCAGCAGAGAGAAGAACCAAAGTGACCAGGCATATCTACCCCCACCGAAGCTTGGCAGCACCCGGGGGAGAGCCGCTTGCATCAGCCACTTGACATGGGTCTTAACCAATGTTACCACAGGGACTCTACAGAGTCACTAGGACTCATTTTTTATAGCCTGACTCGGGGACTCATAATTTTTAGATTTGACTCATTTTTCAAATTAAATAAGCACCTGACGTAATTTTTTTTTCACGTTTCCATTTTCATAACATTGCAAGGTGTGAAGTTCTTCTTCTTCTTCTTCTACTTTGATTGGCGCTACAGTCTGGGGTGGACCTGGGCCTCAACCAACATGCCTCTCCAGCCAGCACGCCGCCAGTTGCGCACACCAAGTTGGTTGAGGTCCTTTTCCACTTGTGTGCGCCATCTAGTGCGAGGTGCGTCCTCTGTTGCGCTGTTCCAATGGCTGGGTGTACATGATATGTACATGACCTAGCCATCTTAAGCGTTGGATCCGAAGACGCTTAACTAGGTGCATGCCGCTGTACAGCCCGTACAGTTCGTGGTTGAACTCCAAACGCCATCAACGCAAACAGGACCAAGGATCGCACGCAGAACTTTTCTCTCGAAACAACCAAGAGCTTCTTGGAAATGGTCCCAGTGGATGTTGGCTCCTTGGAACGTTCGGACATCGAGAATATTGGAGGAGTATCTCACGTCGATTGCAAAGTGATCAATCTGGTTGACGGTTGATTGATCTGGAGACCGCCAGGTCCCCTTATGGATGTTGAGGTGTGGGAACCGCGTGCTCATCACAGAGAGGCTATGCCCCAAGGCGAAATCTACCAGCCTGAGTCCGTTTCCGGATGTGTTGTCGTGCAGGCTGGTGTTTTCTGAAGCCCAGCTGTGCGTTGAAATCTCCTTGAATGATCTTGGTGTCATGGCTGGGGCATCGATCGTATGTTCTTTCTAGGAGATCATAGAAGTCATCCTTGCTATCGTCATCCTTCTCCTCCGTCGGGGTGTCTGCGCAAATCAGGCTGATGTTCCCGAACTTAACCTTGATGCGGATTGTTATGAGGCGCTCGCTGATATAATCAAAGCTTCAGACTTTTTGCCTAAGTCTGCCTCGAACAACGAATCCGCATCCAAATGAGCGCTGCCTTCCCTCTTTGTAGCAATCACCGCAGTAGATGTCGCAGTTTCTCATCTTCCTTTTGCCCGGCCCATCCCATCGCATCTCCTGGTTGGCGGTAACATCTGCTTTGTAGCAGTCCAGGGCCTCCGCGAGTTCATCGGCTGCACGTGGTCTGTTCAGGGACATCACATTCCACGTGCAGAACCGAAAATCATTGTCTTTTGATCGTTTTTGCTGGGGTCGTCAACTTTGAATCCGTTCTTATCCCAGGTCTGTTGTCGGTTCGTAACCGTTGGTTTTTTTTATGTGGTGAGAGAGGTAACCTCACGCACAACCTACCAGGCCCATTATTTGACCCTCGGGCAGAGGGGGATCGCTGTATACATTAGTTCACCACGCAACGGTTGTTGTGATGGCTATCCAGGAGCGCCACGAGGAGGCTGTATGTGAACTTGACTTATGGACAAGCAGAGATCGCGCTGGCATCCTACCAGGTTGGGTGCAGTCAGCAACTTTGCCCTGTGTACACAAGTTCATGCCCCAAGGTGTGAACTACGCCTTAATATTACCTGAAAGATTTAATTTATAATGCCTGAGAACATCCTAGTAATGCAGCCAGAAGTGGTTCTGGTTAGACTTCGAGCCAGGAAAGGAATGTAATCGTATCTTCATGGATGACTTCAAAACCAATGATGGCTCCTGCGCTGGTGTTTTCAAGGAGGGCGCCAACATTAGCCTGTAATATATGCGATCCTATATTGTGAATAAGTATGTGGACGACGTATCTGCGTCTGTCATACTGCTTCGTGCCTTACTCAACCCTTTAACGACTTCCAAGGTACATAGTTCAGGAGTGCAATCTCTGGCCTTGATTGGCAGTCAAAATTCACTGAAACGCATCTGGGTCCCAGGACACCATAGCATCGCCGGAAATGGGATTGCCTATGAACTTGCCGAACAAGGATCAGAGGAAATTTTCTCAGGACGTCTGTAGTTAGTGCTTCTCTTTATGTCTGTTGAACCTCTCGAGTGCACAATCGTAGATGGCATGACTCGCCACAATGTAGACAGACCAAGCGTTTGCTCGCAAAAGTCTGTAAGAAATTCCGTCATTCTTGTTGTCTCTTGACAGACAAGATTGCAGACGAATTACAGCCGCAATAATGGGCCACTACACTTTTGCCACACACTTAAATGTGCTTGGATAAAGTGAAGACACGCCTGTGAAGAGGACGACGACGTGGGAAAGCCCTTCTTCTGTCGCTGTCCCGACTTTCCTCGGATTAGACAGATTAGGCGCTCATGTGGTGAGAGCTGATTCTGTAGGCACTTCATCACAGATGGCTGGTACCCCGCTGCTGCCTATTAGTACAATGGACCAGTCTTGCGTCTGAGTGCTCCAATGTCGTATTAAAGAAGGCATTGTGTTATCAAGAGCCCTTGTTGGGACTCATTTATTTTCAAAATTACTCGTTTTAAGCTTCGGCGACTCATGAATTATTTAACCTGTGGCAACACTGGCCTCAACCAAGCTTATCCCGTTGTCGAGCATTCCACCAAGACATCGCAGTGATTCCTTGGACTTGACCGTTGCGGTTGCGGCTGGTTCCAATCGACAAGAATCGTTGCTGGCATCCCGCCAAGTTGAGAGCGATCAGCAACTTTGCCTTGTGAGCATAGACCCTGCCGCTCGGTTATAAGAACAGCCTTAGTGTTGTGCGCAGCAAGTTGCAGGGATGCGTTTTAAACCCAATTTTTTTGTTCATACGTTTGTTGCACATCATGTATCGTTTGGCCTGTGACTCGTTAAATGGTATGGCACTGGGTTGTGCGGCGACACGGAATCACCTGTGAGCTGGAAAAAGATAAGATCCGAGATAAATCGGCATCGTGAAGGATCGCTCCAATGGGATCCAAGAGGTAGCATTGAAACATCCTGAAGACGGGGAGCCAAACTTGTCTGCAGTTACACCTCATCACCAGTAGTGAGTAGACTCTTGCTTCGGAGATCATCGCTGGAACTAGACAAGTAGGGATCTCTAACTTTTGATGATCAGAAATTGGGTAGACCCCATGACTGTGACTCAGAGCGGACGTCCATTGCCACCGTGAGACCCACTGTAGTCATTAAAAACCAACCAGGGCGAACCCATACGAATCTTAGGCGGCTTCCCATCGCTCACCATCGCAGCTCTCCCTTTGTCAAAAAATGCATTCGCTCCAATCCCCATCCAAGTCGTCGCAAATACGACAAGTCAGCTCACCACGCAATCGTTTGACTTCAAAACTGGCTGTCAGCGTCGAGTTCAGCAGTTTTCTGAACAGTTTCTGGTCACTTCCTCAAAAAACAAACACCAAACCATAAGTGAACCCGTCTCTTCCTCCAATCACGACGACACCGCTCATAAAGTCTGATTCACCTTCACGATCTCTTGGCACGAAGGGCAGACCGCTGTCGTTACTGCTTCCGAGTATTCCTTCGCCTCTTTCCACGTAAACCGTGCGCACTTCCCGAGAAGCGTCCTTGTGACACTGCCGCAGACACCAGTGCTCGGATCTCGGATCTTATCTTTCTCCAGCTCACAGGTGATTCCGTGTCGCCGCACAACCCAGCGCCATACCGTGCCAACCTTGAGCGCCAGCGCCGTCAAAGAACCCATCTGCAAATGCTACGAGCTACCCTCTGTCTCCCTGTGCGTCTTATCATCTTTATGAGTAATATCCCCGCCTAATCGCTTCTTTCATCTTCTCTCTTTCCAGGTGAGTGACCCGCTCGTTTATTCATCAGCCGTCGGATTGCCACTTTGGTCGTAAGTTTAAAAATTAAGCTGTCCTCGCCGGGGCACATTCGCGATGCCATCAAGATATCCAGTCAACCGTCAAAGTGGCGCATTCTGGTGGACTGCATCGTAAAACCCGTTCTCTGGCGGTGGAGTGGTGTGGAGCGGCGTCGCTCTGTGTGGAGTGGACAATAAGTTGGGCAAATATTTGTCCCGCAAGAGGAGGCTGGTCGTTGGTGTCGTTGGCTGTGCGACGCCGCGCCTAAGGATGCCTCACAATTAACGTCGTAAAACCGGCAACAAACTCCGAGAATGGAGTTGTTGGATCCTCCTTCGCTCACACAGCCACAGACCAGTCAGCACGTGTGAATGTGACTGCACCCGTTGACGCGGCATTAGTGGGGTGGCCCCCGGGGAGGACTAGTCGGGGATTTTATGAGTTCTCTTCGCAACAATAAAACGAAATGAAACACAGGACGGCGCAAAGAAACAAAAAAGTGGCAACGAAAGCAGAAAACTTTTCTACGACACACGAGCAAAGCACCACCATCCCCAAGCGCAGAGCCCCCCATCAACCACCACGTCCATCAAGTTCGTTATGCGTGAGGTTTTCGGATGTGCGACGGGGTGGTGCTTCTTCGCCTTTTTATGTGACTTTCATGCGGCTCGTGGCCGGGGGAGGCCATTATCACCGTGGTCGGGGGCCCTACGCAGCAGCAACAGAACAAACTCACGCCATTAAAGTCGCCGCCGCCATAGTTCTGGTCTCGCAACCCCCTTCGCCAGCCCATAGTGGTTCTCTGATTTTACGAGATCGGTTGTCCTGCTCGTACTGTACGTCCTGCCGAAGCGCAATTTATGATTCGCGGTGCTTTACGGATTGTCAGGGCTTCGCTGGTGCGGGCCGGCCCCGTTCTTGTGCTTCTTCCACGCGTCACTGGGTGCATAATGTATCGTGGCGGAGGGCGACGGCGAGCAGGCAGTTTATTGCTTGTAAATTTAAACACTCCACCGAGTGGGAGTACCGGTGTTGATGGGAATACAAATCGATTCAATTTATTCGGTTTCTTATGGCCAATGATGCCGAGAGGCGTGTGGCGTGGTGTGGGGAGTGCTTTCATCGCATTTACCTGGTAAACATGGCCTTTTTTTTCGTGATGTCGGGCGGGATTGTCGGCAGATTTATGAGAACACTTTGGCCGATTTGATGTTTCGAATCGTAAACCTGGCGTTGGCTTCTCCCGGAAGCCAGTTTCGACTAATGGCAACCAATTGGTTTTGATGCGCTCGAGTCGCGGGGCCTATCCATCGATTAACAGGAGCTGCTGCTTAGGAATGTACGGCCGGTTGGGAAAGTGTTAATGGTTCAAGTTGGCGGAAGGACAGACATTTAACGGGGTGATTTCCATTAAGTTGCGAAGTCTACCTCGTGATGGCTGACATTTGAATGGAAATCTCGGTATTTAATGGCCTGTTACGAGGAGGATCGGGTATTCCTGCTGAAAAGGGAGTCTAAGGCGGGTGGAAACTTGCACCCTTACTAGAGGTGCGAACGACTGACACTTCGCACAAACTTTGTCATTGCCCCAATCTTTGCATCACTCCTTGCAAGACCTCCAAGAGGTAGGAAATTTCAAACTCGATTGATTGCCTTGCTTAGTGCTGTCCCACCAAACTGAGACTCCATACAAGTGTCGGTGTGACAAGCGAGATGAAAGTCCAGTGAGCGATGCCTGGTTGTGAGCCCCATTTGCATCCGATGACTTTTTTGCTGCTAAAAAGGGCCGAAGAGGCTTTCTGATCCTATCCTGGATGCTGAGTTTCCAGCTGAGCTTACTATCAATCGAGAGACCCAGGAATTTCGCCACACAGCAGTGGGGGGTCAAACTGAGGGACTAAGGGTATCCTCTGGTGAAGTAAATGAGCTTACACGACTGGATGGCCTCGTTGGTAGAGTGCCCGCCCTTGGTAATAGGGGTCCTAGGTTCGAATCTGGTCCGGTCACCATTTGCAGTTGGGATCCAATCAACGACACTGGTTGTCGCAGTGGCAGAACGAACCATGCAACCCCAATGAAAGGGACGATGAAGATCAACAATTCCGTCCACCCGACCCGGATGAAGTGAGCATTGCTATATCTAAACTGAAATCCAACAAGGCTGCTGGAGCTGACGGCCTACCCGCCGAGCTTTTTACAGCTGCAGGCAATAATTTGGTAAGGAGCATGCAACAACTCATCTGTAAAATATGGTCGGAGGAAAACATGCCCGAACCTCAGCAAAAAGGAGACCCTTTGAACTGCGCCAACTACAGAGGCATCAGTCTCCTAAGTTTCGCTGCAAGATCCTATCTGCCGTACTGAGTGACCGCCTAAAGCCATTCGTCAACAACTTGCTCAGTCCATACCAGTGTGGCTTTAGGCCAGGAACATCCACCATCGACCAAATATTCACACTTCGGAAGACGGCAACTAATCGATGCCCACCACCTTCGTCCATCGATTTTAAGGCCGCGTATGATAGCATTTATGGAGACGAGCTATACAGAGCAATGTCTAGTTTTGGCATCCCTACCAAACCCGTCCGTTTGTGTAGGATGACGATGGAGAATGCACGCTGCTCCATCAAGGTCGGCAAAGACCTAACCGAGACCTTTGGTGTCAAAAAAGGATTCAGACAAGGCGACGCGCTGTCATGCGACTTTTTCAACATCGTCCTTGAAAGAACTGTTCAAAACTCGAACGCCAACACCAGAGGAACAATCATTCAAAAGTCCGTCCAACTACTCGCATACGCCGACGGTATTGACATTCTCGGAAGAACGCAGCGTGATGTCAATGGCGCTATTGTGGGTATTGCAACGAAGGCAGCGAAGGTGGGTTAAGCGGTAAATGAGGGTAAGCCCAAAGAGAGAAAGGACACCCAACACCGACGTCTCGGTCAGAACGTCACGGCAGACAGATATAACTTCGAGGTAGTTAACAACTTTGTCTACCTAGGAACCGCTATCAACTTAGACAACGACACCAGCGCCGAAATCAAACGAAGAATAACTCTTGCCGATCGGTGCCTCTTTGGGCTAAGAGAGCAATTGGTAAACAAAGCCCTCTCTCGAACAACCAAGGTAACGCTTTACAAGACCTTAATCGTCCCAGTCCTGCTATATGTCGCGGAGGCATGGACTCTGTCAAAAGCGGATGAAGTAGCCCTTGATTGCTTCGAGAGGAAAATTCTTCGGGTGATTTTCGGTCCCGTCTGCATAGATGCTGAGAGGAGGAGGAGATACAACGACGAACTACACGGGCTGTTCAACGACATCGACTTGGCCAGAAGAGTGAAGATCCATCGATTGAGATGGCTAGGTCATGTAGAGCGGATGGAATCCAATGCTCACGCCCGGAAAGTCTTCGAATCCAACCCCGAGACGCGACTCAGGTGGCGCACGCAAGTGGAAAGGGACCTCAACCAACTATGCGTGCGAAACTGGAGACAGCTAGCTAAAGATCGAGCTGGCTGGAGACGCTTGTTGGTTGAGGCCCAGGTCCACCCCGGTCTGTAGCGCCACCTTAAGTAAGTAAGTAAGGGTGTCGCAGTGGACCAACAATAGTCTCGGTGTGGTGCACTTTCCCAGGTCCCAGGTTCGAATCTAGTCCAGTCACCATTTGCATTTGGGATCAAATTAACGACACTGGGTGTCGCAGTGGACCAACAACAGTCTCGGTGTGGTGCACTCTCCCAGGTCCCAGGTTCGAATCTAGTCCAGTCACCATTTGCAGTTGGGATCAAATTAACGACACTGGGTGTCGCAGTGGACCAACAATGGCCTCGGTGTGGTGGCGATTTCGCGCGCTATAACCTAACTCAACCTAAAGGAGGTGACAGCTTCCATAGGAGCTTGGCTAGAGAGACAAATGCCTACCTTCTGGTGTGACAATACGACACGCTTCCCAGATTGCAAATTAAACCCCGCCAGGACAACAGTCTCATCTGTGGCCGTTGGTGATGTTCAGGAATTCTACCCACACCGCCACCCGAAATTCCCTACACGTCCTCGGGGCAGTGTGTCAAAGTCGTTTGATAAATTAAATTCATTCAGGGCAACACCAAGGATCCCCTCAATGCTAAGCTCACCTAGAAGCACCAATTCTCCAGTCCTGGTCACATCAAACGGGTGTCTCTGTCCTGATGAAGTTCACGATCTGAAGGAGTTCCAATTAAATTCGTCCCTTGACTTAAATCAATTTTCTACTTCATTTAAGCTTCACACAAGCCCAGAACATTCGTCTAACATATGACATTAATCACATTTCATTTCATCCCTTTCAGCTGGTCACACACCCCATCCCTCCCGGGCTCCACCCTCCAGCCATCGACCGAAACAAAGACTGTCACGTAATAGTTTCTAGAAAATCTGATTACTCGCCCTGGCACCTTGCAGCAATTCACCGAATGTGCACTTCAAGTATTCATCTTCTTGTTCTCCGTCCGTCCAGAACGTGGCGATGAAGGACTGTCTCCATGCGAGTATGTGTTCAGTTAAATTGAATCTCTATCATCGCCCGTGCCCCCTCCGGCCCGTCGGCAAGTGCCGCCATCAATTTCAATTTGTTCTCCTTAGCCGTGCGACAGCTTAGGGTAGCCCGGCAAAAGACTGACAACACCCATCGCCGATGCACCCGACGAGTTACATAACGCCTCCCTCCCTCTCTCTCTCCCACTCACACAGAGATGGCCTGCCTTTTATGCAAAAGATACATGTATCTTGATCGAAATTAATTGCTTTCCAATGGTTTTCGATTTGACAGTTTTCAGCGGCGCAGAGAGGGCCTTTTAATTGAATCGCTCTGGGGAGGCCGGCCAAGTGGGGGGTAACCCTTGTATGTGCTGACCGACTCCAGCCGGTCTCTCGATCTCTTGGGGCTTTTATTGATTTTTTTTGTTTGTTTCCGTCTTTAGTGCGTGTCCCCCTTTTTGGTGGGATTTCTTCTCCGGAATCCGTGCAAAGAAAGGGTTCACTCAACGACCGTGTTCCAGATTGTATTGTCATCGTTGGCGGCGCGGTGAATTGATGGAATAACGACGCCTAAACATGGCCATGTCGCGCCGATAGTTCACTGTTAAGTGGGCTCATATGTGGCCGGCGAGCAGCATTACCAAACGCACACCGAAAGTAGTTTTTGCGCTCGGGGACGGCTGGAGAAAGTCGTTCGGCTCCGCATCATTCGCGCCGAACTGACGCCGGCGGCGGCAACAGTCGTGTCGCGCTGTGTCCACTCCCGAGGTGGTGCTCCTCATTGTTTTGGTAATAAATCACCGAAGCACACTCGAGTGGTTTGTCCGATTGCGTAAGCTGAGAGATCTTGGATTTAAGGCGATTGTTGTCCGCTGTGTGAACCTGTCAGTTCGAGTGGGGCACGCGAGACATGGAGGGGCGACCAGCGTGGAGAGCCCAATCAACATGGTACTTAAGTCCAATCACGGCTGATTCTTTGACGATAAAGAAAACTTTTCATTCGAAACCGAGGGACGCGAGAGATTCGCCATAAATTTTCGTGCAAACGGGTGAATGGAGGGGGGCGGCGGCCGCAACGACGCGTGGGCCGTCGTGCCATAATCATCTGGGCTGCGTAAAATTGTCTGCGTTGCTCTCCGTTGCGCGGCTTATGGGTGCACTCTGTGGTGTCGGAACGTTTAGCCGCGAGCGCTCGTATTCAAATCAATTACGGACGCACGCTGGATGCATGCTAAACACGCGTTGGCGTCTGGCGGAGAGGCCGGCGCAGCCGGTTGAGGTGGCAGTGACGGTGCACTCGGGATACGAGTGCATCGCGGTTAGCGGTCGTTTACGCCACTGTGAGAGGCATCCTTTCGTGTCACAGGCAGCTGCACGGCACTCAATCGTGGGAATCGTCGCTCTCGGCGTGAGTGTGTGTTGGTGCGCGTGTGGGCGGCAGAGGTAGGAATCAAAAGCGTCGTCTTGTCGAATAAAAATCTCTTCTTTATCGGCCGCGATGCACATCTGCGGCATGGATGCTCGGGGTTTATGCGCGCGATCGGTGCTCCCTCCCACAGCATGGGGGCGGTGCAGTTAGGTCTGGTGGTGAGGCTCGTGTCCGTTTTGGTTTTGTGGTTGTAAATCACGGTTTATGATCGGACAACTGTAAAATGACTGAGATTTCAACTGATTCGCCAGTCAGATGGCCAAGATGCCGACGCACAAGATAAGAGATCCGTCCGGGCGATAAATGCTAACGGTTGACCGTGGACGATGGACGGGCAGGCGGAGGCAGACCTCCCGGAAACGCTGTTGTTTGATGCGACTTGAAAGCGGTCAGTGGTCAGTGGGGTGGGAGATCGGAGGTCGCATCCAAGCTTCGGCGCAGCCGAGATCAGTGGCTGCTTGTGATCGTCCTGGATCACTGTAGTCAAACCAAAAGACTACTCTGCGAGCTTCTTAAGTAACTCAACGTTTTTCTCATCTTTCTCTCTTAAGTCGCACAAATTGTTCGAAGATTGTGGTCCCAGCGAATGATGCTGCAGAGGTGTGTGATGTTGTCTGTGCTTCCAAAGTAGCCCCAACCAAAATTATTGTCGTGGCGTCCATAGTCTCGCTCGAGCGTAGTCATCGTCTTGGATTTTTAAGGAGTTACAACTCAGGTTTGGGGAGGCTACCACAAGAAGAGAGTGTCGAGCGTCGAAGTACTCGCGCCGCTCCTGCAAAGTGAGTAGATGCCTTAAGATCCATGACCCGATCCCAGACATGCCACTGGACTGAGCAGACATATCGGGAGTGACTAGCTGGGACTGAGTCAAATCGGGCAACCATATCGATACCAACTCTGAAGGTGGTTGATTTGATGGCGCACACACCCACTTTTGCTTTCAAGACACCACACTGAGGTCTCTGACTTGGCAACGGGAGTACAATTTGCATGCAAAGTGTGATCTGTGACCAAGTGGACAATTGTGACAACTTAAACACTGAAGTTCGATCCCCGATGTACGAGGTTTCATTTTTAAGACACCACCCTCCCCACGGCGTTGGTTACCCGTGTGCCAAGGAGATTCATCACTCTGTGGGCTCCGAATCGACTTCAGTACTTCCATGGTTCAATGCCGGACACACTATTTTTTTAGTCCAGTCAAATTTCCAGTCCCCCGAGACACTGAAGGAGACTGCAAATGGCAAGTACAAGACAGTGAATTCCAGTCAAATTTCCAGTCTCCCGAGAGGAAGGAGACTGCAAATGGCAAGTACACCTTGAGCTATGACTTCGAGGGTTATTGGTTCTATCCACTGTACATCAACTCTCATTTTCATACCCCGAGCCACTGACAGGTGTCGGGAAAAAATGTCGACGTGCGGAGTCAGTTCTAGTAGAATCTGCAGCGCCACCCATGTCAGTGACAGTGAGTACCCTCCTAACAGCGGTTATCGTCCTCTTCTTAGATCCGACTTCATGCCGCCAATCAGCAGTTCCTCTGAACCGCTTCAAGTCTCTGACTCACCCGATATCTGCCGGTGTCCCTCAGGGCTCCGTCTCGCCTCGTGTACTTTTTTTATCTTCTGAAATAAATTACCATTTGTATGGTATTCCGCTCTATTCCCTCGGTGATGAGTCAGCGCTTTGTATGTGCTCCAGAACTGACGACTGTGCTCTTGGACGTTGCACAGGAAGGTGTTGTACAAAAGAACTGAAATTAAGTTTGGTGCGTCGGATAACCTCTTTTGTTGCGGGTTTGCGATGGAATGGCGATGGTACGAGCCATTTCTCTTTGTCAAACGGTTGGCGACGTGTTTTCTCTTATGACTTGCAGCAGGACACGCGGTTAATTGTTCCTCTGTGAACGAATCACCATTCCGGTCGATGGAACGCTATTCAACGTACATTCACGAAGATTGTTAACATGCAAGTTCTGCTTGATCATCGGACTGTGCTCTGGAAGTGGGAAGCTGGAAATGGATGTGAATGTCCTGACCTTGTGCAGAACTGTGGGAGAGGCAGGCAACAACTGTCCATGGGGGCACTTGGGGAGGACTCTCTAGACCGAGGGGTGTGCAGAGTGAACTATTCGCCTCAGGGTGACACTGTGGGTCCCTGGAGACCAAATTGAGTCTCGCCGGGCTTCGATTTGGAGTGTGGCTGCGACAAAAAGGGTATTCTGATGAAATTCGGGGAATGATCCGACGCCTCAATCGACGCAAGGCAAATTTTTGAATAATTTCTCAAGTAGACCAGGTTCCAGGCATCTTCACTTGAAAACAGCTTTCCACCTGCTTTTGCTTGAAGCTTGGGCACTGCCAGTCATTGAATTGTCAGGCGTGACTAGCGATGGCGATGGGCAGTCACAACAACAATCACCCTAGCTTCAGAGCCTGTCTGCAGACGAATACGAAAAGGCTCTGGAGGCAATTCTAATTCACCTTCAGGGTTCGTACCTCCCGAAGGACAGTATCTTGAATTCAATCTGAGACACCTTAGTTCTGAGTTTCAGAGCCTGGACTGGAGAGTCATCGCGATGGGTGGTCATTCCGAGAATGTCATGGCAGGTGATATGCACAGTGGCTGCAATTGCTGCGCGAAAAGGAACCTTGCATCATTTGGGTATCCCTCTCAGAAAACTAAGACTCCTGCCAGCAAAGAGCGACAAGAAAACGAACGAACCCCCTGGTCGGGTTGAAAGTGGTACAGAACGAACATTCCTCTTGGCCCGACTGCCATTCGCAGCAATACATTACCCCTGAGACACCGTGAACAAGTACAGGACTTAAACATGACACTATTTCCAGTGGCTGTGGGCACGGAGATGAAATAGAACACTGCCTGTGGGTCACTGTATGAGGTCCTCACGCATCACAGAGTTTTCGAGTTTTCACTCATTCAGTTCAGTCGTCATCGAAACTGAAGACTGAGTCCACAACGGATTGACTGGGCCTGACGTCGACGTAGTCTCTACCCAAGATTGACTTAGGGCCATGCGAAGCTAGGTTAATAACCTCATTTCTAGTCGGTAACAAATTCCGGGGGCGACTATGAAGACATACCCTCGGGACACCATGAGCTGGGATAGTTGCAGGGGCGCTGGTCTTCTTCGAAGGGCCTCGAAGTTCAGTCTGAGGCTTCCACCATCCGATGCGAATTTGAATTAAGCTTCGCTCTCTCGCAAGTGATGGGTGCGTCGAAGACTTCCTTGAATTGCCGCCTATCTCCTGACAAGATGGTCAAGTACTTTATCATCCCGCGTGCCGAGATACTGTGGCATTCCAGGGAATTGTGAAGCCGAGGAAGTCGCTAGAATGGATGGCCTATAAAAGCTAGGTACAAAGTGCCCGACAGCTTCGACCTACAATCGATTCAAAACACTCACGCAGCCTGATCAGATTCAGTTCACATATCGTCGTCTTAACCGTCTAAACTTGAGAAGTTGCGTTTGTCACTAGTTGTGCAATAGCCACTGCCAGGGACTCCGTTGACATGGTGTCAAGAAAATTGAGGTGAACTTGCCCAGGCTTGGTACCCGACTTGATTAAAGTACACCTTTTCATTGCAACTTGTACTCTCGCAGCACTGTCAAAGACGCCAGAGAGCTGGTGTCACGAAGATGTCACCAAGGACCTGCAGTGTTTAAGTCGACACAGAGCCCACTTGGGGCCTTGGAAGAGGCTACTTATTTATGAGGCCGGCACACTCCGACCCTGAGTTTCCATCGCTGACCATCCTGGACACGCTGCTTCCAGTCATCAAGACCGCGACGTCCCACATCCGCGATGATCTGGCCTCTACGTCCAAGATTCAGCCTTAGAGAGAGGTACATAAAAATGAAAGTTGGCGTAGCGGGAATCGAACCATGAATCGCCAGCACTGGCTCTCTCACCTCCTCCACCGACCTCTCGACATTAACTTTCTTTCCACTTCCACGCAACTGACGAAATTCAAACTGACACAAAGTAAAATCCTATTAACCTCTGAGGTCTGGAGGTCGCACTGAGTGAGCATTCCATACGCTTGCCACAGCAACACAGATGCTTCCCCTCCCGGTCGTTACTCAAACAAGCCGGGTAGCCAACAGCCAGTTCACTGGCTGTTAACAAGAATTTTTTACGATCACTTCGTTGCCTCGCCGCGGCGGTGCGTGGTTATGTGCACATTCATTTGCCGCTTGACCCTTTAACGACGCTTCAGACGGAACATTGTAACAGATTGTAAACAGAAGTCATCGCATAGAGGCCAGGATGACATGCGGTCAAAGTGGAGTCGGAATTGAGGTTGGAATGCAATTTTCCGTTTTGTGATGCGATTTTGAAGAAAACTAACTTTTTTGCGGTCTGTTGTGTGGATCTTTGAATGGATTGTGGGTTCAGTCGGGTGGTCTCAAGGGGGTCCGTTGGTGGAGTCGATTCTAACGAGGCCTTTGTCGAGGACGTTTGAAGACAAATCGGGGGATGATCATGACTTGAGGGGTCTTTTTAAAACATCAGGGGATCACGATGTGAGTGGATTTGGACGATCTTCTGACAGAATAAACGATTTGCTCGTTCCTGGTGCCCAGTCCGTTTCAAAATTCTGGGCCAGGAAATCCAAACAAAACGCCGGTGTTGACGCATCCAGGCATGTGGTATTGAACAATGTTTACGGACTTTCAGGGCCAGTGCTCGTTCCAATAACACGGGGCTTCATGCCACACAAGCAACGCAAACCTTGCAATTTGGGAAGGAGAACGCCTTGGTGATTGGGTCACCTTACGGCGAGACTTCGTCAACTGCGGTCATGCGATCTGACAGCACGTGATTGTCGTACAGTCCTTTCCTTCACACCAACAAGTCAACCACCTTGCACGAGCTCGAGTCCAAGACTCCAAGCGTCGGAATAACGTTTGATTTAGAACTGCCACTGACAGTGATAGGGAACCAGGAAATCCCAACTCCGGTCGATGAAGGAGTCCTCTGTGAAAAAGTTGGCACAGCCATTGAAAGGCTGAAGAACAACAGAGTCCCAAGCTTACCATCGAAGACTGGTGGCAGTGTGCTGATAGGGAGCAAGCCTCGGATCATCTGCCGAATTTGGGAAGAGGAAAGAATGCCCCACGACTGGTATATCAGCCCCATCCACAAAAAAGCCGATCCTACCTCTGGAGAGGTATATCCATGCGCAAGATCCTATTTAGCGGACTGTGCGAACTTGAGATGTGGCAACCTAACACTTTCCTAACACGCGTTAACTCGAGTTGGAATTGCAGCGAGGTTGACCAACTCGGTTCCACCTCCAACTGAATCAAGCCAGACTCGGGTTAGGTTAGATCTAGCCATCAGCACAATAGAGACAGAATGTGTACTCTGTGGACCAGATGTATACACTCAATTCAATTGGCTTGAGATCAGTGTTGTCACATGTTAATTTATTTATGAGTTCAAAGTTAAAGGAGGAGGCGTATTGAAAAGAGTGAGCCCTAAAATGGTTTTGGTGGTGGCCCGTGGCGTTGTGGGTATGCGTCGACCCCAACCTCGACGTCGTAGGTTCGATTCCTGCTCTGTGCGACGAAAACAATTTTCACGACCCCACCTCTTTCGAGTCACTGACAATGCTCGAAGAGTATTTCCTTGTAGAGAAAGCTTCTCAAACTTGGCCGTACGGATTCGGCACAAAACTTTAGGTCCCTTCCACTCGTGTGAGAACAATAGCACGCACAACACGAGTGGTTGCTGAGAAGCTAGGTTCTGGCCCCCTACGGGCTGTAGCGCCGCAAATGAAACAGCTTCGAAAGCAGCACTTCTGGACCCACTGTTGTTACTAATGTTTTTATTGATGAATCGAGTGGTGGGGTAATACTTGAGTTATTTTCACTCGCGTTTTTCTTTCATTCTGATGTTTATTCTACGTTCCTGATGAGTATTTATCGACCAGAACTCTTTGTTACTTGTTCTTGCGCTGAAGTAGACAATTATCGAGTTATCTTGTGTTAGTAGATTGTAATCAGTTAGTAGTCATTCGAGTGATCATTCGATTATTAAAATATCTCGATTACTAAAGTCTCGATTCTTAAATTCATTCGAGTATGGTCATCACTACTCTATATGGCCTAGCCATTTTGGGCGTTGACACCGTACACGCCTGACTAGACCCATGTCGCTGTACAGCCCGTACAGTTCTTCTTCTCCAGGACCAAAGATTGAACGCAGAATTTTTCTCTCGAAAAAATTCAAGAAGTTCTTCATCCTCAGGATGGGGATGGACAGGGATGATCAGGGTCTTATTTATTGTTAGCCTGGTCTGAGAGAGGGCTCTACTATTCATTGCCTCTTGAGCCCAAAGCAACAGCGGTTGGCAAGAGTTATTCTGCGTTAAATCTCGGTATTGATGTTGTTCACACTGTTAACTTAAGAGTCAAGGTAGATGAAGTCCCTGGCTCGAAGTGGTAGCTGCCTCTGGCGACGTTCTGACCGTGTGTCATTTCTTGGTGACAGCATATACTTCGTTTTGCCTCATTCACGGCTAAACCCATCTGCCGGCCCCCGTTTCCAGCTTTCATTGACGGCTCGCTATGTTCGACCAGTTACGTCCATGTCGTCAATTGTACGGATTTTCGGAAGAACGTGCCTTTTGTGGTGACGATTGAGTTTCGCACGACCTTCGCGATGTTGAAAAACGCACATGACAGCGCGTCGCCTTGCCTGAAACCTTTTTTGAAATTACAGGTGTCGGTGAGTTCGTTGCCGACCTTCATAGATCTGCGAGGCTCGTCATGTGACGGGTTTGGCGAGAATGTCAAAAGTAGGCATGGCGTTGTATAGCTAGTGTCTATGTGGTCTTAAAGTCGACAAATTGGTGGTTGGTGTGGATCTGCATCTTTTGGGTTTCTTCCAGGATCGGCCGGAATGTGGGGATGGGATTGATGATGGACTTCCCAGGCCTGAAACCGCTCTGGACCTATCAGGTTGTTGACTAGTGGTTTAAGGCGCTCACGCAAAGATCTTGTGGACGATGTTAAGGAAACTTATCCCTCGATTGTGGGCGCCGTTGAAGTGGTCTCCTTTCTTGTTGATCGGGCAAACGATAATAACATTCCACTCGCCGGGCATGCTTTCCTCCGACCATATCTGAGGGATAAGTTGGTACATGCACCCTACCACCTCATCACTGGATGATAGAGCAAAATTGATCATGGAAAAATACACCCCTTAAACAAAACAGCAAGTACGAAAGGAAACATCGGGAGAAGAGCACGTAGACTTTCAGACACCGTACCACTTCACACATGGTCCCGTCCATGCGCGTCTCATAAGAAACAGAGGTCAGTACAATTTGGGCTCTTTGTCTTGACCAACCAAAGCGTATTATGTGTTCCCCCCACACCGAGTTAAAGTGTGCAGTTATGATGTTCAATTTAGAGAACCCGAGTCAACCGCGTTGTGTCTTCACACCGAGTCGAACGGTTCTCAGATTTGATGTTGAATGTCAATTTATTCGTCTCATTTTGAGTTTCATCAACTCGGTGTGACGTAAATTCAACTTGGGTCAACTCGGATTGACTCGGTTTATCAACTCGAGTTGAGCCATGTCTAGTGTCAACCATTTTGCAGTTCTTCCGGTTTCCGGCTCGCAAATCGACTGCAATCCAAATCTTCGTACAAACGCAAGTCCTGGAGAAGACGAAGCCTGCTCGGGTTTTCGGCAAGAAGACTCTCTATCGTGTGATTTATTTAAATCGATACTGGAGAAGGTGCTGCAAAGCACAGAAGGTACTGCGCCGCCGTAGTGAAAGCTTGCACGGAAATTGGGGAATATGCGAGACGAGCTGGTCAACGAGGACAAAATATATACTGTCGAGCGAAAACCGACCGCCGTACATCACCTCGGCCAAAACGTAACAATCGGCGGCTACAATTTCGAGGCAGTAAAGGAGTTTGTTTACCTCGGAAGCGCCACGAATGACATCTTATTGGAGATCCGACGTAAAATCGCCCCTGACAACCTGTGCAACTTCGGTTTTTTAGAAACAACTGGGTAAGAAACTTCTGGCTCGAAGGACCAAGTTCATGCTCTACAAAGTCCAGTCCAGTTCTGCCAGATTTGCTCTTAATATGCGAAAGGTGGACGCTAAGATGATTCTTGGTGCCCTTGAAAGAAAGGCACTACGTCAAGTATATGGTCCATCTGCGAGGAAGGCAAATGGATACCCGAAACCTACCAGCTGCAGCAGGTTGTGGATGTAGTCGTCTAGGCAAAAATCCGTCGACTGTTCATGCTCCAGTTTAGAAGGTCTTCGAATTGAAGCCTCTCCTGGTTCGAGGGAGGACGATAGAACCTCCAGCTTAGAGACCAAGTCATCGCCGATATATGACAGCTTAGTCGTCTTGATGACTGGAGCAGCGTGGCGAGGATAATCGGCAGGCAGTTGCTCAGGCTCGGACTCTCCATGGGTTGCCGGCCTGATTGTGAGTAGAACTGCCACTGTAGCCTGTTCTTTCCAATTTTCTACGAGTTCATTGTCCTGGCCGGAGTCCCCACCTCAAAGCGATTCCCAATCAATTCATCCCCATCTTCACCAAGATCCCTGGCATGCCTGTGTCTTCATAGACCACCTCCCCCTTGTAGCACTCAATCTTAATCGCACACTCTCTCTCTACCCCAAGCGGCGGTGATCATTCTAGGCGCGCACTCGCAGTCGTCAGCAGGAAGATCAATAGCACCCCAGGACGTTGCTCTTAAGACCATAAATCTGGTCATTAATTCAATCAAACAATTTACATCGAAGAATTAAGTTCTTCTTGTCGAAGTAGAGCGCGGCCACTTAGGCGCAGTGCCCCGCCAGCATCAATCACCGCCCTTCACGCTGACATTCAGCATTTATTTCCTCCCTCGAATCACACACACTCGCACAGCACAGCACAAAGGAAAATTCAAATTTAATTGACATTTTTTTTTTCTATTAAAAACCTCAAAAGGAAAACAAAACCAACCGATGAACCTCTCCTCCCGTTCAACCGCAGTCATCATCATCATCGTCGTCGTCGTCGTAGTCGTCGTCGTCATCATTGACAGAGGAGCACTCTACCGTCTGATGACATTGAAAAATGACATCGTCAAATGTCACTGACAGATTGTGGGCACACACCGCACTCGCGGTAGACCAGCAGTCAGACACAGAGTGCTTCAGAGGAAATCCAAAAAGAAGAAGAAAAACACGAAAATTTATTCGGAAACTATTTCGCGGCGACCAATAGACACACAGATGCAGAGAGAGAGAAAAAAGTGACAGCTGACAAGCGTCAACTGACAACTGCTGGCTAAGTCGGTAATAAATCTAAATAAACTGCAAAACGGAGAAAACCGATGAATTAGAACAAAGGCCAGCCATCGTCCCTGCGATTCACAGGGAAAATCTCACATCATACCGCTAATTAAGAGAGCGACGGTCGTTTGTCTGACAAGCAGACCAGCCCCGGAGAGCCACAAGGAAGACGGCACAACTGAATTGAAATTCATTTCCCATTATGTCAGAACGACGACGCTTCACTCGATGAGCGATAGAGCAATAATGACAATTGTCATGGCATTCTGGTCGCGTTGCGATGGCGAATGCGATGTGTACTCGACACTCGTGCAGGAAGGCTCTTATTCCCGGTGTCATGCAATCTCTTTTGGGGAATGCCTTTGATGTCGTTCGCCATGCAGGCACCACTTCAAAATTGTCCTGACGACAGTTGACAGTGTTATCAGTTGACAGTCGATGGACGGTGGACGTTGGACGTCGGCCCATGGGGGTTTACCAACCATTACCATTGTCAGCTGTGCAAGGACGTGGCCAGTTTTCGATTTTATCACTTTTTCTGTGAAACTCATCGAAATGCGGGTGCACGACGGGCGTCCGGATCGGTGATTGAATGACGAGACCCAGAGCAGTGCGGGAGGATTTCTGAGAATGTATGGTCAGCTGCGTGCGTTTGTCTTAATTAAACGATAAAGGAGCTGGAAGATGACTTTGATGGGATGAGGCCGTTGTTGTCCACCCATGTGTGCGGGGGGTGCACTTCTGCTTGGAATTGAAACAAATCGTCGTAGCAAATGCGGAATGCACGGGGCAGCCAGTCAAGTCAAGTCTATGCACTCTTTCAGTGCTTCTTTTCCAAATAACCTGCATGTTGTGTCGTCTTGGTGAAGCTACAGTTCTCCCCAATAAGGGCCAGCAGGGGGACCGCAAACGTGGCGATTGGCTTCAATTTTTGCAGGCCTCTGTTGACCACAGTGTTATGGTGGCTGTCAGCAAGTCTTGGCAACGGCAACCTTACACAGTTAAGGTGGCGCTACAGTCCAGTGTGGGCCAACAAGCGTCTCCAGCCAGCCCTTTGGCTAACTGCGTTCGTTTTGACACTTGATTGGGGTCCCTGTCCATTTGAGAGGGTCCCTCGTTGGATCAATCGTTGGATATTCACTATTCTGGCGAAGTCGACGCCGCTGAATTCGACCAGTTCGTCGTTATATCTCCTCCTTCACTCACCAGCAATGCTGACGGGACCGAAAATCAGCCGTAGAACTGTGCTCTTAAAGCAGCCAAAAGCTAAATTTGGTTCATAGGTAAGTGGACTGTCAGCGTAGTTGCCAGCACACTTAAACCATTGCTGGTCCAGTGCCGTCAATTTGATCCCAATGGCAAATGGTGACTGGACCAGATAAGAGCATATTAACTTTTTGTTTCACTGGGACTCGAACCGGCAACCCCCTAACTGCGCCAGTAGGGCCAAACTTCTTCGGAACAACACTTGTTGTGCGCGCTATTGTCGTTTCGCGAATGAAAGGGAGCTCAGATTGACAGGAATACTCGCATTGTCAGTCGCGCGAAAGAGGTGGGGCGAACCTGACAAATTCAACGGCCGTCACACGTCGTGGAATCGATCCTTGCAAGATCAGTAGAGAGACACAACTGCGGACTCTAGCACGATGTGGATGTAGTCCGGAAATCCGTCGACTGCACTGACTCGACCAAAGCGCCTTGACATCAGCACTCGAGAGAGTCTTCATAATCCGATCCTCCTGGTGGGAGAAGGAGGTGAAGACAGAGCCTCCGGCATTGAGACGAATGAGATGGTAAGCGATGGAAGGCAGCAGCAATTGTTTGGGCTCGGAACCTTCATGAGTCCCTGGTCTGAAAAGTAAGATCAGAATTGTTTCGTCGCCGATTTGATGTAGATTTGGGTGAATAACCCGTCTTGTCGAGGATTTCCTTGGTTGCTCGAGAGATCTGTGTTCATCAGGCGAGAGTTATTCTTATCGCTGTCGTCGTTATTTGACTGACTACCTCCTCAAAGCTCTATCTGTCTTAAAACGACGGGTGTGGGTGCTCTTTCACGTTGACAGTATGCCCTCTTGTCCTTTGCTATTGGCATCACGCACCCTGGCATGTCGGCATATGCGAGTGGATGGACGGAATTCTGAGAGATCTTGCCTCTGGTGCTGGCGTGACAGTTTTCCAAATTCGTTCCAGAGAGATGTTCGTATATCCGGACGAAAGCGCGTCGCCTTGTCCGAATCCTTTTAAGATGTATCGGTAAGGTCTTCACTGACGTTGATGGAGCAAGGCACCAACTGTGGTATATATTGTCGTCCTACTCAAACGGACGGGTTCGTTAGAAATGCTAAAACCAGACTCGTCTCTCTAGATGCTGTCATCTTTTTTTTTTGTCTCAAGCTACAGTTCGAGGTGGTCCTGGACTCGAACCAATATGTCGCTCCATCTTGCCCGGTCTTATGCCAGTTGCTTCCAGTCACGCACGTTAAACTTATTCAGGTCGTGGTCATCCTGTACCATCTTTTATCGCGTTGTCCCTTGCGCTCCGAGAAGGGCCTCAGCCAAAATGCCTCTTTTCAGGTCCCCTTCTAGCTGCGTGCGTCATCGGAGGCCTAATCATCCTTAACCGCGTTGTCCCTCGGGGTTTAGGTCGAAGACTTTCCGGGCCGAGGCATAGGTGTCCATTCACTCAAAGTGACGAACTCGTTTGACAAGATCGATGTGGCTGTACAGTTCGTCGTTCATTCTCCTCCTAACACCATCTGTACATACGGGGCCGACGTTAATTCGAATGAATGTTCTCTCGAAGCGACCGAGAATATCCTCTTCCAGTTGCTGTCATACGTCGGCTTACAAGATAAGTGTCAGTATGCGATGTACAGAAGACTGATGCCCCTTTAAAGGACCGACCCGTGGAATCCGTTGCGTGCGTTGCTGTTGAAAACTTTACAACCCCACCCGATACATGGAAGTACAAAGAAACACACATGTGAGCACGATCTGTGAAACGGAGCAAACGGAGCCACCTTCATCCGACGTCATGCATTCCACTCATAGCCTATACTCGTTGCCTTGCTCCGTCGTATAAGGTCTTGTGAGTTGTCATATATTTTACGCGACGGAAAACGCATGCAACGGATTCTACGGGCTTCGGCGTAATGGCCACCATTGAGAAGAACTCCTTTTTTTGTGGATCGGATATGGTTTCGTGCGAGTTGGTGGATGTTCCTTACTGAACCCATCGCATGCCACTTTGAAAAGCCCGATTCCTAAGCTGTCATCTCCAGCGGCTTTATTTTAGTTTACATGTGGCTATCTTCCCTATTTCCGGTTCGGGTTGACGGAGTTGTCAACTTACACCTTCCGTTTTGTTCGTATCGTCGCCGCTATACAGTGTCCAGAAATGGTTCCTCCATACCCTCAGCATCGTCTGAGATTCTTGCAGTCTTCGAACCCCGGCTGGTTAGCCATACCCTTTCCACATGGTAGACAACGTTAATTTTCGGATTTGTAAGGAGGTTCTTGATCCCTAGACATTGGACATGGATTTCCAGCAGTTCCTTAACTAGCAAATGACGAGAAGGATGTCATAAGGAACACGGAGTGCTACTCAAACCCTGTACTGAGAAAGTTGACACAGTTGTCAAGATGCAAGGACGGAGGCTCCATCAAAGTTCTTCCAGGCGCTTGGCGATGTTCTCGTAGGCACCCGATTTTCTCTAGGATCTGGGGAGGAATTGGGAGGAATATAGGATCTAGAAAATTGTAGTCTGGGACATCTAGGAAACGATAGTCCTCTACTGTCCGAGAAATATGACCTGATCGCCATCTACTCAGCGGTTGTCCACCATCAGTGTTGCCTGAGATCGAAGTGTGAAGCCTCTGCCAATCCATCAATGCCACGATGGAGCCAAATAGTGAGCAAAGGTCAGGTGATAGCTGAGAGAACCTTTGTGACCACAAAAATGTCGTCTTTTGTTGGGCGCCAATTTTTTGATCAGCTCTTTGTGAGAACTTTTGGAGAGTGGACCACATCTCACCGACTTCCTTTGGATTCTCTGACTTATCGCATGTGCATCGTAGCAAGTGTTGTCCTAATGAGTCAACCGAATGAACTGCAAATAAACCACTTCCGGCATTCACTCGACACACGCAGCACTCGACTGACGCACTCGTTGTGGAGACAAAAACCGGACAATTATCCTCAAATCTTGCCACGACGAGTGCTTAAGACGCCTGCATCAAAACGTGATGTATCGCTCGTCAGCGCAGTAAAACAAACACTTAACGACCCCAGCACTGATCACCGTTGCACGCTTCATCCGGTCGATCTCTGTGCGCCAAGATTAGCCTTGAAAGCCGCCTCTGACCTCATTCTGTGCATCAGTTAACGAGCGGCGAGGCTGTCCATGTCACTCCAAGCTGGCAACAGATGCACGCCACCGAGCAGTCATAATCCCCCCGCGAGTGATTTACGGCGCGGATCATGCCGGAATGTGTCACACTCACGCCATCCACTCGAGATAATCTCTTCGATTAAATACAAATTATCAACCTAATCAAATGCCAACACACACCGTCACGCACCGAATGGGCCAATAAATTCAAACAGACGCCACTAAAATGCATCCAAAAACAAAAAATCCCATAAATCTCTCGCTGCATCCCAATAAATCTCGCCCCCATCACAATTCATGCCCCGAAAATATCTCAGATGCAATGTGAGCTAACTAATTTCCCAGTTAGCCGGCATAAAAGGGCTGCATGCAATATGATTCCTTGCCTGCCTGCCTGCTGCGGCCGGCCGGGTGTGGGAGCATTTTAAAAGGCCGTCCATCAACGCGGGTCAGAGCGAGAGAGAAAAAAGCGTGGAATTAACGACCGAATAAATGAGTCACTGTGTGCGCACTGGGAATAGTTACAAACACGTATCTTAACCCAAAAACCGAAGCCGCCGCCGCTGCTGCTGCTCCTCCATCGCCTGCCATAACTGAATCCATAAATCACGAACTCTCTCTCACACACACACTCCCACACTCACTCCATCCCCCGACAAATCCCCGTCCGGTACGCGCAGTCACGATTTAATTTTTAATTCATTAAAAAAGAAATAAGTTCAAGGGTTAAACTTCACCCCGTCCGCGCCGTTCGGCGCGTTCCCCTAATGGATGCTTAAATCACAGTCACATCTAAGATTAATGAAGACCTCCTCGTTCTCGTCCTCCGCCTACCGGCATGGCACCGTCCCTTGATCCCAGCCGAGGGGGTTACGTGCACCTCCTCGTTCGCCTTGTCACATAAATCCTTAATGCTGCTCCCTCGCCTCGTCCCATCGCAGCTGCGCCGCCAACCACCGTCGACTGGTGTGCGATGCAATTTTTTTTTTTGCAACACAGAGTGAAGGGTAATCCACCCTCGAGACGACCGATGACAGTCAAGGCGGGGCTGGCATCGGGATCATGGCACAATGAGGAGTTAAGTGCACTCGCTGGTGTATGATATCTAAGTAATTAAGGGAACAGCATGCGGTCGGGTAGGTGTTGCTCGGCGGGGCAAATCGTTATGATCGACTTACGATGATTAACACAGTGGTTTCCGCCGAAGGACGGGCGACGATGGGCCCTCTGTGGCGTGAGGAGACAATCTCGATTGGGGTTGGTTGTGGGATGTGGTCAAAGGAATTTCAAAGACGACAGCTTCTGGCGATTGAACGAGCGGCGTTTTCTGTGCAAACGAGGTCAAATGGGCTTGGGTATACTTGAAGGAACGCTAAGTTTCACTTCCTTTTGATCCCGATTGTAAGGCGGGGTGGTTGAGTGTGGGAGCATGCCAAAGGCAGTAGTCTCTCTCCACCACTTGTCGCCGCTAATGAATGGCAAATAATTAGCTAGTTAATATTCGATTCAAAGACTCTCGTGAATTTCATTAAAATTCGTGCTTTGACGATGACCTGTGTGAGTGGGTGGCTTAGAAGATGGACCTGGTATGGTCCTTCGCATCGTCCTGCTGTTTGAGTTTGAATTTAATTCATTAGCCACTGGCAGGGAACCTTTCGACACACATTTGAGGTGGATAATGAATGAGGCTCCTCGGGGACAGTCTCTGTGTACGATATTCCCTCTTGGAAGTCGGAGTCGCATGCTGTTCTGTAATGAGACCGACTACGAGCCTGATCTTTGGTCTATTTAGGTCACTGCCTGAGTCCCGATTGTCATGTACGCTAGGCAGTAGGTTGTTGGCGCACATTTCGATAGGATTCATGCTAAGCTCATTACATTGAAGGGTTTGCTGGACTCGGTGCCCAGCGAAGGCTGGGTTACGTGATCTCTTCCAGAGGTGAGCAGCAGCATACTTTCCAAGGCCCCACCTCCAGTGCCTTAATGGACACAAACCAGTTATGTCAATCGAAATATCCGGACCTGCCATTGCTTTCCATCGAATAAAGGGTGGTTCTCATTTCAAGGGTCGATGTTCATTTTCAAAAAAAACACAAACTATTTAGGTAATAGTTTGTCATTCCTTTTTATTATGATAATATTGGTATGGTTCAATAATGTTTGGAACAAAATATCGACCAAATGGCTGCCGCGACCTCGGCGGCACACCTTCAGACGATGGTCCAGATTTGAAGCATAACTGAAGTTCTATGCCGTTAATGTGCCGAATTTTCTCACCCTTTACCTCTTGAATTGTTGATGGCTTATCGACGTACGTACAAACATATCCAACGGTGTCTTGGCGGCCAATTGACATCGCCACCACGAGAGATAACACGGCCATTGAATTTGTCGCGCAAAAGAGAAATTGTTTCGTTCGCTGTGTGGCAAGTGGCACCGTCCTGTTGAAACCACATATCGTCCACATTCATATCTTCCAATTCGGTCCATAAAAAGTTCGTTATCATTTCACGATAGCGAACACTATTCACAGTAACTGCCTGACTGAAAAAAATACGGCCCGATGATGCCGCCAGCCCATAAACCGCACCAAACAGTCTCTCTGTGTGGGTGCATTGGTTTTTCGACAATCACTCTTGGATTCGCCCAAATGCGGCAATTCTGCTTATTGACGAATCCACTGAGGTGCCTCATCACTGAAGATGATTCCCATCATCCTTCTTCTTCTTTGATTGGCGCTACAGTCCGGGGTGGACCTGGGCCTTTACTAACATGCCTCTCCAGCCAGCACGATCTTTCGCCAGCTGCCTCCAGTTGTGCACACCAAGTTGGTTGAGGTTCTTTTCCACTTGTGTGCGCCATCTAGTGCGAGGACGTCCTCTGTTACGCTGTCCCAATGGCTCGGTGGCGAAGACTCTTCGGGCCGGAGCTGTGGTGTCCATCCGCTCCACATGACCTAGCCATCTTAAGCGTTGGATCCGAAGACGCTTAACAAGGTGCATGCCGCTGTACAGCCCGTACAGTTCGTGGTTGAACTTTCTCCTCCAAACGCCATCAACACCAACAGGACCAAAGATCGTACGCAGAACTTTTCTCTCGAAACAACCAAGAGCTTCTTGGAAATGGTCCGAGTCGATGTTGGCTCCTCGGAACGTTCGGACATCGAGAATATTGAAGGAGTGTCTCACGTCGATCGCAATGTGATCAATCTGGTTGACGGTTTATTGATCTGGAGACCGCCAGGTCCCCTTATGGATGTTGAGGTGTGGGGACCGCGTGCTCATCACAGAGAGGTTACGCCCCGAGGCGAAATCTACCAGCCCGAGTCCGTGTCCGGATGTGTTGTCGTGCATGCTGGTGTTTTCCGATGACTCTAGCAAAGATTTCTTTCTTGCCCAGCTGGATATTGGTGTCATAGCTGGGGCATGGATCGTATGTTCTTTCTAGGAGATCATAGAAGTCATCCTTGCTATCGTATCGCTAACTTGACTTATGCACAAGCTGGGATCGCGCTGGGTGGGTGCAGTCAGCAACTTTGCCCTGTGTACACAAGCCCATCATCCACATAATCCATTTGTAGCCACCATTCTGACCATTGACGACGCTTGAAATGGTCAAGAGGCTTTAGTTCTCTTCAGATAAAGACCAGTCTTAAGACATGCGTTTTTCTTTACTTCCAATACAAAAGAATTCCGCTTGTAAGCGAATTAAATTTTTGCACATAAAGAGGGCTCCCAGTTGAATTGACACGGGATGTCAACATTTTTTCGAGTTTCAGAGGGTTTTTGGATGGAAACTTGAGGAAAATCGCAAAATATGGCAGATATGGGCCTCAGGGCATCAATCGTCAAGCTAAAGCCAAAAAGGCCGCTGGCGTAGATGGACTGTCTGCCGAAATTTTCCAAGCAACTGGCGATGATTTTGTAAGAGCATAATGCAACTCGTCGTTAAAATCAGGTCGGAGGAAAATACGCCCAACGGATACAATGGAGATTTTCTTCCGGAAAGTCTTCTACTCCAACCCAGAGGGACAACGCGGTAAAGGAAGACCGAGTCTATGGTGGCGTACGCAGCTAGAAGGGGACCTGAATGAGTTGAATGTGCGTGGCTGGAGCAAGCTGCACAAGACCGGACTAGATGGAGAGACATGTTGGCTGAGGCCCAGGTCAAACCCGCCAAAAAGATTTTCTAAACCATGGCAATTACGGAAGTTAAGTCTCCTGGATATGGAATATAAGTAAGATCTCTTCTGAGGCCTTGCGTAAGCTCTGGAAGGATCTACGATGGATTAGATTTTCACACTAGTCTCAAATCGATACTTACCATCTATTTATCGACCCGAGGATCGTGTATGACAGCATTTATAGCGACGAGCTATATAGCGGATGGTCTGGTCTTGACATCCCTGAACAACTCGTCAGTCTTTGGGAAATGACGATGAAAAATGCTCGTTGCTCCGTCAAGGTCAGCAGAGATTTCATTAAGAGCTTTGATGTCCAAAAAGCACGGTCATGTTACATTGTTCTCAAGATGATCGCGCGTAACTGGAATTCAACGGCTAAGATGGGTCTTGCGGTCCACCATTAGCGAAGACTTGGACAAAGTGTCGCAATAGACAGCTATAAGTTCCTGAAGTTATTCCCCGACTCCATGGTTAAGGCAAGCAATGGCATCACTGCGGAGGTAAAACGAAGGCTCAGTCTCGCCCAATCAGCTTAACGGGCGTAGCTGGAGGCAACTATCCCAGAGATGTGATATATGAAGACCATGTAGTCTGCGACTACTCAGTAAATGGTCTTAGCGTTGCATCCTATGTTTGCCCAAGCAGTCGAGGAATGTTGGCTTCCAAATCATGGATCGGGCCGAATTGTAGATTTGGTTGCATTATTCAACATTACCCGCGATGGACTAGGAAGACCGATCGGAGGTGTTGCAACAACTACACGCACAACACGAGTGGTTGCTGTAGAAGCTGGACCTAGTCCTGACTCAAAAGAAAAGGACTGAACCAGAAATCGATTCTAATTGAATCAGCTTGTAACCATTCTAGTTGCCTATTGCTTCATAGCTCTTTCTCTAGGCATAACGACATTAGACTAGATTTTCATACTTCGGTAGATCTTGGAGGAGACCCTGGAGTTTTAAGGCGATACTATTTATCGACTGTAGGGCCGTAGCCACGAAGTATGCAGCGCACAGCCTAGTTTTGGCATCAAATTCCGTGTGATTTCCGTAATTCCATTTCCTTTCGACTTTCCTTCAGACATCCATTCATCGCCAGGGCAGTCGATATACCTTCGTATGCCGATAGACATAATATAATAATATGGGTGGCGCTACAGCCCGTAAGGGGACAGAGCCCAGCTCCTCAGCAACCACTCGTGTTGTGCGTGCTGCTGTTCTCACAGTACAGGACCGTACCGACTCCGAACGGCCAAGTTTGAGAAGCTTTTTCTAGACAGGAAAGTATTCTTTGAGCATTGTGACTCGAAAGAGGTGTGGTCGTGAAAATTATTTGTGTCGCTCAGAGCTGGAATCGAACCTACGACGTCGAGGTTGGGGTCGACGCACATACCCACATCGCCACGGGCCACCACGTGCTATTGACATGGTCATCCTCAAAAAGAAACAAAATGGGTAACAGGCCACAACCCTGCCTGACTCCACTTTGGTCTTCGCATTCCTCTCACCACCTCCATGCAGAAGATGACGTCAATAATGTCTATAATTGACTTATCCACGATGGCACGCATCACTTGAAACAAACTCCTGTCGAATGTCATTTCGAAATCAATGACAACCAATCGGAATGGCGATCTATATTCAACGCAGTGCTCGATAATTATTCGAAGTGATGTGGCTACCGTCGCTGATAAGCTGACAGATATGTACGCGTTACGACGCACGCATGCCTGGCTTCATCGACTGGTTGGGTCGAGTTAATTATTCGAGAAATTAGCCACGCTTTCCAATTAACTTCAACTGACACTCGGCTTGTCGGCGTTTTAATTTTTTCCTTCCACCGTGCACTTGCATTTCAGATAAGACGTGCAGTCTGGCGCGGTTGGAACGAAGGTACGTGAGCTAAGGGCATGAACTGTCGGTCCAGATATCGACCTGCGGTCTCTGTTTGCTGAGGCATCAGGGTTTCAGGCGATTTCACATGAATTTCTGCTCGACTTATAGGCATCCCTTCACTTTCCACGTCGAGGAGCATCTTGGTATTGGAGAGTCGGGCTCTGTGGCTAATCGGAAATGCGTGCTTCTCATGCGTCCGGCTTGTAGCCTCATTTGAGGGACGCTACTTCACGAAATCCCATCCCGGGAGCTTGAGAATGTTTCCGAAGGCACACGCGGTTGTTCTAGTCGGAAATGCGAGATCCTCTTGCGTCCGGTTTGTGGCCTCATTTGAAGGACGCTACTTCAAGAAATCCCATCCCGGGAGCTTGGGAATGTTTCCGAAGTCACACGCGGTTGTTCTAGTCGTGTGCAATCGCCTTCGAAAGGAGACTTGACAGGAATCTCTGCCTAATGGATGTAGGATCTAAGCGGAGACCTTTACCTTCGTGATCGAATATCCTGCAGGGACGCCACCAGCAAACCTTAGAAACCAGCCCGTACCTCTCAAACACTGATCTCCTCTCCCCCTCGGCTGCTCCCACTCAAATGCAGAGTCAATGATCTCCTTTCCAGCGACACGCCCATTCTCAACAGTAGCCGCCGCAGACGTCTTCATTTCAAGACTAATCAGCTCAAGACCATCGTCACCCAACCAAAAGGTGCCAGCAGCAATCAAATCAGCAGCAAATTGAAATCTACCGTTGTTGACTGACTAATGAGCTCTAAACGACTTCCTTTCACTGGCCCTAACCGTTTGCATTCAGAATAATTAATTTATAACCCCGTCGCTTGCCGGGGATTGATGAAAAGGCCAAACAGACGACAACCGCGACGCGTCTGTCGCACACATGCAGCTGAATCTCGGGCGCGCTCTCTCTCTCAGAAAACTTTAATTAATCCAATTAAGCAGTGTTCTTCAATCATGCGACGGCCTCTCCCCCCCTCTAGCTCAGTGCGGCACACAGGCCATAGCCGGAAAGAGCCCGTCATCGAGTCACACCACTTGCACGTCCCATGCACACACACACTAGGCAGAGAGAGGACCTTTTCAGCGCACACACGAGAGTGAAACTAACAAAATTGCATCCATATGCTCGCACTAATCAACTCGTCGCCTTCGCGGCAAGGACCTGAACTCAACTCGTTGTCAGAGCAACACAGGCGAGGAGAAAAGAAATGCAATTTAATATCCTCATCCCGCCCGGGGTGCGCTGCCGCACACATCTGCAGCGGAGCCTCTCTGGTGCCAGAGAATATTCAGTATTTACCGCAAAAAAAGAAAAAAAAACGAGGACTTTCAACCCCCCGGAGTAGTTCTGCACACAGCCGCGCGGCGCAAGGGATGACGGCTGTGTGTGCAAGGGTAACATCTGCACGTCATCGTCACACGGACAAAGCATCCAGCACTGTGTGTCGTCGTTGCCGCCGAAGTAGGACGACACTAACACGAGTTCTCGGTTAGTTATCCCCCTGGTTCCGGGATTTTCGCCGGCGACGAGCGAGATCAACCGAGAGTCAGTCCGTGTATGCTGCAACTAATGCAGTGTGAGGCAGAGCACAGGCAAAAAGAACAGGACTAAGGACACGACGGAGTCGGCCAAGCCCAGCTGCCTGCGCATGCAACAGTGACGATGACGCTGACGGGCGTGGATGTGGCATGTGTGCGTGTGCTTGAAGATAAAGTTTGAAAAATTCGCCAACCAGACATTCGACATCGAACAAAGAGCACACACCATTGCCCCTCTGCCCGCCGCAGTTGGTGCAACAAAAGAACGAGATACCCAACTGAACGACAGTAACAGACGGAGTTGCAGACCCCAATCCGAACGAATCTTGCCAACTATGAGTTTGAAGTCGGAAAAGTTACCCGATACGACGAATGATAATGTCCTTCGAGTCTGGGGCCTGCTGCGACTGCTAGTTTGTCAGTACTTTTCCAGGAAGTTGTTATTTCGTCTTGGTCTGGACAGTGCACAGATTGTCTTCATCCGAGAGCGGGTGGGCGGCAGGCTCCGTTGGTTAGCCTCTCCCTTTGTGTATCCGTCTCGTTATCAGTGTGGCACACTGTAGGCGTTCCCATTGTTTGAACGAGCGGGCGGACTACGCTAAGGGATAGCCGATTATTTTGACTTTATGAGGCTGTGAGGAAGATTTATCTGGGCCGCAAGAAGATATCCATGTCCTGGCCACCCAAAGATACCCCCTCTCTCAGCAGCACTGCACTCAAGTGGGAAATAGTTGGTCCTTTACCGACACAATGGGTCCTGTGCGCCCTCCCATCCTGCCGCCCACCATTCACCGCCACGAGTCGAGAACATCTTGTGTTCGGGAAGCATTACCATTTAAATAAATTTTTGGTAAATTAGTTCCTTCGCTTGTTTCCTGTGTTTTCCTGTGTGCGGCGGCTGTGTGCGAGTTTGTCTGTCTGGCGCTGGCTTGTGCGTTGTTTTGCGAGGAATTATGAGACGAACTGTGTCTTGGGTTAGTTTCATTATTCATTCGGTGTTATTCCACTTGGTCGTGGGATATTATGCCATCTGTTGTTGTCTGTCGGCGACGACGACGACGACGCTAGCTGGTATCCTGTAGTTTTGTTTGTTTTCAAAAAAAAAAAAAAAAAAACGAACAAGGATGCCTCTTGCAGAGGCTGAGTGGGTCTCAATGGTTTAGCGCAGCGCCCCGGTTGGTTGTTACTTCTGGCTATCAGTTCACACCCGCCCCTCTCTCGGGCGATCATCATCACTGTTGGGTGTAATTGATGGGTTACCATCTGTCAATTGCGGGCGAAAACTCTTTGGAAACCCGAGCCGGGGACTGTTGGCGTGGTAAGTGTTGTTTGGCGCTAATCGGGATGACAGGGGGCTGCATGTGATAGCGGAGACACTCGAGAAATGTTGTGACACTTCACATTTGAGGGACACTTTACACTGCCGAGTGATGTGGGTTTGCTTGCGAAGGACGATGATGGAGGGGTTGTTGAATTGTTGGATTTTAAGAATTTCGGGTCGTATTACGGGTCGAATCATTCGATTATCTTGCTGTCCTTTGAAAGTGGGTGTCAAGTTAAAAGTCAACCGAGTTGCATTTTGTCGGGGCGGATGGCGTGACGGATTTCGGTTGGCGATCGTAAAGAGTGACAGACTAAGGCTACTTTTCCACACGCTAAATCGGACAGCCTTGTTGTTGGCAAGGAAGGTGGAACGTAAGAGGAGTGCACACAAAAAATCCTGGAATTCTGAACACTCTCTTTTGTCACCCCTCGTTTATTTGCTTCATTCTTGTCATCGCAGTGATGGGTGCTGGCTGGATGCTGGGCGTGTGTGAAAGGGTGAAAAGATCGAGATTCTTTCTTCCTGTTGTCCCTTATCTTTTTTCGATTTTTCCTATTTTTTTGTGTGGCTTGTAATCGGACACATCGGAAGGTTGAGGTTGAGGTACGCAAATGTTTGAAGAAGTCGAGGTTTTTTGGAATAAAAATGCGCTTTATTGGGAGTTTTATTGCAGGAAGACTTTGCTGGGACATATCTAGTGTCTTTTTGAATTTAAAACATTTTTGGGATTCATTTCCAGGAATTCAATGTCCGCGCATATGATACTTGTGGTCACGAATTCTTTAAGGTACACTTGAATATTGCGCAAAAAAGCGGCAACTTGGATAATTTCGATGTAATTGGATAATTGTCAGTAATTTTTTTCACAATGGCTATTCTAGTTTCTGTAAATGTTCATAAGTGTCATTCCATTCTCAAAACATCATCCCTCTCTTTCAAACTTCCCTCCCATAGAATTAAACGCTCTTGTCGTCGAATATAAATATGTATCCACAATGGAGTACCTCAAGGTTCCATTCTTCTTCTTCTTCTTTGTGTGGCGCTACAGTCCGGGGTGGACCTGGGCTTAAACCAACATGCCTCTCCAACTAGTGCGATCTCTGGCTAGCTGTCTCCAAATTCAGACACCAAGTTGGTTGATGTCCTTCTCCACTTGGATGCGTTCGGATTCGAAGATTCTTCGCGTTTTTTTGTGACACCATTTGACTGCACTGTCAAACTTCTTCTGCATTATTGTGGTTGCCGATTGCAGAGACCTATGAGGCAACACGATCGCCGTGTCGTCTGCAAAAGCAGAAGGTATTGCCTGCTTGAATTCTCGTAAGAGCTCGTTGGCGTGCAGAATAAAAAGGATTGATCCCCATTTAGACCCTTGCGGAACTCCATATTGCACACGTTCCCTGTTACGATGGGTTTCTATTAGTCCGAGTTAGGCTGCGATCACACGCAACTCTTGTTTAGGGGACGGATTTTTTTGGTTGAAAGTTTGAGGGAGGCAAACAAGAAACTCAAATTCTCGGGTTCTCGAATTCACGATGCTTTTCCCTCATTCACACTTATCTCAGAAGGCCTGACTTCATGATGAAACTTAGTACATTTTTGAGAGAACTGGCGGCAAGAAAGAATACGCCAAGGTGTCGATAACAGTCACGCAGAATGTGTTCTGTATTTTCTTCGTCCTCGTGCACATTCAGCAGCGGTAATCTTTCATCGAGCTCATGGTTTGTTTACGGTGCAGTGTCCAGTTGGGAACCCTGTGGCTCTTCGAATCTGACTCCTTGTGAGTTTGAGGAGTTGTTTCGTTCTAGGGTAAGTGCACAAGTAAGCTGCCACCTAACACATTTTCCTTCTTCGGAACATATTCTCTGAGACAGAGTTCTGCTGTCACATATATGGGTGCTGCTGTTGACTCCGTATACTCCAGGCCCAACGCGTTCATCTGTTTTGGAGCCATCTGTGTACCACATGAGGGACTCGCAGATGAAGGTCGGTCTTTTTTGCTCCCAGTTGTGTGGAAAAGGCCAAAGTTGTATCTGGCAAGGCAGTTGTCAACGAGAGACATTTTCACGGTTTCGTGCCTACTCAGTTAGTGAAGAATGTTAAGGTGGGTGAGCCTGTAGTTGGAGTCGTCTTCTTTGTTTGATCTCGTAGGCGTTAATCATAGCTGCTTTCTTTATCTTCAGACGAAGGGGTGCAACCTTTGCGATGCCTTCTAGTGCTGCTGTGGTGGCTGTTCTCGTGGCTCCAGTGATGCTGAGCCAAGCCAGTATCTGCTGTGTGTTCAGCTTGACTTGTGAGATTCCACTGCTTGTGTGGCTTTGTTGATTGTTTTCGTCAAGAACTTTTTACTGAACTACAATTTTGTCATCATTGCTAATATTCCCATGTTCTCGTCGCGTTGCAGGAGTATATTCATTTAAACAAATTTCGAGGAAAATTCGTTGTGTTGTTGATCCCATGTCGTTTTCAGGGTTGTGCGTTGTTCATTTCTATTCATCATCCTCAAGGCAGACCTCCTGTCCAGTCGACCATTTCATGCGAAACCGAAACCGTTCAAACATCCAGACATCTGCAAATGTTTGCACTTAGCCGCATTTCCAACATGCAAGGCACACTCGATGATTTCGCAAATTAAAGTGGTGGTCATGGTTTAATCGGATAAGTGCGGCCAGCAGTTCAAGCTCGACGAATGGGTCCCGTCCAATCAATGCAAACCCAATTGCCAATCGAATTCATCTCACTTACCGAAGCATAAAGCATCCCCTCAGCCCTGGCCATAAATATTATTTGCGTGCAGTAAACACAATCGAACTAAATTGCAATCCTCATTCAAATTCATTTTGCAAAGTCTGCATATCCTTTGTGCTTCTAAATCTGCTCCGTCTCCTCGCTGCGCCCGCCTGTCATTCCCAGTGATCACTTAAAGAAGAGGCACTATCTCCTCTGCCGGTGATTCCGGACCAGGCGCACAATTTGCCACAGAATTCAATTCAACAAGATTCCATTGCCTTCATTCGGCAAAAAAGGACGAACCCAGAAGCGCAGTGAATGGTGGTCGGAGACGGGGGCGGGGTAGCAGTTTCCTTGAACTCTCGCTCCCCCATCGTTTGCTCCCTTTTGTGAGTGGTGCGTGTGTGGGTGGGTGGCTGGGTTTATCTGTAATTTTCCATTTTCATTCGCAATTATCTTGTGAATACACAAGGAAAAAAAAGGAAACCCTCTCCGGACTCCTTCAGCCGTTCAATTGCCTTCAAAAATTATGCCAACTCCGCGAGTGGGGATGCGGACGAGCGACCCGCCAAGCGTCATCCCTCCCCCCGCTCCAGATGCAGAGAGACGACCGCAACGGTGGGCATACATACGCCAGCAGCGCCGTATCTACGCGACGTCGGAGAATGATTTAGAAGCAATTTGCAAAATATTTGCATAAATCAATTTATTATCAACCACCGAATATCAACGATGACTGCGCCCCCTCCCGCCGGGCCGCCTCCCGACCCCAGTCCTATGATTAATGTGCTATTGAATTCGACTAGAATGAGATTAAGTTAATTAGGTTGGCAGTCGTTGTGTCGTCGTCGTCGTCGTCGTTGTCGTCGTCTATGAGCTTAATAAACTTGCTTCCAAATGAGGTTTAAAATTGATATCGACTCCGCGATACGGTGACGTTGAAAATCCTTTTCAGGAGACGCTGACTGGGTGATAAATCAATGAGCTAGTTGCTGTGCGTGCGCGCGTGTGTGCAACAAGTCTTGGTCTGAATGAGTTGGAGTTAATTCAGCGCGTTCACATGAGCGCTGGCACATAATTGATCAATCGGCGTTCGGCTGGTGCCAGTGCCAGTTGCGATGCAGTCAAGGGGAAAATTAGTCGATTATTTGAGAGATATTGAGTCGAATCTCGTGAACCGATTCACTTTTGGGACTACGTCCCCGAAATGGCATAAGCAGCAACCACTTCGTAGTGGTCTTGCACTCATTTTCGCCGGAAGTTAGCCTGTTGGTGGTAGGATGGATGAACACCAGTTGGTAGACCGGATAAGCAGCAACTGTGAGTCATCAGTCGTACGACACAATCGCCCTTTTCGGTAGAAATTCAAGACCGAATTAGAAGCTCTTAGATCGCGTCGATGGTTCTGATCCGCTTAGCAGGCAGAGGGTTTTAGCGTGAGCAACTGCAACCCTCCAGCGTTGACGGTCCTGGGCACGCTGCTTCGAGTCATCAAGACCGAGCTGCTTTGGGTCCGCAATGACTTGGTCTTTTCGCCGGAGGTTCGGTGTGCCTCTCCTTCTCGAAGCAGCAGGTTCGGATTAGAAGACTCTCTTTGCCGGACTGCATCCACATCCTTGCACAACTAGTAGAGTTCGCGTCTTCTCCTCCATTCGCCTTCCTTCCAGACGCCACCAAATACCCGACGTAGAATTTATCTTTCGAAGGCACCAAGATTCAGCCCTGCCTTCCTACTTATCGTCCAGCTTTCAGCCCCACAAAGCAGGACTGGCAGAACAAGAGTTTTGGGGAACATGACTTTGGTCCTTTAGCCTTGACCCCCGTTGGTTCGACAGACCCAAGTAACACCGGTTGCCACGGACGGTCGGATCTCCAGGTTTGCCCCGAGGTTGACAAACTCCTTTAAAAGCTCCCATACTCAAAAGTGTAGATGTGGATCGAGATTTCGTCCTCTCATCATGTCGAAAATCCGGATGTCGTAAATTCTGGATCTGGATATTATTGTAAATGTCGTAAGTAGATGCTCCAACTAAAGTCGTTACCAAAAAACCGGACCTCCGAATCAGGGACAATTCATTTAGTTTCCTCAGTCTCCGGAACTTGACTGAATATCTGTGTTCTTCCAACCAACAAATCTTCGAGAGAAGTACTGTTTTCATAATTCGCACGTCCGAACTAACGACAATATGTCTAGGGAACTATTCAATTTTCCCGTCTATGATGTGTTGACAATGCCACACCTCAAATGACCCAACGAACTATCGTGACTGTACCACCGTAGGTCCCGTGAGTGAAAGTCATAAATCCGGACATCCGAATTGAGTGCATTTTATTTAGTTTCGAATGTTGAATAACTTTTGACCATCGCCCATGACAACCTACTAGAGAAGGCGCAGGCGCAGAGAGCTCTCCCAACGTCGAATTTCTCTCTTACTCGAATCTGCGCCATATTTTGGCATCCTGCTTACTAAAAATTCTCCTCTTGATTGAACTTATTTTGATAATCCCTGACAATTCGACTTGGGGAAGTTAATTGGCGTCAACAAAGCCTGGGCGCACGTCTAAAGCTCTGACCCACCCAATCGTAGACAAATTGTTTCCTCTTCATGGCGTCTCGCTATTCTGCCAGCCTGTGGATACCACTGCATGGCGAACGTTGCCATTGAGTTGTCTTCGTCGCTGTCCACCTTAGTCTGTTCTCAGGCTCGGCCTAAAACTCCTGACAATTTTCCTCACACCTCTGTGTACGAATGGTTACTGCTTTCCAATGGTAATCATGTCCACTTTCCATTTGTTGCATCCATAAAGCAGCACCGATTCCACGTTGGGCTTGTGAATGGCATTCCTGCGAAAGATTCAGCCTTCCCCAGCTGCTCACCGTGCACCCGTGTGAGCCGAGAACCACACTCTCTTGATTTCTTGACTTCTCGTTTGTTCAAATGGGCGCGAGTGTTGGAAATGACTTTGGCTGCATTTTTTCGATTGGTCGACAAGGTGCGCCAGGACATTTTGAGTATCCGAGGCAATATGATTTTCGTTTTTTTTTTTGCACTCCAAAGGAGCTGAGGAATGTGCTAGACTTGTGCGGCTCAGTTAGACTCTAGTCCATCATCCACCGCTCATGCTGGACTCGTTGGCTTAGAAGAAGTCAATGGAAAATTTATGAAGATTCCTCAGATTTCGTTGCTTTGACCATATGGACACTGCGGTAAGCACAAGGGCTAACTTCCTTCGGGATAACCCAAATCCGGACGTGGGGAGATTCGGAAAAAAAAACTTTCGCTCTTGGCTGTATGTACTGACTTTGTCACCCATTTAAGGCACAGCTTCTAGTTTGGAAATGGCGACATAATCCCTGGCCACAACTAACTACTCCAACCCATCAACCAGCGAATGTCCAAAATCCGGGCGACTGAATTAAAACCAAATTCAGAGGATTTCTATTTAATTTGTGCTGTTTTTTTCCCAAAATTTAAAGGTGTTTTAAAAAAATACATGTACAATTAAATGCCCATTCGAAGCTACGACTTTTTCACTGACAACTTTTTACAATGGAAGTAGCTTTCCAGCGCATTTTCCAATGGAATAATACAAGTCACGCCATCTATTAGCGAACCTTAATTCTACTGTTTTTGAAATCTTTTGTTGCTAAAAGCGGCCGCTAATTTCAAAGCCCACTCTGACAGGAACTCCCTAGAAACCGCCTCATTTCGCCCGTAGCCCCCGTCCGCTAAGCAACAGCTCCACCAAGTCAATAAACAGGAAGCTACTCGCCATCTCAGACCCTCCTTGGCAAGTCCAACGGCTTCAACGATTTCAGAAGGTCATGGCCACTACGACTAGTCTCCCCAATTGGCAAGCATTCCTCCTGTCGGCCCCGCAGTGCACTCTGTTCCTCTGATTTACTTCCCTCCAGTCAATTGCCACAGCGTCTCATGTCTGAGAGGAAAACGAGAATCGTCTCGAATCACAAATTGTAAAGTGACACGTGGATGGGGAGGAGGCGAGTGCCGCAAACACGCCATTACCAGAGGACTAGACGAAACTCCCATAAACCTGCCACTGCCTGTCTGGACTGCATCTCAAATTAAGATTTATCTGCCATAACGACATTCGACTCGAGCATGCTAGTAGTTTCCAAGGACACGCACGAACTTGAATGCAATTCCCGCGAGGCCTAGGGGAGGGTGAACATTCCTCTTCATTTTTTTCCGTTTCCCTTTTTGTTCCCATTTTAAATCGATGCTGTTAAAAAAAATGCCTTCTCCCTTCGGGTATTTTTTTTTCGGCGCTTTGTTTATTCACACGTCATAAATCCATTTTGCCCTAGTCCCTCCGCCGTGTCATCTTGCTGCACTCACGTGGCCGTTTATGGGCCATAAACGGGGCATTTTCTAAAATGCCATTTCGGGCGGTGTCCCGCTTTAAAGCGTCCCCGTGCGTCGCGGCCCGTTCGGTCGGGTGTTCGCGGCGATTCATCATCAAATCAACATGCATATTCATTCGGTCTAAATGCATTCCCGGCTTCGACTGCCGAAATGTGCTTTCACTTAACAACCCCATTCATCAGAGCCGTCGCGCCGGGCGAGAGCTGCTGCAACTATCCCACCCCTCCCGAGGCGCGCAGATGTTGCCATTCAAACCGTTCGGTGTGCCCGTGCACATTCGGGGATGAAGCCGGATGAAATGGATTTAGCCCGACCGACAGGAGCAACAGCAATTTGGCGAGGGATGCCGGCGAGAGTGCATCCGAAACGATCAGCTGCTGCCTTTGTTGTCGCTGCAAGTGAACTTGCTTCATTGTAAGCGATAGCACTTGCGAATCGTTTTACACACCCCGTCGGCGGTGACACACGCTTGCGACGACTGGTGGGCCATTGTTGCGTCGGATTAGGCTTGGATTCGCTTCTGCGTTTCGAGGGTGGACCTGACCTAGGTTGGTGGGATTTTCCCAGGATTTTGGGTGCTGCAGTAATCGATTATCGATAGACATTCGATTTGATTTGGTTCGCCGGGCGTTGTCTTGGGAAAACCGCCACCTGCCGCGGTCGGTTTTTCGTTCTCCCTGGGCAGCGGTGCGACGTTGCTTAGGTCATGAATGTAATTGGGTCAGTTGTACGATTTCACATGGTGGAGGGGGAGTGATTTTTTCCGCTCTCGGCTGGCAAATGTCGGCAGGTTTGTTGCCTAGACTCAATTAGTCCCGGGAGAGAGAGCGTGTGTAATTACCGCTCGCTTTTGGTTTCGGTTTTCGCTTTATTGCGTCGGCAGATGTGTGGGGGAGGTGCTTGTTTTGGGCGTCATCCCTTGAAAGTGAACACCAGAACAGAGACCTCTTCAAAGTGACTGGCAGTTGCTATGGAAATAAAATGTAGGACAGGCATACGTTCTTCACCCTGTGGTCATGCATTTACAGTGGAGACTACTAATTGGTCATGTTCGAGGGGATAAAGCGAGGGAGTTTCACAACATCGTCGGGTTACCTATGCAAACGCTTTGAGTCTTGCCGCTGGTCGAGTTCCATTGAAGGAGTAGAGTGTCCTAGAAAGTTGCTCTTCTCGAAAATGTACCGCAGGGATGCCTGTGTGGTCCAGTGATGCGAAGTTCAATTTGCATTCGTCCTTTTTGCTCAAAACTGACTTTTGTGTTTTTTTCTCTTTTCTTTCAGGTGAGTGCACTTTTGGTTGAATGCTGTGACCTAAAACTGATTCCGGTCCAAAATGGTGAGTGGGTTGAAATCAAAGATTACATTCATTTGTTCTCTACACAAAGTACGACGGTCCTTTAGGACGCGTTTGAGGTTCAGTCTTAAGTGCCCCGATGACAAGGATCAAAAAGGTTTTTTTTATTGTATACTGTGTGGTCATTCTATCGTTCGCAAGGCAACACTGGCCGTAGCAAACCTCAGTGCTGCCACTTCTTATAACCTTCCTCTTCCAGTACTGCATACTGAAAGATTTTTGCTGCGATCTTCAGCGCACCCGTTTGCCCTGTCGGCTTCAATGAGTAGCACAATAAGCTTCGAAATCACTCTCTTTAGGATTCAAGATCTCCCTTCTTCCCAATGGCCATTGAGTTGGGCCCGTTCGCTTGAACCGAGTTGAGTATTTCGCTACACTTGTTGCCACTTGTATCTGACCTGCAGTCTGTGCAAGTATTCTCGATCTCGCCATCGTTTCAAAAAATCTTGGCGGTTGTCGTTGCATGCACCTGGCCAGTCTACCTGTACAGCACCAGCTATAAAATGCCCCACAAGTGCGATCAAACAAATTTGGTGGATCGTCTAACCTAGCTGACAACAGTCGGGAATCGAGTATTGCTTCTACCTGATTTTTGAAGTGAGGCATGCATCACCTTTTCGAATGGTGCTTGATACTGTTCACCCCAGCCTCGCACATTCCACCAATATTAGGGAATCCGGTGGTACGACCTTGATTGGCCCACGACTGTGCTGCGGACTGGAGTTGATTTCGTAAGTCCTTGAAGTCCTTCCTCAAAACTGTCTTGATTCAGACGAAGGTTAACGCACAGTCGCTGTTAATGTTGGGAACTATGACCACTCGCTGCGCGAGAGAAAGGCTTCGGTTGAAATGCTCCCGGTGAACAGCGCCACATATCCTTTATCACGGCGACTGCCTTGTCCTTTTGACTTTCGATTATAATGGGGACTCGCATAATCCAGGATACAGTGAATAAATGAAAAAAGTTGGGACAGATCGTTGTTCCGGGAGAGTACGCATGAGCTGATCAATCCTCTGACAAATACATTTCAAGCAGGTTTGGACGTACTTCCTTATTGCAGCTCCAGCGTCATACCGTCTTCAATACGACTTGTGTGCTACAGTCAAGTGCAACTGCAAGAGCACAGGCGATCAGCAAAGCGCCCGAGACCCATCTTTAGGCAGTCTTATAGGAAATATTCCTAAATGTGAGATTGTTGCGTTTCAGTCTCCCATTGAGACGAGGAGAACACGATCCTTGTGATATTAGGGTTCAGTTTTCTTAACTTGCCGTCTTTGAGCCTTGAGCAGTGGCTACCTCAGTAAATGTGGAACGTACCTCATCAAAGCTTGCCTTTATCTGCAGTGATCCATTGAGTCCATGATCCACAGAGAGACTTGAACGATATGCCTTAGAATGTCGAAGAATTATCCTAAAGCGGTTTTGGAGCAGTCTAGTGATGGTCAGAGTCGTGACACGATTTTCTTATGAGTGACAGAATGTTGTCACTGCGAGTTTTTTTTAGAGAAATAAACGAGACGCAAAAGGCAGGCTGGTTAGGCAGAAGTCGAAAGTATGCTTAACGTGAATACCCGGCCAACTATTGGCAAATTTCACGGTGAGCCTACTCACAATAGCGGAGTCAAATTCAGCGTTGACCACCGCCCTGAGGAGGTATTTACCACCCCAGTAACAATTTAGTGACGTTTAAGGGCGACCACAAACCTTGCTGAGGGCGAGGCCTATCTAACACCTCTAGCATCCACAGACCCTAAAAAAGGGTCCTAGTATGCTATATGCTCCCGCGATTTTGGGCAACCACAGCCACCATGATACTCCCACTAGGGGGCCTACCTCTTCGATAGCTCGGAATAGAAGGTTTTTAGCCAAACGGCATCAACTATCTTTTCCGGGGCCAGCTATCTCCCATGGTACCAGAATATAGCCTCTGGTCAGGCTTTCGCAACCCGAAGGTCACTTCTAGATAAGTGCCTTAACACTCAAGGCCTAGCAGCCTTTTAGATGGAAGCATATCGAATCAGTGGTCGAGGCAGAGACCAATGGTCGAGTTGTATCCATCTACACAAAAACACAACACAAGACAACACAATCTTGCCTGGAAATCCCAGCAAGGTCAGACCGAGGCACGCGACTACCGAGTCGTTCTACGCCACTATCGAAATCTCTCATCGTTGGGAAGTACAGATACGTGACACATGCACTCATCCCTACCAAACAAACCCCAGAAGAAGTAAGGCAAACAGGCCTAACTACAACAAAGACAACAAGAAAACTACTACTACTGGAAGAAACAGTTAGTTCTCGCATAGAACCACAGTCGCTATGCACCCACTGACCGACGCATAATTGCGAGGTCGAGTCATCACCGATTACATGAACAGGCACCCCATGCCCCACACAACACCTCACTGCAGTTCCAGCCTAGATGGTACCAAGTAAAAACTTCGGCGACATAAGGCGCCATCGCCACAGCAAGAAGCAACATTGGGGAGAACCCCCGGATGGCATCTGAGTGGGTCAGGATAAGACTTGAACAGCCTTATTCCCGCCCAAACATCTACCATCAACAGGTTCAAGGAGGTTGCGGACGAAGTCCTACCTGCCAGTAAGGCTGGTTAGGCAGGCGAATTTATGCCCAGTGCCATAAATTCGATTCCAATGACATATGGTGACTGGACCAGATGTAAAAACCAACTCAACCAACTGCGCCATCTAGTTGCAAAGACAGGAAACAAATTACAAACTCGACCCCTCTTGAAAGTTCTTGGTTCATGAATTCTTCGCCATCAGACGTTGAATGAGGGTACAATGTGGTCAGGTGTGAGAGTGCCTTGTACTAAGAAGGACATGCTGCAGAACTTCAGAGGCTTCAGGTACTCTGTACAGTGGTTCATGGTACAGGTGGTACAGGGGCTTTGTTAGCTACACGCCTTTGCGTGAAATAACCATTTCCTCCTTCAGATTGTCCGGCGGCATGGGATCAACTAGTTTTCATGGAGCTCCGCCACGTTGTAACCAAATTTCGTTCGCAGTCGTAACGTCGAATTTCATGGACGAAAATGGTGAGTCCTCATTTCACCTGGAGGCACCACAGCATGGTTTTTCACGCCAAATACTGCGTGGAGCTCGCAGAGATGACATCTCTGGAAGTGACATTGAAAAGCATACCACCACGTCTATTTATCATATTTTTACTGACGATAGTTGCCTCATTCCCCAAGAATTTACTGATACAAGTCACTATTTAACGATGACATAAATTGAAGCGGCTTTCAGGCGCGGATGGGCAAATGATTTACTGACTAAGTAGCCGACAGCCACATGCAGCGAATCTCGAACCATAGCGGCCGGGTGTTACACAGCTTCGATACTTAAGCACCTGCATTAGAACTTCACAGACCTCGGAGAATAAGGCCGATTCCGACCCGCTTCGAAATGTGTGGGTACTGGGCCACATCGAGATCGCCGATGAACTTCCTAGAGAACCAGCAGAGGAGTCCCTCTTGAAACACCGTCTTTTGGACTGCCTGTGTCCTTAGTTAGAGTTTCCATCTATGGCAGGACTTATCGATAATACAACCAGAGGCGGTATGACTCTCCAAATATCGGCAAGAAATCCTGTTTATCTCTTGACAGAAGAGACTGAAATACCATCAAATTGCAGGCAATGCAGGTTACTGCCTGGTAGTACAGTGGCCCAGTTTTTGAGTCTGACAAAAAAGAGGCCAATCCAATACAATGGACCTCACCATTGTGTGAATGTGAATCCTCACTTACTTACTTGCCAGGCGGGCGATCCATGAAGAGTGCGAGCCTGAGCTATTGCTGCCTTCCATCGCTGATGGTCTTGGGCACGCTGCTTGCAGTCATCAAGACCAAGTTGTATTGCATCCGCGATGACTGTAGCGCAGGTTCGGTCTGCCTCTCCTTCTCGAAGCAGGAGGCTCGGATTGGAAGATCCTCATAGCTGGAGCATTAGCGTCCATGCGGTTGATGTGGCCGAACCAGTTTAGTCGACGGACATCCTTATGACTTTTCCTCTATTCGCCTTCCTCGCAGACGGGACCAAATAGGCGATGTTCTTAGAATTGCCAATGAATAAAACGAGTAAGTGACAGAAACAAAATTGAAGAGCAGAGTTTGCATACCAATAAAACTATGGGTGGCGCTATAGCCTGTAGCGGGAGATGGCCTAGCTTCTTAGCAACCACTCGTTTTGTGCGTGCTGCTGTTCACTCACGAGTGGAAAAGACGTAAAGTTTCATGGTGACTCCGTACGGCGAAGTTTGAGAAGCTTTTTTCTTGACAGAAAATACTCTTTGAGCACCATCTGTGGCTCGAAAGAGGTGAGGCTGGGGTTGAACCTACGTCGTCGAGGTTCAAGTTTGTTGAGGTCGACGCACATACCCACAACACCACGGGCCACTAAATTAACTGATTTATTTACATAGGCACTAGGCACTGATTTAAAATGAATTGTTGCCCAAATTGTGGCGACCTTTCTCAGTCCAGATGCGTGTTGAAGATGTTCAATTTCATTGATTGTAGACGATCACAATGAATTCAATGTTACATTTCACGTTGTCCTTGAGGGCAGCGGACATGTGCGGTTTTATCCGCTACTTATGGAATCTGCCCTTAATCTTACCAACTCAACGGTCCGTTCGTGTTATCTCTGCTCTCATGGATAACCCATTCTGGCATCAGATCTATGTCGGTATCGTTCCCATTGGCATCATCAAATTTGAGCCAAAGGCCATTAGTTACCATCCCCTCTTGTGCGTCGTGCGGACTTTGTTGTATCCGCGGCACTCTTGAGCAATGCTAGACACACCACCTGTTGCCTACGACTCACGTCTTCTGCTTCCCACGACCCACACGTTCTCCAAGTTCTCGTACGCAGCTCTGTTTCCCTACATGCCCTTGCGGGCTACTCCGATATTTTCCGCCGATCTTGTTGGCCCTTTGATCACCTAACCGGGGTCAACATGATCCGCCAAACGTGGCCTACAAAGGGCGACACTTTGAGAATGTTTCATCGCTTCCCCTGTCCGACGGAACTTTTGATGTACATTTCCGACTACAAGGATCATTCCCTGCCCACAGTCGACTACGCTGTCTTTGGCGATCAACGATGCTGCTAGGCCGCTCATCTCATCGAATTTCTTATTTTATCCGACCATCAAATCGACAGAGAGTCGACAGTGCTACACTCACCGACAGTGTAAGCGCAAGAGACATCTTAGGCCCCACAGCAAGCTCATGCAACTTAAAATCATTCGTCACTCACACTGCATGCCCCCCCCAGAGGACCCAGTCTTGGCGTCTTTAGCCGCAAATGAGACCTCTATCCGTCAACAGCGAGAATTAATTCAGTCATGCCTCGTCACATTCAGTCCCCGAACCCAACTGCACCCCGAATTGCTGCGTCAGCACATTGTCACTCAATCGGCGAGGCTTTCAGAGCGGGCTCCATCACCGCCGGACAGCGGCCAAGGAGTGGCACCGAGCCCAAGAGCGCTGTCTCAGCTGATTGAAAATATGACTCCCGGACTGACGTCGACCGCTCGACTCAGACGTCATATTTCTGCTCATGTCACTTGTCCACCTCTGGGCTGCACATTCCATTCCAATGGCCGCCAGTCGGCCAGTTCTCTTTGTGTCCATGTCAAGGCCGCGTCTGACAGTCCAGACGGAGGAGGAGAAAGTGAAGTCGGGGCTTCAAATGCGTGTCACGGTGCCACGGAATCAACGTCCTAGGCGAAGAAGTGTCACTCGATGTCGCGCCGGAATTCCCATGAAGTCCCTGCGGCCACTTGCACCACATTCGGCATCGGTATCGACATCAGCGTGGCACTTACAAAGCGAAGTACTCACCTCGAGACGTTCTCACTCGCTCGCTGCGTTCACGCACTTAACCCAGTTTCGCGCGTTTCGCTTTTAATCAATCTTCTTCAGCCCGGGGTATCTATGTGCGGAGCGATAAAGCCCCACTGCCGTACAAGGAAACCCCATCGTCGCGGGCCGGACAATCTCCTGCAGCGGCTTCTGGGCATCGACCCAATTGAGGTCAGCGTGCAGCACTAAACGTGCGTAAGTACTCATGACAAGAGCACGCCGATAAGGTGCTGTGCTCTGCCGAGCGCGCGCACTCAAGCAAAAAGTAACGCGAACCGACAGCCGACAGTAGTCCCCTAGCGGCAGTCCGACGGACGAAGTCGTTGGCCAGCGCTATCTGATGACATGTCCAATCTGCAATTCCCCAGACGCGCTGCGAAATGGTGCGGAAAAACTCGAACAAATGTCCGCGAGCGCGTGATCTCACGGCTCTCGTTTATCTGCATTCGATTCTTTTCTGAATAAATTACACTCGCTCGCGGTGCACTGCACTGGTCGGTGGGTCCCTCCGCGATGGAGCTCGGATCCGCCGCAATCATCGTCAGGCGGCCAGTGCTTAGGCATCGCAGTCCGCACGGATTCCCGTCGAACTTGGCTCGCGGTTGCACAATGCAATCACACGTGCTGTGCTGGCCCTCTCGATAGACGTTCGTTTTTTTCCGTTCTTTCCTGGTTCACTGGGTGTATTTAAATGCACAGACTCCGTGCTCGGTGGAGAGGGCGGCACGTAGCTCACAGCAGTAATTATTGTGCGGCGAACACCACGAACGTGCTGGTGCTCGGCAGCTGATTGAAAAATTAATTGGGTTCTATCCCAGACGTCGTCTCGTCATCATCGTCGTCGTCGTTGGCGCTGTCCCTCTGCGGCCCCACTCGGGCACGTGATTTGATGCGCTCCCTAAACGCCGAGTTAAGCTCCAGTCAGCGTGAACCGAATTTGATTGAGCAATTTGAATTTCCAGTGGCATCTGAGCGAGTGTGCACTGTGTGTTCCGCCTTCGGTTCAAGTGGTGATCAATGAAACGAATTCAATTGCTGATTCGGTGCGACGCGACGATGGGTGTTCACGGTCGACTGGGTGGGTGAAGGTGGGGTTGGCGTTTGTAGGGTACGTCGTTCGGACTGAACCTGTAATGAAAAGAAAAAACGCTCCTTAACAAGATTTTCGGAGTGCCCTCGTTGACTGTAGTTCTGATTGCCGCACAAAATGCTCCTTGATTCCCCGCTTCCAATTATTGCTTCTCCTTTGTGTCCTTGACAGCTTCGGTGAGTTAATTTAAAGCTCGCACAAGAAGAGCAACTTGCCGACAAGTGCCAATGAGAAACCCAAGCGCTGGGCAGCTTTAACGGACAGGAACGCCACGGGTAGGGGACTAAATCCTATCGGCCGTAGCAAGGCGAAGTTTTGTGGTACCACCTTTAGCGAGTGCATTGGCTTCGCCATTCTGGTCCACCACACCCTCATGACTGTTAAAAAAACGACCAACGAGCCACTAGGCAGGTACCATGTCGAGACTGTCTTCGAGTGAAATCTGAGAGTGTCGATTATTTTGATCGCCTCCTGAGCTAAGGATTGTGTCACGATATCCCACAACAACAGATGCCACATTGCGCCTTAGCTGTGACATCATTTTTTGGTCTTCAGCCGATTTTTTGAAGTTTCTTCCTGAAAGAATCTTCAATTGTTGGGAGGCAGAGAGACCTCCTAAGAGTGGACCAGTCCTTGTTTGTGTTCGATCTACCAGTAGGTCACAGGCTACGATCGTAAAACGTCTGTCGAGGATTCCCCCAGAAGTCACAGCAAGTGATGACATGTGGGTTCTAAAAATCTAGAGGTCTGATCTGAAATGCAATCCTTCTCAATGCCGCTGTGTGCTGCTTAGCTCATGTGGTGCCACTCGGAGTAGAAGCTTTAACCACGATCTCTTAAGCGTGGACACAGACATTCAATCAAAACCATTTACGACGACATATCGGTTATAACGACCAAATTGGTCAGTCCCTTGAAGTCGTTGCAACCCTTTTCGACTGCACGTTTAAATGTGCGCCGCTCAAGGTGGGTGGACACGCATGCAATACGAGCACTTTTTGACTCAAACTCGATGCAAATAAAAATTAGAAATTGCTCTTATTTCCGAGCTTACGTCCAACCAGACCACCTTCAGCCCATTTTTGTACATCCAAGGAAGGAAGTCCTTTTTCAGAATGATTGAGTTTCAGCATAGTGACTGAGTCCATAAGCATCCATAAGCAATGACCTTGGTTGCAGTGAAAGTTAAGAAGTGTGTTTAGTTATCTTCAATGGCAAGACATCGTTGCAAAGCATTAAGGACACTCGGTTGCTTTTGGGTGGTTTTCCTGAACACGAACTTCTGCCTGAGAAAAAGCTGGCCTGCAATGGAGGCTGTAGTCTTCAGGTGTAAGGCCTTGTAAAGCCGTGTTAGCAGCGAGTGACAATTGTATACCACAGCGTGATGAAGAGCCTAACTCCCAGACTACTCAGGCAGTTAAGTCTGTGGAAACATTCTTTCGCTGAACATGGTGCAGACAATCTGCTTCGTCGAGTTCGTCGGGTCGAAAAAATAAAAGCTCTGCTTAACCCGCCATAAGCAAGCTCTTCCTCAGCGATTAAATCAAAAATAGAGATGAAAGAGAAAAAAGAATTGGTTCCAAAAAATGTTGTGGCCTTGCTTCCAGACCGTCTAACTTTAATACATTTCCAAAAAACTTATTCCATGTGTTGACGCTCCGAATATTTGCTATCTGTGCAAAATTCGCTGTAAACACAGATAAGTCGCTCCATGTCATGCGAATTGTGAACTCACGCAGACGGTCGCGGCAAACATGCGACATTAATACACACGACACGAGTTGTATGCGCAGAAATATTCACAGGAACACAATAAAGTTAAACTTCGATAACTCGAACTATGCTACTCTAGTAAAGTTATCAAAAAATGTATGTAAATATGCATTTATTTGCATTTTATATTGCTTTTATTCAACATAAGTAGTACTTGAAATAGTCAGTTATATAAGACTGAAATGACAAGACACCTCTTGAAGCTTCCACTTGGCACCACTAAAATGTATTCTTTATTTTGTATAACAGGTGCGTTTTTTTGCTTTCTCAGTACTCAGCTAAGCAACTTTTTACACATGAAGCAATGACAAAACGAATTACTGAGTAAAGACTAGTCAGTAAAATTGCACTGTCATTACTGACTAGGACGCGTTGAAAACCCTCATTCATAGTTGGTGCCAGAGGAAAGTTGGTGTTTTTTTTTTTTATTTACTTGTTGATGTGGCTTGTGAAAATCTATAACATATCAAATCATTCATATTACCTGAAAACATTTCTCAGAACTAAAATTTCAGCACTTATATTTGACATTGTAGTATTTTGATACCTAGATGGCGCACACAAGTGGAAAAGGACCTCAACCAACTTGGTGTGCGCAACTGGAGGCAGCTGGCGAAAGATCGTGCTGGCTGGAGAGGCATGTTGGTTGAGGCCCAGGTCCACCCCGGACTGTAGCGCCAATCAAAGAAGAAGAAGAAGTGTTTTGACATATAATGCAAAGAACGTACAAACTCTTGGAAGAAAAATTTAACTCAGTAAAATGGCGTTTCATTGAGAATCATTACTGAGCTGAGTACTGAGTAGTCAAAAGAACACGTCTAATGACACCTAGACACTGTATTTCCCGGTACACCATACTCCCTTTTTCTACCCACTTTCCATCTCTTTTAAAAGTTTAGCAAGAGTGGGTGTTTGCAAGGTACTCTTTAATTGAACAATTCGCACTCCAGGGTTCATGTGTGCCAGCACTCTGTGTATTTGCTCTTCCTCTTTGGATAGGGTTTTCGAACAGGGACTTGACAACTTTGCACTGTCACTGTAAAGTAAAGTAAAGTACACTAACGAGCAACGTCTGCAAATTTTCTACCGAAATTCGGAGTCGGTTAACACAACTTCAAGGCTGTTAATTTTCGGTCGTTATTCTTGCCTTAGTAGGCAGCAGTAACAGCTGAGTACACAAATTTGAGTCTACATATTCGTTGTGTGGTGTTACCTTGTCAGTGAGACAAAGGGTTGGTCTAAGTGTTGAAAATATTGCTGCAGTTGAGGCGATTGACGATCCAAAGTCAATTCCAGGGCGTTTTCAAGAAATGAGCATCGCTTGGTATTTTGCGTAAGGATCTTGGCTTAAAACCGAACAAGATCAAGCTGACTCAAAAATTGAAGCCGATGGACCATTTGGAGCGACGTCAGTCATAGGGCAAGTCCTCATTGGAAAACCCTTTATTTTATTAGGCGCCCACTATGTTTTTTTGTGTGATTTCTTACTAATCCTACTCACACATAAAGAAATAAACCCAAGGAACAATAGGATACACAAGCACAGTGCCCTCAAAAGCAATCCATTAACACTCAGAGTTTGTCTCTGGCAAGACGACTACAGCCCAGAAGAATTACACTTATCCAAGTTGGCGCCAAATAATCCCTTCGACTTATCGAAATTCGTGCTATCGAAGAAAAATTACAAGCAAATTTCAGTCTTGGCCAATTTTGTTTGAATTATAGAAATTCGTCTTATCAAATTTTTACTGTAAATTATGTGTATAGTCTGTCTGTGGGTGTATAGACCCCATTAGACACAGTAACGTCAGGCCTTAGATCAAAATCCGAAAAATCCCAAACAAACTACGTGCGATTTTTGTGGTTTTCATCAACGTTGCAAAAGTCTGATATTAGTTTGTATTAAAAATTCGATTGTGGCTCCCTCTATTTCTATCAAAATATGTTTCGATTGAGCTTATTGAACCAGACTACGAGGCATGGAACTGCAACCAATGTGAATTCCAATTCGAAGAGCTGTCTTTCATCGGTGACGCGGTTCCAGTCCAGATTTTGATTTTTGTTGCTCTCTTCTTCTCGAACCAGGAGGTTGGTATTCGAAGCCTCCTTTGCTGGAGTACTGGTCTTCATGTACTCGACGTGGGCGAGTCTACATATGATTGCATTCCAGACTACGTCCTCATCCTGGTACAGCTTGGATAGTTCGCGGTTATATCTTCCCCTCCATTAGCCATCCTTGCAGGACCCTATATCCGGCGAAGAATTTTTATGTCGAAGGCACCAAGAATCAGCTCTGCTGTTTTGCTTATCGTCCAGCTGGCGGCTCTATACAGCAGGGCTGGTAAAATAAATGCTTGGTGGAGCATGATTTTGGTCCTTCGAGTGTGGTAAGCAGTTGTTTGGATAAACCCTAGTAGCAACGGTTGCCAAGACTGCTTTTCTAATGTCCACCTCCCTTGTTTACAAGACGGGGCGCTTGGTGTCAAATTTAGCGTGTGTAAAAGGGGCGCAAGAACGATTCTACGTCGCGTCTCCACTAAAGAGTCGTTTGTGGAGTTCACACTCCATTCCGAGCTAGGAAGCATATGAGCGTCTGTGTGTCTTCCTTAACTCTTCCATTTTATGTAAGAACTTTGACCGCCTTTTAGAAAAATTTCAAGACTCTTGTCGTAGGCTTTTAGGAAGGCTCTTCGAAAGTGTGTGGGTAGTCTTAGCACAGACCCACAGGCAATAGGGGGCGTGCCTAAGCTGCACTCCGAAGTTCCAACAGCTGCTTCACAGACTAGGCGATACTGAATCAAGACATCCCAACTCCAGTCGAAGAAGCAGCCCTCCCACCAAGCCCTGAAGAAGTCGACCCATACTCAAGCTGTGTCCTTTCATGTCCGCTCAAGTGTCCAGTTCTGTTCTGACACTGAGGCAGTTCCAGACCACGAACCGTGCACATTTTTCCCTCCAAGTCCTTGCAATAAAATGCACACACACACACAAGAGCCATCAGTTAATGCGTTTCACTGTTCGGAATTCATAAGTAATCCCGACTGCGTTTTATGAGGTCAATGCCTGCACCGCAGAGAAATCCTCAGAAAATCCCTCCGCCCCTTTGTTGCAGAATTTATCGCCAGGACGGCCACAACCGCAACCACTTGACTGCGCCGGGGAGTGTTTATGTGTGTATTTCACAGCCCTCTGGACAGGCGGGGTGATCGCATTAAAATCCCATTTCCGGTCTCCAAAATAAATTACATTCCTTTCCAATTTTCTTGAGTGTTCATCGCATAACTTTACTGGCCGTTTGACGGCGATGGCGACGACGACGCGCGGTTCACATTCCGCAAAAATGTTGCTCCTATCTGGCGTGCCTCCCCGGCCACCATCCGAAAGTGTAATATTTTCTCTTCCTGTCGCTGTCGAGGTCCTTCGACTTCTCGTCAGGTTTCTTTTTTTTTTTTCGCCCATTTGTTCTAACCAAGCGGTTAGCTCCTTTTAATGCTCAGAATTTGTGCGCACGCCTTATCTGAATGAGGCAGTTGTTGTAGTTGCGACAGACACCAGCCAGCGCCAGCAGCCGTCTGATACACGTCCGGCGGCTGTGGCCTAAGCAGAGGAGCCTTCCTCCGCCCCGGCAAGCGAAATGAAGTCATGTGGAAGCTCTCGCCGGCACCTTCATGTGATGACAATATTTTGAAAGTGGATACGTAGTTTCGAATGGTGTCCCATCCATTCGAGCTGCGTTACAGACTGTGGCTGTGTCGTCGACCGAGTGATAAAATTCCCTGTTCTGGTTAACCGCGGGGGGCGGCGGCTGTCAACTTTGCCGGCAGTGGTGGGGCATGGGCGCGAGCGCAAATAATTTTGATTTCGTGGTGAGCATGTTTTCTCTGATTTCGGCTGGTGTCTGTAATTGCGACGCGCAGACGGGTGCCCGGGGGTGGGTCGTCCTGCCGGAATGAACTTTTGTAATTTTCCAAAAATAACTGGGTCATTGTTGGTTCGACGGAAGTGTTGCTTTAATTTGCCGGAAGTGTCCCGTCCTCGACAGGCGAACTTTATGGCTTTGGTTTTTCGGAGGCAAAAAATTATTTTTGATTGCCGCGGCAAGTCGCGCGGGCGGTATAACTTTGTTTTTTTGGTCGAACATTTTAACCCTCTCGCAGGATGTGTTTAGCCTTCATTTCGGCCGGTCGGAGGGGTGGAATTGAATTAGGTTTTATTTTCGTTCACCCTTCACAAGTGTCCTCTGGAATTGGAAGGGATAACATCGTGAAACAAGGAAAAGTTGTGTCCTCGAGGGGTGACCTTCTAGGGTGGTTTGTGCGTAGTTTTGGAGGCGATCTGTTTTTGTGTGTTTTTTGGAAATGCAAAGCATTCCCACTTGTCATGTCGGATTTGTTAGGCGGAAGAAGCCATGATGCCTGCGGTTGCTGTGAGCGTATAATTAAAACTGAACGCTTCGATGGAAACTGAACGCATGAATCAACATGAATGTCATTGGGAAAGTTTACTGCTTTGATGGAGTGTCGAACATTTTTGTCTTCAAGCTGGAGAACTATTGGCGATGTGCGGGTGCGTGGAATTTGCTCACTCCGTTCTCACTTTACTGGGCGGCTCCCGGCAGGATGACGATAGAGAATTCTCGTTGCTCCACCTAGGGCGGTTATGAACTCACCAAGATCCTTAAAGTCAGAAAGGGGTTTAGACAAGGCGACGCACTGTCTTGTGACTTAAACGCTGCATTAGATGATGATCGAATCGCCTTCTTGCCTCTGCGTGTACTCTAGAAGACGTTGCAAGAGAGGCTCATTCTCATGATGTGTGTGTTTATGCCACGAGCCGTTCCAAGGTAGACTGTTTCCTGTCGTCAACGCCAAGTCTTGAATCTGCGACGACTTGGCGTCTATGTTGGAGATTCAGTATGCTGCCACTAATCTCTAGCTGCAGCAGTGGTGTCCACGGGGTCCTAGTGGCATACAGCCGACGGCTACATGTACTTCTGTATACAGCTCGTTGAGCTCACGGGTGTATTCTCTGGTAAACTGTCTGAGCCCTCGGATGAGTTATTCTTGAAAAGCTTGGTGGGCAGAGTTGAGATTTCATGGTTTCCTAGCTCACTGCTGGTCAGGTCCATTAACAGGACTTCCATCAGCCAGTTGTCTCTAAAACATGAGTACACCCTTGCCAATCGGTACATACCCCGATCAGCTGACAATCCCGAGCAGCATTGAATCGGTAGCCAGAGGTCTCGATTTCTCATAAAAGACTCGAATTTATTGGTTGCTCCCTTGGGTTATGTGTCAGCACACTTAGACCATTGTCGGTCCATCCTGATACCGATTGACAGTGCTTATTTGATCCCACAGGCAAATGGTGACTGGACCAGATTTGAAAACCAGACTGGGGACTGGACCAGATTTCTTCCACTGGGATTCGAACCGTGGACCCCAATTACCACGAGATGGCACTCAACCATCTGCGCCATCCAACCATGTTTCCTGTGACATTGCTTTAGTGTTCAAAGTTAACAAAAATAAATGTATTTTTACACGTCTGCACTGTTTTACTAAATTGCAACCCTCTTAGGTTTGTGTGTTGTTCCTCGAGGTTATTCTTGTCACAAGGAGGGGACCGCTTCTCCAGACTTCTGGACCGATACATATCTTGCACTGCCCTCACTCGGTGGATGTAGATAGCTTAGAGTTGGCGTTTTTCATCATTTACGGCAGACTGGAGAGTAATTCGCTCAGTTACTCTTCTTAGGCCTTGGCAATCGCGGAGGTCCTCAGGCGATTGATTTCGAATCTCCAGTGAATAGTTTCGCCATCAGGAAACGATCAGACTCGACGAAAACTGGCTCGTAGACGGCCAGGGCCTAGCTTCTCAGCAACCACTTGTGTTGTGAGTGCTCTTGTTCTCCCACGATTGCATGGGACCTACAGTTTCATGCCGCACCGAACGGCCAAGTTTGAGAAGCTGTTGTCAGTGACTCGAAAGAGGTGGGGCTGTGAAGACTATGTTTGTCGTACAAACCAGGGATCGAACCTACGACGTCGAGGTTCAAGTGAAATTAGGCGCACATACCCACAACGGCCAACACCGAAACCTACCAAACTTTGTTACTAATTAGCACCAGTTTACAGTCAACAGTGTCCCCTACAGGGTCGTGGTAGAAGACAGAGCATGGGTCTGAAAGAAAGCTGGTTACAACTGGCTCACCCGATTAAGTAATTGCAGTAATTCGGTAAATGCACAATTTTGGGTATGATTTGTTTCCTTTTGGTTATTTTCTGGTGATACATTATGAAACGCTACCCCACGCTGGCAAGGCATCGGCAACGAACCGCGCATTAGAAGAGAGCATTATGTTTGCTATTGGCGGCATATGACGGTAAATGGTTGAAAGAAATGTTGTCACGGATGACATTTGAAAATTTGCAATATTTTTTGCAATATACTTTATTATATTTAAAAACGGCGGGCTGGCGAATAAAATAAAACGCGTGCGTTCGGTTCGATATTTCGTTAACAAGTGTTCTTTTATTTCATTGTTTTGGACCATTGTGTACATGTATGTGCGTTCGTTAAATGTTTGTTTTCTCTAATTCAATTAAATATGGCTGGTAAGGCGCTAAATTCAAAATGCATACCACTTTGAAAAATGCTAGTTCACATTAACTTTTAAGTTTTAGTTTTTCGAATACAATAAAATAGTTTGTGGTTCCACTCAACACCGGCCGCGTTGAAGGACTGCTGTCTTCCATTTTGCTCAGGTAGAACCGCGAGCTTTACAATTGGGCGTCTAATTACGCCGCTTCGAGTCCTTATGTCCGCCACTCGCACCTTGCCGTCCTCTCCTGCTATGGCTCGGACGATTCGCCCTATCGTCCATTGCTGTGGTGGCGCGTTTTCCGGACCACGGCGAGATTTGGTTGCTCTTGCACCCACTTGCTGCGTTGTTGGAGGCAGGCTAGGTAGTCCGTTGACCACTTCGGCCAGAACTGCTGCTTGAGACTGCATACAAGCTGCCATCTTCTTACGCAGGCCTGTTGACGTGCCGGCACTTGTTCCGTTGGTAGTGCTCGCAGCGATGTTCCTATTAACAGGTGTGCGGGTGTGAACGTTCGTCGTTTGGTCGTTTGGATCTGCGCTGAGTGAAGCGATGGGCCCTGTGTTGAGGATCGCTTCTACCTCGCTGAGGACGGTTTGCAGCTCCTCGCTTGTGAGGAGTGCGTTCCCCACGGTTCGCTGCGGAAGGCCCTTGGCTGACTTCACTGACGCTTCCCATAGACCGCCGAATGAGGGGCCCTTGGTGGTATGAAGGCGAAGCTGAAACCTTCCTCTGCTGCGTACTAGCGTACTGCTTCTCGCCCTCGCTCGAATTGTTGGCGAACTTCCTCCAGCTTCCGTTGAGCTCCCACGAAGTTCGTCCCCTTGTCGCAGTCTGCGGAATTCCTCGTCGGGCGATGAACCATTCAAGAAATATTCAACGTGATCTTACATAATGCACAATGGTGATTGAATAATAGCATGAATCAGGCTTCAACATAAAAGCAACATCAGCTTTATGTGTCCCGTCGTTGGTTGTTTATTTAAAGTTCCTTTCCTATCGTTTTTATCTGGTCACCGTGGACATTTCAAGAAAAATTAACAACTTTCATCGAAGTCCTGATTAATTTCCCATTCAATGCCGTGCCCTGGCGTGTCTTCCATCAACGACCAAGGCAATACACCGATGACCTCGAATGTCAATCTACTGGAAGTAAGCCCTTCTTATCGGAAAAAAATTCTGTCTCAGTTCCAGCAACTTTCTCTTAATCCGTCAAAAATCGCACCGCGATCCGGGCAGTGCCTTGACGTCGTGCGATTGCCACGAATCCGCTTAAACCGGTTCTCCTCAACAATCCCCCCGCCCGCGACGTATCCTTGCTCAGCACAGGAGCTCGCATGTTCAGAAGAAGACGGGAACAGCATTCAAACAAAACTCCGAACACAAATATTCCGCAAAGCAGAGCGAATACGGAATATGTAATCCAGATTACCTCATCTGCATTGTAAAACACCCGCTTGCCGCATTAGCATACGCGACGAGGACGAGGCCCCTGTCGTTCGTGCAGCGCAAGATTCCATGCAGACACCTCCCACACGCAACAATTATAATTCCCATCATCCACAGCGAATGACATTCGCTTCAAGTTCCGCACGCCAGTACGACAGGACGATGTCATACTTCAGAGTGCCGGTCGCGGTAATCCGCTTTCGTTGTGTCCGCAGCGTGCCGGCGGAGGTGGACGGTGTGTTCATTGGAAACAATAAATCCTAAAGACACTGCTTTAATTAATTTTAATCCATTCAACCCCCTCGGCGGCAACGCCGCACACCGTGGTCGCCGAATTCGCGAATCAAATCGAAGATGGAAGAGAGAGCGAGGACAAAAGTACCGGTACCGGAGACGGCAATTACATTTGTGGGCCATCGGGCTAAGCCACGTCATAAGCGCGCGACAACGCGGGGAACACGGCAACAGTCGCCGGGGAATATGCCGAGGAGACAGCGACGGTGGCATCTCACGGATGTGGAAGCGAAAACAACGGACACTTACAGTTTACTTGACGCTCCGCCGCTCCACAGCTCCGCAGGGATGTGTTAATTAAGTGAAGTAATCCCACGCGAAGATTAATAAAGAAATAAAACGAAACGACGGAAAGAAGGGACAGAATGCGAATTTGCATATAATCCCCGAGTGTGCCCTTTCCTTGTGGTCGACATTGGCCCCGGTGGCCTTTCTCACTCTCTGCGTGTGCCCCAAGTGACCGTCTGGTTGCGCTGTTGCCTCTGTTTGAATAATTCACGTGGCAGCATGGCACAACCAACCCTGTTGCGTGCCGCTACTCGCCTCCCCGACGTCGTATTGTATCGCCGGGTTGTCTGCGTTTCAGTTTCGGTAGATATTAATTAACTATTCCCCGGTGGGGGGTGGGGGCTTGGAGAAACTAGGTCATCCCCCGGAATCGTGTGTCCAACTAGACGACATGGGATGTTATTGATGAGACAAGCTTTGCAAATGTCAGCCGGCTGAAGGCTTTTTGACTAATGAGCGGAGGAAGAGATCGCTCTGCAGACGGATGTCCTCCACAACCGTTCATCGGCATCGTTGCTCTCGAAATGTCCGCTGTTTTTATGACATTTTGCACTCAAACTAATGTCCAGTCGTTTGCGGAGTTGTCCAGTTGACCTAATTGAAAGTTGTTTTGCTTTTGTGACATTAACTTGATGTATGGCCGCCGGAAGTATGACAAGCGGAAGTGCTTCCATTTGTGGACGGTGCTTTATCTGTATTTTATTTAAGTGGAGTGAATATATTTTGTTGGCTTCTGGGCTTGATTCAGACCACCGAGGTCAAACTGACGAAGACGAGCAACAGAAGATCGCCATGCAGTGCGTGACTGATGTGGTAACCATCGGGAAATCGACCTGCAAAATCATGGCCTTTGGAAACGGAGTTGAGACATGCGCTCGAAAGTCTCGCAAAATCGTAGCCAAGCAAGATGCTGTCACAACTTCCTCATCAGGTCAACCGAATGACCACTGGGGACAATCGAAGCCTAAGCAGCGGCTTACGTTGCTGGGCGGGCTTTAGCCAGTCTTTTATCCCCGACGACTTGGTGGCGGGCTTGCTCTCCTTTTCAATTTTGGTTGCCATCCATTAACGAGGTTGTCAGTGTTGAGACACAGCCCCCAGGTTGCAAATGCACTCGCTTAGAACTCTGCTGAAGAAGGCTCATTAAGTGGCCTTCCTATTGATGAATTATGCATGCGACACCGTCTACGATCATCATTGTGACTGTCTGTGTCTAAGGAAAAGAAGGAGCGCGTCGAAAGCAGTGCTTCCTTTCTGACTATTGTCCCTTGGCACATCCATTCAACACATCATGACTTCTGACAACTGGACAATGAAGGCCAGTTTGGTTACGGATTGAAAGTGGCGCCCAACAACCGTCGACAAATTGTGATCAAAAGCGAAGTTTCGTGCAAAATAAAGACATCTTCGAGCAAGAAGTCTCTGCTGGGTAGCTGTCTCCAGTTGACGTTGGATGGAGTCTTTTTCCACTTGTTTTGCGCCTTTGGCTTCATGGGCGTGCTCTACTACGTTGTTGCACTGGTGCGGAGTCGACGAACAACATCTAGCCTAGTCTACTGGTAGACATGGATACTGTTTGTACTCACTTTTCTCTCGCGTTGTTCTTGTTTCCAATCCGCGAAGGGATGGGGAGAAGTGAGACAAAACCTCGTTTATGTGCAGGATCTTTCCAGCTTGAGTAAATGAAGAACCCAAGGGTAGCTAGGTGCCGTGGTGGATTGGCGTTTGAGTTGAGGTTAGGTTAGGTTGTAGTGGCTGTCTGTTGCAGAGCAGTCACACTTAGGCCAGAGTAGGCCCATTGTGATACCACGCGGATTGACTTGCTGCTGACGAACCGATTTAGTTGGCCAATGCTGGCACTTTTTAGCTCGTTACGGCTGCTGAAGTAGTAGGCTCCTAGGTGCAGGAACCTACGACTGGCAAGAGCACTGCAGGAGCAGAGAAGGTGATGAGTGTTCTCTTCCTCCTCTTTATCCATGAACCTTCTGCAAAAATCATTATATGGAGCACCCATCCTGCGAGCATGAGTGCCAATTACACAGTGCCCGGTTATGACTCCTATGAGGGTCCTTAATGAGGGCTTGCTGAGTCCAAGTAGACTGAGTGACCGTTTTGGGTTAAGTGACTGCTTTAAGGCAGGCATCAATGGTTTGTGAATCTTTAAAAGATGATAGGCTGTAGCGATCGGCATGGAAGGTGGTGCCCCTTCTCTCGATAGGGATGAGGTTGTACCACACCTAGCGAGTTCGTCGGCTTTGCAGTTACCTGGTATGTCTCAGTGTCCCGGCACCCACATCAGGTGAATGTGAAAATGCCCAGCCATCTCGTTAAGAGACAGCCTGCAATTAAGGGTTGTTTTTGAGTAGAACATGACATTGTCCAGCGGTGGCTTATAGCTGCCTGGCTATCGGAACAGATGGTGATATCCCTTTTTGATATCACGTTGTTTTTGAGTCATGACAACGCCACTTTAATCGCTATGGTTTCAGGGTGATCAGGGAGCTTCAAAGAGATAGCAATTTTGAGTTCCGCACCCACCCCTTCGTAGGTGTTCGATCCGTCTGTGAAAATACGCAAATTATCATCCAACGTCTGCCTATCGGACATCCCATCCCATCTGGAGGGAATGCTGATCGAGAATTTCTTTTCGAAGATGGCCTGGGGTAGTAGGCGGTCGGTGTCGCTTTTGAATTGAATTCCTTGAGAATGGTTGAGTGGGCAGTGTTGAGTTCGGACCACAATCGAAGTGTTTTGAGTCTCATGGCTGTGCTTGCTGCTGCTTGTTTCCCGAATATTTCCAGAGGTGGGAGATGGAGGATAATATTCAGTGCGTCTGACGGAGTACTTCTCAGTGCCCCGCTGATACACAGGCAGGCCAGTCTTTGTACTCGGTTGAGTGCATTGCAGTTTATAGCCTTATTTAGTGCTGTCCACCAAACTGAGACACCATACAAAAGTGTCGGTCTGACAATAGAGGTGTAAATCCAGTGAGCGATGCGTGGTTGGAGGCCCCATTTGCATCCAATGGCCTTTTTGCAGCTAAAATGGGCTGAAGAGGATTTTTTACCCTTTCCTGGATATTGAGCTTCCAGTTTAGCTTGCTGTCGAGAGTGAGACCCAGAAATTTCGCACTGGTGGTTAGCAGTAATGTAGTGCCGCACAGCAGTGGGGGGGTCAAATTGGGGGATTTTGTATCTTCTGGTGAAAAGTACCATATCCGCTTTTTGTGGATTGACGCCGAGTCCGCATGTTTGTGTCCATGCCTCTAGCTTGTCAAAGGCATTCTGCATTATGTCTCTTAGAGTATATTATTGACCTTCGAAAAGTCACAAGTGTGTATTCTTTGAACTCGAGAGATTTTTCGATGGTGCCTATCAGAGAGTGGAGGGCTGTCTCTACAGACTTGCTCTTGTTGTAGGCATTTTGTGCAGATGAGAGTCTGTATACTGGGATAGCTTGCCTGATATATTGGTCTATAAGTTTCTCCAAGGTTTTCAGGAGAAACGAGGAGAGACTTATTGGCCTGAGGTCCTTCGGTTTGGCATGGGAGTATTTAACCGCTTTGGGAATAAACACTACTTTGACCCTTTTCCAGGAGCTGGGGACATGACTGAGACTCATACAGCCTTTGAATATGCTAAGAATCCAAGGCATGATGAGGTCAGCTGTTCTTTGGAGCTCCGCCGGGATGATGCCGTCAGGTCCCGCTGACTTGAAGGGTTTGAAGCTTGTCCGTGCCCACATGATAGTGGTGTGGCTGACATTTATAAGGTTACATGAAGTATTAGGGGGAGATACGACTTCCTTATTGGCTCTAATCGGGAAGTTGCCCGGAAAGTGCGTATCGACAAGGAGACTGAGGGTTTCCTCACTGGATATGGTCCAGGTTCCGTCAGGTTTTTTTAGGAAGCTAGGTGATTTAAGGGATGATGCTAGAGTCTTTCTTAGCCTGGAAGCCTCGGAGACTTCTTCGATTTTACCACAAAAAAGTCAAGAGGTTCCAAGAGGGTTCGTTGGGCCTTTCTCAATTCAGTTTTAAAGGTACTGAGGTGTTCCTTATAGGAGTCCCAGTCCTTAGCATCACGAGAACCCTTCGCCTTGTTAAAGAGCTTCCTACAACTCTTGCGCAGAGAGTCAATTTCATGGTTCCACCAGGAAGGTTTGGACTTGCCTCTTTGTCTGCTGATTGGACATGACATTGCCATTGCATTGTTGAGGGTTTTTGTGAGGTTGTCCACTGAATGTTCGAGATCAGTGGGGTTGCTCGGGATGGAGATGTTGGTGCTCGACATTGTTGCCGCAACAATCTCTATATATCTGTCCCTGTTGGTTCTCTTAGGATTCCTAAAGACTATTTGGGATGGGGGGGCACTCGCTATGCTGAACATTAGATAGCGGTGATCAGATACCCTCCAATTGCTGATTCTATCCGCTATATGGTCAGACACGAGTGTAAGGTCTAGGACTTCCTGTCTGTTCCTAGTTACGAAGGTAGTTTGAGTTGACTCTCGACGCGCTATTGAAAGTCAACATCATCACCATTTTCGAACCACTAAAGAGGTCGCTGGGGGTGAAGCGTCCCTAGAGATATCCAAGCCAATCGATCCTCCACCATTGACTCAGGAGAGCAACCAACCAGAGCTTCTGACCTTGGTCCAACCACCACCATAAGTGAGTTCTTATATTATTGAACAATATCAGTGTCTACACTAGTGATCAAAAATCACACCCTCACGGCGACCACTTCTGAGAGGAATATGGAGTGGAGCAACTGCTGTATGTCATCCTCATCTGCTGGTGGTCAGCATTCTCAAAATACAATAAATTTTGGAAAAAAATTGGGCCTAATGATGCCCCTTATATGAGAACAATGTAACGTGGGTGCCGGTACAGCATGTTTAGGACCAGGATCTAGCTTCTCAGCACCCACTTGGGTTCTGCGTGCTATTTCTCTTTACAGTGACAGTCTCTACAGTTTAATGCCGACCCCGAAGGGCCAAGTTTGAGAATCTTCTTCAAGACAGAAGTGCTCCTTTAGCATTGCTGGTGATGCAACAGAGGTGGAGCCACGGACCCGACGAGGGATCGAGCTTCAACGTCGAGGTTCAAGTGCGTTGGAGCCGACGCACATACCTACAATGCCACGAGCCACCACTTACTCCCACAAAAACGTCACTTGTTGTACTATTTGGCGTGGATTTTCTCAGTTCAGATGCAACACACGGGTATTTTTGTTTCTCAGTACTTTGTACTCGTCAAAATCTGCCCACAAATCTAGTTCACTGTAGAGAGTCTAAAAATGTCCCGTCATTCAAAATGACACCCCCTATCGGATGATCGGACCATTTTCCAAACGTGCCCGCCATCACACAACTGCCGAGCAACCAAAAACGAACCACTAAGAAGACACAAACAGTCTTAAGTCACCCCAAAGCCTCTAACCACCGTACTTCAAAGGGAACAGCTCAAATTCACGACCCCCTCCCAATTCACGGTCCGATTTCAACGCAGCTTAAGGTACCTCATTAACTGCTCTCAGGCAATCCATCAAGGACATCTTCAATTTCCACTTGGGCACCATCAATGCCAACAAATTGAGATGCTTACTTATTCAAAAAACACTTAAAACCAACCACCCCGCCCTACGGCCCGCCACGCCCCGGCAAAGACAACGAATTTATTACTAGTCTTGAGGAGGCAGGCCAGGTCCACGCAAATGGACCACTTTCGACTTAAAAATAATTCTCTATGGCACTTCAAAAGGAAAATAATTTTCCACATTAAACGGGAGAGACATCAGAAACCTCATTTGGAAATTTATTAAATCGCCCGTCACCCACCGAGGAGCGGGCTGTTTTGTTTTACACCCTCAAACACCACGGAGCTGCCGAGCAGCGACGCCGCGTTCTCCTGTCTGTCTCGTGGAATGGTGGATTCCCATTAAAAATCTTGGCACCAGATACAGAGGCATCACTCCATGGACACCACACAGAGGCGCTCACCCATCGTCGTCGTCGTCGTCGTGGTGGTGCTCGGGCTCCTTGTGCTCCCGTCTGATGGCGGAGAGGACCCAGCCGCCCGGGTGTATCTGGCGAAACCGATGGCGTATCTGATAGTAATTTACTTCTTAAATAAGTGAAATTTATGTCACTTAATTAATTTGCCTCTCGCCGTCCTCGTCGTCGTCGTTGTTTCATCCCGCTCCCTGGCACGAAGTCAGCAGCCAGTCGTGTGTCGGGCTGTGCTGTGTGTGTGTCCTCGGGTGGTTGGCTGCGACTTGCGCGACTGGTGGGGCTTATGATTGAGGGCCACCCCTGTGTCCACACACAGTCCTGCCAAATGACAGAACGCTTCTGTCCAACTGGGGCCGTGCGACTGGGACCTCCTGCTCGCCGATAAAATGTTCGCATTTTTCCATCTGAGCTCGCAGACACCGCCGTCTGCCGGGGTTGTCGTTGCTGCCGGCTGGAGGGTGGGCAGCAAAACATTGTTCCGGGGCCCACGTGCATCGTCGAGTACCCAATTAGTCCCGCGCCCGTCGACCCGCAACTGGCACAGCACTGTGCCGCTGCGAAATACGCTTCGAGTGGCTTCAGTCTTCCAAAGCGGACTAATTTCGCTGTGTTTGGGCGCTCCGACTGAATGCTGATTACCAAACGGGTTCAACGTCGTTTTGGCCTTTTTTCCTCTTAATGTCGAAACAATGCAATCGTCGACTTGACAAGCACTTGAGCGGGAGCTGAGGGGTGTGCGTACACCGCTGGTGCCCTGGGGGGTACAAGCATTTGCCCCCCATAAGGGGAGGGAGGCTTTTATCTTAGATTGCAGTCACAAACATTGTGCCTTGGCGCGTGTTGCCTTTAGGCAGTAATTTCACTTTGCAGCCCGTACCGTTGTGGATGGCCCGTGGGCTTGTTTGCACAGATGCCTTTGTTTCCAGTGCCGGCGACGCGGTGGATGTTTATCTCATTGCCGAGGAAGCAGCTGCTATGCATGCAGTGACGTTGGCGGCGTCGGCGTCGGCGTCGGCGTCGCCAGAGCAGTTTCGTTTCGGAAATGATTTGCGATTTGTCGGTTCGATAAGGGGCTACCCAGGTGTGGAAATCGACAGTTCGGCCGAGATGACGATGCAATCGGAATGATTCCCCGACGATTATTTGGCTGCTTTTGCAGCAGCAGCGCAGCGACTGGAGAGGTCGATAGGTCGGTCTTCTGCGGCTGCGGTTCGGTGGTGTGGATTGGTCTCGACGTAAGGATTACTCAGCAGATTCGTTGAATTCTGTGCTCTGCGGACATGGACTCATTGTTATTCGAACGAACTGACGGAAGACAAATGAACTCTCCCTCGATGGACAGTTGGTTGGGAAATTTCAGTTCACACGATGCACACTGGAGCTGAGGCTGGCTTCGATTGGAAATGGTTTTGGTTTGCTTTTGGAGCGCTCTGCAAATTGCATTGCTGTTCGGAAGTGTCCAGGGGTGAGAGAATGTGACGCGGCTGCACTTTGTGAGTTGTGCAGTCGGTTTCTGGGTTTGCTGTTCGTCGAAAGAACACTCGTCTGTGCAGACCAAAAAGGGGTATCCTTGGCCAAGGGGTTCCATTTGAAGGTGGCCATGAATCAGCTTTGATTCATTCGTTGATTGCGACTGTCATTCGCAAAACAAGGGTCCGAAGGAATGGCGGAATGGCATCGGGAGCCACGATATTCTGTCTACTTTTTGTCTACATGCCAGAAATGCCCCCATTTTGACTGACATTTCTGTTGGTTCAGGTGGAAGCTGAAGTCTGTAAAATTTCAGTAAGGCCGTAGCTCGCCGGGAAAGCCTGAGAAACGCGGATGTACACTCAATGTCGAACAGCTACTTCTGCGAACCGAAATGGGGTATGCTTCGGTGGCACGAATGTCCCCGTCGTCGTGCCTTAAATGGGAACCCATCAGGAAGACAACTCCTTGGTAGACCCCCGACGAGGTGGTTGGACCAAGTCCAAAAACTGACTTCGTTGCACCTGGGCATGAATCTTGATGAGTTGAGACTCACTTTCAAAGGGCAGGTGGTTGGACCAAGTCCAGAAGCTCTCTTGGTTGCGCTTGAGGATAGATCCTGAGTCGATCGCGAAGGATCGAGTGGTCTGGAGAACACTAGTGTGTGCTTTAACTCCGCCACCCCTTTAGTGGATCACCAGGATCAAAAAGTGATGATGATCATGATTGTTCGTGACCGCAAAACGGCCAGGAAAGCATGCTCACGTGCTCCGAAGAACAGATGACCAACCAACCACGGTGTTTCTTGCTGAAATGGAAGAGAGATTTTGAGCTCATTCTGTAACCAAAATTCCTGCAGTTCATCAAATGCGCCGCATTGTGTCGTAAGGTGCAAATGTAACCTCCTCTCGAATCGTGATCGAAATTTCCTCATTGCTGTGGTTTGTGTCTCGACTATTTTGATGGTTTTTCTGGTATAACCGATGTGTACATTTATAGACGTCGGTGCATTCACATCCCTCCACCATTGTACAGGGTGACCAAATAAGAACGATAGGAAAGGTAATTCAAATAAAACAACAATAGAGCGTGGTACCAAATTGATTCTAGGTTTATCTTGAAGCTGCATTCGTGCCATTTTGTTTGACATACCACATCTTTCAAGTGGTACCCTCTGCTTCACAGGCAGGACTTTAAGGACTCGATTTCGATTATATTCCGAAGTCTCGAATGTAAGCCTTTATCTTTTACAACGATCTGGTCTTGTTAGAGTGGATTATTGGCTAGGCTTTGGCCCAGACAACAGAATTTAGTGGGACACGTGGCATGGCATGTTCCAATTTGATGAACGGTCGCCAGTCGTTCTTCCTGACAACTTTCAGTGTTGCGTCGCTTGTTCGAACCACAGTCGCTTGCCGGTTACATCGCTGTTGTTGTTGTCGAGCTCTGGCCACAGACAGTCGGTTAAGATCGCTCTATCGCGAGATGGAATTGCCACTAACCGATGATGCCGCCTCTAGTTTTGAGGGTTGGTTGGACACTTGTGGTCAATCTTTTCTCGTAAAGTCTGAAAGTCAAGGGCCTCGTACGAGATGATGATTTTTGGGTCAAAACCCGGTTCTCCAGCCAACACTCCCATCGCTCAACCAACGAAATCACGGCGTTGTCTATGGTGATTCGGCATCTTTTCTTTCAGCAGGGACCTCTTATGCTGATGCAGGCCAAAATCCAACCGCGCAATAAGCCGGATTGACGCTCTAGCAGTGCATTCAGCTGATCACCTCCTAATCGACATTCCTGAGCCATCCTGGTTACAGGTCGATAAGGCGGAGGCTATGTTTTCTTCATTCCTCACCAATCTCTGTTCAGTCGGTGGGCTAAGGTCCAGCGGAGTCATACTTGTCCACAGTGCGACGAATTGCCTGCAAACTGAAGCCATTGTGAAGTCTGACTTCAAGACGAAATTCAAGTTGTTTATGTACAATTGAGTCGGAATTTTCAAAGTTCTTGAAAAATGTCCACACGATGCCTAGCTTGATATGATGCATAATGAAATGCCAAGCTTTACTGAACATTTTGACAGCTGTATGTCATTGATAGCTTAAACCGTTGCTGTAACATAGCAGTTGGAAAAACCTTCATTGTTACTTGGTCACCCTTAATATTTGCTAAAAAATGTGTGATGTCCGCCTGTTAAATTGCAAAATGCACTGCTTGCAGTTTTTGAAGATCAGATCCATTTAGCTGTTCATCTAAATTGCCAGCCAAATACCCGTCGAGGGCCCTTAAACTTCCCACCACTCACCAGTCGTTTCGTGAGTCGCTTCAGAAGTCATTGATGGATTTACAGATGTACCAAGCGAATCCCCTTCCAACAAGCTCAGCTCATCCAATCTGCCTTGAGAATGCGGTCGTCGTCGTCGTCGCAGCAGAAGCGCCGTCTGGCTCAATTTAAACGAACACCAGTACTGATCTCCGAACGCCATTAATTACCCCACAAGCGGATTTGCCTGTTCGTCCAGCTGTCCGACGACCGATAAGCCGTAGTTAGCAACAATTTCGTTTTCCTTTTCCTCGTGCACTCCGCACACGAGCGAATAAATTGCAAAAATAAATATTAAAATCCTCCACAGGACGGCGCCCTTTGTGCGGAATGCACACCGTTCTTCCGGTTCCTGTGCGAATCTGGCAGATGCTTTAAATAACTGAACGAAAATAAAAACGCAATTTTAAACGATGCCCTTGCATGCGATTGCGAACACCACACCGGTCCTCGTTGGTATCCTCTGCCATGGGCATCCTTCGGAACGTGAACCATACGTTTCGGTGAATAACGGTGTGAAATAATATAACGAATGGCATTTGCTGTGGTATGCTAATAAACTGTGCAACTGTACAGAGCGGCTGGCGGGGCCGATGGAGAGGAGTAAATTCTGGGGATTAATTGTGGGTGCGGCTAATTGGGGAAGCACTGGCTTTCTAGATTTTTTCAGCGTTTGCTCTTTTAACTGTCAATCGTCTCAGGAAGCAGGTGAGAACTGCACCTGTTGGATTTGATAAACGAATGCTCGTTATTTACTTTGGAAATATTATTTGATCTAAATGGGGACCACGGCTGCGTTCCATTGCGACCATTGATTTGAATTGTGTGGCTGGGCTGGCACGCCCTGAAGGTCTGAGGAATCTCCATAAGACGTTGTCAGAGGCCATCCAGGCGCTAGAGAGATGAATTGCTCATCCAATTAATTGATCAACGAATTGGTTCATTTACTGGACCAAAAGAGAGAGTATCAAATGGTCGCAAGGAAGAAACTACTTGGCATTCGACTTGCATTGTTGGACAGTCAGCAGCCTATAACTTCGATTTGGTTGAGCACATCGTACACCTCGACTCCGCAGTACGAACAACATCAGTGGCAAGCGCTGTTTCTACGAGCTCAAAGAGCATTTGAGGGTGCGAACCTTTCCGCGAAGAACAAAAGTGATAGGATCGTGCCAGTTGGAGAGGCTTGTTGGCCGAGGTCCAGGTTCTCACAGAACTGTGGCGAAGGATGTCAAAATGATCTCTTGTTGGATGGTTGACAGCAAAAAAATGACTGCTGTTGGATGAGTCTGTAATTTTAAAGTGGTGGGCGTCACATGGATCAGGATGGAGGAGATTTGGAAACGAATCATAAACCTTCAGTGATCTGGACGCTCTCCAACTCGAAGTTAGTGCTCAATGTGGCGCATAATTTGTGTATGGTCTCAGTCAGGCCACTTGTAGATCCCAACCAACACATCACCACAACCTTCCGAGCAAGGAGCTGTGTGGGGCGTATATGGAACCGGTGAGCCAAGACTTGAAACTTGTTTTGTCTGTACATAAGAAGGACCAACCTTGAGAGGAACCAATTTTAATATTCCGTGACAATTCGGAAGAGCCCACTGTCTTGTCTTCTTCATTTCTTTTCTGTTCAAAATGTCCTCTCTTAAAAATGATCGCTATGATTCGATAAAGGTTCATGATCCCCGAAGTCATCAGCGAACCACTCTAAGGCAACTCTCAGTTCTCCCCGTCCAACTAGTGCTAAGACCCACCATCATTTCCCGTAAACAGGCAAAGTACATACAGACCTATCTCCTGTCAACAGCATCCATCGTCATCCAACGGTGAGGCGAGTGAATAACTTTTAAGGCTAATTAAGTTTGCCCGGTTTTCTTTTTCATCTCCGGCTATCCGGCCATAGCTTCCCTTTAACGCCCAACACCGTCTTGAACCTCACCCGGTGCGGAGCTTAATGGCTTTTATCGATTTCTCGTCTACGCACCGCGCTCGCCAACGCCCACGCTTAAGAGTCCAGCAATTATCCAATTACTCAGCGCTCCCAACATTTACGCTCGCAGCTCAAATGAAGACCCAAGACGTATTGTACATTAAAGGACATGACTTTTTAAAGAAAAGAAAACGAAAACTTTTCGCCTCGCTGCCCCTTGTGTGCGCCTAAACGCTTCCGAATGGCAGTGGACGAGTACTCGTGCTGTTATCGTTAAAAGAAAACACAGCATAGCACCAGCAACGGCCTCGCCTCTACCGCCGGGGGTGTCGATCGTGGTGGCACTGAGTAGGGAGCAGCACCAGCGGCAACAGCAGGAGCAGGGGAGAATAATTAAAGAAACCCATTTGCCTGTCGAGTCCTTTGCGCCAACGTCTTATTTATGCATCATCGCAAATGAAATTTGCCGCCGCTCTACTCTAGTACCCACCTTAAATGAAAAGAAACGCGAGCGTTGCCTCGCCGCGTCTTCATACGTCGCCTCGGTTCGGCTTCTGCTGCCGCTTCGGGAGGAAAATTGTAATTTAACAAATGCCGATGAGTAGTAAGTAAGTAAGTAAGTAAGCCTTAAGGATATTCGCCGTTCTATGGCTTCCCTTTGTGGGTGCTGCTCCTGCTTGGTTGGCCCGTTTTTCTTTTTTTCACTTTTATTACACGATTCCTTGACAGACTGTCTGCTGGCAGCCATGGCGGGTAATATATGTGTGTACAGGCAGCAAACCCCCGCAACAAGAGGACACTGGCGGGTGAACAGGCGGAGTGAATGGGGCTCGAAAATGGGGATAAAAATTTATTAGCGAGAAGAAAGTAATTCGTCCTTTCAATTGCATTGGGGATTATTGATATTGCTGCCGTCGGCTTGGGTGGATGCCGAGATGGGCTTTGTACACCCGGCGCTTGGGGTGGTGCGGCAAATGGAGATGGATGACGATTGGCGCTGGTTCGTTGGACTTGTCCCAGCTGTTCTCTCTTTTAATTATGCGTGATGGGGTTTTTATTCATATTGACACCGTGTGGCGTCATCCTCTTAACCTCATGATTGCTGGTCTTGACATCCGTGCGGGGCTCAGACCGGGAAATCCGATGTGAATGTGCGCGCTTGTTGTGGAAAGATACTCACATCGCTTCGTTTTTTTTTTTCTCATTGCAGGTACGTACGTTGGGCAACAGAAGCGCCCGGAGGACTGTTGACTGGTGTGTACTGGCTCCTCGGAGCGATAAAATATTAAGGACCTCAAAAGGAGTAGGAAGTAAATTCACTTTTATTACCCAAGCCCCGGCCCCCGCTCGACGGTGTCAGGTTGTATCCCAGTGAATGAGATGTGTTTTTGTATTCATCTTCGAGATACATGTGCTTTCAGGGCCGATGGAGGGAGTGGCTCTGCACACATGGAGCATGTGCTCCGGACGGAGGCTGCTGGCACACGCTGAAGCGGCGAACATTAGGGATAATCACATGAAAATTTGTAGACCCACTTGTGTTCCTCTTGTTTGCTCCTTTTCATCGTCCTGTTGTTGGAGTCGCTTGCCCTGCGGCGGTGTGGATTGCCTTTGCCGGGCAAAGGTCACGAAGGCACTTGAAAGCGAGATGAAATGACCTGATAACAATATTTTTTTCACTGTGCCCCTGGCAAGATGGGGTTTTGGGTTCTTTTTGCGAGAAATTGTGACAATTGTTTGTTTTTATGACGTCATCCATTGCCGTTGTGAATAATTTTATGATTTTTGTTTTCTCAAGTTTGCTGCATACTCTTAGGTGGTGTGGGTTTTTGTTGCCCAGCAATTTTTGGGTCAAACTCATGAATTTCATTAAATCGACCCAGCTTCTGACATGAGTCCACCTCGGTTGGAGCAGAGGCAAGATTTTCATGCCGAATGTCGAACAACGTAGGCTTTCGATGTGTCCGCGCGGGTTGTAGCCTGCTTTGTCTAGGGTTGTCAACGATCACAAGGCTATAATGCCATTGGATCACAACAAGTGGGTGTCACTTTACGGCATCCTGCTGGAATTAAGTCTATTCAATTCGATCCATCTTGGCTCTCTACCGGATTCGGTGTTGCAACGATGGCTAAGGTGGTCTCTGCGGCTGGTGGAGTCTTGTTGAAAGTTGCTCGTACGTCGCCCATCAAGTGCGCAGTCGACTCCTATCCTTGGCCTTAGGCATTCGCGGCCTTGTGTATAAACAAACTCGTAAGCCTTCTTATTTCAAATTCGCTTAGTGCCCACATTCGTTATCCCAGGTCCCTCCACACACGTTTCCCAGAACGGAAACAGTGACAAGAACATCTGGCAGCAGAAGAGGGTGGTTCCCATTGTACATCAAGAGCCAACTGCAGCGTCTCCCAAGCTGAACTGACTGCGGTACACAAAGCAGGCGCTGGGAGATCTCAATATCACCAACAAATCGGTTTCCATTTGGTCCGACAGCCAAGCGTCAATAAAAGCCATATCGTTGGGCAACTTGACGTCGAAACGAGTCAGTGATGGGTACCAAGGCGCATTGGCATCTAACGAATCTCGGGCAATTCATTACGCACTCCCGCCGCTAAGCTCGTTAAGAAGGAACCTGACAGACGAAGCCCTAGATAGAGCTAGAGAACCTTGGCTCAGTCTGGAAATTGAAGCAAGGACCATGTGGTCGACGCAAAAGGAGATCAACATCACTGATCTAGCTTAGACCCGGCTTAGTCGCACCAGTCAAACATACATTCTAATGGAAGCACTTTGCCATAAGCCCCTACGCTTTGCAACTGAGCAGGTCACATAACGTCTTCTGCAGAAACTGGAGATATGAGGTAGAAATGGAATCCATGCAGCATCTGCTCTGAGAATGTCCACCTCTAACCAGGACAAGGGACCAGTTCCTAGGAAAGCACTTGTTTGCAGAGTCCAGATGACTTGTGTTATGTGGAACTCAAAAACCTCCTAAAGTTTCTAAATGAACACAACCTCGGTTCCTTCCTGGCCTCTGCAGAAGCAAGAAGAAAGCACTTTGGCAGCTCTTGCCCCGTCAGCCTTGAGCACATAGCGAGCATAAACATAAAGGACATCCTTAAGTTTCTAAAAACCACCAACTGGTCATAAGTATCAGCAAGGAGAGTAAGTGCAAAGCAAGTCTAGTAGGTCAACGATAGCCGACATAAGTGACAAAACAAAGGATCTCTAAGGTCCAAGTGAGGCACCAGGCTTCCTGGGATCTTGGCAGTCAAATCTACCTACCGACCTACCTTAGAAACGAATCCGTGTTTTAGCAGCAGAAATAAGGTCTCATGGTAGGTGTGTATCCAACATGCTGCTCCAAATAAATCACGGCCCACCTAACCCACAAGGCCGAATATTTGTGCATCAACATTGGGCTCCAGGCGGTGCTCTGAGTCAGACTATCTACAGACAGGAAAGCAGTTTACTGGAGGGTACCATGCTGGTCTGTCTAGGGACAAGAGCATCCGGATGAGCTTGGACCCGTCACATCATCCTGAAGACATGTTGCGATTGAATGTAGTGACAATTTGCACGCAACTTGGTGCATAGCCGGCGATTTGGACTTGAGTTGCTCCCTACGGGCCACCACAATTCAAAATCAATGGCCAACCAAAATATGACCATCATCGGTTCAGTTTCCCAAATTCAGTTCATCCGTAACGGTCGGTATCATCTGCTGTTCGGCGGACACCTCATGTCCACCGTTCCACAGACCGCACCAAATTTAACACACATGTGTACAGTCACCTCATCATTGAACCTCTTCGTAGCACACCAGGACGTTAGCCAATAGAGGCTGAGCAGTTCGCAGAGAAGCCTGCTGCATTGGCAAACATTGAACAAGTTCCTTGACTCCTTCTTCTAATGGCGCTACAGTTCCAGGCGAACCTGGTCTTAGCCAACAAGCCTCTCCAGCTGGCACGAGCCGTAAAATAAGGCCGACTTTTGGAATTTTCACGGCACATTAGCCAGCTTCCTCCGGTTTTAGCCCCGAGTTGCTTGAGGTCCTTCTCCACTTTTGTGCGCCACCGGATTCATAGACGTTCTCCATTCATTGCGTTGTCCCACTGGTTCAGCGTCGAAGACTCTTAGAGCTGGAGCACTGTTGTCCAGGCGCTCTACACTTCCTAGCCATCTTAGGCGTTGAACTCGCAGACGCCTGGCTAGACTGGCCCTGCTAGGCTGGCTTGGCTAGACCCATCAACGCAAACAGAACCAAAGATTGAACGTCGAACTTGGACTTCTTCACCTGCTCTTGGTAGTCCAGGCTGTCGCGCCAAAGATTAGGACAGAGATGGTAGATATGGACCAGCGGTCCTAGGACAGATTTTTTCCTACATGAGCGGTCTTTCTTGCCCAGAAATGCCTCAGGTGCCTTGTTTATTGATTGATTCATTTAGCCTTCTCATGAGGAAGCCGAAAATGCAATCCCAGTTGATTTTGAGCTCAAGCACCGAAATCTCTTAACAAGCTGTGGTCAATCGGCAGCTGCTGCAGCAAGCGTGCAACCAAGAATTTTTCGCGCAATTTTTCTTCGAGGTGTTGACGGAGTAAGCAATCCGTTGTTAACCACTTCAAATGTGGATCGTCTTCAACACCCGAACGGACGCAATATTCCTTTTATCGAAAATGGTTCACGGCTTCGGATGCTTGCACAAGCTGCCACCTGAATTCAATTTCACCCAGAATTGGCCCCAAAAGCCGAACCCAACCCACAGGAGTGCCTTTTTAATCTCCTTGACTTAAGAAAGTCCTCAGAATTCCCACAAAGTCAGCCGAAAATGAATGAATTGGAATAAATTATCAAACAAGAGGAGAGCTCTGAGAATTCGTTAAGTCAAAAACCCCGCAGACAAGGAGGGACACTTGACATACTTTACGACGAAGCGGACACCGCGGAGGAGCGCCGTTTGAACAAACCGATTTATCGCTCGTCTGCGGCGAGGTATCTTCCAGTGACTGAGTCAGGAAGGCATGAGTCACATTTGTCACTTGGCAGTGGTTAGGTGGTTTAAAGGAATGCGGAAGGAATATTGCTCTCCGGTTTTGAATTCGAACAAGCAAAGTATCGAACGAGGCTTATTCGAGATCAACATTGACGCTTCCGGTTTTACCCACTCAGCAATTTCTTGCTGTCAACACGCGTCAATTGATTCAGTTTACTTGCAGTTCGACTCCACGCCAGTCAATGGCCATCAGGCGCTGTGTCAGCAATTAGTTGTGGAATAATTTGTATAAAAGACGGAGACAATAGATAGAAGGACGAGTGCGAATTATGAGCCCACAAGCGTATCACTCACATTGTTGTTTCCTTGGTCCTATTGCTATCCCCCCCACCAGTGGTAAGGTGTTGTGACCTGTGCGAAGCTGGTCCTTCGAGCTGATATTTTGAGACGAGCGAAGATGAAAAGCCTTGACGATTTAGGAGAGTGGCAAAGGCAGACGGTTGAATGGACAAAGAAAGTATCGGAGAAGTACACAAAAGAGCCAAAGGTCAGACGAACCCGAGCATTCATCCAAGAGAGGTTAGATGACCTGGCATTTCATTGGAACGAATTCAGACAGGGGCCCGTGGCGCTGTGGGTATGTGCGTCGACCCCAACCTCGACGTCGTAGGTTCGATTCCTGCTGTATGCGACGAAAATAATTTTCACGACCCCACCTCTTTCGAGTCACTGACAATGCTCAAAGGGTATTGCCTGCCTAGAAAATGCTTCTCAAACCGATGGCCGTTCGGATTCGGCATTAAACCGTTGGTCCCTTCCACTCGTGAGAGAACAAAAGCACGCACAACACGAGTGGTTGCTGAGAAGCTAGGCCCTGGCCTTCTACGAGCTGTAGCGCCACCCCTGTTGTTGTTGTTCAGACAACGAGACTTACTTACTTATCAGGCAGACGAACCATGAAGGGTCTGAGCCTGAGCAATTGCTGCCTGCCATCGGTGGAGGTCCTGGGCACGCTGCTTGCAGTCATCAAGGCCAAGCTGTCTAACATCCGCGATGATTTGGTCTTTGTACCGGAGATTCGGTCTTGCTCTCCTTTTCGAACCAGGAGGCTCAGATTCGAAGACCTTCCTTGCTGGAGCGTTGTTGTCCATGAGCTCGATGTGTAGACGACGGATTTTTGCCTTTCGGACTACATCCACATCCTTGTAGAGTTCGCGGTTGTGTCTTCTCCTCCGCCTTCGACTCGCTCGCAGACGAGACCATATATCCTACGTAGAATTTTTCTTTCGAAGGCACCATGAATCAGCTCTGCAGTCTTGCTTAGTGTCCAGCTTTCGGCTCCATAGAGCAGGACTGGCAGAATAAGAGGTTTGCAGAGGATGACTTTGGTCGTTCGAGTCAGGAGTTTTGACAGACCGAAGCAGCATCGGTCACCAAGGACGATTCTACTCCGGATCTCCCTACGATGTCATTCGTGGAGTTTACGTTCGCCCCGAGTTAGACAAACTCCTTTACTTCCTCGAAGTTGTAGCTGTCGATTGTAAGCAACTACCCTACCTAGTCCCTAAAGGCTGACATTTCAACGACTCACTAGATGACTCATCACAAGTATGGGAACATATGAGACGTTTTCTCCTGGGTGGTGTGCGGCGGATCGATTTTTGCTCGACAGCATATATTTAGTTTTACCCTCGTTGACCTTAAGACCAGCTCGTTTCACCAGTTCCTCAATTGCCGCGAAAGTTTCCACTACGGCGCGTTGGGGCCGCGCGATAATGTCGATGTCATCAGCGTATCCCAACAGCTGGGCTGACTTGTGCAAGATAGTGCCTTCCGTGTTTACGGCCACTCGCTACAACTTCTCCAGCACCAAATTGAAGAAATCACACGACAGCGCATTTCCGGTGCAGGTTTCGAACGGATCAGAGGTTTCAAACAACGAGACAGCGTAATTAGATCGCACAAAGACTATATCGAAAGCTATTTGTACATGCGCTCGAATCGCTTCGATCAAGTACGTGAGAACATGCTGACAATTTAAACCAAACTGGAGCCGAAATTAAACGAACTGGAAGAAGTCGAAAGTACGAATGGAAGAAACGTGGTGGGTACTGTACAAGAAAGTATCAAAAACAACACCAGCGGCCAAGATAAGAATACTTAAACGGCAAGAACCTCAAAATCAAGCCTTCTTAAAGTCGCTTGAACGAATGAAGAAAGCAGACCAAGAAAAGATGATGGCCATTAGCAACCTATCAACAAAGCCCATAAAGGCAATTTTGCGAACGCCAATATAGACGTATACTAACCTTCTGGATGACTATGAAGAGCTCGAGCAGATCCATGAAAATACTTCGGTGCAGCTTCAAGAGAACATCGATATCGCCACGCAAAGTGAACAATCTCAACCAAAAAAAGCGAATGGGACGTCACACAGTGATATCAAACGTCCCACAATTAAATTACCAACTTGGAGAGGACTGTCAACAACGGAAGTCATTTTTTCGAGGATTCGAGACAATCCTGATGACATGTGATGACAGTTCAGATAGCAGAGAGTAGCTAGCGCAGCGAGGTAGATGCTGATGAACAGATACGGAAATACTAGACTGCTAGTAAATGAGGGCAAAACGAAGTATATGCTGTCCTCAAAAAAGGACATACAACATCGACGTCTTGGACAGAGCGTCACAATGGGCAGCTATAACTTCGAGGTAGTCAAGGACTTCACTTACCTCGGCTCCGGAGTAAACTGTACAAATAACATCAGTACCGAGATCAAGCGTAGGATAACTCTTGCCAATTGAGTAATAGAGCCCTCTCTCGAAAAACCAAGTTGACTCTATATAAGACCCTGATCATCCCAGTCCTGCTATACGGCGCGGAGGCATGGACAATCTCGAAAGCGGATGAAGAAGTCCTTGGTCTCTTTGAGGGAAAAGTTCTACGCACGATCTTTGGTCCTGTTTGTGTTGACGGGTTTTGGAGGAGAAGATTCAATCTCGAACTGTACGGGCTGTACAGCGACATGAGCCTAGTTAGGCGTCTACGGATCCAACGCCTACGGTGGCTAGGTCATATAGAGCGTATGGAAACCACAGCTCTGGCCCGAAGAATTTTCGAATGCGAACCTGTCGGGCAACGCAACAGACAGGACGCCCGCGTTTAAGGTGGCGCACCCAAGTGGAAAAGGACCTCAACCAACTTGGTGTGCGCAACTGGAGGCAGCTGGCGAAAGATCGTGCTGGCTGGAGAGACATGTTGGTTGAGGCCCAGGTCCACCGCGGACTGTAGCGTCAATCAAAGAAGAAGAACATCGTAACGATCTGCTTGCAAGTCACAAATGTCAACATGTATCCACGTAGGTCACGGTATCGAAGAGAACAAAGTTTCCCTTGCTTTGCTACAGGATTATGGAGTTTCTGTAAACCTCTAGGCTAGCTTCAGACGAGCACCCAGTTGTTCATCGATTTAGACAAACGTCAAGCCCGCCTACCTTTCACTCCACTGCTGGTTCTGCAATTTTTGGTCGGTCTATTGTGGTTTGATCGCCATTGACACCCACTTTAAGATCGTTGTCATCCTCTTCCTCTTCATCTTCCATCCATCTCCAGCTATGATGTGTTCTTTTTCTTCCTTGGCGCAACAGACTCATCACTCCTCGTTCTTCGGCTGCGACACGGACTTAATCCCGCAGTCCTTCAGCAAAACGACCGTCGTTCTGAGACTGTGGCACCATTCTGTTTTCAACGCGCGTCAGGACGCCTTTCAAATTTCTTAGAATCTGCTTCAACATCGATGATCTCGAAGTCTCCCTGTTTCCCTTGACGTTAGGCTTCCATCAGATCTCCCACCAGTCACCGCTCAACCAAGGCCCATCAATGCTCCGATTCTCGTCTCTACACCAGTTCGTTCACCTCCCGCCGGCCAGAACGAATCAATTTCACACAACTCTCTTCACGTCTGAGTCGACCATCTCCCACTCATTGTTTCCGCAAACACAAAGTTCGGCCGCAGTTCATCCAACAAACGCAATGCGGTGCCGCCTCCTCCGCCATTAGCCAGTGCGTCGCGTCGTGTGCCCGACCATAGAACCCCGAATGCCACAAATCACCAAATCCACTGGTCGCCCTAATGAGATGTAAGTCAAAACAATGCCCGGCAACCGCAGCCAGCCGACCAACTTCGCATGGGTCCACTAAAAGCCACTTAAGAGCGAGTGTCCCCATATGGGCACTTTCCACTGACCGCATCATCACCGTTGGCTCGCCCTCGTCCTTTGCCTCTTCCTTCTCCGCGATGATTTGCCACGCACACACACAGATGGCGAGGTTCTTTCCAAAGTCGTCCGCGCGTTCATTGTCCTGTTGCACATCCCTCGCCGCAGCGCTGTGTCGTGCCGTTGTTGGTCGTGGTCAGTGCGTTCCTCTTGTCATCGATGTAGGAACGGCAGCAGGGTCTTCCGAGAAATCCCCCTCCCTTTGGCGAGACCGGTTCTGACGAGAATGAGAATTGCGTAAGTTCTCCGATCGATCCTTATGAGGCATTTCACTTTTAAAGCGTGCTTCCTCTGTGCCACTGTAAGCGGGCACTGATTGCATTCCGTGCGACTGAACCGAACCGGAGTGGTCCACCGGCCGGCCGACTGTGCAGCTCTCCCGTGTACATTGTTACCATAAATTAATTTGGAATATGAAATCGAAATCACGTACGGTCCGGCAAATCCCAATCATTTTTACCTCCAGGACTTGATGGGTGACTGGTACTGGTGCTGGTGCTGGTGCCGGGACTGGTGGTGCGCCGTGGTGCTGCGGTGGAATGGAACTGCCCATTCAGCGGGGCAAAGCCGTCACAGGTAAACAGCTAAGGCATTGATCGGACAGACTCAGATTTATCAATGTCGACGACAGGCAACGTTTTGTGTTTTTGTTTCGCACAAATGTCCCCCGGCACCGGCACCGGCACCCACCCGGTTGACTGGCCAATGCACTCGACTGGCGGCAGCAAGGGGGAAACCGATTGGATTTATGCCATGCACGCCGGAACTCCTCCGGTCCAGCTTCGGAGTGGTGTCCGAGAGCCGGAGTCGTCTGGCGTGCCGCGGCGCACACACGTACGCCGCCGTCCACACTGGGGGCGCTATACTGTCAATCGGAATCGGTTTCGATTCGATTACACGGTGCATTGCACCGGCGAGTGTGGTGCACGGCTCGTGGGAGATGATCGCCGAGGCGGTTGCGAGAAGCCCCTCTCCCGCCGTGCGGACGTATTTTCCTTTTCTAATTAATGAATCCGTCGCAGGAGGCCGGCTGGAGGGAGGACGTCGGTCGCCGTCAAGCCGCCACCGCGCCGCCGAAGACAGTAGGAAACGACGCGAAGCGAAGAAAATCGCTGACATTCCTTTCGTGTTTGCCAGCTAATTGATTGGGCAGACCTTATTATTTATGAGTCTCGAGCTTCGTGCGGTTGTGTGGATCGTGGCTGGTTCGTGGGGTGGTCAGGTTGGGGAAAAACGGACCGCGGACCTGGGCAATTAAGGTAATTCTGTGATTAAAATTGGATTTTTCTCGTGGAATTTTGTGTGTGTTCTCTTTTCCTCCGCGTTGGCTCTGTGATTTATAGTCGCGCGTATTCTAGGAAATCGCGCTGCCAATCGGTGGATAGCCGGGCAATTTATTGAACGCGTGAGGTGCGAAGGGGGGGAGGACGCTTATGTTATGACCAGGCGCCTAGATGCAACAGCTCAGCGGGGTATGAAATAAATCCGACGACACGCGGAGTGTCTGAGGATGCATTTCAGGTCGGAGAGCATTTCAGTGGGAGTTGCACTGAAGAATCAGTTTGTTGCCCGTCAGAAGCCTTCCAGTCGCCTCCCTCCGCCCAAGAGCGAGAGAAGTGAAGTTGTTTTGATTTTCACGCCATTTTCGGACCAAGGTGTTACTAAGCACGAACCGATCCACGTTCGGGCAAAGAGTTGAACTCGTGGAACGTGGGTGATCATCCAGAGACAGTCAAACGGGGACACGTTCACTAGACAAACCGATTGTGGCGAGAAGCAGTAAATGATCTTCCAACTGGCTGCCATTTCAGTGGAATTCCAAAGCAAGTCGTTTAGCCACAACTCGATCAGACGCGGATAGAGGAACTGGTTCGGTTGAGACCAGAAGCAAGCAGAGGAACCACTGTTTCTCCACACAGAGCTCGTTCTCCTTACTGGGAGCCTGATGGCAGGCGATTTACACAGACCCTGCTTATCCCAACTCTCACTAGTGGTTGCTGGATCTTCTCTTGCCTCCGTCCTCAAGGGGCACTTCCATCTGGTGGCTGGACAACATCGACCTTCATCCAGTTTTCGTGTCATTCTCCAACTAGGACATGGTCATTTGGTCAGTCCGAAAGGTAACTGCCACGTTTCGCCGACAGTGGATTAGTCGTAAGAGAGCAAGGCTTTACAAGAATCCGAGTCTTAAACTTCGGCCGCCGTTGCGTTGTTGGCTGTTGCGTCCACTGCTTTGCTGATGTTTCTATGTTCAAGCCCAATGCATAAATATCGGCTTCATCTCTCACGAGTCACTGACGGAGGTACCCCTCTCTGAAGCTAGAACTTGTAAGACCATTATGCTGCCCGTCGGCTAGACCACTCCTCTTACCGTCGTATACACGCATAGGAACTCTGCGACTTTGGCTGCAGAGCTGATGAAGAAATGTGATTTGTCGCTCTATTCGTGGTGTACCCGCTCCTTCACCAACAACCCTCTTCATTCAGCATGATGTCTTGGAATGGACCCCAACTTCAGCTGGACTCGTTCTTTTCCTAAGCCCGCAACTGATACTGATGCTCTTTGCCTCTTAAGTTGTCAGCGTTCAGTGATGAATCATGACTGTGAGCCTTGACCCACTAACGTTCTTAGATGATAGTCACGACCTTTCCAGTGTTCTCCGTTGTGTCTGCAAAATTTGATTGCCGTTCTCCCGAGTGAAGTATTCAATGACTGCTCATGAACTTTCCTCGCTTCGTTGTCTAATATATGGAAAAACTGACAATCATTGGACCCATACGTTTAAATCGACTTTTAACCCTTTTAAAGCGCTTACGCATTCCAATGTTCTGTCGTGCAGTTTTTTTAGTTGTTCCGCCGATTCACAGGAACATTCGGGTCAATGCAGGCATTTACTTCTTCTTCTTCTTCTTTGTGTGGCGCTACAGTCCGGGGTGGACCTGGGCCTCAACCAACATGCCTCTCCAACTATCGCGATCCCTGGCTAGCTGTCTCCAGTTTCGCACACAAAGTTGGTTGAGGTCCTTCTCCACTTGGGTGCGCCACTTTAAACGCGGGCGTCCTCTGTTGCGTTGCCCGACAGGTTCGGATTCGAAGATTCTTCGGGCCGGAGCTGTGGTGTCCATACGCTCTACATGACCTAGCCACCGTAGGCGTTGGATCCGAAGACGCTTAACTAGGTGCATGCCGCTGTACAGTCCGTATAGTTCGTGGTTGAACCTTCTCCTCCAAACGCCATCAACGTAAACAGAACGCAGAACTTTTCTCTCAAAACAACCAAGAGCTTCTTCACCCGCTTTCAATAGCGTCCATGTCTCTGCGCCATAGAGCAGGACTGGGATGATCAGATAGTTACGATCACCCATGAATAATGTCGGAGCATCAACCAATCAGAGCATTTATCTCCTGCATATCTTCCAGAAACCTGGTTTGGTTCCCTCTTTGTTTTGTGCATCCGATCGTCACCCAGCTGACGTTGTTTTCAGTGGCAATCATTTTAGAAGCAACTCATTTTACGCCGCTCTGCGTGTGAAAGGAAGGAAACTAAAGTGAAATGGCGCCCGTGTCCAAGGTTGACGACATTTTGCTTCCGAAGGAATAACCGATCAATTTTAAGGAGTTGCTGGGATTATGCTTCATCTGGTCCTCCGGACACAAGGCTGATCAGCAGGCGAACCAGCTCATTGTCCACTCGAGAGAGTTGATACCACACATCTTGTGAACAATGGCGGAGTCTTTGTTCGAACGATGACAAAGCCAAAGCTATTCATTGCCCATAAACAGAGTGGACATTGGAAATGGATTCAGTAGGGCCCTTTCTTTGGCACTGGCAAGGACTAGGAGCTTGACAATACACCCAGCTATACACACATCTGACCGGGGCTCTGACTTCTCAGTCGCCATCCCTCAAGAGACATGTGCCATGAACAATTGCAGCATAAGTCTCCACGTCTTTAGCAAAAAGCTGATAATGTCCCACGGTGCTTGCTACTCCATCTTAGGCCGAAGACTATCGAGCGGTTGAGAGAGAGAGGCTTAGATCAGACAGTGCAGTCAGTTAGAGAGACGCAGTTGTATCACGTACCAGCCAATGATGACAGTTGTTCCCTTGTCCGGTGTAGAGTGACTGGGGGGGGGAAGTGTAAGAACAGTCATCATGTTGTGAGACAGCTGGAAGTTAAGAGATGAATTTGTAGAAAATATGACACCTCCAGGAATTGTGTGCTTGGTCCTGAGTCAGGACAGTGCCTCTTTGGTTGGTCGACATGGCTTCAGCTGGAAAGGAATGAGAGACCCACGCCTTCTTTCGTCTTCGATCCGTCTGTGAAAATTCATTGATGGCCATTCCAACCTGAATGTGGGCATCGTTGGGAAAAGAAGACTTAACTTGTTGGATGACCGACACTGGGTTCGGTTCACAGTCGATGTGTGGTGGTTCTTAAGTAGATGATGTCACTTTATTTAGGCTCTGCTGACCAACTGCAGGCCAGCCGTTGCACATTATTAATATTATTTATTGGATCTCATGACTAGATGGCGCTGTTGGTTGAGTGCCTGCCCTTGGCTGCAGGGGCTTCCGATTTGAAACCCAGTTATAGCAAAAGTTAATCTGGTCCACTGCCCTTTTGCCCATGCACAACGAGCCAACAATGGTCTAAGTGTGCTGGCAGCCCAATAACCTTAGGACCCCACTTTCAAACCTTTGCTTTCTTATGAGCTCTCCTCACATCCAGTTCTGTTCAGAGTTAGGATTATATGCTCCTGTTGCGCAATGGTGGAAGGGAATTGACTGGAATATACTCTTTAAGCCAGTTTTCCCGAAGGTAGAAATCTGAGAATGAGAGCTGGTTCTGATATTAGGTGCTTGCCCAGTTAATAATAATAATAATTTGGGTGGCGCTACAGCCCGTAGAGGACCTGGGCCTAGCTTCTCAGCAACCACTCATATTGTGTGTGCTATTGTTACCTCACGAGTGGAAGGGACCTTCAGTTTTATGCCGACTCCGAACGGCCAAGTTTGAGAAGCTTTCCCTAGGCAGGCAATACTCTTTGAGCATTGTCAGTGACTCGAAAGCGGTGGGGCCGTGAAAATGATTTCTGTCGCACAGAGCAGGAATCGAACCTACGACTTCGAGGTTGGGGTCGACGCACACACCCACAACGCCACGGGCCACCACACCACTTGCCCAGTTGAAACTACAAAATCCCAGTATGTGTTCTGTAATTTTGTTAGATTCTCCTCAGAGAGAAACCTTCTTCTGATGCTCCTTGTTTCCTTCGGGTGCTCCCTGAGCCTGCAGCGCACTGTTAGGATACGGAGGTTGTTCCTCTTCATTCTGATGCATGCCTCAAATCCAACAGTTTTTTAGCCTGCCCCACGCCATGAGCGTTGTTCCAGGAGTCTGCCTGGTTCCTTCTTTCTAGTTTCCTGAGAGCATGATCTCCTACAGCGCCGAAGGCTTAGGTGCCCGTACAAATTTCCGATGCTCCTTTCCTAGCGAGGGAGGCTGTCACTTCATTGCGATCACTTCATTGCCTTCGATCCCTGTATGGGCCAGTATTCAACAGATCTTCACTCCGTCACTCCTGCTCAGCTTCATAAGCATCTGTAGACAATATCACACAAGCTTGATGCGACACAACTGTCCCACATTATTGCCATGTCGCAGTTGGTACAGCTCCCGGTGAAGATTGATTTGAGCACATCCGGCTACGGCGTAGACTTCTGCTGGTGCGCTCGTACTACCTTGTCCAAGGTCCAAGCACTCCCGTCTCTGTTCCCTCATCAGCTCCTGATCCGTCTGTACTCCATTCAACCGTGTTGCTGCTCAGTCTGTGGGCAATGGATTCATTGCCTCAACTTTTCCTGGTGCTGAGCTTCCTGGAAAACTCAGTTTGGAAATTGAATTTCCTAAGGCCTTCGGAATGGCTTGCCGACAGGTAAGCTTAAAGCTGGCCATCCAATCGAGGTTCCGTCCGTTGTTCCGAGGCTGCTTGCTCTTCCGTAGCAAGTATTTTTTTTTCTGTGATTGTTAGCCCTCCGCACAACCGCAGGGGAAACGTCGCGCGCATTAGTTCACCTGAACTCAACATAAAACCTGTCATCGTCGCTAGACCACCCGCCGCTCTCATTTCAAAGGCCTGAATTCTGACAGATTGCATGAAAAGCACTTAGTCCCTGAAATGCCTCGCCAAATCCCTCCGAGCGCATTCCTCCGACGTCAACCACGAGATTACCACAAAAACCCTTTGCTTCTCCCTCTCAGTCTGTCACCGTATCTCTGCTCCCATCGCATCAGCTTTAAACCTCAGCCGCTCAGCATTCCACACACCAGCTTACTTGTCAACGATTTATCCACTCGCTTAGCATCGCTAATGAACTTATCGCCTAAAACGCAATCGACCGGATCGCAATCCGTCATCCAGACACCGAAACGAATCCAATTTGAGCTGACAGTATCGCGTACCCATCGACAAATCATGTGGATTTCAACTGACACATCATCGAGTGAAACTTTCTGACAGCCGCCGACAGCCGGAGGGAGAATGTCAAACTTTTATTCAGTTTGGGGGGAATTTCGAAAGGCTTTCGCATTGCAACGGACATCTGACAGGCGCTTGGACATTCAGAAAGTTCCAAACTACCGTCGCCTGCTTGCATCGCAAGGAGCAGATGAAGGGAACATCTTTGAGTCGTCTTTCGAGTCGGGTGCAATGGCCCGCCGCACATAACACATCCCGTGGAGAATGTCCGTTAAGTGTGTGCGGTGCGACGGTGGCTCGCCCTTCGGGCGACTCTCGCCCGTCCTGCGGTTCGCACTTGGAACGAATTTTTGACACTAGAGGTTTTTTTTCCTGCTGTTTCGCCGGAATTTTTGCGTTGAATCGCTGTCGGGTCCTGTTCGTTTTGTGATCCGAAGTGTGGTGGCGTGGGCATTTGCATAATGACTGTCTGTGCGAAGAGGCACGCAGCCGGGATAAGTGCTGAATGCCAATGTACTCCTCGCCTTGTCGCCGCGACGAGGAATTCTTCTGGGATCGAGTTACACTTTGTTCAGATGCGGGAGAGAGCGGGTTTGTCACGTGAAATTCGTATATTTTACCTGAACAAAGGTTTATGACACTTGGATGTGATCAAAGCGAAGATTGCCGACAATGGACGCGACCGAGAGCGCAGCCAATGCCGCCGCCGGAGATGGGGGCAGAGTGTCGAATTCATATTGGTTGGCTTTTGCAGCCTGTGACCCACACGCGAAGTGTGTGCGTGTGTGTTCTCCGGGGAGCCACGTCCGCCGGCGCGAGAGGGTCTCATCACGTGGCATTGTTTGGGTATTTTAATCAAGATTAAGTTGCTCCTTTACGCCGATTAGGGGTGGCAATGAATTCGCTTAGAGCAGCAAATACTCGTTGAACACGGCTGTGCCGAGGACAGCAATCGAAGTTATGACGGGGGTGATTTTGCATGGCAGTTGCTAGCATATGGCAGTTATGTGCCCCTGGGGCTCGTGCTGGCAAGAAGGGTCTGGTCTTTCAACAAGTCCTCGGGCGCACGGAACTGGTGTGTGTTCTTGCTTTTGTCGCAACCCTATCTTGATGGCCTGATGGTTTTAATCCGCACTTCAAGGGTAAACTGACACATTGACTTTGCCGCTAATCGTGAGTCTGCGAGCAGGCAGTGCAGGCGGCTGGGTGGTGTGCAATCAGCGGTGTTGCTGAGCAAACGATCGATCGTACGGACACGAGTGGGAAGTGGTGTGTCGAATGGCTGGAGAGGTCTAATGCGATGAATGGCCATAATGTTGGACAGGCCCCTTCGGTTATTTATGCGACATCAGGGATTGCGGGCAATTGTGGACGATGGTTTCGATGTCTGGTTGGCACATGTCAGAGAGTGTCACGAATCCGGTTTCAATGGCTGCGAATTAGTCGCGACGAGGGTTAGCAAGCAACAGTTTATTGCGTCATTTTCGTCATTTTTTTTATGTAGGTACAGAGAGTTAGCCATTCTAAGAGAGTATCATCAGTTCTGCGGTTGCTAAGGAGTTGTGCTGTAAATCGAGAGTCAGAATTAAACTGTGCGTCGGAAAGTAGGCTTGAGGTTCAAAGCAGAAGGGGCTGTAAAGCCACTTGAGCATCATTTGTCGAGTGGGCACAGTACGTCGGTGTTAAATGCTCCCTAGTGCAATTGAACTCTAGCTCTAGCTAAGAACGTTTTTCAAAAAAAAAAAACACATAAAATTCAGAAAAATGCACGAAAGCTTTATTTGAATCGATAGTACGGTGCATATAGTTTAATCTTCGAAGATTATTTCATCCAAATGTTGACCTTGACTGCGCCTCAAATGGTCCATCCGTTTAGTCCAATTTTGGCACACTCTTTCCAACATTTCGGCCGGTATCTCACGAATAAATGCTTCAATGTTGTCTTCCAATGCGTCCGTTGAAGCGGGCTTGTCTGTATATACATGAGCCTTAACATAGCCCCACAAAAAATAGTCTAAAGGCGTTAAATCGCACGATCTTTGCGGCCAACTGACCGGTCCCGGACGTGAAATAGAATGTTCACCGAACTCGCCTCGCAATAAACCCATTGTTGCGCGTGCTGTGTGGCATGTGGCACCTTCTTTTTGAAGCCAGCTCTTGCATTTTGGGAAAAAAAAAAATGGAGCGCTCACCATTCACAATTACGTTACGATTCGCATGATCTTTGAAGAAGTACGGTCCAATGATGCCACCAGCCCATAAACCCCTCCAAACTTTGACTTTCTCTGGATACATTGGTAGCTCTTGCAATGCTTCTGGCTGATATTCACTCCAAAATCGACAATTCTGCTTATTTACGTGCCCATTAAGCCAAAAATGAGCTTCGTCGCTGAACACAATTTCTCGGTAAAAAAGTGGATCTTCGGCCAACTTTCTAAGAGCCCATTCACCAAAAATCTTACGTTGCTATAGGTCGTTCGGCTTCAATTCTTGCACCAGCTGTATTTTGAAAGGCATCGCACCTAAATCCTTCCGCAACGCACGTTGTTGAGTAACAGAGTCCCAATTGCTGCGAACGGCGACGAATCGATAATTGATGGTCATCATTAACACTGGCCGATGCAGCTGCGATATTTTCTTCAGTTCGCACTCTACGTAAGCGTGTTGGTGGTTTAATGTCCAACAATGTAAATTTGGTGCGAAATTTAGTCACAATAGCCCGAAAGAGTCTTCGACACCGAGCCATTGGGACAGCAACAGAGGACGTCTTCGCACTAGATGGCGCACACAAGTGGAAAAGGACCTCAACCAACTTGGTGGGCGCAACTGGAGGCAGCTGGCGAAAGATCGTGCTGGCTGGAGAGGCATGTTGGTTGAGGCCCAGGTCCACCCTGGACTGTAGCACCAATCAAAGAAGATAAAGAAGAAGCCCGAATAGCCGCTTCAGTGGGTCGATTAAACTGGCCATAAAATGGAAGATGCGCGCGATGAACTTTCTTAACAGAGCACGCATTTTGATAAAAAAAATTCAATAATTTGCAAGTGTTGTTCGTTTGTAAGACGATTCGTTGTTAAATTATAGACCAAACTGAAGACGTTTGACAGTGAAACAAGGAGTCAAGCCACTACAACCTAACCTAACCTAGTTAGCACAGGCCTTGCAAGACAGACCAGACATGAGTTGTTTGCTTGATGGCGTGCGAAGGAAAAAAGCAGACCGCACGTGTAGTCAAGTCGTACTGGATCCAAGCCCTAAAAGTGTTCATTCTGCAGTATCCACACAAGTCGGGCATGCGATCGACCAACTGGACATTGCTAGCCAGAGGCCCGGATTCAGGCCTTATGGCCTCATGACCATAATTCTAAGGAGACTCATTGTTTTTTATGAATATTTATGAAATTATTCATGAATGACCTTGCAGCTCAGGCAAGAACTTCAATACACTCGCTTCGAATAGATTTCAGATAAACCGGCACCATTCATCATTCGTTTTGTTAATTTTCAAGTTTTCGCGTTCATCCCAGTGGTCGAAAGGTAAGTCTTTCTTTTTCGACGGGTACGGCTGACGAGTGGTCGCCCGTGGAGTTGTGGGTACTTGCGTCGACCCCAACCTCGAAGTCGAAGGTTCGATCCCAGCTCTGAGCGACAGAAATCATTTTCACGGCCCCACCTCTTTCGAGTCAAAGAGTATTTCCTGTCTAGAAAAAGCTTCTCAAACTTGGCCGTTCGGAGTCGGCATAAAACTGTAGGTCCTTTCCACTGGTGCGAGAACAGTAGCACGCACAACACGAGTGGTTGCTGAGAAGCTAGGCCCTGGCCCGCTACGGGCTGTAGCGCCACCCATATTATTTTATTATTATTATAAATTACGAAACTATAAAACTTGTTAAAAAAAAACAAGTATATGTTGGCTGTTCAGAACTTTCATCATCGATGGACATCAGCGGTGATATTTTGACAATAGGTCGAACAAGCATCCCATCGGCTGTTTTCAGAGTGACCACTCGTACTTTACCATCAGCTCCAGGATGAGTACAACGTATCCTTCCTAATTTCCATTTAGCTGGGGGTAACATGTCGTCTCGAACTAAGACTAAGTCACCCATTCGAAAATTTGGGCTAGGTCGAGTCCATTTAGCACGTTGTTGAAGTTGTATTACGTACTCCGCGCTCCATCTTCTACAGAAATGCTGCTTTAAATTTGTTATTAGTTGCCATCTGTTTACTAAACTTCGTGTCAGATTCAGGCATCGTTTTAAGGGGCTCGCCAATCAAGAAATTACCAGGAGTAAGCGCAGCGAGGTCGCTTACATCAGTTGACATTGAGCAGGGGGGTCTGGAGTTAACGCAAGCCTCAATTTCCGCCAAGAGTGTAGTAAACTCCTTGTATGTTAATATGACGTCTCCTAGCGCACGGCGTAAATGAAACTTAACACGTTTCACTGCTGCTTCCCAGTACCCACCCATGTGTGGGACAGCTGGAGGATTAAAGTGCTAGACCGTACCGTCGGTCGGTTGCCACTTGTCCGTCTTTAACTGCCACTTCCAGCATTCCCCTCAGTTCTTTTTCAGCCCCCACAAAGTTAGTGCCATTGTCACTATACAGCTCTCCACATTGACCACGACGAGAAACAAAACGGTTGAAGGCGGCGATGAACGATGCTGTTGACAAATCGCTTGAAAGCTCCAAATGCATTGCTCCAGTAGACATGCAGATAAACACAGCTATGTAACCCTTAACAGCTTTCGTACCGCGTCCCTTTGATAAACGGAGTCTTAATGGTCCAGCGAAATTTACTCCGCTCCGATAAAAAGCTCTTGATGCTTCCACCCGTTCACGGCCCACCTCTTTCGAGTCACTGACAAAAAGCTTCTCAAACTTTGCCGTTGGCTGATGATGACCCCGGCCACACTAGAAGACACCGGAATCGGAGGTTGCGTCATGAGACCAGAGCAGTTAGGTTATTAGTGAATGCAGGCAATTCATGGGTTCCCGGGTGTACCATAATAACTTCAACCTCTTTGCATCGATTAAGCACATTGTCTAGTCTAAGCGCGGCGTTAATTAGCTAGGGTAGCTTAAGAGTGGCTTTCTTGGGTAACTCTTTAGGAACTTCTCTTGTAATTAGGTCGTAATCAGGATCGTTTTTATTTCATCCTTCCGTAGATAGGGGTGACTGGTGGGCTTAATGCAAAACCTATGCTCCCCTAGGACTCATTAGGTTCCATTGTGCCTTGTAACGTGTCGTCTTCACATCATGACTTCTAGTTTTTTTGGTTAATTTGAGGTGTACCAGAATAATCTTAGGCTCTGCCAGTTCTGGGCGATTGTCAAATGGATAGCTTCCCAGCAGTCTTCCTCGTGTAAGTACAAAGTGCAGAAGTAATACTGGACCGTGTCCCCGCTTCATTGTGGAGCGCTCCAAGTGTCTTGTAACTTGACTTGAGGCAGTGTCTCAGTGTAGAAGACCTTTTGTTCTGTTTTGAACTCGTTCGGGTTACATCGCTTTCGAAGATCCACGGGACGTCGTTTTTTCAAAAGTCATTTTTTTATTGCTTCAGTGCCTCCTGCTTCTGTTCCAGTGGCAGACTCTTCTTAGGTTAGGTTGCTTACCTTAGGTTGCATCTGTCCTCTATCTCCTTCAGTGATCTGTCTTACCAGTCTTACCATCTTGGAGCTTATCGATAGCACTTCCAGAGCATTGATGCCCGCCTGGCTATCAAAGACGTCCGGCCAATGCCTCCCTTGTGGGGATTTTTGTTTCGTGGTCAATTACGAAATCCTCATTTGGGATGTTCTAGTTCTATTGTACAGCGGTTTCTCAAGTTTATGAGGGCATTCGGTGGAAGCTTTCCATAAATGTCCACGAAGATAAGATGCATTGGTAAAGAAGTGATTTCCAGACTTTTTTTGTGGTCAGCTTCCAGGTCCAAGAGGTCAACACTACGGAAATGGTGGATGGAATCCTTCAGGGAATGATGTTGAATGAGGAGAGAGCCTGCGGCGAAAATAATTTCAACCCTCGATGAGCGCAATTGTGTGCCCACTTCAAACGAGCCTTTGCCGAAGTTCAGCAGTAAACCAAGGTTATGCCTCGATTCGTGGACATTTTAACGAAAACTGGATCCATCACAAGAGAGGAATCAATGAAGACAATGAGTTTTTGCGCGTGAACATGAACCAAAGCCAGGTCTACCCAGGTCGTCAAACAAATGGCAAAGTCACTAGCCACACCATAGACGTCGTGGTGATGGGGACTTACTAGCTTGACTTCGACACCTCGTTTGGCCTTCCTCCTTGCAAATGTGCCTGCCCTCAAATTTTTGGATCAGTTTAACATACGTCCAAGCTTTCTCGAGCCTCATTCTGAAGAGACTAACATGCTTGACTTCGACACCTCGTTTGGCCTTCCTCCTTGTAAATGTGCCTGCCCTCAAGTTTTTGGATCAGCTTAACATACGTCCAAGCTTTCTCGAGCCTCATTTTGAAGAGACTAACTAGCTTGACTTCGACACCTCGTTTGGCCTTCCTCCTTGCAAATGTGCCTGCCCTCAAGTTTTTGGATCAGCTTAACATACGTCCAAGCTTTCTCGAGCCTCATTCTGAAGAGACTAACTAGCTTGACTTCGACACCTCGTTTGGCCTTCCTCCTTGCAAATGTGCCTGCCCTCAAATTTTTGGATCAGCTTAACATACGTCCAAGCTCTCTCGAGCCTCATTTTGAAGAGGCTAAGGTAAGTTGTGCTTCCGTCAGTACAGAAGACACACTATTTCTCCCGCATCCGGAATTTGCGACATGTTCAAGGAAACTTTAAAGAGATTTGCTACTCTTGCTGAATCGGTCTCTCTTGGCGTCCCCCGTATGGGCTAGAATCAGCAGACTGAGCGGAAGCGGAAGTCTTTCTTGTGGCGCTAGCGATACATTACATAGGTTGGTCACTGTCGTTGACATTGTGGCTATGTGCGTCCACGTCGTAGGTGCTCTGTGCGATAAAAATAATTGCCACGGATCCACTTCTTTCGAGGCACTGACAATGCTGTCTAGAAAATAAGCTTCTCAAACTTCGCCGTTCGGAGTCGACATAAAATTGTAGGTCTGTCAAAATTTATTTGAAGAATTTTCAGCCATCGTCTTGGACACCCTCTGGGCCGATTATGCACGAATTTGAAGCCGAATTGGACCTGGTTTTTTCACACAAAGAATTTCAACAAAGAACAACTCTTGCCAATCGCTCCTACCTGATCAGTGACTCATAGAGCTCCCTCTTAACCAAGACCAATTTCTGTATAAGGTCAACATTCGTCTCAGCCGTGTTCTGCCTCGTCGATCCACGGACTCTCGGATCATACGTGATCGCTGGTCCATTCCGCCTTGATTCAGCTTCAAGAACATCACATGTGCACGCATTCATCACGCAAATTGCCTAGGCCTGACTTCAGAGAGATGTGGACGACCCTTTCATCACGTCGCCACACTGAGGAGGACCACAAGTACTAGGCAGTCGGCTGACTTGTCGCACCGACTATCTGTCCCGCGGCATCTGTCACAAGTCGTCGTGCAACACTTTACTAAATGCCCGATTCCGGGCAGCCGTTTGCACCAACTGTTGATGTAATTCAAAGCACGTCGTCGTCTCACGATGACGATGAGCTCTCTGTTTGCTCTTGATTACCGGTGCAACCTGTGCACTCGCCTTGAGTGCGTCTAACTCTGCCCGCTGACCCAAGACCATCGATGACACCGAATTCTCGGCGTCTCGACAAATTTGCAATGCAAATGACTTGTCAAACTTGAGTTAATATTCATAAATTATTATGATACACAGCAAAGCACACAAACACAGCCAGCAACGACAAGTCAAACAGGTCACGCATGATACCTCGTCCTCGGGGACCGGCACTCTGCTCGCTCTCACTCGCCCAATCAGACAGAAACAATAACGATAATTACACACGAATACTCGAACTCGTACGTTCAGCTTCCTACTCAGGTGTCGCACCAGGCGTCACAGATCCTGGCGCACATGCACATGCCAATGGACGGGCACGGGGACGGGAACTGGATTTGTGTGCAGTCGGGCAACAGCCAGCCCCCAGCCACAGCGAGAGCAGCAGCAACATTCTAGGAGTGCGCGGCGAACGAGGCGAGCACTTGTAAAATAAGAGTATCTGGAAACGCTGCAATCACTTTGTTTGTTTATCTCGAGTGGATTTGCATTTTATGCATCTCCGCCTCCCATCACGCCTCCGTTTGCGCGCCGACGATGTCGCTCGTCTTCTCGTGTTCGGCGCGCACACCCGCGGTGAGTGCCCTGCTCTCGATGTCACTTTCGATCAGCACATCCATTGAGCGGCTGGTAAACATCTTGGGGGACTGCTCAAGTCGACACCTTTTTTCATCCGCTGAGCGCTGCTTCTGGGTCGGTTTTGCCACCGCAGTTGCATTGCAACATCCATCGCATGAAAAATTACACAAATCTCGCGGAATGACATCGATAAACAACGGCGACTCGATGCAGGAAGGGGGCGCCTGCCAGCAACCGCTCCACGGCCGGTGGGTAACGCAAAAATTCCGATAACAGTTGTTTTCCCGGCTTTTCATGCCACTTAAAGCCTACCCACGGGAGCAACTAAAATTAGAATATCGCTCGCATAAATATTGGAAAAATGAAGGTGGAGCCGTGGTGCCGTGGTGCCGTGGTGCGGTGGAGCGGTGGAGCGATGGAGCTGTCGTTGAGCGCTAGGACTGGAGCCGAAGCTGGAGCTGACTTTGTGCGCATTCAAGTTTGCTGCTCCGTTTTATTTCGCTTCTAAGCTAATTGGCGACTCCGTGCACGGAGCCAGGGAGAGAGCGAGCGAGCGAGCGCGAGTCAGTGAACTGCATTCGGATCAATGTTTCGGCAAGAAACAGCACCATTCGCAGATTTAATTACGAGTCCAAACCCGAAGATACCCCCTCAACGTGGTGTGTGTGCCCCGAATGGCAGAGCGGCAGCAGTGGCAGCCCGAAAGTAGGGCGTTTATGTCAAGGCTTAGGCAGCAGCACTTTAAATCATAATCTCGATGTGAGTGCGGTCGAGTCGCTGGCGAAGTGTGTCAGTGTTCAGTGACAGGCTGACGTGCGTACATGACGTGATTGTTGTACGCTGTCCCGCGGCACGGGGGACACAGACATTCGCATACAAGTGCCGATGATCCATTAGATGATTAATGCAGTGACGATGCTCTTTCGGGGAAGCCTTGCTCGTCTTGGGAAATGTCTTCCGGTATGCAAATGAGTTTGATGATTCCTAAAGGGGAATCCTCGGCGGAATTCGGTTATGTTTTTCCTTGTGTTTGTCTTCGGGATGATGTTCAATCCAGCATCTGTGTCCACAGTCGGGCGCCACTGGAAGCAGACGTCATGCGACATTTAACTCGAGAGCAGTTGGCTTTTTTTGGGGGACCATAAATTTGTTTGTCGAATAACGACGACTACTGAGGAAGAGCAGCCAATGTGATGGTATTTGCTGATGCTTCTCTTGTCTTCGTGGTCACGGGGGGGATGATCGTCGTCCGTGTTGGGGCGCCAGACAGAAAGGAACCCCATTTTGACTTCGAATGACACTTTTCAAGGGGGTTAGACTAGGCAATTGATCTCGGCGGCTGACTGGAGATGAGGGGAGTTGTTGAATGGACCTGTGTCGGGGGTGTTCCTGGTGAATCGGAGGCGACCATTTGTAGATACTTCTGTGACGGCAGACTGCATAGCCACTGCACAAAAAAACTCAGACCTACCTAGTGTTCCAGTCCGAGGTGAATCCATGGACCTTCCAACCCACAAGGCTTTCTGAGATCCCCAGTAAGGAAGCGATAATTGCTGCGATCATGGCACTGAGCTCCAATAAGGCGGTAGGACTTGATGGCATACCTCCGGAACGGCTTTGGCTACTTTTGCCACTTACATGGAAAGCCGAGACTTTTTCGGACAAGTGCGGCAATTAAATTATCGTCAAGCAATCTAAGGCTGTGCAGGGAGAGCCATCTACGTCCTGCCTACTGTAGCCAAGATAATAGAAAAATCAGGAGCTCATCAAAACCTCGAAGACACAATCTATGCTAAACAAGCAGGTTTCCGCTCTGGCTCCACCTGTGTCGACCACAACCACACCTTGTGGATCATCATCGAGCAGCGTGCTGAGTATCGCTCACCACTTCCCCTGCTGCTCATTGTTTGACAGTGTCGATCGTGCCTTGCGCAGGAGTGGTATGGGTCCACATGTCACCTCTTACACAGAGCAAGACTGTCTGAGGAACTCGAAGTCCAAGATGGGGTTCCGCAAGGCTGAATACTTTCACAAATACTGTTTCGATTGTTGATAAGCGACGTGCTAAATACGGCCTTGTCATCAGAAAATTGAAGAATTCGATGGACTCTTACATCTGAACGCAAACACCTTGAGTTCTCCGACGATTTATGCCGTTTGTTTCACAGAATACTGGACCTTCACCAAAATGACAGGGAAGCCGATGTCGTTGGGCTGAAAATTAACTCGGCAAAAACAAAAATGATCAGCCTAAGACCAAAGTCATCACGTTTAAGAGAGTAGAGAGTTCCCAATACCTTGGGAGCTTACCTAGAATACACCAAGCCACCACTGTTTCGTTTTAACGTTGAATCCGTGCTACTATACGGATCACCTTGTGATCACTCCTATCACAAGGGAGCTGCTTACGTTTGGCAATAGGCGCCTATGCTACATATCAAGGGTTCTCTGGCCAAGCCTGTTGTCACACTGCCTCGAAGTAGAGGACCCTTTGGGTACTAGACAAATTGTAAATGGGCTCCACAAGGACCTAGCGAGTAACGACCTTAGGGGTTCGATTGGAAGACGCCTAGCTAGACTCATGTTGCTGGTAGTAGGTGAATGAGTGTTAGCCGCTCTCTAGACTTTTTTTCAGTTTGTCGAAGTTGTATCTTTGAGAGTTGGTTGAGCCGTTGGTTGGTGAGAATTGGACAGACAAAAGCTGCGTACATTCAAAGAGTCATTTTGGATTTGAGAGCCCAGTATCTGCTCAATGTTTTGCTGCAGTCGTAGAAGGCATTGTGTCGAGTTGATGAACTCTAAGATGGCGCGATGTAGTCCCTTGGAGTTGGGCTAATGTGCTCAGGCAGGAGTTTCAGAGCTATGGACATACTGTCTCGCTGACCAACCCAGCGTCTCTAAGTCTAATGCCGATGCACATGCCCCTACTTGTACACCTTGTTTAATAATAATGATATGGGTGGCGCTACAGCCTGTAGTGGATCTGGGCCTAGCTTCTCAGCAACCACTCGTGTTGTGCGTGCTACTGTTCCCTCACGAGTGGCAGGGACCTACAGTTGTATGCCGACTCCGAACGGTCAAGTTTGAGAAGCTTTCCCTAGGCAGGCAATACTCTGAGCATTGTAAGTGACTCTAAAGAAATGGGGTCGTGAAAATTGTTTTCGTCGCACAGAGCAGGAATCGAACCTACGACGTCGAGGTTGGGGTCGACGCACATACCCACAACGCCACGGGCCACCACTCACACCTTGTTTCTTCTTGATTGGCGCTACAGTCCGGGGTGGACCTGGGCCTCAACTAACATGCCTCTCCAGCCAGCACGATCTTTCGCCAGCTGCCTCCAGTTTAGGAGAAATATTTTTCGAACAGATTGCACCTCTTGTGGATCTGATGTGTCCGGCCATGTCTTATAGAAGTGCTGCGGTGCATGCGCCCTAACAGATCATGTCCAACTGCTTTAAGGATGTTCGTGAGAGGCATCCGACCAGACTTGTTAGACTTCCGTATTGACCTCGTGCAGATCGGAGATCGTGTCGATCATCGTCAAGCAGTATTTCACAGGATCATACAGCAGTCTCTCCGATCAGTCGGAGCTGGTTTGCCCTTGGAACACTCATCAGCGCGCTGCTCCATCTCTACTCTAGAAGTATGCCATATGCCGCCTTGTCTGCTCTTACAGCGTAGTCGTCGTCGTCGTCGTCGTCGTCGTTGATCTCGAAAAACAAAGGCCCGCAGTCATTGTCGACGTCGACTTTGAAAATGTTCTGCTTGGCGTGTAGAACTGGAGAGCCATGGGCTTATTCTTTCGTCTTGGACAAAATCAGCTTCATCCACCGAGAGAGGGCACCTTGAGAGAAACAGCGGGTTGGCAAGTCTTCCTTTGGTCTTGTCACTAATGTGTGTGTCAGTCTTGCGCTGCGGTAGACGAAGTGCCTGACTAGAGCGGATGGTCAGGCGAAGTGGGCGATGTTCTGCTCGCCTCCTTGAAGAGTGTACTAGTGTGTTTGACACATATTGGCGCGCTTTTAAGTCAAAGTCGACTATCTAGAAACCAGACGTTAGAACTCAGAAGACGTACGTACGCGCCCGGCAGAACTGATTTTCCATGAACTCCTACAATTAACTGCTGACGCACATCTTAGCGGCTTCTCCTTCACTTTGATCACTCCAAGAGACGTGGTCGCCCCTTTTCAGGCTCTCCTCATCGCTGCATCACATCGTGTACCTGCTCCCGCTGCACCCGTCAACATGTGGCAGCCCCACTTCTCTGCAATCTAAAAGCACTCTCACCGACAATCCACTCATTTCGCAAATTGACACGTTAACTGTCATTGTCGCGCCTAATGATTTCAGGAAACTCGCCTTGACCCCAGCCATTCACTCATTCATCCATCATTAATGGAAATTGCACTGAAAAGCATATTTTCTGCGTCAGAACCGTGTCCTTTCACGACGATGTGGTTGTGACGGGATGGTGGGGTTTGTCGCACTGATTGTTTATGCCGCGTGTGAAGCACTTACCGCTGTCACTCATACCCCGTGGGCCTCATTCCCTGCGAATGATGGCTTCATGCTGCGATTAAAGCCACCTCATCGGCCCGGCCGGCGATGGCGACGGCGAGGACGCACATCCAGTCAGCGTGGCACAAAAGCGCATTGTCCCTTGCCGATTGTATGACGGATTAAGAAGGCGACAACGCGGAGACGAGGCATATTGTCAACCACAATGGAGCCATGTGTTGTTTTTGTGTTTTCTTCTCATTGCTTCTTTTTTGTTTTTGTTCCTGCTCCTCCTCCTTCGTGAATAGGATTGCTGCGTTCCTTGGGCTTTTTTCTGCTTTGTTTTTCTTCAAATCCTTATGCTTTTTTCTTCTTGGTCTTCTCTTGTTTATTGCCGGTTTTATTTTTTTTTTGTGTTGCTGTTGCCGCAAGTACATGCACAATACGCGCGACACTTATTGAGATGTTCTGCTTGGCCGGAGTGCGGAATGAAAAGCCAGAAGGGTGTGACGCGATGCGGTTTCCACGAGTGAATGGTTCCCTGTTCTGTCGATTATCTGATTGGGACTTCATTGTCTGAAGTAACACACTACACACCATCGGTAGTGGGGAAGAATGGAATGGATAAAGTGGATGTGAAAGGACTTCAATTGGGGAGAACGAAACAACAACAACAACAACAGCGAGTCAGAAAAAAGGTTTCCGATTAAATCTGAAGTGCTGTTTGTGTTCGGGATTGCGCTTGGGTTCTGGTGATTTTAATTTATTTTCATTTTTAATGAGTGCCGTTGTTGTTGGTTTTGTTGCTGGCAAGTACGGGGGTCGATAACAGAATCCAACCGTTACGAGATTTAAGGATTTTCGCTTCTTGTCGCATATCTCCTGAGCCGGCCGGTGTGTGAGGAGAGGGATGTCCTTAAATTGTTTGGAAGTAGACGATTTATAGCGTTTATCTCATGGGCTTGAGGGGGTTTTGTTTCAAAGTTAAATTATTCATCCGTGAAATGAGCTGCAATTAATCAGGGGAAATGACACGACATTTGGGTGCATTTAGAAGGCGTTTGCCGAACAGGAAGGCGTGCACATCAAAGAAATGCGTTCAATTAAACGCAAGTGGATGGCATGCTTTGGAGGGGATTACACGAGTTCACCGTCCTCCGTGGTGTCTGTCGTGGCTTATGGTTGGTTCGGTTAAGTGGTAGTTAAGTTCGTCGTGGCATATGTGGGAGCTTTAAGTGTCTGCGCTGTGGAAGGGAAGGTTTACGTTCTGATGTAGCCAGGGAGGGAGACGAACCTGAGTCTTGGTGTAACCATGTGGATTTTCTGTCCGAACGAAGAAGTTTATCAGAGACAAGGCCATGAACCTGCAGGCACTGCTATAAAGCGACGGAAAAAAGGTCACAGCTCCACAGCAAGTCCACGCGATGGAAGGAAAGCCGCTGGATGGACGAGAACCTGATTCTAGAAATATATTGAGAAGAACAGTCGAGAAGGAAGGACGACAAATGGGAAGACGCATTTCCAGAAATCGCACACCTTGCGGAGATAGGCGTTGTAAAGGCTCTTAGAACCATAAGAGGATATGCTAGGACAAGATGAAGATGATGAGTGAGCGAGAGCAGAGATACCTTGCTAAATCGTAAAACATCCTCGACTGGGAGCTCCGTCCAATTCGGATCGGGGTCCACAGTCCTCTGGGAGAAATGCTGGCGTGGATCTCAATTAAAGGACGAAGAAGGGACGCCCTCTCTTCCATCACATTATGCATACAACGGTAGTAAGCTGTCAATGACCAGACGGGCTTGTAGAATTCATCACCTGCGGCGCATGTCTTCGAACGCAATGATGTGCGGATGCCTAAATCCGTGAAATGTGCAAGAAGTGCCACTTCGTGAGAAGACTGTGGTGAAGGTAAATGTCCAAGTCATTCGAAGGAACTGACCTTAATCCTTCGCACAGTGGCAGCCACCCCAGAAAACAAGGACTTTGTGCTAAGATCACATGTGGGAGTGAAGTGCAAAGGTTTCCCTGTGCTGGTAGTGTTTATCGCACGGATCCTTTAGCAGGCGGTCGCTATTTACGCTCCGGTCAAACGCTCCGATTGCACTAGCCATCGACTGAAAATTCGATGAAAGCAATAAGAACGAAAACCACCGAGAGTGTGCCACCATGTGCAAGAGGATGAGTTCAAGGCACATTTGTATGCAGCCAATGGACCATCATGTCCTAAAAATGCATCTGATGTCCGAACGGTCTGGATGTGATACTCCCCGAAATTCAACGTGAAAAGTCGCCGAGAAAGTGTACGTTGCAGCAGAAGGAACTGTGGTCAGTGTTCATATGTCTTTCGCTCAATAAGCCGCATTAACTCCTGCTGCACCGACAAGCACGGGGTCCAAGATCGGATCTTGTGTGTCAGGTGCTATCGTGGGTGCCGCGGATCACCCTCTGTCAATGACACGGACCCAATCATCAACGCATACAGGCCTTTTCATCACGCCGCCATCATATTCTCAGTCATAACCGGAGCTCTAATTACACTGCAATCACAAGATCCTTTGGCTCGTTTCTCAAGGAAGGAGGCAGATGTGTTCACCGACGACTCTGTGGACACAACCATGTCCAACGTAGCACAAGTTGATGAAGGTGACGTCTGTCAGCACGGCGCCAGAGAAGGTTCGAAGGCGTTTCATTTTGTGCATCTTTTTGGTCGGACGAGAGCCATGTGTTAGATTATAGTGCCACACTATAGCCACACCATGCAGCCTCTCATTAGCAATGTTTCTAAGAAGAGGACAAAGTACACAACCTTGCGGGGTTCCTCTTTTCAATTGATCGCTGCAAATCTTCGTGTCATCAGTTGATGAGTGTATTGCTCTCCTAGCTAGATGGAGTCTTTCTGCAATGAAGCTGTGACCTCTTGAGACCCAGATGTAAGTAAGCAGCGGCCCGCAAGCAGTTCTTGATTCCTTCAAAATGTCTTGAGTTTCCCCCTTGGCCTGCTAACGCGACGTGACTTGGGTATCTATTTTTACGATTTTTCCTTGGAGTTCTTCGAAATGGAAATGGTGGTCTGGTGCAAGAGATGTAACAAAACATGCTCAGGTCTACGCTGATCCAGAGTGACTTCTGCGTTGTGGCAGCGTCATTTTCACCACGTTTACCGAACAGGAGGTGAAAAGAGGGCAGCGGTTGCGTGACACTGACGCCGTTCTTGAAATAGTTTCATTGCCCAGATTGCAGCTCATTCCGAAAAATGCAATCGATGCCCACCATCCACCATCCACGACCACTGGCAATGTGAGCAATAATCTGTTCGTAACGCAACCTCTGGCACGTAAAGTTATAGACCTCTGCAACAGAACTCCACTAAAAACTATCAAGCACGGCGTAATAACCACTCGTCCGGTCAGAACAGCTCTCCACATTCCAATGAATTCCGATTCCAAAACCAAACGCAACCAGAAAAAGCAAACAGCATTCCAAACCCCAAGAGTCACAGGAAAAGGGGGGAAAAAGCCACCAGAACTTCAACTTCAAACCATTCGTATCCATTAACCATGACAAGTTTCCACGATAAATTTCATCCGAGAAGGCGCATCTTTCGATAAACCACCGCCACACAATTAAAACCACCGCAGTGATTGTAAGTCCTGCGATATCCTTTTACAACTATTCCCCCACCCAGCCAGACACTCGAAACCCACCACAATACGCTGCGGATGCATTCGCCGGCACGGCAAAAGTTAACTAACGAAACCGGGCGGTGGGCGGTGCATCCTGAATTGACTTTCCTACGAGCTGAGCGGATTGAGCCGTGCACGGGGGAACAAAAAATAAGCCTCAATGGCGTTCCAAATAAATAACCAAAAGCCCGTCGACCACCCCAGCAAACAGCAAAGGGTAAAACGCAAAAAAAAATAAAAGAAAAAAGAACCCAACACAAGCCGTTTCGAAACTTCCGCGTTAAAGCCATAAATTAGGCCCTAAAGTTTACTCCTGCGCTCATCCATTCACGATGGGAATTTCTGTGTTGTTTTCGTAATTTTTCCCCGTCCTCCTTTGGTCGCTCGTTCGTTGCAACGGCCGCCATGGCTGGCGATGAAGGTTAAAACCACCGGCTGGCATTAGCATTGCTGGCGAGCGTTTGTGTGCGCCGCCAGATCCAATGTTTATCAAAGGTGAACTCTTGTGCACAGAGGGCACTCCGAGTGGACCGACTGCGATGATGACGACAACGACGACGACAGGCTCTCCCTGCGAATGGAAGGCTACGCCAGACCGAATACATCCCCCATCCGAGCGACACCATCGACAAGTCAACACAGACGAAGAACGGACGGCGAGGGTGAGTCAGAGCGAGACAGAGACAGAGTGTATATGGCCCTAATGGGGCGCGCTGGCGGGTGGTGTGTATCCAGACAAGAATAATTGTGTTTGTCGAACGACTATCCAATGACTTAGTGAAAGGGGGGGAGCTGTTAGCTGGCAACGTGAAAATCCGACCGCTTAGAGACGGATCCCACTGGCGATTTCCGGTCTCGCTGATGCGAAAAGCCATGGCAACCCACCGACTTACCGCCACCCCACGCTGTGTGGGGAGAGGTGATTGCTGGCCAGCCAACGAGGGAATTTTCCGCCAATATTCAGATGTGCAAAACGCCGGTGCTCGACCGGCAGAGGGTCGGAGAGGGAGGATATTTGGAAAAAGCTTTCGTTAATATTTTCCCTTCCTCTAAATCGTTTTTGCCGCTTTTTTTTTTGTTCCCTCTTTTGCGTTCGCTCCTTTTGTTTGCTCTCCTCTTGAGGAATAAAGGAATCAGTTGTGTTTGCATTACATCATTGGCTTGAGAGGGATACACCCCCCCCCCACACACACACCCACAGAGGTCCTTTCTGGTCTCGTTCCCGTTTAAGTGTTCATGTTTATTAAATTGAAAGCAAATTCCATTTGACTTGCATTAAAACTGAGCCGATAAGTGGCCGGGGCATTACTTTTAGAATTTAATTTAGTCCTTGATGGATTTTCGGGCGGGTGTCCTGTGCGCCCGCAGTTTTTCGTATTCACTTACAATCAGTGTCACGGTGAAGTGAGGCACAATTTGCCTGTCTCCATGTCCGTCAGTCCGTTCGGCGATTGCGTGCGATAGGTCAGAAAGTGGGTGTCTTCGGGCGTTCCTGAGCCGACACTCGCACGCACAAGGGATTATTCCTTCAGGCCAACGACGACGGGATGCACATTGTTTCCCTTTTTTTTGTCGCCCGTCTTCTTCTTCCAGAGATATTTTGAAAATCAAATTATTTTCCTGGAAATTGAATTTTTAAGGGCACCACCATGCAGCAACAACGAGCAGGAGTTCGCATGTGTCCCCCGGCTGCCAGGGGGAAGTTTTGAATTTTGATTACACCTATCGCTCTGAATCGAAGTGCTTCGTTAGGCATCGCATCGTAGGGGTGATCAGCCAGCGCCACCCGCCACGATGAGAGACGGATCCCTGCCGAGGGAGGACAATAAAGCTTCGTTCGAGTTTGAATTTGATTTTGAAAGTAAATCCAATCATGGGATAATTTCGCCGGCGGCTGTCTGTGGGCGACGGAGGATGAAGGAGAGACCGTATCTCTGGAATGAAGCATATGCACCAGGCAGGAGATGGGGCTGTTTTTTTTTTCCTTGCCGTCGCTGACTCTGTTTTCGTTGGGAAGTGGTTGGGAGGAGTTCTATATTTAGCAGGAGTTCGGGCAATTGTGGGCGGGGTACGTGCGGGGTCTTTAAAAAAACATTTTGACATCTGTTCGTTTAAATGGAATGATGTGCTGGTTGGGGGGTGAGCGCAGCTCGACAGAAGTCACTGCCTCTTTGGATGCTGTGGGGTTGCTGCTCGGGGGACACGAGTCCTCGGTGGAAGGACTGTTTGCATTACACTTTCACTCGACAGTGTGTTTGTGGAACACGACAGCCGCTAGGGGAGTGTGTTAATAATTCATGCATGACAGAACTTTAAGTGGCTGCGCTGTGTGCTGTATGCTGTTAACGATGTACACACCTGCCAGCTGGCGTGTTCGCTTTGCAAAATTTGCACGACGCATTCGACACTTTTCGACTCGGTCAATCTCTTCCGGTCTCATTTTGGGAATCGAATGCGCTTACAAGACGTGCTGCGCAAGATGTATTGTTCTATGCCGGCACAAAGTTAGGAGACTGTGCAAAGTTACTTTCAAAGCTGCCCAATCAGTGCTAAGTTTGGAGTTGCATTTCGAAGTAATGGAGCAAGGGTAGCTTGTGAAAGCAACTTTTGAACAAAGTTCGTGAGACTGCCTTGCTAATTGGGAATGGAGCCCTCCCGAGTTTGTCGTGTGTTTATAAACCCGGGAACCATCAACAAGTGGAGAAAATTATATCGGTCGCGAAGGAGGGACTCGTTGTTCGCCTCTCGTTGGAGCACCACGAATTTAAATTCCAACTGCGCATTTTCATCACTGACGCTGCAGTCCTGGGTAGTCTCTAAATTCTATCAGGATCAGCGATTGAACGCAGAACTTTTCTCAGCACAACAGCACCAAGAAAATCTTCATCCGCGATGCTCAAACTCAATTGCCACTTCGACCCAAAGAAACTGAGATTGACTCTGCATTCAATCTCGTTACTTTGGATCGAAGGTAGACAAGGTCCTTAAATACCTCGAAGGTGGGGCCCGTGGTGACGTTGTGATCGATTGGCGTGTCTTTTCCTGGAAATAGCATGTCCTTCTCTGCGCAACGCGTTTTGGTTGCCTCCGATTCCTCCGACTCTCGCTGTGTTTGAGTAATACCGCCAAAGTCGTCTGCGCAAGCTAGCAACGACACGGACTGATAAATTCCGCACGACCTTCTCATGATTGCTGTTGAAAAAACCATTGAATCCCTATTCCTATACCAGAGAGGATGAGGATGAGGATGTTTTAGGCAAGCCATGCATGTCGTTATGAACTACCAAGAGAACCTCTATTGCTCCAGTCACCCCTAGGCATGCTGGTTTCTGCTTTAGGTTCGACGCCTTCAGACAGACTTTCCGCCAAACTACGCTGCTATACTTCAAAATAGACTTGACAACACTATGTACGTCCACAAGTGCAACCTTATCTAGAGCTTATTCTTCTTCTTCGTGTGGTCCGGGGTGAACCTGGGCCTCAGTCAACAATCCTCTCCAGCTGGGACGATCCTTAGCCAGCTGCCTCCAATTTCGCAAAACAAGTTGGTTGAGGTCCTTTTCCACTTGAGTGCACCATCTAGTGCGAGGACGTCCTCTGTTGCGTTGTCTCACTGGTTCGGAGTCAACGACTCTTCGGGCTGGAGCCTTGTTGTCCATGCGCTCTACATGGTCTAGCCATCTTAGGCGTTGAATCCGTAGACGCCTGACTAGACTCATGTCGCTGTGGAGCCCGTACAGTTCGTGATTGAATCTTTTTCTCCAGGAACCTTCAACGCACACAGGACCAAAGATTGAAGGCAGAACTTTTCTCTCGCAGAGACCAAGCGCGTCGTCATCCGCTCTCGAGAGAGTCCAAGCTCCCGCGCCATACAGCAGGACAGGGATGATCAAGGCCTCTCAAGGAAGCCTGTTCTTTCGAGAGAGGGCTCTACTACACAATTCAGTCTTGAGCCCAAAGAAGCAGCGGCTGGCAAGAGTTATTCTGCGTTTAACCTGGGTACTGATGTAGGTCGTACTATCAACTTGGGAGCCAAGGTAGGTGAAGTCCTTTACTACCTCGAAGTTGCAGCTGCCTCTGGTGACGTTCTGACCGAGTCCTCGATGTTATGTGTCCTTTCTTGGTGACAGCATTTACTTCGTTTTGCCCTCATTCACCGCTAAACCCATTTTTGCCGCCTCCGTTTCCAGCTTTCATTGACGGCTCGCTATGTTCGACCAGTCACGTCCGTGTCGTCAATGGATTTTTGGAAGATCGTGCCTCTTGTGGTGGCGAGTTGGTTTCGCTCGACCTTCGCGATGTTGAAAAACGCATATGACAGCGCGTCGCCTTGCCTAAAACCTTTTTTGATATTAGACGTCTCGGTGAATTCGTCGCCGACCTTGATAGAGCAGTGAGGCTTCTCCATCGTCGTCCTGCACAACCTGACGAGGTTGGCAGGAATGTAAAAACTAGATATGGCGTTGTATAGCTCGTCTCTGTGCACGCTGTCTTATGCGGCCTTAAAGTCGACAACTAGGTGGTGGTTGTCGATCTGCATCTCTTGGGTTTCTTCGAGGATCTGCCGTAATGTGAGGATTTGATCGATGGTGGACTTCCCAGGGCTGAAACCAGGGGACCCATCATGTTGTTGACGAATGGTTTCAGGCACTCGCACAGATCGGCGGAGAAGATCTTGCTAAGGAGACTTATCCCCCGATAATTGGCACAGTCAAAGGGGTCTCCTTTCTTGTGGATCGGGCAAACGATACTAAGAGTCCACTCATCGGGCATGCTTTCCTGCGACCATATCCTGCAGATGATCTGGGGCTTGGTCCCCACTTTTTCGCGCTGATTGGGCTTAGGCATACTCATTTTCAATGCAGCGAGTGGCTTAGTTTAGTCCGATCCCGTCTATTCAAATTAAACCGAATTAAGTCCCACACGCTTTTCTGAATTTGTTTCTACTGGTAGCCGACGAATAAGTTATTTGACTTACAGAATGCGTTCGTTTTAACGAAGTACTACATGAAATCGAATGAAAACTTTCTTAGTGAAGGCCTCAGAGTCCATCCTTATCAAGCTCAACAGGGCCTCTTCCGCCGATTATTCCACCCACCTTCCGACTGTGTGGGTCTCGGTAATCCTCGACCGGCGGTCCATTCACAACATTCCGCCGTTTGACTTCTTGCACCCCTCCCGCCTGTCAAACCCCAAACGTGCTTCGACATCAACCAGCGTTCGGTCAATAAATCCTCAAATCCACCTCCAGCCACCCTCCCTCGTGATGGCACGGCAAAACACAACACAAACACCTCCGCCACCCCAGTCGTCCAAGTTCCGGATCCATTGAAACCCTTCTCAGGGAGAGACACCTGCAGACACCGACCGGCCAACAGGCCAATCCATTGTTTCGGATATTCATCCTCCTCCTCCCGCCAGCGACAATCGATCAGTTGTCGCGGGTAAGCAACATCTCTCTCTCTCTCTCCCGCCCACTGAGGATGAATTTCATTTAATTTGTATCCTTCTTAAGCTGTCCTCTGGGCCAAGAGGTGGGAATTTATTGCGAGCAAAGTGTCTGATGACACTGGGTGACGATGACTCTGTGCCGCCTCTGCTCCTGATGGACTGCTGAAGAAGATTGATTCGCCGCCCCGAAGGGGACACACCACGGAACGTGGCGGCAGTGGTGATGGCTGATAGCATTGTTGCTATCGGCGCCAGCGTCAAATTAAAATTCTACAATTGTCGAGAGGGAATTTCAATTTCGATTCGCCCCTCCTCCGGCCGACGGGAAGATGGCGTTGGCTGTCCCTTACAAAGAGCTCGCATTGTGCTCCGCAGCCGACTCCCATGACAAGTGCACAATTATATGATTCTCCTTTTTTGTGCTGTGCTTGCGCCGAGGTGGTGGGAAAAGTCTTTGGCGCTGTCAATGAGCCCACCGGTCGTCCATTACCCGATGCGACGTGGGAAGGCTGTTGTGCACGGTAAATAGGAAATATGGGCATGTGCCCGGACGACGAGGTGGTAAAGTTCAGTTTGCGTCTAAATTAAATTAACAACCCTTTGGGCTTCATAAACATCAACCCCCTCCGCCGTGATGATGACCCCCCCGCCGTGAGGGCGTGTGTGTGCGTGGGGAGGGAGGGCCGTGAATCCTTGTCGCACTTCGTGAAATTGGATTTTTGTCACTTTTTTTTTGCGGTGTTTTCGGGTTTTCGTTTTTCCGGTCGTTCTTCGTTCGTTTTTGTTTTGATAACCAATCTCCGCCACAGGGTGTAGCGTGAATTAATGTTTATATAAACCGGATTACGGCTGACAGTGGGCGAGAAGGTGCACACGAAGCGACGGCGGTAATTTTAAATTAGATTCTCCCGAATGGAGCCGTGCGGTGGGAGGATGGATATTGGACGGCAGACTGGCAGGACAATGAAGGGCTGTCAGGATTGTGTGTGGAACTGGATGGATCGGGGAATGGTCAGTCGGGTGGAAGCAGAGATTTATGGAATCTGCCCGGGAATGTGCGCTGTTTGGCAAATGGAAACTCATTTTCTGCGATGACAAGGGGGATGTGCTGTCATCAAGTGCGCTGTCATCTTCCAACGAAATAAGCATGGTGCTGTGTCTCTTATCTGTCACGTGGAATCCCTTTCCCACGCAACTCCTCTCCTAATTACCTCACCATCCCCATCACACCCCCATCCACTGCACGCCTTGTGTGCCAATCAAATCAATCGTGCCCCAGGGCTATCGAATCGATGCGCAACTCGAGCCTTGACAGCCGTATTCAACAATTGACAAGAGGTCATCGGATCAACTCATCGCACACAAGTCCGCAGCACACTCCACGAGAGCACCTCCTTAGTGGCCCGTATCCGTCTGCTGTTGTTTCACCGAATTACAGCCACAGCCGGAGCGCGCTCCGTATCGCACCGACACTACCGCTGTTTGTCGCTCCAATTGATTCCATTCGAGGGGCAGCGCGCGCCGCCTCGTTGCCTCACCCTCGTGCTCGAGTGTTTAAAGGCATAGCGGCATGGCCTTTTAATAAAGCAATTACACTGTTCATGCATCGTGATTTCATTTCGGTTAATTGCGCTACCATCACATCCATTCAGTCAACCGCCATATCACGCCGAACCGTTCGGTCGGCCTCTATCCCGCCACGAATTAATGCCCCCAGAGAGGTCATTGGCGTCCTTCACACCACCACCGCCACCATCATCATCGACATTGGCACATCTCGCGGCCCGGTCCGTCATTAAAGTTCTTAAATCATGCAAAATCAATTTATTCCATTGACGTGACCGAGCCGATACCGAATCGACAAGGAAAATCACACAAACCGTCGCGTCGCTTTATCGATGGAAAAACGTAAAAAAAACGACAGCGACGACAAATGGCAGAACACGATGGGCGGGGATACAGCACACAAAAGCCGCCGGAACGAAAATCCGGCGAAGATGTGACGACCGACCGGAGAAATCCGAAGCCGAATACAAATTCGAATTCACCCTCCGGGGTGAAATCGAAAATAATTCAGCGAAAAAAAAAGAAAAAACGACGCTGGCTGCAGTGTCTCAGGAAATTACCGCGCCGCACGTAGGTCGGGGCGACGCGGTCGTAATTGCGCATGTGCAGCAGCGGCAAGCAGGGCCCCCGGGCCCAGATGCTTATTTAGATTTCGATAATCACGCCTGAGATGATGGCTTCGCGTTTTATGGTTACGCGATGATTTATTGAGAGTTGCTCTGTGGCTCTGTGGCGGTTCTCGATGGTCAGCGACGGTGGGCGGTGTGTTGTGGGGGCGAGTGAACTAGGTGCTTGTCACTAAATCAAGTTTGGGGCGATTCCTGTTTGCATCTGAAAGGGGGTGAATGAACGGCCAAATGGAACCCGAGGGCAGTCGATTCTGAGGGGGCTTCCAATTCACGTGATCACATGTGTTGGCTGGAATTTGAAGGCGTGATGGCTGTGAATGGTGAGAGTTGTCCAAATACACGGGTAATCGAATTCACGGGAAAGAAAATCGCGGAATACACCAGGAATCATTGGAACCTTCATGGCCATTGGCTTACGACTTGGAATGAGCCATTGTAGATGACACGGCTCAAGTAAGACGTCACTCTGCGAGGTAATTGACCCCAAAACATGGTATAAACCTCTAGTTCTAGCAGGGCGCCTGCTTCTTCTTCCTCTTGGAGTGGCACTATAGTCCAGGCTGGACCGGGGACTCAACCAACCGGCACGGTCTTTCTGCCAGCTGCCTCCAATTTCGCACGTCCAGTCGGTTGAGGACCTTCTCCACATGGGTGCGCCATCTGTTGCATTGTCACAATAACTGCGAGTCAAAGTTTTTCGGGCCGGATCTGTGGTGTCCATCCGCTCTACATTGCCTTGCCACCTTAAGCGTTGCATCTTGTCATGTCATGACAACTCGGTGGTGGCGACTGGCGAGTGCCGCTGCTTGTGGTTGATGTAGTTGCTTGGCTAGGCGCATGTAAGGCAGTAGAGCATATTCACTAAAACCAACATCGAATCTAGCGCCATTTATGACTATTTCTTGTACTTGCCGACGCCCATAGAATTTTGGCGGGTACACAGTGAATTTCAAATTGTGTTAACTTCTCCTAACATCAGAACCAGTTGGTGCTTGTGGTGAAGCGGTCAAGCTGGCCAATGCTGGCATTGAGGCCACTGGAGTAGTAGGTCCCTAGATGTAGAAACCTACGACTAGACAGAGCGCTGCAAAAGCAGAGTATGTCATGATTGTTTTCTTCCTCCTCTTCATCCATGCAGCTTCCTTTATGGGACACCCATCCCACGAGCATGAGTGCCAATTGCACAGTGCCCGGTTATGACTCCTTATGAGTGCTTAATGAGTGCTTGCTGACTCTGAGTAAACTAAGTGACCGTTTAAGGTTAACTGACGGCCAGATTTGTTTTGTTTTGAGGCAGGTGGTGCCTTCTAGCCATTTGTCATTGGTGGCTTGAATTTTGTGGATCTTGAAGAGATGGTAGGCTGTAGCGATCGGCATGGAAGGTGGTACCCCTGCTATTGATGGGGATGAGGTTGTACCACACTTGGCGAGTTCATCGGCTTTGCAGTTGCCTGGTATGTCACAGTGTCCCAGCACCCACATGAGGTGAATGTTAAACTGCTCAGCCATCTCGTTAAGAGACAGTCTACAATTAAGGAATGTTTTTGAGTAAAACATGACATCGTCCAGCCATTTTATAGCGGCCTGACTGTCAAACGAACAAATGGTGATGTTACGCTGTTTTTGAGCCATGACAGCGCCTCTTTAATCGCAATGCTTTCTGGGAGCTTCAAAGAGATACCAATGTTAAGTTGCGCACCCACCCTTTCGTTAATCTTCGATCCGTCTGTGAAAAAGCGCAGAGGATCATCCAACGTCTGCCTATCAGAAATCCAGTCCGATCAGGAGGGAATGCTGATCGAGAATTTCTTCTCGAAGATGGCCTTCGGTATTAGGCGATCACTGTCGCTAGGGAGGAAGTTAAATTCCTTAAGAAAGGTCGAGTGGCCGATGTTGAGTTAGGACCACAGTCGGAGTGGCTCAGTCTCAAGGCTGTGCTACTTTAGTTTCAGTGGAAGAAGGTGGAGGAGAATATTCAGTGCGTCTGACGGAGCACTTCTCAGTGCTCCACTGATGCACAAGCAGGCCAGTCTATTCTACTCGATTGAGAGCTTTGCTAAAGTGGAATAAAAAATGTCAGTTTTCTGTTTAATTTCGCTTTTTAATCAGATTTTGAAATTTCGACGCAAACTGTCCCAAGAACCCCAATGCACTGTCAAAATCGGTTTTGTGTAGTTTAGTACTCCAAATTTCCGCTTGAATTTTGCAGGCACATGTCAACAGAGTTTTTCGTTGCATCTCCTCTCCTTCAGACACCATGAACGAGAACTTGACTACCTCGAAGTTTTTGCTGCCCATTGCGACGAGACGTCGATGTTGTGCGTCCTTTTTCGATGAAGGCGTGTGCATAGACCCCCAGCCATTGTCAGAAGTTTTTGCTGCCCATTGTGACGCTCTGTCGGAGACGTCGATGTTGTGCGTCCTCTTCGATGACGGCGTGTACCCCCAGCCACTGTCAGACCCATTTTAGCCGCTTCCGTCTCAATGCCAGCAGACGCCTCATTGCTCGCTGAGTTCGTCCAATCACATCGACGTCATCCGAACTTCTGGAAGGGCAGCCTCTTGTGTTGACGAGTGACTGTTGTACGATCTTCTTGAGGACGATGTGGAAAAACTCACAGCAACAGCGCCTCGCCTTGTCTAAAAGCTTTTCTGACATTAAAGGTCTCGCTGAGTTCGGTACCGACCTTGATGGAGCAGCGAGGGTTCTCCATCGTCAACCTGACGAGTTTGACAGGAAGGTCAGAACTGGACTTGGCGTAGTATAGCTCGTAAATTTGCACCAGCAAACGTTAAAACGCTTTGCAAACTCTGAACTCGAAAGAAAACTAAAGCGGTACGCCGCTGCACGCTGCTGGTGGAGCAGGAGCAAGGCCACGCTGTCAAATGCGGCCTTCAAGTCGACGAACAGATGGTTTGTGTCGATTTGCACTTCTTGGGTTTTTTTCCAGGATCTTCCGTTTTGTGAAGATCTGGTCTATTGTGCACTTTCCTGGCCTGACGTCAGACTTGTACAGACCTATCAGATTGTTAATGAACGGCTTCTGGCGGGTAGACAAAACGGCAGGGAAGATCTTGTACGCGGTGCTAAGGAGACCTATTCATCTCCAGTTGGTGCAATCCTTTCTTATGGGCGTCTGCTTATGAGTTCTAAAAGGCTTGTCCTGCAGCTACAAGTACATTTGTTTTCTGTGCAGGTGGCAACGTTGCAGCAAGTTCTTGGGGCCATGTTAACCGCCTTGAGGGTGCTAAGTGGCTCAATCACTGCATTTTTTAATACATGCATGCACCTCTTGGTTGGCATCTCAAAGTTAATTTTTCCTTCTCCTCCTTCTTCTACTTCTCCTCCTCCACCTTCTTCTACTTCTCCTACTTCTTCTTTTTCTTCTCCTTTCCTCCTCCTCCTCCTCCTCCTCCTCCTCCTCCTCCTCCTCCTCCCACCCCACCCCCACCCCTATTTTTCCTAGAAATCGAAACAATTTTAATCTAGCCATGATTCTATGAGAACCCATCGAAAACTTCACGTCACCCCTGTGACACCGGGAATGCACACATATGTGCCTCCCAAGTGCCCCCGCTCCCCAAAAGTTCCCGGCCTTGTTGCTTGGGGAAACTCTTCAGAAAATCTCACCCACTCAGCTGTGTAGACACAGTATCATCTGACTGGAACCCAATCTCCGCTGCGCCCTCTCCCCGTTTAATATTAGGTATTCACGTTATTAATTCCTCCTCTTGTTGTGCTCTTCTCTTTGCAGGTAAAATGTTAAAAATTCCATCAAGTTATCTTCATTTAAAATTCCTGTCGGCAATCTCAACCTCCTCCGTTGACGTCGACGTTCTTGTCGTGCCCCTACCGTCCCCGTTCCATGGGGGCTGTTACCGAAATGAAAATGCCTAGGTAAGTGTGTGTGTGTGTGTGCTGAAGGAGTTTCCCAGCGAATTGATTAGATCTCAGGCGACACGTGACATGGAATACTTAAGAGATCCTCACCCCCCTCACATCGTCGTTCAAAAGGTAAATCCTTTTGGCCCCCAAACTCACTCGAAAGCAAATAGAATCAACCCACGCGCACACACGGCCGACGGAAGAGTATTAATTACTCCGGTTGCCACCTCGAAAGTTCACAAATCATTTAGAAACCCATCGCAATCATCCTTGAAGCGTAGTAAATTAACACCAAGCAAACGTTGAAACGCTCCGAAACTCTGAACTCGAAAAAAACGAAGGAAAACTAAAGCGGAACGCCGCTGGTGGAGCAGGGGCAGGAGCAAGAGCAAGAGCGGAGGCACAAGCATGTGTCGGTTGGCCCATAGCTTTGGGTCCGCATTAGACACGCTGCATTGGTGCGCCTCGTTCGGCGTCTGGTGTGCCCTGCACATCGGATACCGAGTATCGGATACACCACATCGCATCCGTGGAGTGTAGTTAAAAGTTTTTCATGCATACGAAATGTTCCCCGTTCGTTTGACTTCATCATTTGATTTTATGTGCTCCCAGATCCACGACGCGGTGCCGCCGGTTGATGGGGTCCCCGTGCGATTCCCGAGTCATCCTGCTCAGCTGCTCGCCCGGCTGTGGTGGGAGTCGGTTGGTTTTTTAACAAGTTTTTGTTGTTCTCCCTCGACGATTGAGCGTGGCATCGATGGAAGGAGCAGAAGAAACGCGACTGCCCGCCTGACTGACTGACTGACTTCGAGTTCCGTTGCAAACGGGGTCCCGTGCTCTATCGCACAGATCCGCCATCACCTCCCTGAGTTATCACGTACTGGCAGCGACGGCGACGACGGCGACTATCTAAGACAACCAAACCGAACCACAATCCTTTTGGCATGTCTGCGAACGACGCGAGCTGCCATGTTGTGGCGCAAATTCAAATTCAAGACTGCACGGGCACGCCACACCGTCGAGCGGCTGTACCTTGGGATATTTGTAATCAGATTTTTTCCGGTTGCATTTTAATAAATGTTGCTGCCTGCGCCTCTGGGTTGCCCGAGCGCCTGGACGACGGAGCGCATTTGAATAATTTCTCTTGTCCCCCATTTTGGGGGTGGTGCCCTAGGCGGGAGATAGATAGCCGTCGGCGTGGAGTGGAAGATGCCCCGATGGAATGCGGCACAAGCATGCACACACAGACAGCCAGACAGACAGAGCGGTTCAATTGGTCAGAGCTGGCAAATCATTTGCAGATGGAATTTATTGCGGAGCACAGACCGCCGTTCAACGAACATGGCCCATCCGTGGATGGCCGCGCGACGACAAAGATCGGTGCTGGTGCTGGTGGTGAGCGCTATGCGCGCGAGATTGCGTTATGCTGTCGATTTGATAAACGGTAATGGGATTACTCGCTAATATGGCAGATATGGTGTATGAATGCTGCTTCCATTTGTGGCACTGTGGAGCTGGTTGTTGCATCCGGTGTGTGTGTGTGGACGCTGCCGAGGCATGGGAACACTTTAAAAGGGTCCACAGAGTTGCCATGTGTCGTGAGGTGTCCATATTTGCCCGTTCTTAGGTGTTCAGTGCTCTCGGGCGAGTGAAAGTTTCGGAAGACTGAACTCTGTGCCGCTTGCTGCTTAATCATCAAAGTGACAGATGTTAAAGTGCTCCCCAACGTGGATGCGAGCCAGTTTGTTGACACGATTGAGATATTTGATCTTATTTACGTTCACTGTAAGACGGGGACTGAGTTGTGACACACTAGCGTGTCCAAGTTAAAAGGTCTCATGCCTATAGTCCGTACAGAGCTGTCACAGAGCTAAAGCGTCTTTGGAAAAAATAACTCTAAGTAGACGCTAAGTAATAATCCACAATGGAGGCCAGAGATCCGCTTCCGGCAACGCAACAATCATTGCAGTAACGGTTCTGAGAAACAGTTGCACGCATAAGAACTGGACCAAATGTGCTGTGCAACGTTCAGGCTTTGTCGTCTACACCTGCAATCGCGCTTTTCAGGCCACGTGGGGTTCCCTGATTGCTCTGGGAGCAGAATGGACCATCTAGGCCAAAGTACACACAAACACTGATAGAATACAGTGATCTTAAGACCCGAGCGCCAGGGAGGAGGTCAGACCTCGTCTCACACGTGACGAAAATTCAACTATCAGTGAGTCTAAGAATGAATGGGGACCAGTTAAATAGATCGACAGAACTCGGGGGTATTCTGGCCTTCACGTCGTTCAACCACTTCTGAAGCAGTAGAGCAGCCTCATTGCCCATTGTGGTGTTTCCCATGAACTCTTTTACCGATCCCAGGCGACTGCAGCTGCAGTTGGTGCATTTAATTAAGCAGGGTTTAAAACACGCAACGAAACCGAAGGCCGCAGTGTTCCAACTTCGAAACCAGAAAATGCGGTCCAGGAAAATCTTACACTTCTGCGTGCGCACTTGTGAGCTGAATCGTGTCCTGCCTATTGTCTGCTCGCTCAGGGAATTTCCAATCTCTGGATACACGCAGCATGCATAAACGAAAATGTTCTATCGTGAAATATCTTTAATCTGGTACTGAAGCACACATTACGGTGGGTGGCTGTAAACACCGAAGGCATCTAGTTCTACAAGCCAGTTGAACTGTTGGTTTTGCACAGACGTTTGAAGAAAAGTAAGCTGTGGAGTAAGAATCGTTCCGTTACACTTCACTATCAACAGCGACAATTTGTATAATCGACCTTTTTAACGTCCCCGACATACCTCGTGAGCGCCACAAACGATGACTCATTAGGCCACCGGCACTGGCGACGTTTTTACATCAGTTTGTCAAAACAACACTACTGCTGCTACTCCAGCTGGATGTTAGAAAGGATGTTTATTGTCGCGCAAGCTCGCTTCTGCCGTATTTTTTCTAAGTATCGACTCCTTCGATTCACGCTAGAAACACTCGTCGATCTGATAGCATTCATGTTCATACTCAACCATGCTTAGTCACACTCTATCAAGGACGATACGCAAAACAGCAACACTGGTTCCTGGTTCAATCAGAGCAGTCTGCGAGAAAAGTGAATGGAGAAGAATACAAACCAAAGATGTACAAGATGTGGAGGTAATAATAATAATAATAATATAATATGGGTGGCGCTACAGCCCATAGAGGGCCAAGGCCTAGCTTCTCAGCAACCACTAGTGTTGTACGTGCTATTGTTCTCTCACGAGTGGAAGGGACCTACAGTTTTATGCCGAATCCGAACGGCCAAGTTTGAGAAGCTTTTTCTAGACAGGAAATACTCTGAGAATTGTCAGTGACCCGAAAGAGGTGGGGCCCTGCAAATTATTTTTGTCGCATGGAGAAGGAATCGAACCAACGAGGTTGGGATGGAAGCACGTACCCACAACGCCACAGGCCACCGCTAATGGACCGAACTAGTTGGTCTAAGTTGACAGCGATTGCAGACGCCAGTGACAGAAAATTAGCCCACTTAAGATTAAATCTCGGGTCTGAGCTTAAAATCTGGTCCAAACCGCTCCAAATTCTTCTGACTTGAGTCGAAATTTGGTACATTTTGTCTGAAACTTAGAATAATCCTAGTCTCATTGCGAGATACTTTTGTACTGAAGGCCAGGTTCACTCGGGAGTGTTCGGCCTCACAAAAGAGAAGTTCTAACCGAATTTTGAACTTTAAGGTTTAAGGTTATCTTGAAAGTTTAGCCAAAAAAAAGAATAGGGTCAATTATGGGGAGTAGCGCAAACATTTTTGATCCTCAATTTTAACTGGCTTAGGTTCTATCTTCTAGGCAACACATCGAAGGGAATTTTCTGTGAAAAAAGTCGATACCTGAATTGAAATATTTTAAACACATTTAACTTTAAGAGATCATTTGTTGGTCCTCTACCTGGCTACACATAAATGCAAGCAGCTTAACCTTGAAAATAAATATTTTCGAGTGCAAATTTTAGCAGCCACCTTTAAGGCGACCGTGCAAGCACAGTTCTTAGCCTAAAATTAGACTGACTCAAGCCCAGGGAGTATTCTCGCTGTCCGTTGGCACTGCCTCAATGATCGTAACCGGAATTCGAATCAAAATACGAGTCACTTTCAATCGAACATCATTTGAACAAACTTCTTGGCTTACTTGTAACCTACGTCAATCCCCGCACATTTCTTGACTAAAAGCAGCGAAAGAGTGACACAACACAACACAAAAAGTTCTGCAATTTGTGTCCGCATGGCAACCCTGCCATCGTCAACAGCCATAAACACACTCTTCTTCATCTAATCGCATTTTCAACGACTGTACCAGCAGCACATAACCAGTGCCGTGCGTTTCAGCGGTCATCACCTTTTTCACTCAAGCCAAAACGGAAAAGTCGATTTCCCCCCGTCCCCAACCCCCTCTCCGTCAACCATTGAAACCACAAAAGTGGGATAAAATATCTGAGATAGAGCGCGTCAGCTCCAGCATGGATGTGAATCGGCAAACTCGACCATAAGCATGAGCAACCGCCACAAAGGGGCAGCCATACCTCATCCATATGCAATATGCGGGAGAAAAGTATCCAAAAGCTAATAAACAACTCTAGCGACACGGACGAACTTTACCGCCGCGCCGCTGTGCCAGACAAACACACACACGCTGGCGGACAAAAATCTAGCGAACGAATCTATCACAGGCACCTTCGGGCAAACGCCTGGCCCCGGAGAAACGCGGCGGCCACTCGGTTCGGTGCGATGCAATGGGGCTTATAAATATTTATGAAATTCGCATCACTCCGGCGATAAGTGGCCGTCGCAGCGGAGCTGCAGCGTTCGACAGCGTCGTCGCTGGACGAACGTCCACTACCGCTGTGCCAGCTCTCCAAACTTGATTAATAGAATTCAATTATTTCTCGAGTTTTGTTAATTAGAGACTGGCTGGCTAGCTGGCTGGCTGCCCTCAAAAGGGGAGGATTGGCAGTGGTAGCCGCTCATAGACCAGGGCATGGGCACATTACAGATGCGGTTTTGAAATTCCTCATATCACCTTGTAAGGAGGCAATTAAAAGACCCACCAGCCAACAGGCAACAGCCATCGGCCACTAGCAGCCGTCCCTCGGGCTGGCCTGGATGGGCAGGGAATGTGTACGATTCCGTGTTCGCTTCCCCCGCCGAACCGCGATATCATCCGAGCAATCACATCCGAGGCCGGGGAATAATGAAATTCCTTCCATCTTTGGTCGGGAATCTTATTCAAAGCGATTCCCTTATTCGGGACGCTCACTGATGCTGCTGAGGCTGCGGAACGGAAGGGAACCTTTTATCAGCGTGAAAGCACATCCACCACCCCCTGCCACCGGGTTGACATTGTTTGCTGTGCCTTCGCTTGTGGCTGGCTGTGTGCTTCCTCGTCTGCTTCTCGTTTTCGTTCTCGTTCGCCGGTCGACCCCCCGAAATGGCAAATTTTTTAATTGGATTACTCAGACTTTCGTGGATATCAGTTGATTGCAGCTGGCAGTCAGGCCGAGTGACTGATGGCTCGATGAGATGTTCTTAATTAGCATAGTAATGCGGTCTTATTCGATTGCCGGCCGGGGCGGTGGCGGTGGCGGTGGCGGCGCCGATACGATCTCATAACTCACGCAGACCGCGCGAGTGGCTGCTATCGCAGATAAGCTGGCAGATATTCGTTATTGCCTCTGCGGGATAATTAGGGACACGCTGCGTGGCGAGGGGCCGGCTTTATTATCGTCGACTTGTTGGGTCGAGTTAATTATTTGAGAAATTAGCCACGCTTTCCAATTAACTCCAACTGACACTTGACTCGGATTGTTGCCTTTTCTGTCCCCCCCGTCCACCATGCACTTGCACTTAAGATAAGTCTGAGATGTGGAGTCGCGCGGTTACGTGAGCTGAACGCATAAGCTGTCGATGCAGATATCAGCTGTCAAGTGGATTTGAGTAATGCTGACTGCGTTTCGGGCGATTTCCGGCGTTTCTTAAGCCGGTCCTTGATAAGGGTGGATGGGGGTTGCTGGGCATTCATTGTCGACTCAAAGCTGTCAAGATATGATTTTCAGTGTTTCTGAGCTGCTGGTTGCGTGCATTTAAAGAGGGGAGCCAAACTGTGCCCGTTTTAGAAGTAACGCCGACTTTCAAGGACGCGCTCATATTGGTGGCACAAGTCTGTTCTGTGTCAAACCTGTGTTGTGCTGTTCGCATTTTAAAGCGGAATAAAGGCATCTCTGGTCCGGCCTGTGTCCATTAAGGGCATCTATGGCTAGGCAAGGAAGGGTAAAAAGACGAGGATTGTGAGGTTGGCCATCACTTCTAATCTGTCATCTCGTGGGTTGGTTGCAATTGAAACCGCCTCGTGCTCTATATGAAGTCTAAACGATCCGACGTGCATAGGTCTATGGCCCCTATTATGATAAACGAACAAAATTGACGTCGATTTTTCCACTGTGAGTGTCAATTGAAATCAATTTTGTTGATAAACATCAATTTTTTTGGTTTTGCTGCCTTCCATCGGTGACGGCACGCTGCTTCCAGTCATCAAGGCCAAGCTGTCTTACGTCCGCGATGACTTGGTCTCTGTACCGGAGGTTCGGTCTTCCTCTCCTTCTCGAACCAGGAGGCTTGGATTCGAAGATCCTCTTTGCTGGAGCCCCTCTTTGTCAATTCGCTCGATATGGCTGAGTGGTCGACGGATTTTTTCCTTCCGGACTACATCCACATCCTTGTACAGCTCGCAGAGTACGCGGTTGTGTCTTTTCCTCCGTCTTCACCTTCCTCGCAGACGGGACCATATATCCGACGTAGAATTTTTCTTTCGAAGGCACCAGGAATCATCCCTGCAGTTTTGCTTAGTGTCCAGCTTTCGGCTTCATAGAGCAGGACTGGCAGGATAAGAGTTTTGTAGAGCATGACATTGGTCCTTCGAATTAGGAGTTTTGACAGACCGAAGGACCATCGGTTGCCAAGGGCGATTCTACGTCGGATCTCCACTGCGATGTCATTCGTGGAGTTTACGTTTGCCCCGAGGTAAACAAACTCCTTTACTACCTCAAAATCGTAGTTGTCGATTGCAACGTTTTGGTCTAGGTGGTGTGCGGCGGATCGTTTTTTGCTCGACAGCATGTATTTGGTTTTGTCGTCGTTGACATTTAAACCATCTCGTTTCGCCTGTTGCTCAAGTTTTTTGGGGCCGGGCGATAATGTCGATGTCATCAGCGTATCTCAAAAGCTGGACTGACGTGTGGAAGATAGTGCTTTCCGTGTTCAATGCCGCCCGCTATTGCGATGAATGCTGTCGCATGCGTCTTTAAAATCGATAAAAAGAAGGTGAGTATCGATTTGAAACTCGCTGATTTTCTTCAGGATCTGCCTTAGTGTGAATATTGGGTCTATAGTCGATTTGCCGAGCCGTTAGCCACACTGGTACGTGCCTTTGACGTTCACACAGTTCACTGGATAGGGTCTTGTAGGCGACGTTGAGCGGGGATACACCTCTGTAGTTTTTAGCAGGAGGTAGTATCGCCTTTTTTGTGGATGGGGCATATGGAGGTGATATTCCAGTCGTCGGGCATGCTTTCTTTGACACTCGCAGTAGGGATGCATATGAAGGGTCTGTGGTCTGGCGATGCTAGGCGCCGATTCAAGAGAGCTGACCACTGGCAAAACAGATGTTGGTTCTCGTTTCTTGCTCGTCGCCACAGCTCCGGCAGAGATCGCTCGATTCCTGGATCCATTTCCGATCGGACAGTGTCCTGTGATCACTCCGACGAGCATACGGATCGATTTTTGGTCCGCCACAAGGTTCCTTGTTTTGTCTTCATTATGCTTTGGCTAGGCTGACCTTCTCGTGTGACAGTCGATCTTTGCAAGCCAAGATGAGGTGGCTTCTTTGATCATTGTGTCATACATGATCCGGTATAACGCACCGATCGGTGGTTGTATTTTCAGATCCTTGTCTGGCCAATTCGTCTGCTCTTTCGTTCCCTTCGATTGAGCTCCCGGGCAGCTTACCTAGCACAGTTTGACGTGGTGGTGTCTGATGGTCCTCAGTGAGTCACAACATTTTATGACAGCCTATTGGCTTCATTGTAACCGGGTTGTCTAGGAAACATGGTGGTATCCGATGGTGGGATGACGGTTTCTTATGTGTGTTCGTCTGCTTTCTCTATTACTAGAATCTCGGCTTGGAAACCGCTGCACATACCTGGAAGTCTCAATGATTCCTATGTGTGCAGAGTGTCCGAGTAGAATTCGCCCCCAGTACCTGTGTCCCGTTTTGAGCCGTCGGTGAAGAAAGTCATCTCTGTCGTGGTAAGTTTGGTATTTTTAGAGAGCAGTCCGTGTGGGAAGATACGTATGTAGTCGGTTGTGATTGTGAGGTTACTGGAACCACTTTGCTTTGCCAGGTCATCCATTATTTTGATTATACCTCAATTTATGCAAAATTATAGATTCTTCCGCCTCATCCTCAAACCTGACGTGGCGTCTCTCACGCCGGTCTGGTGGCTATTGCGATGCCACTCTAGGAACTAGCTCGTAACTGACTCTCGATGTTTAGATCCACGTTCGGAGGATTATTAATGCCTCTAGATTCTTCGTTTCGTTGGACGGCTTTATCATGCCTCCTTGTTCTCCATTTCAGTCTTTCTCTCGATTGCACACCGCGATCCTGACAAAAATGCATTTTCCAACATTGACATGTCCATTCCATGTCCACAAGGCTTGCGGCTTGCGGTTAGACTCATTTCCGCTTCAATGCCAAATATGGAGTATTAAACGAGATTTTCCACCGCCCGCAGGAGCTCTACGAGTCGAAGTGTTGGTCTTTCCATACGCCATGGCATTGCATCTAGCAACCTCCCTTTGGAATGCCCCAAGGTTCCATCTTGTCACCGATACTTGTTCTTTTCTTATGTTGGGTGAAAAATACCTCCTTCACTTGGTGTGATGGCACACCATGGATGGATGTGTAACTGATCTTCAGCTGTTCCTCAGCTTCCACTACCCGTGAGGAATGAGCGCATCGATGAAAGGGAAAAACCCACCTTCGTTGAAGCAAAGGCTGCCAGAAGTTTGGGCTTCCCGATATGGTGCAAAAAATGATGTCACTCCTTCGGTCAACTGTATCCAGGCGTCATCAATCTGCTAACTTCACTTTGCGGTCTCAGCTGGAGCCGGTCTCCATGTTGGTTGACTCCTCCAGTCGAAATGTCTGGCCAGTGGTTGATATACTCTTCATCTCACTCGACAGACAAAGACCCAATTTCCCTGTTTGCCTCCGAAAATGCTGATCAATCTGTTTTCGGATAAAACTTGAGAGATTACATTTTTCAACGATGCCAACGCGTTAATCCACGAACGTTTAAAGGCAGGTTCCTCCCCAACAAGCGTCATCATCTCATGCCAACGTCCAACACATCAACGGCTAATCATCCCATCGTAGAGGGGGCAGTGATTGAGACTCGTAGCCAGTCCACTTGAAGCGGCAATATCCATGCGCTTGTAATTGATGTCAAATGCTGCACCTTCCATCTCCTTCAATGCCACCACCCATCCCATTGAGCGAGCAGCCGAGGGAGGGAAAAATAGGGAGAGTGGTGGATATTATTAGCCCATTAGCCTCGAAGCTCGAGGCCAAGAGAGTGAGCCCCTCTAATGATGCGTGGGAAAGACTAACAAGCTCGCAAAGTGCCACACAGTATCTCATAACTCGCCCCACAGAACGACTGCTCCGATCGGCAATCAGATACCCTCTGCAAATCGACATCGTAAACACTTCAGCGGCACCGATCGTCCCCGCACCGTTCTGCAATTTCCTCGGCACACACCACTCAGCTCGTTTACACCGCATAACTCATGGGGCATGGGACCGGCACCGGGGCACCACTTCAGTTGTCCCATCATTCGCCACTCGACCGAGAGTCATCACCACCTCCATTCACACACAGTCCTCCCGCAATGAATCCGAGTCCGTCCAGCGGCAATCATCCGCTCTCTATATGCAATTTTATCGCCTCCCTCCTGCTGCTCCTGCTGGTGCTGCTGTCCCGCCCTTTCCGGGGTGGCCAGGGGGAGGGGTGCAGAGCAATAACACTCAGACACACTTCAGAGTTCAGGCGCACCCCGCTCGCTCGTTGCGGCGTGTCCTCCTCGTTAGATCTAAAAATATTATTAAACTGTAAAGTATCGAGATACTTAAACGGTGACGACGACGACCGCGACGATGAAGAGCGTGATAGGCAGGCGGCGCATGTTTTGGCACTCTGTCAGATACTTTACGATGTCATCTCGCGCGGGTATCACGGGAGGCGCACTCGTCGCTGGTACCCACTGCTGGCGGCCACAACCGATTCCACCTCCAGCACTACAGCGGTCCAGTGTCCATTTGCAAATGCACACTTCATCCACCGGCACCCGTGAGGTTAGCGTCTCGTCATCGACCGTGCGCCCGTCATCGCCGCTCCATCCGTGGCTTGCAGTCATTGTCCATTTGGCAAATTACCGAGCATGCATTGCACCCAGAGACAGAGATACAAGAGATATCTTTCGACGCCGTCCAAGTCGACGTCTGTCGGCTGCCCACTTTCCATGCTAGACAACATAAAATATTATTGATCGCATCAAGTTCCGTTTATGACCGCCATTGGAACGGAATTAGTTCCAGCAGTATTCACGCCAACCTAATGGATTCGTGTAACCATGCACCGAACGAAGGGGGGCCACGCTATTTCTCCAACAACGACATGACGATGTCGAAGACGACGATGACGACGACGACGACGACGACGACGACAACAAACGACGGCATGAGGGTGGCTGTGCACGGGGGCATGGATGGCAATGAGATTTTTGTCTTCAGCTGCGCGCAAGGAGAGAGAGAGCTTGAGCGTTCACAGTACACACTGCAATTTACAGCATCTGATTGGAAGCACAAAGGACCCAGAACAACGGTTTGTTTGCACTTCAGATTCGAATCTTCCTTAAGGAATATAAATAGATTATTAACGTGGTCGAAAGGATGAGGGACATGTGATGGCTTCTGCGTCACATGTGTGTGTGTAAAAAAGGGGGGATTTCTCGAGAATGAATGCTCGGCTTAGGACGGCTGATAACGTGGGAGGAAAATGGCATCACTGCCTGTGTGCCTGGAAATTGCCAAATTCGTCTTGTTCCAAATCCCCCGTCTCTCGGCATTAATAAGACACGCCTTATGGCGGAGGGGAGGGCCAGATTCAATTTGTCTTCGTGAGCCGTTCGTTCGTATTCCGCCATCATTCGACTGAGCTGGGGAGTGTCAACGGATTAAATCAGAAAGTCATTGCATATCCTGAAGCGGAAGTGAGTACGAGTGACAAATTAGTCGGGTAGTGGGTGCCTCTGCAAGGGCAGTCGTGATTCGGGTTTTTGTTTTCTGTGGAAGGTGCGTTGTTGAGGATACTGGCTTAGGCTTGCCAGATGAGCTCCGATTTTTGTGAATTAGATGTGGATCTGGAAAGCCGGAGAGTTGGGGGAAATCGACGATTGAGGAACTTTCGTGGGTTTCGTCAAGAAGTGCGTAGAGTTAAGGTCTCTCTTGATGTCACAGTTGATTGGTGGGGCCATTCGTGAGTGTTCGTGAGTGCTTCATATCTTGAATCTGTGACTACGAAAAAAAGAGGAGACGCACCAGAGGACGCATTCAATTGGGCATGCCACTCTGGTGTGAGCACTTGCTGCTTACTCCAATTCGAGCAAGGAACCCGATCCTGACCCACATTAAGGCTTAAATTTAGCTTAAGGCCTACTCAACCTGATCCTGTCTCACATTAAGGCTTAAAACTAGTTCTAAGGCCTTCTATAACGGCGTTACAATCCGGGATAGACTTGGTCCTCTCCCACCGGCACACTCTTTCGCCAGTTGTCTCCTTCGCCCCTTGGGTTCGCCGTAGGTTTCAAGGGTATCATTGCGTTGCTTGACGTTCACTCCAAGTATTTCTGGCGTGAAATTACCCCAAAGGAAATAAGTTCGAACTCCAACCCTCGACATAATTCGTTCGCTAGTATCAACGCACGTCAACACGGTTTCATGGCCACCTATTGAGCTGCAACATTAAATGAAAGGCGTCCACTCCCAGGCTCGACTTGCCGAATGGCCTCCACTTCGTCCACCATATCAGGGAACGTGTCCCATGCAGATAAGCTGTTTTTGACGTTAGTCATCGTTGCACGATCGTCATACAGCCAAAAGCGAAACCAATTTTCCGCTCTGAAAAAATGAATAATTTGGAGTGCCTTACCCGGGAGGCGTTAGTCCAGTATTTTATTCGAGACAAAACCATCTGAAGACTGCCACGGATCATCCCTTTGTATTATTTTCGATCATCTGCGAACAGGTTTCGATCTAATACTCAGTGAAGTTCTACTCGTGCGATCTGTGAATCGTTGCCGCAGCTGAAGTGGCTTATAACAACCCGCAAAGGGGCACAGCCTAGCTTCTCAGTAACCACACATGTTGTGCGTGCTATCATTCTCTCGCGAATTAATGGAACCTATAGTTTTGCAGATTCCTAACGGCCAAGTTTGAGAAGCTTTTTCTAGACAGACTCGAAAGAGGTCGGGGCATGAAAAGGATTTCTGTCGTACATAGGAGACCCCGAGGTTCAAGGTCGACGGCAGATAAAGAGGCTTGACTTGGCTCAATAATAACCAGCTTACTTCTTAAACCGTCGCATAAAGAACGGGCTCAGATTATAAAAATCTAGGAAAATTTGAGGCGACGATTAAGGCTCGTCTGACTCTCGTCTTCCACATCTAAACTCTAAGGCACAATGTTAAAAGGGGTCAACATCATGCGCTTGAAGCAGAGTCCATGACGAATTCGGAGTTATTCCGTCCTCGGATCCATTTCGTGGGCGACCTTGGGGACTCAAAAATTTGTCAACGATTAATTTCACTTAGGTTAGGTTATTGGACTCCCAGCGAAATTGCTCTTATTGGTCCTTGTCATGCCCGGTGCCGTTAATTTGATCCCAGCGGCTAATGGTAACTGAACCAGATTTGAAAACCAAATAAAAGCATGTTAACTTTACCTTTCACTGGGTTTCGAACCGGGGGCCTCTATAACCAAGAGCAGGCACTCAACCAACTGCGCCAGCCAGCCGTTCATCAATCTCACTTTCACCGTCCCGTCGATGATTTTTGGGTGACAGTTGACGCATCAACTGTGGTGTGGCGGGTGGCCCGTGGCGTTGTGGGTATGTGCGTCGACCCCAACCTCGATGTCGTAGGTTCGATTCCAGCTCTGAGCGACAAAAATAATTTTCACGACCCCACCTCTTTCGAGTCACCGACAATGCTCAAACAGTATTTCCTGTCTAGAAAAAGCTTCTCAAACTTGGCCGTTCGGTCGGCATAAAACTGTAGGTCCCTTCCACTCGTGCCACCCATATTATTATAGTTGACGCATCACAAATTGATCAAAAATGTTTTGAATGAACGGCGATATTAAAACGTCTGGCTTCAAGTTTGATATCACAAAATACGTCATTCGACTCCATTCCGAGCGAGGCTGTTGGCATGTATTCATCAGTGGCTTACCAATCAGTTCCGGAAACAAAATGGGCCACCACAAGGTTCCTGTCACTTTTTTCAATTTTTCAATCATCATCATCATTTTTTGACTCGCATGATCCCTTAAAAGGGTGGCTGGGATAAAGAACGCATGGAGATAGCCAGATCTCACTCGATCCCACGGCATTGACTCTAACACATCAAGACTTGACCCAAACAGTCCCTCATTCTCGGTCTGACAAGCAGTCGCCTACCTGATGTATGCTTAGGTTCGTTCACACTATACTTCCGGTTGGTACAACATGTCGAACGACCATGTTGTACGACCAATTTGTACTGTAGGACGGTCGTATGAGCAGTAGGATAATGTAAACGAATCTTTTCTGACCATATTTCGGCGAGAGAATGGCCCACATTCCCAAGAGCCAACATTGATTTGCATCAGCGCTCGTCTTTTCGTGAAGCCTACACTTGCCTTGTCTAGAGTTGGCAAGAAATTAGTTAAACCAGTGTGTTCTTAGCAAACACCACATCTTTTACTAGCGCTGTGTGTGATGAGTTGTATTTATTCCTCGCAACCTTCGTCTTCTCCCTTTACCCAGCCTCACCCCACGCTAAAGAACCGAGAACCGAAACTTAGTTAAACCACCTGTGAATGCCCAACCCGCCAAAAAAAAAACACGAAAACAACAACATCCGTGAACGCGGCCAAAAAAAAAACTTAAAATTCGACAAAACACACACTTTAACCAAAGCTATCGCTTAATCTTATCAAAATCTAACCCAATTGAAGCTCAAAAATTGCCTGCCCTTGGTCATTAAGTCACGGATCCCATAATTGTGCTTGAAACGTGCTCTGTTCCTCGACTCGAAGGGCTCAGGTCATTGGTTCCTAATGAGAAGTCAGCCACCAGCATGGTTCGAATAAAAGCTTTTTTATGTCTCGCCAATCGTGTTAAATGGGAGTGCGTGGGTAACAGACGACATACATGGCCACTGACATGACGGCAACACTTTGAAACATTTTTTTTTTTTTGTTGATTAGGTTTTCAGGTGATTTTTGAGACTAGTTCGGGAATTTTATGAAGAACACGGGGACGTCGTTTAATTACCTTGTGAACTTAACACTTTCTTTTTAAGGGAATCGTCGTCAATTTGCTTGTGTTTGGAGAACTTGATGATGTGGTCTGAAGGGGACAAGTGAAGAACACTGGTTATGTCTTTTGGAACAATCAGTACTGCAAGAGCGTCTTTATTCTGCAAGAGATGTGAGTCTTCATGAACAACAGTGCTTAGCATGATGTTTCTGCTGCACAAACCCCGTCTGAGTTCCCGTCCAGCAGCAGCAGAGACGGCTCACAATGCAACTCTTAATCACTGCGCTTCGCAGCAGACAGACAAATTCGTCTCGCTAAACTGCACTTCAAAGCCGAAACAAGACATAAACCTGCCAATCACGACGGGGATTTGACCGCCATCCCTCGTCTCGTCTCAATTGACTCCCGCCAACAATCGGGCACTTGTTGGGTATTGAAGGCCACTTTGTTATGCAACCAAGTCTGATGACCATGGTTGATCTTTTTACAAACCACTCTGACGATCATACCCTTCAATGTGGATTCATGTTGTTCCACCAAGATAGGCGTTGTCTCTTTTCGAGAATTTTTGAAGGGTGGCATGCCCTTGTTCCATCTCACAACAAGAGTTTTTCAGTATGTTTCAACTAATCCGTGCCTAGTCTCAAGACCACTGAAAGGACGAGTTTATGGCCACCATCTCTAAACTTGTGTAATACCCTTGGCGAGGCAAAGACGCTTCACTGATAGCTGCTCCCTGGATTCGCTCAAAGAAGTGAAATTCTGATCTGAATAAATTGTGTTGATAATCTCCACCAAAGTCGTCAACAAATTTGGCTTTCAAGTGTGTCCAGTCTGCCATGGATGCTGTGTAATGAGCACTTGAAAAATGCGTGTTTCATGCACAACTTATTTGAGACAAGTGTGTGTACCGAGAGTTGAATGCGCTTGGATGAGAGTTTCTGCATCAAGACAGAGCTTTCGTGGGCAAAGATTCAATGCAATTTCTGGCAGCTACTTCTCCTTTGGGTGCCACTGAAATCCAGTGGTCAACCGTCAACCAGTCAGAAACGGAAACAGAATCAGAGCTGGGCAGAATATGATATGATATGACTGATGACTAAAGAAAAATTACTAAATTTTAGTGATAACTAAATAAGTCGTACGATTTATTCAGGACTGCGTTTTGGTCATGCATTAACGTTAGTTATTCATATTGATTGACGTCATGACATAATCACTAGTCATGACCAACAATCAACATAGGTATGGACAAGAATAATTCATGACAATCGTATCCTTATACTGAAAGTCTTACAGTTCAGCAAAGCTTCATAAGAGGTCTGAAAACGACACTTTCGCATTTGTAATATTCTCCCATCACTGGACTCCAATACAGTCACCTTTGATTAGCATTATTCGCAAGCAAAAAAAAAACGATATGGAGAGGGGTTCGTGATCCTGTGGTCAAGATACAGTAATAATGTGACTGATACTGATTTAAAAGATAATCAATTCTGTTCTTCCTTATTAACAACAAATCATGCATGATTGTTGGTGGACGATTTGTTCAGCTCTTGAAAAAACGTGTATCTACTGCACATTACGTTGCTGCTTTGTGTTTTAAATGCCTACCCGGATCGACTCTTCCAGCATAAAACGACACTCGAATTCATCATCGACGTTAGCCATTTAAAAAGAATTCATTGCGAAATAGCGGTTGTAGAATATACAAGAGCAGATTGGTTGATGATCTGTACTACCATTTATATTTTTCAAACCCACAACTACATCCGTTCAAAAGAAACTTTTATAGTGACTCAAATCATTTCATCAGCTATCACTTCAGTATTGGAATTTGGATAAACTTACAGACAACTGGATGCTTGTTCAGAGATAAAAGTAAATTTATATAGTTCAGCACTTCAACCGTATTTTTGACGATCTCAATATTTCTCAATCAAGAGTGAACATGACAAACTGTTGTTCAGTAAACATTGAAATTAAATATGAATGTACTTATGCCACAGTTTCACCAACGGACAAGGTGAAGTATCTCGGTATTGACTTCACCAAGAAACTAAAGGGTGATTTCTTAGCTATTATCTTCTTGGCAAACACTGGTTTAAAGAGCTGACTCACGTTTCGCGTTCTATTTCACTGTCAAACATCAGTTTGGTCTATAATTTAACCACGAATCGTCTTACAAACGAACAACGCTTGCAAATTATTGAATTTAATGCTCTGTTAAGATAGTTCATCGCGCGCTTCTTCCATTTTATGGTCAGGTTAATCGACCCACTGAAGCGACTATTCGGGCTATTGTGACTAAATTTCGCACCAAATTTACATTGTTGGACATTAAACCACCAACACGCTTACGTAGAGTGCGAACTGAAGAAAATATCGCAGCTGCATCGGCCAGTGTTAATGATGACCATCAATTATCGATTGGGTGGTGGCCCGTGGCGTTGTGGGTATGTGGGTCGACCCCACCCTCGACGTCGTAGGTTCGATTCCAGCTCTGAGCGACAGAAATAATTTTCACGGCCCCACCTCTTTCGAGTCACTGACAATGCTCAAACAGTATTTCCTGTCTAGAAAAAGCTTCTCAAACTTGGCCGTTCGGAGTCGGCATAAAACTGTAGGTCCCTTCCATTCGTGAGAGAACAATAGCACGCACAACACGACTGGTTGCTGAGAAGCTAGGCCCTGGCCCTCTACGGGCTGTAGCGCCACCCATATTATATTATTATTATCAATTATCGATTCGTCGCCGTTCGCAGCAATTAGGCCTGTTACTCAACAATGTGAAACATTTTGCGGAAGGATTTAGGTGCGATGCCTTTCAAAATACAGCTGGTGCAAGAATTGAAGCATAACGACCTATAGCAACGTACAATTTTTGGTGAATGGGCTCTTGCAAAGTTGGCCGAAGATCCACTTTTTACCAAAAAATTGCGACGAAGCTCATTTTTGGCTTAATGGGCACGTAATTAAGCAGAATTGTCGATTTTTGAGTGAATATTAGCCAGAAGCATTGCAAGAGCTACCAATCTAACCAGAAAATGTCACAGTTTGGCTGGTGGCATCATTGGACCATACTTCTTTGAAGATGAAGCGAATCGTAACGTAACTGTGAATGGTGAGCGCTACCGTGAGATGATATCCAACCTTTTTTGCCCAAAATGCAAGAGCTTGACTTGCATGACATGTGGTTTCAACAAGACGGTGCTACATGCCACCAGCACGCGCAACAATGGACTTATTGCGACGCGAGTTCGGTGAACATTTTAATTCACGTTCGGGCCCGGTAAATTGGCCGCATAGATCGTGCGATTTAACGCCCTTAGACTATATACAGACAAGCATGCTTCAATTGACGCATTGGAAGACAACATTGAAGCATTTATTCGTGAGATACCGGGCGAAATGTTAGAAAGAGTATGCCAAAATTGGACTAAGCGGATGGACCATTTGAGGCGCAGTCAAGGTCAACATTTGCATGAAATAATTTTCAACCATTGAATTAAATAGATCGTACAATCGATTCAAATAAACATTTCATGCATTTTCTGAACTTTATGAGTTTTTTTGAAAAACTTTCCTATAGCTTTTAAAAAATCACCCTTTATTTCCTGTCTAGAAAAAGCTTCTCAAACCTGGCCGTTCGGAGTCGGCATAAAACTGTAGGTCCCTTCCACTCGTGAGAGAACAATGGCACGCACAACACGAGTGGTTGCTGAGAAGCTAGGCCCTGACCCTCTATGGGCTGTAACCGCCACACATATATTATTAATGAATAAAGACGAATTTTGTTATGACTCACTTCTGTGACTGAGGACTAATTCAGTCAATAGTCATTCTTGTTATGGCTAATGAATAAATAGGTCATTAGTCTCTCGTCTCCAGGAGTCAATCATAAGTCGACTAAAATTTGCCCAACTCTGATGCGTATAAGATGCTCCCTCCAATCTGAGGTCGTTTGAGCAGATGAGAATCAACAAGTAGGACGTTTGCTTCCTCTCCTGGGATTGGCTGGGTGGCTTCATCGGCTTCTCCCTCGTCTTCTTATGTCAATACAGTCCTAGATGGACTTGGAACTCAAACAATGCTTCAACTTGTGGAAACTACTTAGGCCAGAGCTTTTCAACCGAACGAGAAATACATACTGGGAGCAGCATGCGTTATATGAATGTTGCGGAGTCTTGGTCCTTTCAGATCTTCATCAATTCTACGTCGGTGACAATTTTCATTGCTGACTCTGGACTTGGAAGAGATAAAGGCATCGGCTCATGACCAGAAGGTCGATCATTTGGTACAAAAACACATTTTCCGACACATCTTGTCAAAGCTCGGATACAGGGAGTTTTTTACGTTGTTACAAACTGCCCCGCGTTCCACCCGAACCCCAACCATTGTTTCTCCACGTCATGACAACATTTGATTATTTTCTGCAAAATCAACATTAATTTTCGCCACTTAACACAGATGTCGCCTTCCAACAAAAACAGAAAAAAAGAAGAGATTTGAAAAAAAACCAACCAACTAAAAGCAAATTTCCCGCAAAGTTCAGCGGCGCCATGTGGTCAGTGCAAAGTTGGATAACATTAAGGGCAGGAGGTGGAGGCGGTGGCCACGAGCTCCCCACCGTATCGCCAGATGTGAGAAAAAAGCCACAAAATCCAGCTTAATAAAGACCTCTTCATCCGCACCAGAGTGACTCTGCAGGAATGCCTTTGAAATTTTACAGCTTCTTAATGTTGGTTCATAAAACGGCTAATTTCCATAAATGACCCCACACACTCCCTCTCCGACAAGGGATATTTGTATCTGCTCTCAAATTCGAAACCTAATCGCCTCCCCTTCCACCAGCCACAACGTCAAAAGGCACGTTGGCTTATCGTCATCAGAGCAGAGCACAAGCTCTCAAGCACCCCCACTCCACTTCATTTCCTCATCCGTCCCATCACCTGAACGGAAAACCATAAAAGTATCAAAAAAAAAAAGAAAAGACGACGAAAATCGGAAAAAGAAGCCCCGAAAAATTTATTTACCGAACTAAAATGTTTTTCGTGTTAAACTTTTCCATCTCAGCGACGACAACCAACACCCAGCCGACGACGACGAGCGAAGACGAGCCGATCACGAGAGAGAGGTTGACGATGAAGATGAGGACCGTCTGCGAGGTTTCCGCCTGGCTTCCTCTTTACTTTAACTACCGGAGCATTTGTCGTTGCCTGCCTGCTTGCCTCTGGTGGGCGCACACACCTTGGGAGCTCTGATGAGGCCCACACACCCCATCCCCACTCTGATCCAAATTCAATTTGTCCTGGCATACCGCTCATAGTTTCTGTTTCCTTTCCCGAGAATCCACACGCCTTTCACAGCGCGCCCCGAAAATAAGTGGTGTCCTCGGTCTGGTCCTGTGGAGAATTCTTCTGCTTCTCGGTGCGTCCGGAAAATTTCCTGCTGGCCTGTTGGCGTTCCTTCGTTTCCGTCACTTGCTCAAGTCACGCTAGGGAATGAGATCGAAAGTGAATTCCTAGTGCGTTCGCTGCCGTCGTCTGTCCTGCCGCTGGTGCTGGTGCTCCACTCCTATGTGACGTATTGTAAATGCCTTCTCAACATAGCTGTCACTTCGTAAGTCCTTAAGGCAAATAAATTAATTTTCCTCCTTGGAATGTTCACTCTGCGTGCCGCTGGATGTGAGTCTCTGTGTGTGTGTGTGTCCGCTGTCATCCCTTGGACTAGAACAAATATTTTTGTTGTGCAGCTGTGTGTGTGTGTTGATGCGCTGCTGTGTCATCACACGAATTGGATGCCGAATTTATTTTGCCCATAAAACTGCTCCATCCACGCTGGCAGCCGGCACACAGCAGCCAGCCGGTCTTGGGGGAGAAGAATGTGTCACTGATGATGTCGCCGCCCGCCCTGCCTCCGATCTATCGGTCTGTAATTAAGCGAATATTCTCTAATGACTTGGTGGCAAAAAAGGTACCGTAGAAGCCGTGCACAAAGGACGAGTCAGCTAGGTAAATAAATTATTAAGCATCCCTGGCTTTTGGGGACACATTCGAACCCACCCCAAGTCTGGCCTTCAATCTTGGAGCGGCATTGTTGTCTTCGGCGTCGTCTGGCTTTTCGGAGGACACTTCCCGGATGCGGATGCGATGATACCGAGATGTGGGTGGCCGAACCGGACGGGTGTCGCCCGGGCGAAGTGTAATTTCCTTTTGATTGATAATTTGTATTTTTCGGTGCGCTTCGGTTCATTATCGGGGACCGGAAGGACGCGTTTAAGTGGGTTTTAAAGGATTGTGTGATTGATTAGCTTTTCATTTCGGGGACAGTTTGTGTGTACGGCTTCCGCTCTTCATTAAGTGGCATTTAAGGATCTCCGTTCGGTTGATGGGAAAACTTTTCGGATTGCCCGTTGATTTGGTTGGTTTCTTTTGTTGTTTTTTTCGGACACAAGGTGAATTCCGAGAGAAGATCTCTCGGGTGATGGCTTAATGGCTTTGGGCAGCGATTGAGGGAATTTAAAGTTCGGCGGATTTGACAGGCCACCCGAAGCCCCCGTCGGCGTTAAAACAAACTCGAGCACGAAGAATTCGCGGCAACTTTTGGGGATGGTTCGAAGTGCCAACCGATTTTCAGAGTTTTGCTGAATTTGCGCGGTGAAATGCGAACTGCTTTGGCAGTAAAACTTGACGAGATGTTAACTGGGAAATGTGCGAATCGCGCTCTCTAGGCACTCGGCCGGTTTACGATACACTTCGCGCATCGAATTTGAGGTCTCAACACACTGTTTTGCATATCGACTGGCGACGAGAGTGAGGCGTCGTCATCGTCGTCGTCGTCGTCGCAGAGGATTATGTTGATGCCACGGTTTTATTCGAGCCAGTTTTAGTGGAAAAACGTGTAAATTCCTTTCGCATCAGGAGTCGGGCAGAAAAGCAATTTCATTCCGCAAGAAATGAATTCATTTGTGCTCTGCTGAGGAATTCCAGTTGGTGTATAATTCAGCCGTCCAAGTGTGAAAATTGCATCGCGACTTTGGGGAGTTTGTGCTGTGGTCTGGTGGAAGTTGTCAAGGTAATGTGAAGCATGAAGTTTGTAAATTTGTAGGCGACTCGCTTAACTCACGTCATCTGGTTGACCAACCTTTTCTGTCCAAGAACTGAACAAAGAATGCAATTTGAACAAAAGTCAATTTCGGTCAAAGTCGATTTCGCCGTCTTTCAACTGGTTCTGGAACCAAGGCTGCATAGGTTCTGTGTTAAATGAGAAATCGACGAGGCGACAAGTCGTCATGAGTTTCTCGATGCTGCTGGAAACCTGTTTAATATTTCTCATCTGTATTTCTTGCGACGCCGCTTTATGTGTCAGCTACTCTTCTGATCGTACTTTTCAGCAACCAATGAAGGATCGCTGTCAAGTCACTGAGATCACTAACCAGCCTTAAGTGGGGTCGTTTGATAAGTCTGTGACATTTTGAGTTCCCCGTGACGTGACCAGTTTTTAACAAACTGAAAATTTCGCATGCTCGGGCGCCGGGATCATCCCTGTTTGTTACACAGTTACAGTGCTGACACTCGCCGCGGTCACCCGTTGTCACCTGTTGTTCACTTCAAAGAAGTATTCCATGATGTCCAGGCTCCAATAGTATTTAATGTTTACGGCGTTTCGATACCGTGGACGAAGCATGGATCCATCACAATACACCAGAGATCACCGGAATAACCAAGGCAGTCGGTTTCTACGGGTCAACGTTCACCAAAGATTGCCAAAATTTTGTCTGCCGGTCCCGAGGCATTGATCACAGTTGCTTGGGATGCAAAAGTAATTGAAAAGGTAAAACGATCATCGGCGGACCAATCCAGTAGTTGCGATTTTATAATCGCAGGTATAAATGCGATCAACGGAGTGCGATTTTAAACTGCGATTTTACAAAAACTAAAGTTGTATTGCCTTTGAAATGGAAGAAGAAGTATGGCTCAATCCGGATTCGAATATGCAAGAATCACGAACAACACACCCAGTCAATCTAGAGTTTTTTCCTCGTCCATATTGGATACATGCTAACTATGTCAGGATACATAGTCATAGTATACAGAATATGAACAGCAAAAATCCGCGACTCCTTTTTTTCGTTGTATGCTGTCCTATAATACAACACTGTGATTATTAAAAGACCTGCTTCAATCAAATGTATGAACTTAACCACCATGGTCGCATTCGCATACAAAATGCCATCGAGGTAGACTTCGACATTGGAACCTAAGTTATAGTGCGTTAAAGAGCAATATCACATCAAAAATTTAAGGAGCAACACTAGGCATATCATACTCAGATCTTGTAACACACGCATACCACTTCCTTCACATCTGCCAGACTTCATGACGTTGAGCATCACATGGTCTTGTGTGAATCAGTATGCAAATGGGGTTGTTAAAAATAGCAACTAAGTTCTATGTGATTCTAAACTGCGATTGTGAAAAAATAGCAACTTAGCCGTCGGAGTGACTGCGAAAAAAGAGCAGTCTGGAACTTGATCACAGTTTGGAATGCAAGAGCAGTAGAAGTTTAAATCACAGTTGAGAGTAGACTGCGATTGCGATTTTTCACTCACTGCGAACAAATCGCAATTTTTTTTGCTAAAACTGGACCAACAAGGCTTAAATTCAAGCTTCTCCCGGACAAATTTTTATTGAAGGCAGCCTGGTCATCACTTCTGGAGCCGGAGTGCATGTAAATTTGATGCCGAAATGAATTAAGCAATAACCGACTGTTGGTTTATCTGCAGTCGAGGCACTCCTCACTCGTAACTATAGCCGAAGCCTTACTTCTGTAGACATTGTGGCACCTCTTCAAGCCTTGATTTCATTAAAATAGGGCCGTATTGTGCCAGGAGTTGATTTGGAATGTGATGCGATTGAATGTGAGCTCCAAGACGGTTCAACTGGGACTGTTTGGTCTTGGGTAGACGAGTTGGAATTTATGTCTTACTAAGGCCCATTTGGAGCCATTGTGATGAAGGGAACCTTAGTTCAGTCACAAGTTTGAACGTTGTGTCAAAATTTTGCGCCACAAGACCATCAATCGAATTTTAAAGCAAAACTAAATTCTGGGAGTTAGGAGTTTGAATTGACAATACTGTCAGTTTTTCCAAGATTAGAGATCGAGACACAGCGATTGATTTGCGAGGCTGAGATGCGAAGAAGCTATGAACCGAGTGTACTATTCCCACCATCTCGTATGAGCGACAGGATGACGCCACTGGGTGAGCCTGCCCTTGGTTATAGGGTTCCCCGGATCGGATCGCAGTGAATGCGAAGTTAATACGTTAAAACTATCTCCCTTTGCTGTTGGGATCAAATTAACCGTCGTATTACTGGAGATGTCTCACAGTGAACCAACAATGGTCTAATAGGTTAGCAGCTCGCTTACCTAACCCAAACCTATCCCAAAGGCAACTAATGTGCCGTGGAGTGGAAAATGACAAGTTTTTTTGGGCTAAGGTTGGTGGTTTATGGGCCGACCGATTATCTCTATTCTAAGAGCTGTTTTATAGAGCCGATGTCCTTAAGTATTTGTGGATGGTATAGGACGGCTAGTCTTCCGACTTCCGAGCTATTGAAACAACGCAACAGAGAACGACCTCGAACGAGATGTCACACACAAGTGGAGAAGGACCTCAACCAAATGGAGGCAAAATAGCCCGCTGCCTAGCGAGGCTTGTTCGTTGAGTCGCAAGTCCATAACAAACTGTACCGCCATATAAATTAGAACCGGTCAAACATCAGGTAAGAAGACCAAGGAGGCAAGAGGTCTTCGTCTTGATGACTGGAAGCAACGTGCCCATGCGCGTCATCGATGGAAGGCAGCTTCCAGCTCTGTCTCAGGCCATCCGGAGTATAAAAGGTATAGGTCAGAGTGCGACTGTGTGATGTGACGTGGAACTATATCGGCGTTGTGGGTACGTGCGTCGATCCCAACCTCGACGTCGTAGGTTCGATTGCAGCTCTGAGCTTTCGAGTCACTGACAATGCTCAAAAAGTATTTCCTGTCTAGAAGAAGCTTCTCAAACTTGGCCGTACGGAGTCGGCGTAAAACTGTAGGTCCCTTCCACTCGTGAGAGAACAATAGCACGCACATCGCGAGTGGTTGCTGAGAAGCTAGGCCCTGGCTCTCTTTGGGCTGTTGTTTTTACGACGGTAACGAAGTTATGTCCCGCATTTCTGTTGAAACTGGCTTCTAGGTCCTCTTGGTACGTTGTTCAAGATTATTAAATTTTGTAGAACGGAGCCAACAGGGTGGTTGATGGGACAACACTTGGCTTTAAGTCTCTTACCATAGTGGTTTCCCCTTGTCGGGATGGTTTGTGAGGTGGCCCAGGTGTCGTCGCTGTGGAATGTCTAGGTAGGTAGGTGCGTGACTAATGTTGCCAGTCACACCCTCTGGAAAATTGCCTCACTTAGGCCTTTTAGGTTCCTTGTGTTGTCATTGTCATCGGCCTGTCTCGATACTCTCGTTGACCTCGTGCTGTGAATGGACACACTTATTAGCATGTTCACACTTCTTCCCCGCATCATGCAATCGATACCTCTCAGTGCAGTTCTGCATCTCTCATCCAAACTACTCCCCATCTCATTTCTCCAGCGCTCGCAAAACATAACGATCAAACGAACATTCAAAAATGTCCCCTCAAATCGGTAACCAGTTCCAGAGTTCAGTTGATGATGGCAGACCCAAAGACTCCAGATTGTCATCTCGTCAAATCTCTGACCTCCCAATTTACAGTCTCCACTCCCGTCGTGTGTTACCCTTCTTCGGGCAGACCGATGGCATGAAACTCATCCCAATTCCGATTCAGCATCGCTATCTAACACCGTATCGGATAATTGGCAATTTGCTTGATAAGGTCATCGTTTAAATTTGAAGATAATCCAGTATTGCCCCACATTAGGAGCCGACATCACATGGAGCCCATCAGTCGCTTCCTGCTGTCGTTTGAATTCAAATCCTTCGCATACACACAACGAAACGGAAAATAATCGCAATTAATTGCGCATAAAACCTGGAACCCATAGTCCTCCCTCCCCCTTCCGCAACCGGTAAGAACTGCATTATGCATTCAAATTGCCTCCTTAGAGAATTTCATTTTCGACGATTGTGGGGCGACAGCAGCAGTCGGCAGACGGCGAGCCAAGGAGCGGGGGCTAATCAGGATTTCATGCAAATTTTTATTGCTGCATGATTTTTGATCGATCGGAGTGATACGGGGCGGATGGGATCGGGGTCCCTGGCCATCATCATCAGCATCATCGTCGTCGTCGTCATTCCATGCGAGCTCCGGTGGTGCTGTCTGCAGCCAGACTCACCTTTGTGGGTGCTTCTTGATTTTGTTTGCCTTTTTTTTGTCGTATTTAATGTAGTTCTCGAGGTCCACCACTCGATGCGAGTGGAAAAAAAAGTGGCACACAGGGATCCACCTTTCCCGGCTGAAGTGGGTGTTGTGTGCGCTTGCGGAGGGCTCCTGGAAGAGGTGCTTGACGGCACAGTCGGATGGGTATTCAGCAGAGATGACGGTAATTTATTGGTGTGACGGAAGATTCTTAGCCTCGGTCTGGCCAACTGGGGGCCAACTCAACCGTTCGACTCAACAGATGGACTTCGATTGTGTGGCAAATATTTGACTTGTTGTCGACTTCCTGCGATGTGCCTGCGACTGGCGGGGCGGACGCAGATAGAGAATCAATGAGCGGTGAATTTGCGTGACTGATGGCGGACAGGTTATAATTTTCGTTAAAGGATTGCTTGATAAACAAAATTAATTCGCCTTGTCTCTGGGGCATGACATTTAAGGATACACGCCGATCGTGGTTGCGTGCTTCGCAGCGGCTGGTGGTTGCGTGCGTGCGGCCGGAACGGATAGCGAGTCAGCGACAAATGGGTTGTGAACGTGAATTGATGACGACGTGTAATCGATTAGGTGGATACGATTATTGATTTGGTTACACAAAAGGACGACATTAATTGAATCGATTCTAATCGCTTGATGAGACGGCGTGCACGTTAACGTGAATTAGTGCCCATCAATTGTGATTTTAGGGGAGGAGGGGGTGATGGTGATGATTTGTTTCATTTGAAAAAGGGTTGTTTTTGATTGTGACAGAATTTTAGAGGCGATTCATGTCTTGTCACACTGTTAAAATAGGGGTTCCACAAGGCTGTGTACTTGGTCCCAATTTGTTCATCTTCTCCAACGACGTTTTCCAGGGGGGTAATATTTTGTTGATGCACAAGTCAAAGTACGCTGACGATCTGTTTCTGACTGACTTTTTGAATTGACACTGAAGCCGCAGAGCAAACAATTATAGTCTGTTTAGGGTCCCATGACTGCCCGAGCCAATTGGTTTTTGGTGGGCGAGCTTGTTGAAGCAGTCGAGGAATTGAACTGCCTGCGTTTCCTTATGAAGTCGAATGAGGCATGCCAGGGAAGCAGAAATTTATGAACGAGCGGCAACGGCTAAGACAGATGTCAACCAAATGTGGCGAAGTTTCTTTGGCAAAACAAGGTTTAAGCCGTCCAATGCCCCTGTGAATGCACGTGTCTGTCACAGAAACTCTCTCCACATTTAATTGCAAGTCAGCATACGCTCCAGAATTGTTATGTGTGGGAAAATGCCACCCGAATGCTCCTGCGGCACAAATAAATTCAAGGAGTGGTAAGAGGAGTGTATTAATTAGACCATTCCTGTTTCAAGCTTTCTTATGTAGAACAACGTCAATAAACTCAATGCCGGATACGGAACAACATCCTTAATTGGAAGCAGGTTCAGCACAGATCAACTCAAGATGGCAGGATAATCAAAGCATTCTCGACCTAATTGGGTTAATCCGAAATTAGAACTGAATACCTTTGAAACGGAAACGGAAACTGGACTTCTCCTAAGTAAGCCATTCTGTCGAGTTCATTGTTTCTCTCTCCCTCGGCTTCGGAGCCCGACCCCACATTCCTTAAGAATGTGTTCCCTTTGAATTGCAATCGAACACGCCACTTGGCCGCAGATTTAATTAAGGCCCACAACTAACAACTTGATTGATACGAAACTTTTTCACTCACCCCCGCTACATGGGAACTTCATGGGCCTTCAGTCGCAACCAAACATCCTTCAAAACAGACTGAATTCAACTGCGGCAGGGCGGCAGTTCGTCAGGGGGACGTCCCAATAGGTCACTGCACCCCGCGATCCCGGTGGGGGGACTGTGCGTACACGACACACGACAAGGCGTAGCTGAGAAACTGAAATATCTAAATGTCACAGACGAACGCAATGGGGCGTGTTCCCCGGGTCTACCTTCAAAGTGGATAATTCCATGCATTCACTCGTCAGGGTACCGCCACGCCGCACATCAAAACTTTTTCACATGCTCGACGGTACATATGAGAGCCGCGAAGTAGGCGTACCTCCGGAACTAACTCATCGTTCACGACGTTTAGCGTACACAAGTGACTTTCCTCTTCCGTTTGCGTGACGAAGTGATTAGAACCGAGACCGGGCTGCGAAACCGTGCATAAGGAATTTAACACGCACCCACTGGACGGCCGCGATGGTAATGGTGCTGTGTGACGTGTGTGAGCGAGCGCTACACATGGGCTCGGGTGCAGCTGGCTGTCATGAGTTGCCATGATGCATGCTAGTTTGGTTATTGATTAACTTTTGCGCGGGTACACAAACGGGAGTACAAGACAAGTCCACCGAGAGCGAGAGAGGAGCTACAGGCTTTAAGGCGCTCTCTGGACGGTCATCAATAACAGCGATACCAGTCCAGCTGGAAGCAACCGGAAAAGAAAGTTGAACGCGTCGATGTTGCAGCAAATTTGCACGCTGTCGCCGTATCTGATTGGACAAGGGGGGGCTCTGCAGAAAATCGAGTAGGGAAGTAGCACATTTCAATTCTTATCTCGTGCTAGGTTCTAATTGGATGACAACCCGGGGGACGGAGGACCAAATGGTCTGAGCAACTGATGTTCTGGAAGGGAAATAGGTCTGCTGTTTCAAGAAAATTCTTGCGTTCAAAGCCTTTGAGACGTTTAGTGTAGGACATGTCAAATATCAAATAAGCTCCCCCTGTCATCTGTTTGCTTGTTTATAGCGAATTGTCTTGGTATCTCTAAGCTTTTGCTTTCTTTATTTCTATTCACTTTTGGTTCCTTTCTACAACCGCTTTTCTTTTTCGTCTCTTTACAGGTAACTAATCGCCTTTGAAAGAACAAGACGGATCGACAGAGTGACGCAGGAATGCGAGGAAAGTTGGTCCAAATTGGTGACCTAAGGATCACAAGATCGTCGTTTATATTTTATGCGATGTTAAAAGTTCGCTGTGAAAATGCAATGGTACAGTTTACAATCCTGGTATCGGATCCTTGCTCTGTTTACGCAAGGTGACTACTCGGAAAAAAATACATTCTAGGCTCCATTCATGGGAACCATTCAAAGCTTGCCGGACTCAACATGCCCTTTATATGCTTGCTTTTGTGACTTCTTGAAATTGAAAGCTAAGCACCGTCTTACACTAACGGTGAGTCTTCGACACCGAGCCATTGGAACAGCGCAACAGGGGACGTCCTCGCATTAGATGGCGCACACAAGTGGAACAGGACCTCAACCAACTTGGTGTGCGCAACTGGAGGCAGCTGGCGAAAGATCGTGCTGGCTGGAGAGGCATGTTGGTTGAGGCCCAGGTCCACCCCGGACTGTAGCGCCAATCAAAGAAGAAGAAGAAGTCTTACACTGTATTCCATATTAAAGGCCTGAAGACTGACCCCTGTGGTAGTTCAGCTGTGTCGGCGTAGTGCTTGCTCCTATCGTCGATGTGACAAAAGAGCGTTCAGTTAGTCGTGTTTAACCCATAATTTGGAACATGCCGAGCTCTCGATGGCATCATTTAATGCGACAGCATCATTTGTTGCAAGAACGCTGTTTCCTGAAACTGAAACTAAAACTTGCAATTCTCACTAAACCCCCGCTTAAGCTCTCAAGAACGAATGCAAGATTCAAGCATCTCTCGCACCGGAGAGGTGTCCACACAATAGATGAGCCCACCAATGGCCACCAGTTACTACTCCCACCACGCTCCATTGCGTCAAATGCAAACACAGTCCAATCCAAACACAATCCGGGACTACTTCTGACTCTGTTGACACAACACCGCTGCTGACGAGGAACACGCCCAAAGCGTTCACCTCCAAAGAGTCAATTCAAACGCATTCCATTCCAAAGGCGCTTTCTTTTCCCATGACTCCCATCAGCTACTACACCGAAGACGCCCAGGTCTCCCCATCCGTCCCGAGCGTTTAGCTCATTGTTCGCCTTTTGACACCGTATCGAATCGTAAACCCATTTTTAACGAGTGGGCTTGACGGCACTCGCCGAGCAACGTCTGCCATAACTCCGCTTTGTCTTTGTTATTAATGAATGAAATTTGAATTTCACACCCATGGCCCCCGGCTGTTTCGCCTGGAAAAGCCCTCCCCCCAGCCACTGCGCGCTCACTGCATGATCTCGCCGTGCACTCCCAGCCGGATTTATGGTTATTGCATCTCACCGGAGCCATTCCTCGCAGACAGTCGGGGCCTCACAAATTGACTTCTTATTTATCCATAAAATGTTAATCCATACGAAATGCAAATTGCTCCAGAGTGAGCGCGCGCGTGTGTGTGCGGTTCGACGTGCACCTGAATTGGATTTATGCCCCCGGAGTGTGCTGTGCAATTTCACAGTCATTCCTCATTCAATGTCAAATCGTGTGTCAAATGGGAATTATTCCGACGACGCCATGGGCACAGGCAGTGCTCAGTTTGGCGGCACAATGGCTGCCTATTGCCGTGGGTGGTGGCGCACGTGTGGCTTGGCCACTCGCCCACAGCCGCAGCAACGCCCGCCAGACCGTCGATTTGAATTTTTCAGTTGCACCAGTAATTTGTCGAAAATTTCAATTAATCCACATCCACAGGTGAAAAGAACGATGTCGATTCAGCTTGACACGGTGGGCGGTGCGCTTGTCAAGGTGCGCGATTGAAGCTTGCTTTCGCAGGCGGTTTTGGTGCCGGTGCGGTTGTTCTGGAGCGGAAGGCGGTTGTCAAAGTGGGTGAAGGACCGTTGGACGGCACTCTTCAGAAGGGGGATTGGGGGAGTTTGTCAAAATTGACTGGAACCTCTTGGCCAGGACGTTGGGCTATACCTAGAAGGCGAGTCATTTGAGAGTGACGCTACTAAAGGGAGTTCAAACGGCAGCCTGTTTCGAGGTTTTGCGACCATACCTAGCCACATTGAGTGCATGAACATGGGTACTCCAGCTAAGTTGGTTTTCGAATCCGCGCTACCTTATGCCAGAGGGTGTACCCAAGCCTTCGCCGACGTTTGCAGTCGCACTGCTATCGATCTCAAGAAAGCTGAGAGCAGTGTTACTTGGATCGTCAAGGCACCTGCCGCTCAGTCAGATCTAGACGTGCCATCGGTTGGAGGGCATCCGAACCTCTGACCAAACAATGGCTGCTTTTTGAGGCAGCGTATGCCAAGAACTCCGTTGAAAGCTTTGAACAGAATACCTATTGAATACATGCCATGGAAACACGGCATGGATGACTAGAGGTGTAGAGTGATTGAGTAGAGCCTATGGACTATGGCTTCCAAGCAAATATACACTAAATCACGGGTACAGTGGTACAGTAGTAAGCGAGTCGCAAGGGCTCTCAATTACTCACCCACTTACCTCCCAACCATGGGCCTTAAGGCGACAAGGACTCAACACAAACTATAGCTTGACTCGAAGTTAACTTCGAGTAACTCGACTGTGTAGCAAGAGTCCGTCAGGATTGCACTGAAAGTCTGAAGACACAGCCCTCATTAGGATGTGTCAGTTTGTGGAGAGTGCACAGAAGCATGCGCAGATCTTCTGCAGATTGGCATCACAGTGAATTATCTCTGAGTCCTCTCAGATGACTCCACATGGATTTTATGAGTCATTCATAGACGTTCGCTGCATTTTAACTACATTCACCATGATTCATGATTCGTTTGCTCTTCTGCTGAGTGAGTGAGCGAATGATAGGGGACTCCAGTAAATCCTCCGCTCAGTGACGCAACGAACCAAAGCAACCTTGGCATGCACGGCTCCATTAGACGGTGCATTTGGATTCTCAATGCTGTTGAGGAGTAAGAAATGTAAACCATGGACGTTCACAAAAGAGAACTTTGTTAAACGGAGTGTCTACCTAAAAAGGAAGCGTGGATATAACATGCAGTCACTGTTCTCTTTCGTTGTTCTTCTTGTACTTAAAACTATACTGACCGACGGACTCAGTTACGGCACCGAACCGACTCACTCGGCTGCTTGGCTAAATATGACGTACAAATATCCACTGTACAAGCTTATAAACTTTTGTTTTCTGATTTTAATGGATGTGCGACAAATTTTCAAAATAAATTGTTGGCTTCTCGTTTATGTACCGTTCCTGTGATCAGTCATTTGGCCCATAGCCTAGCCCATTGTACTTGTCCCTAGAATCTTCGATATCCCTGAGATGAAAGGTTGTGAGAAGCTTCTCTCTACTCGCCAGCACACTAAGGGTTTCTGGTCGCTGATGGTAGGTAGCCTAAAACGTTGGAGTGTGTATTCAAGTCTCTCAGGAAATTGTAGGCTTCATAGGCTCTGGCAATCTGTGGTTTGTTCAGGCGTCCTTGTTTGCCTTGTTGTTGGCTGGTGCAGCTTTCTGACATTGGACAGTCGAGCTCAAAGTCGTGCCGTTGCGAGGAAACGGTCAAAGTGGGCGACCGTTCGGAGATCGCAAGCAAGGCTAGGAACGTGGGAAGTCGTGGGGTATACTACGCCTCACTTCGGTCCAGTTGGTCCCAGTGTGATCGCTTGAACGTTTTGTTAACATCCCGTGCCAACACACTGTCAATCGCAAATTGGTACAGTAGATGTCCTAAAACCCTCTCAGTGGTCATTTGAAGACACTAGGAAAAGGAATTTAATCCAGTGTGATGGAAAGGTGTTAGAGGTTAATATAGTATCATATGGGTGGCGGTAGAGCACATAGAGGGCCAGGGCCTAGCTTCTCATCAACCACTTGTGTTGTGCGTGCTATTGTTCTCAAACGAGGGTGTTGGAGGTTATAGTGGCCGACTGCTAAGGGCAATCACACTTAGGCCAGGTCAAGCCAATTGTGATACCACGCGGATTGACTTCTCCTAACGCTGGAACCAGTTAGTGCTGCTGATGAACCGATTTAGTTGGCCAATGCTTTTTTGCTCGTTACGGCAAGAGCACTGCAGGAGCAGAGAAGGTGATGAGTGTTTTCTTCCTCCTCTTCATCCATGCAGCTTCTGCAAAAATCATTACATGGAGCGCCCATCCTGCGAGTGAAGGTGCCAATTGCACTGTGCCCGGTTATAATTCCTATGAGTGTCCTTAATGAGGCAGGTGGTGCCTTCTAGCCATTGGTCATCAATGGTTTGTGAATCTTTGAAAGATAGTAGGCTGTAGTGATCGGTGTGGAAGGTGGTACCCCTGCTATTGATGGGGATGAGGTTGTACCACACCTAGCGAGTTCGTCGGCTTTGCATTTTCCTGGTATGTCACAGTGTCCCGGCACCCACATGAGGTGAATGTTAAAATGCTCGCCCATCTCGTTAAGAGACAGCCTGCAATTAAGGGATGTTTTAGAGTAGAACATGACATTGTCGAGCGATGGTTTATAGCGGCCTGACTATCGGAACAGATGGTGATAACCCTTTTTGATATCACGTTGTTTTTGAGTCATGACAACGCCTCTTTAAGCGCTCAGGGTGATCAGAGAGCTTCAAAGAGATGGCAATTCCGAGTTCAGAACCCACCCTTAGTTAGTCTTCGATCCGTCTGTAAAAAAGGATCATCCAACGTCTGCCTATCGGACATCCAGTCCCATCTGGAGGGAATGCTGATCGAGAATTTCTTCTCGAAGATGACCTGGGTATTATCCCTGCAATTAAGGGATGTTTTAGAGTAGAACATGACATTGTCTAGCGATTTTTTAGCGATCTGACTGTCGAACGATCAATTGGTGATATCACGCTCTCCTTGAGCCATGACAGCGCCTCACTAATCGCTATGGTGATCAGGGAGCTTCAAGGAGATGGTAATGTTGAGATCTTGGGAATCGACACCCGCACCCACTCCTTCGTTAGTCTTCGATCCGTCTGTGAAAACACGCAGAGGATCATCCGACGTCTGCCTATCATACATCCAGTCCGATCTGGACAGCCTGGGGTTTTAGTCGGTCAGTGTCGCTAGGAAGGAAGTTGAATTCCTTGAGAATGGTTGAGTGGCCGATGTTGAGTTCAGACCACAGTCGGAGTGTTTGGAGTCTCAAGACCGTGCTGGCTGCTGTTTGTTTCCCGCGGAAGATGGAGGAGAACATTCAGTGCGCCCGCTAAAGCACAAGCGGGCCAGTCATTGTACTCGGTTGAGTGGCTTGCAGTTGATAGCCCTGCTTAGTGCTCTCCACCAAACTGAGGCGCCATACAGAAGTGCCAGTCTGACAATAGAGGTGAAAATCCAGTGAGCGATGCGTGGTTGTAGGCCCCAATGGCTCTTTGCAGCTAAAAAGTGCAGAAGAGGCTGTTTTGGCCCTTTCCTGGATGTTGAGCTTCCAATTTAGCTTGCTATCGAACGTGAAACCGAGAAACTTCGCACTGGTAGTTAGATGGTATATAGTGCCACAGAGCAGTGGCGGTGTCAAAGTAGGGGATTTTGTATGTTCTGGTGAAGAGTAGTAGGTGAAGCACAAGTAGGAATCCTTGTAAAGCATTAAAAAACATAATCAATGTGATATTCAAGCCAACTATTTCATTATCGTCTTCTTGCACCCAACGATGCCTGTTGCAACCATTTCCTCCCCTAAAGGTCAATCACTTGTCAATTTAAACTTTTCTCCAAAGTCTCGTCCTCACCCAGTCGCCGACACGGCGACACCTGACCTACGCAACCGCTCTGTCCCGTGCAAAGTTCGATGCCCTCCACTTGTCGGAGCGATTTGCAGAAAAAAAAGTTCACAAAGTCAGACCTTAACTTGACGCGCTCTCACATCACAGATACCGTCCATTTTTTCCCCTTATTTTCCTAACTTGCCATTTCCTCGTCGACTGAACTGCTGCCGAGCGCTCCTCTCTCCGGCAATCGGTGTTCTTCCCCAGATCACACAGATAATTTGAAATTGCATTCGAGTAACCATCCCCATCTCGGGGCCCTGATCAGGTTGCATTGTTTAAGATTCTCCGCTCCACCCACCCGGTGGGTGCTTAATTTACTTGGCCGCCTTTGTTGTTGCGTTTTTTTTTTTTAATTGGAAAAGTTTCCAGCTTTTGTTGCGTCCTGGCTACTGAGTTATTTTCCAAAGAAATCTCATTAAAAATATCCCCTCCCACCGTGCGCTCATCCTCAGCGCAATCAGTTGTTTCCCCTTTTGTTGAAGATGGAGACATCGTAATTAAAAAAAAAAAAAACCGAGGAAGAACGAATAAAATACCCACGCCCGAAATGAACAACAATAGGTGGTTGTTAGATAAACTTCCTCCACTCGCTTTCCCTCGCCCTGTCCGCCAGCCCCCTGCCCCCCTCCTCCTGCTCGGCAACACTCAAGGTTAAGCGGAAGAGTTTACAGAATTAATTCAGCATCGCTCGTCACTCCCACTGCGAGGGTGTTTCAATGGCCCGTGCCCCAAAGTGTCTCGCTTTCAGTTGTAAATTGTGCGAGATGCGTCAGGAAGGGCGTGCGTGCGTGTATGCGTGGAATGACATCCAGCAGGGACACACCAGGCCACTATTGAGTGACTAGCCATCCCTTGGCGAGAGCGGACATAATGAAAGTTTGCTTGCATGGAAATTACTTAATGCACCCCTAAAGCCACCACACCACTGCTTTGGCTTCGGCTTCATCCTCATCCTCCCCCGTTCTTCCTGCTCGCTTAATCCTTGTGCAAACAAATTGCAAATGCCACCGATGCACGGCGGTGGTGGGACTGAGGGCACGACGAGGCCTGGAAGGACTAGCGACGGTTTGTTTGTTTTATGGCTGTTTGAACAATACCATTGCCAGACTGACATTTGCGGCTGGCCAGCAGAGCACGGGGGGGTGAGTCGGTCCTGCCGATTCAAATAGATTTGAATTTGCTGTTGATTTGGGGTAAGTAAATGTTTTTCCATCGACATAACCTTAATCATGTGAAGTCAACGAGGTCGGCTGCGGGGCGCATGTAAATGTTGCGGTTTCGTTTGGTTTGTGTTTAGATTCTTTTTTTTTTTTGTGGTTTTGTTTTCTGTTTTTTTTGAAATGCAATCTGGTGTATCTGTTTGTTCGGCTGATTGATTGGTTGTCGGTCGATTTCTGATATTCTCCGGCGAGTGTATCGATTTCAATTTGAAATGTATACAATTGCGGGACGGTTTCCCATTGAAAACGTCAGCGTCTTGACGGATTTATCATCTCGGCCTGTGCATTAAGGCAAATTAGACATCGCCGCGGTTGGGGATGGTAGAACTGTTGAAACTCAATACGTGAGTGTGTACAATGATCAAAGAGAAGTCTGTGAACTCCAACCCCTGAATGGCTGCTCTTATGGCTGCGAGTGTATATTTTATTAAATTCCACACAGCAGCAGTCGACCTGACAGGGGGAGGCCTTCTATTCAGAGTTAATAATGCAGCTTTGACGAATTCCAAGCGAGGAGGCGCACACTGTTGTCTGTTGACTCGGCTCACCTGTCAGAGTGGCGGTGGTTGTCGCTTGGGTTGTGTTCTGCGAGAGCGAACTCTGGTTACGGCCAGTATCCCGGGGAGATGAACCTAATCAAACCTGGGGGTGGAGGCGGAATTAAAGAGGAAACTTTGTGTAATATCCTTTGGCACAGCAGGCAGCCGGAAGGGGGTTGTGGAAGGGAACGTTTTTTATTGAATCGTTTCCAGTTTGAGATTGACTTTCATTGGGGAATTTTTTTTTAAATCCCGGGTCTTCTTTATGTCATGGATCCCCTTCTGGGACATGGGGCTTCGACTACGACGTAGCTTCGGATTTCTTTAACTTGTCCGCACTGTTTTGCTTCCGTTTTCTTAAATTTTCTTACGTTTCCAAGCACTTTTTTGCGGCTGTCCGTGGATTCAGTCCTGTGTTAGAGGGCTCCAATGTAGCCTCTTTGCAATGAATGAATCTTTTTCGACGAATCCCAAGAAATCAATTCTGCGGCGCACGCTTGATGTCAGATCTCGGAGTTTTGACTCTTAAACCACTCACAGATCTGTTAACAATCAGCAACAAGTTTGCACTGTAACATGTATGATCAATCCACTCGACATTACCAAGTTCATCTTTTGATTTCTGGCCAGTTCTCTGATAACGATGCCAAAGGCTATGTGGATGTTCTGCGTTTATCCACCCGCAGCCCCCGAAACGACACGGTGCAGGACAGTCTCTACTTGTTGCATTGTAGCGACAAATTTGAAACAGCATCGCGAAGGCTGACTTTCCGTTGGTGATTCATTTGTCAGCGTCCAATGGAAGAAGAGCGAACTTACGGTATGGCTTTGGTGACTGCAACATGTCCAGCTGGGCACAGAAATCAATTATGGCTCAGGCTCAGAAGTCGCCTGATAAGTACATGATCCTGGTCCGCACTTAATTGCAACAGGAAACCCTCTAACCTTTCTACCGACACGTCAGATATTCTGAAGAGTTGGGCCGCGCTAAAGTTTCTTCACTTACTCCTCTCCAGCCTTGATGCCATTTCTTGGAGCGTGCGTACTTTACCAATGGTAAACAAAGTCCTCTTCCGAACAACCAAGGTAACGCTTTAGAGGACTTTAATCGTCCCAGTCCTGCTATATGGCGCGGAGGCATGGACTCTGTCAAAAGCGGATGAAATTGCTGTTGGTTGTTTCGAGAGGAAAATTCTTCGGGTGATTTTCGGTCCCGTCTGCATAGATGGTGAGTGGAGGAGGAGATATAACGACGAACTAAACGGGCTGTTCAGTGGCATCGACTTAGCCAGAAGAGTGAAGATCCAACGATTGAGATGGCTAGGTTATGTAGAGCGGATGGAAACCAATGCTCCGTCCCGAAAAGTCTTCGAATCAACCACCGAGGGACGGGGCAGTAGAAGGGGAAGACCGCGACTCAGGTGGCGCACGCAAGTGGAAAGGCACCTCAACCAACTGCGTGCGAAACTGGAGACAGCTAGGTAAAGATCGAGCTTGCTGGAGACGCTTGTTGGTTGAGGCCCAGGTCCACCCCGGACTTTAGCGCCACCTTAAGTAACTAAGTCAGTGTGTATCCCACTTCAGTCGTGAAAATCCACCTGAATCCTCGATTTTCTGTTGACAGTGATGCCAAAAGTCCATTGTTTATCAACAAAAATCAAGTAATAGGAAGCAACCCTGTGGTACTCCAGTTTGGGATTCGAAACCATTTATCTCTCTTCACTTCTTGTCACTTGGATGTGGCATATATAGCCTCGATAATAACAATCATCCTCCAAAGTGACTTCCAATTCAGATCTCACTTCACAAAGTCTTTGCATTTCGAAGTCAAATGCGTCGATGATCTATACTCGACACACATTTAGTCAGACCTGCTTTAGAAATCTATTGGACCAATAACTTAATTCGTGCTGGTTTTTAAGAAGCACATGTTCTGTAGTATTTTTCAAAGTATTGCCCATCTCTTAACTTTTTACAATGACAGTAGCTTACCAACGGATGTTCCAATGGAATAATACAAGTAACGCCATCTCTTAGCAACCCCAAGAAGTAGACCTAATACTTGTGCGATATTGAGTCTTTTTCGAGTTCGAGATCGTTTTATTCGCCACAGGGTAATTTTTACTATTCCCTTGTGTACATCAAGTTGGACCCTTCAGGCGCTTGACAATCATCCCACTGCTCAGGAAACTTTAGTTCTCTCCGTTAGTAAGAACCAGTAAATTATTGGAGAGTGTAATGTCTGCTAATAAAAAAACGAATACCGTCAAGGATCATACCTTTTCGCTGTCCAGTGTTAGTGGGGCAATTCTAAATCGATAACTAGTTCGTGGTGAATTCACAATTCAAAGGCATTGCATTGTTTCTTGTGAATTTGTTCTCAGTTTGACTAAGTAAAGAAACAACTACATGAACATTCCTTTCACCTCGGGTCGAGAGTAAGCGATGATACAATTGATTTCTTGACACAATGTGCAGGCTAAGATTTCTCCGCTTCGGCTACGACTCTGTGGGACAAAGTGTCGCGTGCTCACAAGTGAAGAAGGATTACAACCATAATTAGAAGCATGTAAGGTAAATCGCGCTAGCTAGAGAGACCCGTTGCTTGGTCAGTTTGATTCCGCACCGCAGCTCCACAGAGCAGTAAGGATCGACTAATAGTTTCATGCTTTGAGTCTTCCTCTAAGAGGTATCGAAAATGTGTTTTAAAGGAGACCCTTGCAGACGATGCTGTTCACTTCAACGTTCCACGCTGGTTGATGCAATATCACGGGAGACGTTTAAGCTAACATATCCAAACACTCCGATTGAGTGCCAGTTTCATGCGTCAGTTCCGAGCACTCCTTTAGCCAACTCAAGGAGTCTACGTGAAGAGTTTTCGAATAAAGACTTGACAACTTTTTTTTTAAATAAACGTACGTCGCTTAAAATGGTCCGTGGGCTTCAATTCTTAAGTCAGCTTGATCTTGTGTGGGTGTGAACCAAGATCCTTGCGCAAAATACGCCATAATGTGGTCTATGTGTGCTGAGCGATGCTCAATTCTTGAGAACGCCGTATAAATCACTGATTTGGATAGTTTTGCTACTGAGGCCTGAACGGCTGCGAAGTTTCGTCACTTCGACTAACCCGTTGTCTCACGAACACAGCAGCATCACACAACGAATAAGTAGACTCAAACTTTCGTCTCTCTACTAGTTCGAGGATTACGACCGAAAATTGGAGTTAACCTCTTAAAGTTCCGGTCACCGACTCCGAAAATCGGTAGAAAATTTGTATAATTTACAGACGTTGATCTTTCCTGTACCCTACCATGATCAAAATGTTCAGTTTAAAATGAGAGTGACAGTGACAGTTTGATGATTATTGAAAGGGTGCGTTGACAAATTAAATTCAAAGTTGTCAAGTCTCTATTCGTAAGCCTGCACTTATCTTTAGTTAAACGAAGTCACAGGAAACCAGAGGATGCCCTCGGTTCCCCCGGGGCCTAACTGAACTTCATCATCGGTTCATCTGCCAATTAACCAAATCTATCATCTCCCTTTGGTTACAATTCGGAAACGTTAAGAAAGAACTGCCATCAATTGACGAATGAGGTTCCATCTGTCAGTTAGACTCTTGCTGAAAAGTGCTGCCAAACCTCTAAAGCAGCCAAAATGGTCTCAATTTTTGGTGGAGATTTTTCCCAACCTGCAACCAAGTACGATTTAGGTCAATTTTACGACTGCTCAACACGTTCCACAAGATCGTTTATTTTGTACAGGATCATCCAACAGGAGGGGTCATCCTAAACTTGGCATCATTTTTTAACTGTCAGCATTTAGACTTCACCTTATAAGCAAAACCAACGAGGTTATGAATCATTGCTCGAAAAGCTGAAAATACACGAGCTGACTCAGGAGCAGGAAGTTGGCGATCGCGTGAGATGGTAGACTTCCTGCTACAAAAACGCACTGCCTACGGCGGATAATGCAGTGTTCAGAGAACCTCGACGAATCCAATTGAAGAAGATCTATTAAATCGATTACACCGGATAGTTCACAATAATGATGATTGGACAGTGAACCACACACGCTCCAGGGACTAATGTCAATTAAGTCTGAGTTTCCACACAGTCCACTGGCCCCTTCGATCTATCGCCACACAGAAGCTGCCTCTATTCTTCCCAATTCGGTTTCATTGTTACCAAGTGCAGTCACAATCTCCTCCCCTCATCGGCTGCCCAGCAAACCGCCATGCAACCTTTGAATTCCTCTAGCTTTATCAGACCGGCCAACACAATCGTCCATTCAGAGCTGAAAGCATATCCACGGAGCCGGAGCACATGCCAATCATTAAATGTGCACCCCCCACAGCGGCTTATCCGGATTTCCTAACTAATTCCAACAAAATTCCATCCATCCACTCAACTGAACCCTTCCGTGGACACATCGTCGTATGCTCATTTGCGGGTGCACTCACTTCAGCAAGGGTTGTCTCTATCCCGCGGTGCACGCACCAATGCCGCTCTCATGCCGCGCTAATCTCGTCCACGACCAGCACACAGTACACCACTTAACGATATGCATCTGTTGTTGTTGCCGCGTTGTGTTCGCTGGCGTTACTATCCGTGCCAGCGCGTCGATGTTTTGTGTTTTTGAAGTGACACGCGGCACTTTACAAGTGAGCCACCGACACTCATGGCGCGCGTCGCACCACTGCCACCGGCTCGGCTGCATCGTGTCACCTAATGCCGCAAATTGGAAATGTGCAGTCGGGTTAACGACGCAGCGAGACACACGCCCGATAGGATAG